>OY979712.1:39820836-41020836 GCA_963855925.1 Inga laurina
ATTCCGTCACTAAAAAATTGAACAAAAATACAAACAAATGACAGTAATATATAAAAGTTAAAATTTATAACAACTCATGATATAATTTATAAAGTATAGACATCACAACTTGTTTCTTTGAGTTTTATGCAAAGCATAGTATTTTATTTATAAAATATTAAATTTGTGACAAATTGCAATAATGTATTTTACCATTTCAAATACTACATAAAAACATGTAAATAATTACTATTACATACATTATATGAATGTGTAATTAAATACTCATTTGATTTACAATATAAGTGCAATCTTGCAATTGTATCAAAAAAAAGTTCAATCTTGTAACTTGGCCAATCTATTTCAAAATAAAATTCTAGTCTAAAATTTAGAAAATGTACTTTTTTTTCTTATGTTGTAAGTTGGCGACTTCTCCTTAATTTCTACGGCTCTCTCATTCCAGCACGGATCTATTGTCTCTGGTTCTTCCTCTTAGTCACTTGTTCAACCTCACAAGGTCACCGACTTCTCCTCTCTTTATCGGCGGTCACAACTCTCCTCTCTCTCAGAATCATTGAGTCACCGTCTTCCCCCTTCTCCGTCAGCCATTGCAGCTCTCCTCTCTCAAACTCTCTCTTCCCCAGCTGGTTTGTTTAGTTCAATGTTAAATATTCATTTGATTTGTTAATTGAGACTAATAAGTAGGATTAGAGTGGTAGCCAATAGGCCAAAGCAAATAATTAGTCAAAGTACAATTTGAAAATTCACTATAATGAGTTATTGTATTTTGGACTAAGACTCTCAATATTTAAGTTATACAATTTGAAAATTCACTATAATTTAGAAAAATAAAATAAAATATATTTAATGAGTCAAAAATGAAAATTAGAGCCATAACTCTAACCAATTTAATTTTGAGTTGATAACATCATTGTTATGTGATTCACGCTATTTTTCTTAAATTTATTGAAATTATATTATTAAAGTTATAGTCTTATATTAAAAAATCTGTTTCATTAGTGTCTATAGATGTTTTTTTTTTTTGCCAACATAATTTTTATAGATGTTGCTGAAATTCCATGGCGCAAAAACGTTTCCCTCCTTTATTTCATTAGTTTACATAATCCCCCCAAATTTTGCAAAACCCTCCATTTTCCCTCACTTGAAACTCTTCCTCTGCACTCATTTGATTGAATGTGTAATTTTTTTAATATACCAACTAATATTTAAGAAGTGTCATATCAACTCATGAATTGTTATATTTTAATTGGTTAGGCTACAAATAACATGACGGACCAGATTGATACAATAATTTCTAGGGTTGACATAAACAATCGCACAATCTCTTCATTTACAAGACTGCATAAATTTCCCCTCCAATTTTTTCAAATTCCGTCCATATTTGAGCCTTTTTTTTTTTTGGCCAAATCCCACTTCTCCTTAATTTCTAGGGCTCTCTCATTCCATCACAGATCTCCCATCTCTGGTTCTTCCTCTTAGTCACTTGTTCAGCCTTACAAAGTCACCGACTTCCCCTCCCTTCCTCGGCTGGTTTGTTTAGTTCAATGTTAAATACTCATTTGATTTATTAATTAAGACTAATAAGTAGGCATAATCATAGGAGTTAATTTAGGATGTAGAATTATCACATTTAATACTCCTTAATACTCCTCTTGTATATTTTTGTACAAACCCTCATCGAGTATACAAGTTATTAAGATTATATTTTTCATTGTGCTTACATCATAAAATGCAAATTTAAATATATTATTTAGTATGTGAGAAACCATGATTCTTCTTTTTTTTCCCCACAAGAAGCCATTATTCTTCCAAAGATTCACATGTTCTCTCTAATGCAAAGGTAAATTATTGTCCCTCCAAAAATTTCACAATTTCCCTCCATCTAACTCATTTGACATTTTATTCCCTCCATTTGATTTACTTGGCAAAATGAAAAAAAATATTCTTGGTTTGAAAACAAATACCAGTAAATAAATAAATCCCTCCCACCTGAAAAATTTGGCTCCAAGTTTTTCCCCAAATTCAAAAATTCCACCGCCCACTTTGCCCTAAATTCTGTCACAATCACTTGCAATCGCCGCCCAAATACAAGTCCCCTGTTACACATCTCCTTCTTCTCCAATAGAAAAATGAAGTGCCCTAGGTTCACATACACCTCCTCTTTCTCTCTCTCACACACAGTGCACTCTCGCCTCTGTTCATCTCTCTTGTCTCTCCATCTTGGGCGAAGTTACTCCTCCTCTAAGTCTTAGATCATCCGTGCTCGAGCGTTGCAGATTATCCATCAATTGAAGACAAAACTGAAGGCTCAAGGTGACGACTTTTTTGCCTTTTTCTTTATATTTGTTGGTTTCTAAGTTTGTACACTTTCTCTGGAGCTCTTTTCCTTCTTCCTTTTATAAACTTGAAAATTTTAGAGGTTACTGCATTCCCTTCTCAAAAATTGCTAATATCTACTAATAGAGAACCACGTTTTGAGAAGCTACAGTTTTGCCACCTCGTGCTGGAGCCTCATCATTGCCAATCGGTTCTAGCACTCATTTTTCAGCATTTCCCTCTCAGCCTAGTTTAAAGAGCACCTCCACCCATTTGCGCAGACCTTGAAATTGTGCCCTTTTACATATTTATACATTTTTTGAATGAATGATGATATTTGATCTAATATGTACAGTGGCTACAAAGGTATTACAAAAGCATCACTAGCTAAGCTTCTGGTCCAATGGAACTTATAATATATATATGATGGTCTACACCTTCCTGAGAGGAATAATCAACCAAAGTTATCGAGCTTAACAGGGAGTGCATCTTAATCTCGATTTTGGATTGATGATTGGTTGTGTTTCAATTCTGTGTCCAAATTAGATCGTGCTTTTAGATTTGATTAGACTGAGATTATGGTCTTGCTGAATAATACATGGTAGTTATCGGTCAATGCTATCTTTGAAATTTTTGATTCCACTGTGTTAATCTAATGGATTTGATCTTGCAGATTTAATCAGATCCACTACTCTTCTTAGGGTAGTGTTTGTTTTGTAGTTTTCTTTTAATTTATGATTGCAGATGTTGGGAGTTCTATTACCCATGATCGTCACATTGATTTTATTGGTTTCTCTAGATGCCTAGGGGGTTACAAAGCTTATTTGTTTTGGATCCACCCTTCATCGCTTGATCACTTGGTCTTGTTGATTTCATCAAACATGATTCTGAGATGCGACTTCTCCTGTCTTACTGATTCCATCAAACATCACTTGGTTGTCCCTTTCCCTCACTTCACATTAGTTGAATTAAGATTAATTGCTTTATGAACTTTTTGATGAGTATGCTCCCTATGCCATCCTTGTACCTTATCTCTTGCCATATGTTTGGGTCCTATTGCCTAATCTTTTGTTTACGCTCGCATTATGGACAATCCAAGGGTTAAGTGTAGTGGATCAATATGATTGCTTTTCTATCATTGTTCTCCTATACCATTTGGTTTTTGTGCTTTGTTTTGTTGTTATGGAATTTAATTGACCTTTGAACACATTAGTTTGAGTAGTGTTAAAGTTTGTTTAACTATGAAGTACTTGATTAATCAATTGAATTCTGGAAATTGTGCATTATGAAGGAATAGTTTCATGCAGTAAGTCCAATCCTCATGCAATTTGTTATTGATGAGTGAATGAGGGCGAGTAAGCTAGTTGGAAGGAATTTGAGTGAAAGAGAGTGATTGCTTGCTACATTACCAAGCTGTGGTTTGAGGAATTTGAGTGAAGTATGTTTGAGCGACCAAATTTTTGTTGTGGCAACTTCGAATTTCTGGGAAGACAGAATGTTTTGCTGAGGAAATTTTTTATGTGAAATTGTTATAGCATCTTGCATATTTGTGAGGATAATTGTGGGTGGTATTTGTGACGTTTGGTGTCTGACTATGCATTCATCCATTTCACTTTGATAGCTTGTTGATTTGTGCATAACTCTCTGATTTGCTGACACTTACTAGCTGTGTGTTAACACACTTGCTGTCATCAATAGCAAGTTTGATTCATAATTTGCAACTGATTTTGAGCTTGCTCTGACTATCTCTTTTGTCTTTCAGGTGGTTGGCTACTTCATTTGCTACTCTTTTTTTGTTAACACAACTCATTTTTAGGTAATACCTGATTTAGAATTTTGCAAATTCAAAGTTCTTTTTCTGTCTTTTTTCCTTATTTTTATTCATTTATTTATTTCTTCTTCTTCTTTATATTTTAAGGTAAATTTCATTTTATTTCATTAATTTGTTTTTCTCCATTTATTTTAATAGTCCACGATACCTAAGTTCAATTTGTGATTTTAGAATCTTTTGGGTGCCCTTTGTACTTTTGGGTGCCATGTTAATTTGAGCTACCAATTGCATTTCCCTTGAGCTACTTGACTATGCACATTCTATGGAACCAGTTTTTAAGTGTGTCAAAGGCTAGCTACCTCATGTATGACTTCAGTTTCATGTTTGTTGAAAATCTAAATGTGTTATTATTTTGCTGTCTTGATAAAATTTATTGTTGAGTTTGTTGTACATTTGCCAAAGAAATTTCGTTGTGTATCATCCTTTAATTTTTATCTATTCATATATTTTGACTTTTTGTGCTCATTATTTTCTTTAATAGGTTTAATACATGAGAATCAAGGCATGTTCTAATATGGTTTCTCCAAGTGTGCAATCAAATCCGCTAGATGAAGAAAAAATCAACCTATATTTAGGGGCTACATGTGGCAAGAACAAGAAGGGTTGCATCTATGGCTTAGGATCTAATGCCCAAGATATTGATAGCACACTTTATTCGTACAGCAAGAGAATGAAACTATCTTAATTGGGTTGCAAGCTCTTAAGCAACAATTGTCTTGGGTCGCCTACAATTAAAACATGGAAGCTGATGATCCTAATGATGGCATGCCATAAAATAGGATATTTACTAGTTGTTTGGTTACATTATGACATTTCTGGCTTGTTTGAGACATTATAGACAGTTTCAATTGAATACTTTTGTTGCTTGAACTTGTTTGATACATTATATTACTATATTTTTATAATTTGTTTTTATACTGGTTTATTTGTAATTCATTCAATTTCACTTTTGGTCATTCAACCATTATTAAGGTTGACTTTTAAAAAAAACAATGAAAATAAAAATTATAGAAAATTTTTAAACAAAAATAAAAAAATGTTTAGGGATGGATTCACTACAAAAAAAAAAAACAAAAAAAGAAATTAGAGACAAAAATTCTGTTACAAAGTTTAATTAATTTTTAAAAAAAGATTTCACTTTGCAACAAATTAGAGACGGAAATTCCGTCACTAATCCGTTTCAAAAATTAATAACGTAGTTAATTTTTTTTTTAAATTTTGTAACAGATTAGGGACGGAAATTCTGTTGCTAATTTTGAATAAATTAGAGACGGAAATTCCGTCGTTAATCCGTCTCAGAAATTAATAATGGAATTAATTTTTTTTTACTTTGTGACGGATTAGCGACGGAAATTCCGTCGCTAATCCGTCTCAAAAATTAGCAACGGAAATTCCATCGCTGATCCGTCTCAAAAATTAGCGACGGAAATTCCGTCTCTGATCCGTCTCAAAAATCAGCGACGGAATTTCCGTCGCTGATCCATTTCAAAAATTAGCGACGGAATTTGTCTTTAAAGACGGAATTTCCGTCGCTAATCCGTCTTTAAATTAGCGACGGAATTTAACAGAATTAGTAACGCCCTTTTTAGGGACGGACAATTTTCCGTCGCTAATCCGTCGCTAACAAATTAGAGACGGAAATTCCGTCGCTAATATTTTTAGCGACGGAATTTCCGTCGTTAAATTCCGTCTCTAATATCTAGTTTTTTTGTAGTGTTAATAAATGACATTTCAGTCCAAAAAGATATTTCACCTTAGCCCAAATTTCATAAAATGACACTTTTGTACCCAAATATATTTGAACCCTGGTTCCCCCAAAATTCAAAAATGCCAGTTTAGTACCCTAATATTTTTAAACTTTGGTGCTCGAATTCCAAACATTCCAGTTTAGCCCCCAAAGAAACGTGCTCTGCGGTCACCATAATTCGTAAATGACAGTTCAGTTTAAAAAGATATTTCCCCATTCGTCTCCGAATTAAGAAAATGATCCTTTAGTTTCCAAATATATTTGCACTTTGGTACCAGAATATCGGGAATGACAGAGTAGTTCCAAAACCTGAAATCATCTTCTTTCGCCGCAGAAGCTTAATTTTTAGGGGTACCATCTCTTTATCTCACACGATCGACGTCCTCCATACACCTTCCGCATCGTCTCCCATTCTCAATATTCGCCCTTTTCTCGATCCCACCTATATTTTTCGTCACTTTTCTACATATTTCCTCCATTCCTTTTATCTTTCCCATTTTGATTTGAGGTGTTTCAATGACTGGAGCATAGAGACATTCTATGATGGCTTATTTTTCACCCATGAAGAGCTGAATTCTTATGAGAGGCCCGAGTTAAACGCTTAAAATTAGAAAATCTTACAAATTGCACTAATAACTCTCCAAATTATACTCGAGATATATATATTAAAATTGAAATGTTATCACTTAGCACAAGGAATAACGTTTTTTTATTGCTTCTTTGAATTGGATAATAATTAATTAGCATATTGATAAAACATGCATGATGAGTTATCACTTATTACATTGGATTATCAGACACAGGTCGTGACATTCAATTCAGGTAATTAATTTTTTTGGTCAAAATTAGCAACCAAGCCAAACGGGGACATACCTATAACAATAATACATGGATTGATCATAGAAGATTAATTCACCTTTAGATTATTATTGTCAAATTTGCTAATTGACTCTCCGACTTTATCGTTTTTTTGTATCTATCTTATAAAATTATATCAACTTGCTTACAAAATCGTACCATATGCAAACTTCATTGCATCTGCAAGTTCACACATCGAGTTTACTATTTTCGTATTTATAACTTATAAAATCATATTAACTTACTTTTAAGCACATGTTAATTTTTTGAATTTGACTGTTTTCAATTACTTCATATATAAACCTAAAAATTTCTTTATCGAGTATGATAAATAATAAATATTGGTAGATTTAATTTCAGTTATTTGGATTTGTTATTTAAACCATGTTATTGTCATTTTTTATATATTAGTTATTTAGTCATATATTTACAATAGTTATTTATTGATAAAGGTAACTCACTAGGTTATCATTCGAGATCATAAATCCATGAATTTGCTCAAACTCATGAGTGTCAAATTTTGCTTTGGATCCTGAATTTTCCCTGTGTTTCTACCAGTAGAACAATTCAAAATCTTTGCAATAAAATTGTCCGGATAACATGATAAATCATGACTCTATATGACCGCGATAACTTCAATTTCTTTTTTCAATACTTAACATCATAATCAATATATTATAATAAATTAAAATTCATGTCTGTTGTGTGCTTATTCCTTTGTTGATTTCTTTGTTTCTTTCATTTCATTAATCTCATCATCATTCCATTCCACTTTTATTCCAAAAATATATATTTTCATTGCATTTAATTCATAGTTTTAAAATCAATCAATCATGTTTATCCTTGTCAATTTTGCATTGCAATTACTTAGTTTACTAGAAATTAGTTTCATAATCGGCTCCTCAAAGTGAAATGACTTGAGTTGTGCACTATATTGCATCAATTTGGTTTTATTCTTGATAACTCCAAGGTGACTGAAGGGCTTATTTCAAGTGGCGTTGTTGCCGGGGAGCCAAGAAATTGGTTTCTTAGTAACTAAGTGTTAAGTACTTTTAACCGGGGTGAGCCTTTAGGACTTTTGCATTTCTAGTGTTTTCATACTTAGTCATACTTTAGGTTGCATTTTAGGTTAGTTTTTCATTTTGCATGTTTTCTTTAGCATACCATTTTGCTTTCATTCTTAAAGGAAAACTTTTAGTTAAAAAAAAAAAAACCAAACAAAGATCTTTGTTTCCATTTGTCTTGGATTTAGCTTAGTTTGGTGTTAGGCTTAACTTGATTCTATTGTGTTGTTATTTTTCTAATCTTTCGAACTTTATTGTTGACTGCTTGATAGATGCTTGGTGATAAAAGTTAAGAAAATTGAAGGGTATTGCATTTGAAACTTGTGGAAACTTGAGCCTTGTTGACTCTGCTAGCTAGAACTCTTGAACTTACTAGACAATTCTTTTGGTGTTGATCTTATTGCTTGGGAAAATTTCCTTTGAGCTGATGTGTGCATGAGGCTATTACAGTTTCTTGTGTGAATTTATGAAAATTGGAAAGAGTCCATTGATTGAAGGAATAAACTTGGATGGAGGAGGCATCTTCTCAAAGACTTTAAACATTGAAACAAAAATTGGATTTTATTCAGTTTTAGGTGGAAACTGTTAGAAGGATTTTGGATTCACAAATGCACAATGCTATAGTGCAACCTTCTATACCTCAAGCACATGAGTGTTTCTATAGGTTTGAGAATAAGAGGCCTGGTCTTGGAAATTCCCCAAGCCATCACATACACAATCCTTTCCCTATTACCTATTACTCAAATCCCATTGATTACCTCCCCTATGAACCATCCTATGAACCTTCATTTTCCTCTCCACTATATAAACAAGAACCATATCACCAACCTCCATTTTAAACATATCATCAACCCTCTCACCTCCCATACCATCCTTCATTCAAATTGAGTCACCCACCACTTCATACACCTTCTCCTTCACCCTACTTTGAACCACCACCTCATATTCATAACACGCAATGTAGTGGATTGGATACCCTCTTCTCATCTCACAACATGGATTCCCTAACAAGTGCCTTGACAAGGAAGTGCAAAACACTCCAAGAGCAATACCTTCAATTACTTTTGCATCAAGGAATAATTGGAAGCTCTAGGGAGATAGAAGAGCAATTAGAAGACATTGATGAGTTTTTCAATGCATACTATGCTCATATGCTATAGATGAAGATGAGAGGTGAAGATGGAACTCCTTGGCCCGATGACCTACAAGAAGATGCACAAGGAGTCCAAGCTCAAGAGCCAAATGCCAACTCTCAAGTGGAAGATTTCAATCTTCAAGTGCCTATACCCACACAAGACGTAGAGATGATGTAAGTGCATTTTCAACTACTAGAGGAGTCACATTCAAGCAATAGTAATATTCATCCTCTTCTTGAAGAGGTTGACCCTCCTCTTACTACTATTCTTGATAATGTGAGTGATGATGAGGTGGATGAAGAAATTGTAGTTGAATCCCCTCAAATGCTTGATGTTGATAATGCTCACTATGATGTATCCAATAGTAGCTGTGTAGTTGATGATGTTACTTGTACTATATTTGTTGATGATACATATTCTTCTCTTTCAAGTGTTGGTAAGCATGATTTAGAATTTTATAATGCTATTGAACTTGATGAAGAATTCATTTTTCCCTCTTCTTTAGACTCTTCTTTTGTTTGTTCATGTGAGGGTGAAATATCATGTGCTATTTGTGTTGAAATTAATAATTGGCTCTCGATTTCGCATGACATTGATTCTTCATCTAGCTCAATTGATAACATTAAAGTACATGCTACACTTGATAAAGGCCTTGACAATTGTGTATCTTTTGACTCCTTTGAATCACATGTTTCTGGTAGGTCAATAAGGAAAAATTCAATGATTTTGAATGATAAAATTGTAAATAAAAATGAATCTTTTCATTTAGTTCTTTCTTGAGATTTGCCACCTGATATAACACATGAAAATACATGTTTTGAACTTTTAGGTGGTAATAGCTTGATCAATTCTCTTTCTTCTTCCACTCTTTCATCTCCTAACTAGTGTGATTGCAAAAGTGAAGTAATGCACTCCAACACTAAGTTGGATTCCGCATTTCCCCATGACAAGCTTAAGAGAATTTTGAAAATATGACCACTTGTTCAGTTCCTACTGAAGGGGGCCAAATTGACTTTCTTGGTTGTGAAGTTTACTAATTTCGTTTGTACAATGCCTATATTTTCTTTTAGATTTCTTTATGTATTTATTTCTGGACTAGATACTGCTGCTAGTCTGGTGTTTCTTTTGCAGGAACTTTCACTACCAAGAAGGTATATTCTAGGAGAAGTGGTTATAAAGAGGAAATGCATGTTTCTCATCCGGGATGAGAACTTCTCCTACAAGAGTCTATGGAGATTTAAGTACCAAGTTGTCTTTTTCCTCACTTGCTTTCTTCTCATTTTTATATATTTCTTGAGCTTAATTGTTATGTGAAGAGAATAAGTGTGGGGGAGACAGAACCATTAGTAAAAGGTAGATTTCTTTGTTTTTTTAGGAAGTGAATAAATGCTTCATGTTCATATGTCATTCTCATTTCTCACTTAATCTCTACTGCATTTTGAACTTCATTGTTAGACTCACTTCACTTGTTTCTTTCTTCTTCCCCTCATGGTGATTGTTGAAGTGTTGTGCTTCAATCTTGAATTGGACTTCATAACTTACCACTTCACCAAAGAAACAAGTCAAGTTAGTTCCTATTTGTTGTTTACATCGAGGACAATGCAAAGATTAAGTGTGGGGGAGGGATTGCTCTAGCCACAATTGGTTCATGAAATTTGAGAAAAATTGATAAATTTTGAACTTGAGAATTGGTTTTGTGAAGTGCTTAATGAACCCCTATTTGTCACTTTCTTAATGCAACTCGTTGGCATAGTTTTATGGAAATTTAAATGCATGATGATTGTGAAAGTCAAGCATTTCCAAATATAATTACATTAAGCTTGAGTAATCCCTTTGCTTGATTCAATTGAGTAATTGGAGTGTCTTTAATGAAATTTTATTAATTTAGATGCCTAGCTTGATTTTAGTAAGTTGATATGGTAGAGAAAAACCTTATTAGAAGATTCTTAAACCTTGATTCTATTTTCTCATCATGTGTGTGCATTCACCTCTTTTCTAGTTAATCTCTAGAACTTGTCTAGGTTCTTTTTCAAAGCTACATTAATGCCTTGGATTTATAGTACGATAAGGGCATTCAATTCTAAACCCATTAAGCCAAGCACAAACCATTCATCATTTACCTTTCTTTACCCCTTGAGCCCTTCACTTTCATTTCTATTTCAATATACAAATGCTATGTTTGTATCCTTTATCAATTTCTTCCTAGCACTATGATTTATGAAAAAAAAAAGAAAAAAAGAAAAGTGCTATTGAATAGTCAAAAGAAAGAAAATCAAAAGAAAAAAAAGTATAAAAAACAAAGAAAGAAAAATAAAAGAAAAAAATGTGAATAGTGAAAAATAATAATAAAAGAGAAGAAAAAGAGAAAATTCAAAGAAAGAAAGAAGCAAACAAGGCATTGTGGAAAAATATTTGAATTACGTTTAGTTGTATAGTGCTAAGTGATCTATCAATTTCTTGAGTACAAGCATAGTGTTTTATTACATTTTTCATTCCATTTAGCTTTCTCGACATTACAACCTTAAGAAGTCCCCTTGACTATGGATTCATGGCAAAACTAGTGGTAGAGATAGTAGAACCTTTACAAGCTTATGGTAGATGTTAGAATAGGTGAATTGAGTGAAATTTCCTATGATTTGAGAGATGATAGAAACACTTATTCTCTTGAGAGCTCTATCATGTTTATCTTTCTTGGTTTTGTTATGTGTTCAATTTGATTTCTTTGCATTAAAAATTTCCATGAGCTTTAATTGATTTGGGTTGTGTTGATTCAATCTTTTTGTAATTATATTGTGTTCTTAAATAGCTTGATAATTACAACATTAAGCATATTTTTGGAAACTTTGGCTTTATATTACCCAGGAGTGCAAAAGGTTAAGTGCGGGGAATTGAAAAATTCTTATTTTATTATATATTTTTATATTTTATTTGGGGATTTTGTCATAATAAATGAGCTTAAAATACCTCTTTTGTAATTAATTGTGATTGAAAGATTTTGTAAGAAATTAAGGTTGAAAAAGGGTAAACATGGCATATATTTTATGAATTGCCTTAATTAATTAATTTTTAGAATATGAGGTATTATATTTTGGGTTTATTTTAATTGCAGATCAGTTTGGGAGAAATTACAAAAAAGAACCCATCATTTTTGTAAATTACGAGCTAAAGAAGAAAAGACTCAGAACAAATTACAGAACAATGCCCAAATGCTTAGGAAATAATATTTAGTCCCACAAAAGTTTCCAACAGTCCCACAAAAATGTAATTTGTTCTTAGTCTTTTCTTCTTTAGCTCGTAATTTACATAAATGATGGGTTCTTTTCTGTAATTTCTCCCAAAATGATCTGCAATTAAAATAAACCCAAAATATAATACCTCATATTCTAAAAATTCATCAATTAAGGAAATTCATAAAATATATGCCATGTTACCCTTTTTCAACCTTAATTTCTTACAAAATCTTTCAATCACAATTAATTAAAAGAGGTATTTTAAGCTCATTTATTATGACAAAATCCTCAAATAAAATATGAAAATATATAACAAAATAAGGATTTGTCATTGTGTAATTTTATTTTGTTCAGGCATTCTAATTAAAGCGATCCTGTTCCTAAGATTTGATTAGCTACATACCAAAAGCATATCCCTGGATACACGTGAATGACGCAATTTAATTAGATAATCATGTTCCTAAGATTAGATTGGATTGGATTCATGAACGCTGCACATGGAAATTAACTAAATATAGAGGCACAACGCTGTATATAGGCAAACCCACCTACACAAACGTAGTGTCACCCAAAAGTTTTTCTTCATCATCATCAAGCAGATCGATCAAGAAGATAAGACACAGAGTATTATAATACATCATGAAGAGCTTAGTTGCCGACAACACAAGCCTTTACCACAATACTACCCCATCATTACTGGTTCAAAATCTTCATTCTCTTCCTCTCAACTGTTGGCAAAATCTGTAAAGAAACAAGAAAATATTTGGTTTGAGTTGCGTCTAAGGACACTGTCCTTCAGTGATATTCCGTAGCCCCCTCAATTAATAGGAAGCGGCATCTCCCCAGAGTTAAACGAACCCTTCCTGTACGGATACAGGGTGACAGAACTGGCAAAAGATAAAGTAACTCAGTAAGAGATTACTAAGGCTTCTATTTCTCTGCTTTAAATGGTGTCACAATTGGGATATTTATAGACAATGAATCTATATTTTGAAGTGGTGTCTTTTGAAGACTACGTCTCTTCAATTAAAAGGTTCTATATGTTAATTTCATGAACCATATCGATTCATGAACTAACACAAATCCCTTAATTCATAAGACCATGACTTCTCAAAACTCATCTCTTCATTTAAACATATTCCATAATATTGGAAAGACTTTTTTTTTTGACACACCAATATGCAATATTTACAACAATCCCCCACATGTGTCAAAGAAAACACTATTAGCTAAGTTACATCCATGGATATAACTATTATATCTAGTGGTTCTTTTGGACTATGACTAGACCTAGACCGACAACACATGATACATAGAGATGTTAGTGGTCCTGTGAACTATGAATTCACATCTCCTAGGCGTATATTAGAGGCATTAAAGGTCATAATATATCCTCTCTTTTTTGCTGTTTACGGTGGTTTTGTGCATTATGTCGGTCATGTGTGTGCCTGGTGCATAATAAATGCTCTAGAGATTTTGCCACGATCTCATAGGAGTGGCCATACTCCACATTCATAGAGGTGATTTTCATGTAAGTGTACTTGTACTATGCACACTGTCTCTTTGAACTATGAAATCATTAAGAGCTTTGCTCAACCTATAATAATACAGTCTAGCACATCAAAGTGTCATAGGAAGGAACGTAAAACATATTTGTGCTAGTCAGAACTGACGAACGACTTGTTCTCACCCAGTGAACCTTCTTCAGGGATCACCAATTACAAAGGTTTGGGTTGTCATTGCTATCAATTAGTAGTTGCCTTTAGTCCCATTTCTCTTGACATTTCAACAATCATTTTCCTCCTAAGGGATTTTGTTAATAGATCTGATAGGTCTGTTATTGTCCTCACCAAATCGAATGAGAAAACTCTACTATAATTCTTAAGCATGCTTATTCATATATCATCTCAAACAATTTTCCACTTACACCATTGTTCTTTCTACAATGGTTCTCGCCATATTTAGCAAGCACATATCATCGACACTTAGTGTGAGTTTCATACCAAAATATTTGTTAAGAGATTTTCAAGATTCTTAGCATTTCATCCATTTCTAGAGTAATCAACTCTGACTCACATAATATTTTATTTTTGTCACTAGTAAAGGTCAATAACAACCAATGGGTTTCCATATATAAACTGAATTTTAGTTACCATCCGTGCATATCGACACAACATGAATCCACTATACATGATGCCATCATATATGACATCCCTTAACTATTTGTTTTTCTTCATGAGAGTTTACATATGCTCAATCTTAACGTATCATTTGCTATGTCATAGGATTAACATTTATTAGTACTACAAATTCTCAACAATTTGTGTATACATTGATTGAGCTCTAAAATCACTTTGAGTAGCATATCAGCATCATAAGGAATATTCACATGTTGATTCTTAAACCAATCTTCAGGTACATTTATCATATGCCATTATATTCCTTTAAGATCTCAATGCTCCAAATCATATTTTACTCACTCATGGTTTCAATTTTAAATCAAATATGAAGTCTCGTGTGCATGTCCATCCATGCTATCTATATTAAAATTCAATATATGTTCATAATAACCATGCATGGTTATGTCAAGATAAATACATATCCACAAATCTTGAAAATTTAAAATACCTATATCTAAACACTAGATAAATAATTAAATTTCCATATCACTACTGTAATGCTTATTTAAAGTGCAAATTTTAATAATTCACATCACAAGATCTGCTCTTTACAGCAAATAGAAAATCCTTCATTAAATTAATTTTAATCATAATACACATCATATACGGAAATTTTATAATTTTTTAATATATCAATATGTGTATGTGTGTGTGTGTGTGTATTCCAAGGTGCCCCCACAAGATACTCTATAACTTAGGCATCCCACGCTTTCAAATATTTCAATAAAAATATAATTCTAAGTAAATTAGAATCTCATGATATAATTTCTTTCCATGATAGTTAAATTGGAATTTCTCAAATATTTCATTCTAATTTCACATAGGATAATGGAATTTAAATTCAAAACTTGTTTTCCAGAAAATCACATGAATATGATATTATATGTCAAATATATTATCTAAATAATATAACGCACCATTTTTTTTTTTTTTTTTGCAATTACACCTTGCATAATAGAATTTTTGCTGATAAGTTCATGTCAACAACTAATATTGCCCGCTACACTCTTTCATCCAATATATATATATATATATATATTAAAGAGCATCTAATCATAAAACGATGATCACGGGTGCATATATACGGTCACCAAATATATATCCTTTGTTTAGAGGTCCAAAATTAATTGATAAAGCTTTCTCAAGTCAAAACTAATTCTATATTCTGGACTAATTGCTCAATCTCTTGTCTTAGTTAATGAAAATACTCATTAAACTCTATCCTCAATTAGACAATGCTAGGCTAATAGATATATCTCAATTCTATTGACAAACCATCCATTTAACCCCTAAACTTTAAGTCTAGTACAATTTTATCTAAATTCTACAATTAAATTAGCTTTCTCAAGCATCACTCAATTGAACCCAACAATTTAAGTGGTAGCCAAACATCCAGAAGCACTAAGCACAAGATAAATCAACACATAAATTTCATTAATAAATAAAAGAAATAAATAAAAAAAAGCCTTAATCCATCTAATAGTTCAAAGCAATCATAGAACAAGAAATTTAGCTACTCATAATCATAACCAAAACCAAATCAAAGTAATAATAATCCACAGCAAAATAAAAGTTAACTGAAAGGGAAGAGAAGAAATTAATAAAATCAAAAGATTGAGCCTCAAATCTCTTCTAAGCTTCAATTACCCTCAATTCTTCACAGCGTCCTCTGATCCAGTGGCACCGCCGGTCTTCAAATCAGTTGCCTCCACAGTCCTCTCATCCTCCCGTGAGGATGATGCCTGAACCCAAACGCCTCTCCTTCTGTCTGTATTCGAATTTGTGCTCTCCTCCTCCCTTCCTGAAGAAGCTTAACCCCTTATATATAGGTTAGGTTCCTAAATGCTCAAACAATATCTCTCTAGCAAAATAAAATCAAACAAATAGATAAAAAAAAATAGATAATGATAATGATGATAATAACAATAATAATAATAATTGAAATATCTTTTCCTTTTTATCTTAAATTATTATTTTTATTATTAATATCATTATTTTTATACTAAACTTTGATATTTATAATGAAATCCCTTTAAATCGATATCTTATCAAAATATGACTAAAACCCCTTTGATTTATTATAGATGACCTCCAAATATATTAAAATATGTCTTAAAATTATCTAAAAGTAGGGAGTCATTACTCATGCATTAAAAAAAAATATATCTTGATTATAAAAACACGTCAAATTTTAGTCATACAAAAATGAGCAGATAATTGTAATGGTCATGAAATCGAAATCTATAACCGCATGAATAAGCCTTTTATATAAGAACATCAATATTCTTGTTAGTATTGAATTGACGCGTACTTGGACTTCGGGGAGGAAATGGACGCCAAAATCGGTAATTCCAACATCTCTCTTCTTCTTCATCTTACCACACAATTGCATCTCTCTTTCTGATCAGAGTGGCAGACTTCTTGCCGGTGTTTTCAAGGATCACAACGCCGTCAAAATCTTTTATCATAAGGTTAAAATGAGTCTGGATGAAGGGGATATTGGGTATCTCTCTATGATAGTAATCATCATGGCCCGTTTTTATTATAGGCTTATTTTAATATGCTTTCTTTAAATATAGTAAGACCCAATTCTCACTCCCTCCATTCTCAATTATCATCGGACCATCATATTTTTCTTTGCTTTGCTTGCCATGAACCCCCACAGTTGGATAATATGCAATTATCTTTTCTCATAGATCTTAGTGATGATGTTCAGTATGAATTTTTTCCGAACCTGATAGGGCGGCAGAACTGTAGCAAACTATAGGCAAGGATTTCCACAAAAGGTTCCAAAAATACAACTTGAAAACTTTGATTAAAGCTAAGTCAGAAATCAAAAATGGAGTTTTTATTTTAAACCAGATCAGTTGTTTAAAGGGATCAGGGGTGGGTACTGTGCCCCACTGATGTGCTCCCTGCTGCACCTCCATTTTGGAGACCTTCCCAAATGAATTTTTCACGGTTCTTTAAATCATTAGATGGTACACGAAATGGGCGACATTTTGATATCTTATGGGCAAAAAATGGAGTTGTTTTCAATTTTTTATGATTTTCCAAAGATTTAGTGCTCAAAGTGAAAAAAACTGTACCATTTTTCTAAAATATCTTTAAAAAATAATAAAAAATTGAAAATAGCTCCATTTATTGTCTATAAAATATCAAAATGTCGCTCATTTCATCTAGAATCTAATAATTCAAAGAACCATGAAAACTACATTTGGGAAGGCCTCCAAAATGGAGGGCCATCAGGGAGCACATCAGGGGGCACATCACCCACCCCTGATCCTGTTTAAAGGCCTTCATCAAAGAATAATGATCTCCGTAAAAGAAAACCAGACACCAAGAGTAATGAAATGAAACAAACCAACATAGCTTATCCAATGATGATTAAGAGTAATATTGTAACGATTCAAGCCACTGTATTGTCCAATCTCAACAAACGTTATAACTCAATGTATTGAGATCGAACAAATCAAAATAAAAGGGGGAGCGATTGTAGTTAGGACTTATCTCATTTTCTTTTAGTCAGTCATATGAATTGAAGAACACACATCATAACACTCATGGGATTTGCAGGATTTATCTCTTAAGATTGTTGGAAAAATCTGCAAAGAAACAAGAAAATATTTGGTTTGAGTCGCGTCCAAGGACATTGCCCTTAGGAGATATTCCACAACTCTTCCTATAAGGATACAGGGTGACAGAACTAGAGAAAGATAAAGTAACTTAGTAAGTGATTACTGAGGCTTTTATTTCTTTGCTTTAAATGGTATCACAATTGGGGTATTTATAGACATTGAATCAATACTTTGAAGTGACGCCTCTTGAAAACTACACCTCATCAATTAAAATGTCATAACCATATGTTAATTTCATGAACTAACATAAATCTCTTAATTTATAAGATCATGATTTCTCAAAACGAATCTCTTCATTTAAATATATTCCATAGTATTGAAAAGACTTTTTCTTTGACACACCCATATACAATATTTAAAACATCAACAGCATCAATGGCTTCTCCTCCTCCACTACCATTTACACCTTCATCAACCTCGACCAGTAAGAAATCAATTCATATCTCTTTCTGTGTGTATATTAGGTTGATATTATAGTTATATCGTTTGATTGTTCATCGTGTTGGGTGATTCTGCAGGGGAAATCCGGTACTATTTAAGCCGTACTGGAGGAAGATGAGCGAGGAGTGTAAGGTGGTGACAAAGGGGTGTGAGCTTCTGAGCTATATGAGTGATATGAGCAGTGTGTGTTGGTTTACGATGCCGGAGGGACGCCAATAAAAGGCTTCATGCTTTGGTTGGCAACGCAGATACGAACAATAAGCACATTGTGGTCGGAAATGGCTCCGCACAGCTCTTTCAGGTAGCTCTTTACGCTCTCTCTTCTTCTTCTTCCTCCTACGATGACCCTATGAATGTCGTCGCTGATGCTCCTTATTACTCGGTCAGCTTCTCTTTCTTTATTTCTTACTCTTATCCAAAATCTTCAGTTCATCATGGAGGTTTCTTGTTCCTCTATTATTATTTCTATGAATTATTATTGGCTCTCATGGGACGAGTTTCTCATGGCTATAAGAATTTCTAAATATATAAACTAATATAATGGCTATTTTTTGGGGGTAAAATATGCCTAACCTTTTGCTGCAGGAGTATGAAGAGCAAACAAATATCTTGCGTTCAGGGATACATAAATGGAGTGGCGAATCAATGAAGTATGATAAGAATGAAGCATGTATAGAGGTAGTGACGTCTCCTAATAATCCAGATGGTAGTATCAAAGGACCTGTGGTGAACAACAAAAGGTGTGGAGGTGAAGGCAAGCTGATTCATGACCTTACTTATTACTGGCCATGCTGGTTCTCGTATTGGCTAAGTTATTTAGCTTTCTCAATCATGTACGTATATGAATATTACCTCCGCTTTTTAATATAAGATTTAGTCTGTATAATATATGCATGATTTAATTGAGTCCAAGGGGATGATGAGTGTTTTGGTTTTGGTTTTATTGTAAACGACAAAGAGATTGCGATGAAGATGACCAAGTTTATACAGATGAGCTCCATTGGAGTGTCAAAAGAATCCCAAACTCGAGCTGCTAAGATAATTGAAGTTCTTTGCGATAGCTACAAGAATTTCAAACTCGGTGGGTCATCTAAAGAATCTGAGTTGTTCTCTAAGTATAGCAGATGCCTTATGAAGGAAAAGTGGGAAAGGCTGAGTGAATTTATCAAACAAAGTAATGGCTTCAGTTTGCCAAAGTTTCCAAAGGCATATTGTAACTTCACTAATGAATAATCTGAGACATATCCTGGTACGTTTTGTTATTTAGTTATATATATATATATATACATACACCTTTGGTTGCTCCATTCTTAGTATTTGGCTCCGATATATTTTGTGGGGCTTTCTTTGTTGCAGCTTTTGCATGGTTGCAGTGCAACAGGGACTACGATTGTGAGAGTTATTTGGAAAAGAAATTGAAAATACTTGTAAGAGGTGGGACTCGATTTGGATCTGATCCAAAGTATGCTAGAGGAAGCTTGCTGGGTAAAGGTGACGTCTTTGAAGAATTTTTGAAGAGGCTATCAATTAATATGAGTGAGATTGGGCATTAAATGTAGCTGGAGGGGTAAAATCTATAATAAGATGGGTTATTCAATATAGAAGTACTACTATGGTACATAATATAGGAAACTTCTAAAAAGAAGACATGACTCTGAAAATAAGTCACATTCAGTTTAATTAATACTCTTTTTCCTATTTTCTCCTGTGTTTAATACTCACTTTTAAACTTTTCTCATTCATTATATCCCATCTCTCTAAAATAACATCCCAATGCAATTAAATACATTACTCAAGAAGGGTGAAAGTGAAAAAAATTTACATTTTAGGATATATTAAATGACTTAACTGTCATTTCTTATATCCCGTGACATAGTTTAAGTGCCCTATACTATAGATGGAGAAAGTATCTTTTATTTCTAGTTTCATTAATATCGGAAAAATGTCAATCGAGTAGATTGGTTTTAGTCTTTTAGAAGAACAAGGCCCACCCATCTTTTGTTCGGTGCGGTGTAGGTTGATTTTGTTTACTTAAGGTTTATGTTGCTGCAAAGGAACTATTTACAATATAATATTACTCTAAGGTTTTCCATCAGCTCTTATATATTGATTTATGGCTCGATCAAAAACATTAGCTGTTTCAAAAAGATTTACCTTTACATATTGTAAAAAGATACTCCCTCCGGTCTCATTAATAAGAGACTGAGAACTAATTACGCGGGTTAAAAAATTGGGTAAAATTGGTTAAAAGTAATAAGTGCGTTCAAAATAAACTCTTTTTTCAAACATGCGTTTATTTATGAGGGGTAAGTAAGAGAGAAAAATAGAGTAAATATAAGTATCATCAACATTTTAATTAATGCAATATATATAGTTAATGAGGGACAAAAATGTAACAAAATCATTAAATGTTCATATAACTTTTGTCGGGTTCTTATAAAAAAGGCCAAGAAAATTCAAAATTTGAATTCTTATAAAAAAGATTGGAGGGAGTACTACTAATATATAGCATGAAAACCATAACTAATTACTGTCAGCAGACTTAAGTTATTAAACCTGAATTATTTTGAAAAACATGTTGTGATTAACCAATTATCCTTGAAGCAATTTCTATATATGTTATTTTATTCGATAGCAGCTTTTAGTCGGATAAAATTCCATACAACATAATTTATTAGGATAATCAACCCAAACTCTTTCAACACTACACTGAATTTAGTTCTAATGGACTTTCCCTCAAAGTATTTGAGGAAAATAAAACAACGATATATAATCCAACTTTCGTAATTGGAGCTTTTTACGTTAAGCTTGGATTATGCGTACGTAATCCTTCAGAGTTTGTAAGCACTGCTACATGCATGATGATTTATTGACAAAAAGGTTCACAATTGTATAGGTTAGGTCAAGAAAGATTTACAATAAAAATTTTGTTAACACATCTCCTATAATGAAATAACATAAATCAACAAACTATAGATATTTTCATTTACTATTAGTTAATTTAATGTGGTCGTCACTTGAGGCTAATTCAAATGATAAGAATGGAATGAGGTGATGGTAGAATCAAAATCTTCTATGTATCAGAAATAGTTTATGTAGAGCAAGTGAAAGCAAGTAGCTATTTCACATGTGATGCCAAAAAAAAAAAAAAAAAAAAGTAGCTATTTCACATGAATAAGACAATATAATCATGACCTTTTCAATGACAAGAAAAACAGAGATGAATGTATTGACACCTTCGGCCTAAAGTTCGTCTAGCTAGCCACCTGAAATATCTTTTTTTTACACGTGTATCCAATATCATAAAACATTTTGTGGTGAAATTTTACTCTTTAAATATTTGTTCGGAACTAATTTTGCTCTTAAATTACTTTTTAAGAACAATTTGAACCTCGTAGTTTACTCCAAATTAATGTCCGTTCAATGTAGGTGCATCCATAGCCAGCAACCAAATTATTTTTTTAACAACACTCAACATCCTTAAATAATTTTTTTGTGCAATTTTTTACTTAAACTAGTTTTTTGAGTTGATTTATTCCTCACTTATTTTTTTCATATCTTCGGTACTCATAATCCGTATTTTTAGTATTTATCTTTAACATTTTTAATAATTAATTTTTCAATCCTAATCTTTTAATTATGATGCGAAAATTATGTCTCCAAACAATAATACAGAATTTATAATTAAGGACATTGATTTGATTTAGAGTGGCATCATTGTCCGACAATAATTAAAGACGATTATTTCCTAATATTATTATATTTACTTTATAATTTTTTGTTCATATTTGATTGGTTAATATTGATTGTAAAATGAGAATGATTTGATTAATTATTCCTTCAATTTCCTATTGCCTTTTATTTCCTAATTTTCTAAGAACGTGATTCATTGGGCAGAAATTATGTCCCAATAAATCATATCTTCAAAAGATATGCTTTTATATAACACATCCGATCCTTTAATGATAATTGTACGTGTAGTTATTTTTATCCCTCTTATTGTTAAAAAGTTCACAAATGATGAAATGATTTTAACATGAAAAGAATGCATAAAGCATTTTTCTTGACCTGAAATGCATAAAGAATTTAAAGCTATCGATACAGAATTAGAATACTTCATTGTGTAATATTTGTCTTAATATTTCCTTGATAATTTATTATTTATTAATTGTCAAATGTTAGTGAAATGTCGTATCATCCCAAAATTTAAATTTAAAAGTTTTAAATGTTGAAGTAATTTGACTAATGTTCATTAATTGCTGAAGAAGTTCTCACAACTTGTAATTATCAGTAATTATTAATATTAATGATAACACTATACTCTCTCCAATCCTTTTTATAAGCAACAATTATCATGATTATGGAAAACGAAGTGACTGTTAAAATTAGTTAAAAATAATAAATGCATAAAAAATGTAATATCTTTTTCAAATATACCCCTTATTTATTAAAAGAGTATAAGAAAGAGGATGAGTAGAAAATATGAGAAGAGAATGGGTAGAAAATGATTAAATGAAAGAGAATGGTTCATTAATATAAAGATATGTATTTAATAGGGGTAGAGAAAGAAAGCACAGTTTAAATTTTAAGACACAAAAAAAATTTACTTATACTAATGACCAACCAAAAAATGAGAAAGTTGCTGATAAATAGGATAGTGTAATAATAAGTAATTTATAAATAATGACATTAACTCCTTTGCACTGGAGTTGAATAATCTAGCATTAAGACTCATTATGCTAAGTACAAGCAAGTAATTCGCTTGAATAAGACAATATAATCTTTACTTTTTCAATAACAAGGGAAAACAGAGATGAATTTATTGACCCCATGGGTCTAAAGTTCGTCTACCTACATGAAGAATTTTTCTTATGCGTCAAATGTAATAAAATATTTTGTAGTGTAATTTTATCCTTTAAATATGTTTTTGGCAGTGATTTTGCTCTTAAAGTATTTTTTCAGAAACAATTTTAACCTTGTCTTAACTCCCAAAAAGTCCATCTTGTGTAAGTACATTCATGGCCTTTCGGTTCAAATCAAGAGTAAGTACATTCAGAATCTTATAATGTGCTTGTTTGAATAGCGATTGCAATGCTTAAATGCAATTTTTCAATCATGATTTATGGTACATGAGATAAGTATGTGAGAGAATTTTTATCTCAATGTATGTGAAAAACAACTTATAAGTAATTCAAATGCCATACCAAACATGCCCAATATTTCTTTTCAACATCGCTTAGCGTTCTAAAGTAATCTTTTGGTGCAATTTTGCCCTTAAACTAATTATTTATTGTTCACTCTCTTTTTCATATTTTTAGTACTCATTTTCTGTGTATTTTTATACCCATCTTTAACATTTTAAATAATTAGTTTTTCAATTTTTTAATCGCTATCTTAAATATTTTATAGATTTATCTTCCATATTCCCTAACCCTTTTATTATTTTTAGGGATTCCTTACCTTTTGATTGAATTTTTTTGTGTTTCTGTAATTGGTTTTAGTCCCTATAGTTTCATAAAGACTTTGTTTGAGTTTAACTATAAGGATCAAAATCAAAACTCATTAGAGATATAGGAACCGGTCATTAAAATCATACCAAAATTTTATCCCACTATGAGAGCAAAAATAAATAATTTAAAATTATATTATCAAAATTAAAATTCGATCAAATTATAAGAACAAACAATAATATTAACTGTTATTTTTAATACCGAGTAAAAGCTTAGATGAATTTTGACGCATAACAGTGGCAAATGATGAATCAATTGAGGATATTTCTAATAAATTGCTTTTTCTTTTTTCTTTTTAATTAAAACATCCATCATTGTGTCTGAAATATTATCAATTTATCCCAATTAATTTGTGACAATCAAGTAGCTTGATATGAGTGTAAAACAAGTAGTTTACACCTCTATCCTAACCCTGTGTGGATCGTTCGCCCAACCTTCTCAATGAGAGGGTGGGGTGGTGCCATTTGACCTAAGGGTAATATTTCTTTTGATTCTATTTATAAGAGTCCGATAATTAAATTATACAGTTTAAAAAAATGATTAAATTTAGTTTAAAATAATAATTATGTCTTGAAATACTTTTTTTTTTTCAAGTATGCCCTTATTTATAAAGGGTAAGTAAGAGAGAGAAATAGAGTAAACATAAGTATCATTATCACCAACTTTTTAATTAATGTAATATATATAATTAATGAGGTGAACAAATGGGAAAAACTTATTTAATGTTGAGATAAATTTTATCGGGCTTTTATAAAAAGGACTAAGCCAATTTAAATTTTAGGCTCTTATAAATAGAACATAAGAGAGTATAATTTATTCTTTGAAGCTGGGGGAATATGGCTATTGCTGTAAAATAAATATATAAATAGATAATAGTTATTGTGTATGATATTATATAATCGTTTTTTAATAAAAAAACAGAACTTCGTATGACTAGCCACCTAAACTTAATTATTTAATACTCCCTCCGTTTCTTATTATAAGAAACGTTTAATTGAATCTTGTTGTTCGAAGTGGCAGTTTAAAATAATAAGTATGTCAAAATTATAACCTTTTTTTTCTTTACTAAAATACTCTTGTTTATAAAGAGATTGAGAATAAGAAAAGTAGAAAAAAGATATATATATATATATATATATATATATGTAAGAGAGAGAATGTGTGATAGGGAGAGAGTGAGTGAATGCAATAAATGTAATTATATTAATATGAGTAATTAAATGAGGACAAAATAGAAAATCAACATAAAAGACATTCTTTAAATGTCTCTTATAAATAAGAACAAGCTATAGGTGGCAGTTATTTCTTATAATAAGCAACGGAGGGAGTATGTAAGGACGATAAGAATCCAACATTTTATTAATACAAATATTGCCTCCTCTATTTGTGGCCTGTCCAACTCTTCCGTTGCATATTCTTGCATTTTTTATTATTTTCTTAGAAAGGACGAAAAATAAAAACAAATAATGCCTAAGATCACTTGCGTTGCTTCAACCGCACCACATTCCTGCTGCGTGAAACCCATCATCTGCATATAAAATATTAAAATGGCGAGAATTTTGCCTCCAACGACACTTGAAATAAATATAAAAAAGGCGTCGCTCTAGCCACTTTCCAATGCTGCGGCTGAAGATGCATTATGATTATCCAAAAGCATATATAATTTCAAAGTAAATTATATAATTTAAATATATTTAATTATCTAATATCTATAGGTCCAACTACAGTCCAAGAGCATTCAACGAGAGTCTCAATAACCGTAAATATAGTTTCAAATAAAAAAGCCCGGATAATAAGTAATAACATCCATAAAGAGATCGATGTCTCATGATTCATGCATTATTATTCATTTGTATATATAAAGAGCCGCAATATGCTCAAGTGTCCTCATGCAAACCAAGCACACAAAAAAAGATAAGCATTTCTCACAGTCCAATTAATAATGGTGGCATATATTCTTTCTGAAGCTACTCTGAACACCAATGCTTCTCTTCCAAATTCCTCCATCAATCTCGTGTAGTCGCAAACACAACAGCGACCTGGTACAATGAAAAAAGACGATCTTAGTCGCGTCGAAAAATACTGTCTTTAAGAGTTATTCTGCAACCACCGGCAGAGAGGAAATGGAGCAAAATATTTTTTCAAAAAGTGTCACTACCAAGTTTAACTCGCACAGGGAATCGCCGGATTTTAACTACGTTTGCCTTTTGGTGGCCCATTGTAGTGCACAAAATCCGACTACTCTTATAGGCATCTTTACAGGTCTAAAATGCTGTAAAATATAAGTGTTTAAGTGAGTGTGTCAAAGACACTAGTCCCATATTGCTTGGGAATAAGAGGTCACTAGCCTATATATATCACTATACTATCTTGGGCTTGTAAAGAGGTCTAGAGGACTGGTGGGCTCGCGCGCACAACAATGGGCCACCGAAAGGCAAACGTAGTTGAAATCCGAAGATTTCCCCCCTGCGCGTGAATAACGTGGTACTGGCATTTTTTGTAAAATATTTTTTGCTCACCAGAAATATTATTTTTAGATAATAAAAATAATATTTATTTTGGCTTGCTGAAAAGTCGCTATATTTTGGGGTTTGACATTCATGACCCTCCATGACTGAAAGTTGCTCGCTGTCCGGCGCTTCGTCGAGCGACCTTTCCATTGCAAACGCACGCCCTTGTCTGTTCAGTAGTGGCTATCCGGTCTCAACTGATGATTGTCCGGGTTCCTTCGTGCCCAATGACTCTTCATGAAAACGCCTATAAAAGAGACACAATTGGGATGCTCAGTACAACATATTCTCCTCTCCTCTCCTCTGTGCAATATTTTCTGACTGTCGTTGCCATTACCTTCCGCCAGTTCTTTTGCCTTGATTATATCAAGAAGGGTCTATTTAATCCTGGGGGGTGCCGCTTCCTCTTTGCCGGTGGTCGCGGAATAACTCTATAGGACAGTGTCCTCGGACGAGACTCAGATCATCTGTTTCGATCTTTGCAAGTTGTTGTTCATCTGTTCGTCCAGTTGTTCGTGATCATCAACAATCTATAGAATTATTACCAATATGGAGAACAACGCTGATAACAACATTCCTGAGACTTAGACTCATCCCGGTGCAACAGTTCTCGAGCCTCATTCCACTGCAACAATGGTGCCTTTTGCCATGCCGCTCTCGAGGCCTTTTCCCGACACCTCCAAGATTGATGTTTTTGATAGAAAAAATTTTAGGCGCTGGGAAGAATATGTTTATTCTATTCTCGATATGCATGGGGTGGCTGCTGCTCTCGATCAATCAGAACCTTCATTAGATTCTGACCAAGCCGTGGAGGATTCTTGGACGTACGCTAATAAGGTTTGTAGGCACACCCTTATAAGTACTCTCTCTAATGATCTGTTCGATGTTTACTGTGTCTACAAGGAGGCACAAAAGATTTGGGAGTCACTTATCTTGAAATACACTGCTAAGGACGCCGGGAAACAAAAGTTCGTTGTGGGGAATTTCTACAAATGGGAAATGGTCAAGGATAAGGTCATCAAACTATAAATCAATGAGTATCATAAATTGCTTGAAGAACTTTGGGCTGAAAAGATCAATCTACCAGATGAGTTTGTAGTAGGAATTTTAATAGAAAAGTTGCCAGAAACGTGGAATGATTACAAGCAACAATTAAAGCACAAGCAGAAGCAGTTGTCATTGTCGGATCTGATTACACATATTAGCATTGAATATACCAACAGAAAAATGATCCAAGTATCAAAAGGGAGGCAAATGACTGCAAAAGCAAACTTAGTGGAAGGAAAGCCGCACGACAAGACGTATGGCTCTAAGCAACAACACAAAAAGAAGTCTAATTACAAGCCTAATGATTCTAGCCCTAACCCGAATTTCAAGAAGAAAGGGAATTGTTATTTCTGTGGAAAGCCAGGTCACTTTGCTGCTTAGTGTAGGAAAAAGGCAAAAGTTGAAAATCATAAAAGAGACGAAAATCCTCCAAAGCCAAAAGTAAATTTGGTTGAAGGAGATGAAAACAGTGATGATGAAGTCATTGTTGCGGTAGTCTCTCAAGCCTTATTGGTCTCTGATGTGAAGAAATGGGTGGTAGATTCTGGTGCTACTAAGCACATATGTGCCAATAGGGACATGTTTGCCTCCTTTGAAGAAGGAGAAGACCACATTTATTTGGCTGATTCACGAACAGCAAAAGTTCAAGGAAAAGGAAAAGTGGTGCTAAAACTCACATATGGGAAGACATTATCACTGAATGATGTTTTGTATGTGCCTGAACTTAGAGGAAATTTAGTATTTGTAGCTCTATTAGGAAAATTCGGGATTAAGGTGTCATTTTCATATGATAAGATCATTATGACAAAGAACAATGTTATGATAGGAAAAGGTTATTGTAATCAGGGTCTTTTTGTACTGATTGTTGATGAAAATAATAATAATGCATCTTCTTCTGCTTACTTGATTGATTCCTTTGATTTATGACATGCTAGACTAGGACATATACATAGATCTTATATAAAGCGATTGAAAAATCTTGGGATAGTTTCTGAAATTAATATAAATAATGTTAATAAATGTGAAGTTTGTGCATAAACTAAATTGTCTAAAAGAACTCATTTCCCCATATAAAGAGATAGTGAGTTATTATCACTAATTCATACTGATTTAGGAGATTTAAAACAAATTGAGACTAGAGGTGGAAAAAGATATATTATAACATTTATTGATGAATTTTTTAGATATACTAAAGTATACCTATTAAGGAACAAGGATGAAGCTTTTGGAAAATTTATGTTGTACAAGGCAGAGGTAGAAAATCAGTTAGATAGAAAAATCAAAAGAACTAGGTTTGATAGAGGAGGAGAATATTTACCTTTAAATGACTTTTTGTGAAAAAGAAGGCATAATTCATAAAATAACTCCTCCATATTCACCTGAGTCTAATGGAATAGCAAAAAGGAAAAATAGAACTTTGAAAGAAATGATGAATGCCTTACTTGTAAGTTCTGGTGCACCTGATAATTTATGGGGAGAAGTCTTATTAACTGCCTGTTTTCTACAAAATAGAATACCTCATAAGATAACCAAGAAAACACCTTATGAGTTATGGAAAGGATATATACCTAACTTGAAATATTTAAAAGTGTGGGGGTGTCTTGCAAAAGTTCTTTTACTTGATCCTAAACGGAAAAGGATTGGTTCAAAAACTGTTATTTGCATGTTTATTGGTTATGCTTTACAAAGTGCTGCTTATCGTTTTCTAGTTTTGAAAAGTGATATTTTAGAGCATAATACAATTATTGAAACAAAAGATGCAGAATTCTTTGAGAATATTTTTCCTTTAAAAATTGAGCAAATCCTAGAAGAGTTGAAAATTTGTCTTAACAAATTTCAAATGATGATTTAGTTAAAAATTTACGGAGAAGTAAAAGACAAAGAAAAGAAACATATTTTGGAGATGATTTTTATACATATCTAGTAGAAAATGAACCTAGGAATTATTATGAAGCTGTTTCCTCTTTGGATGCAAATTCTTGGAAGGAAGCTATTAAAGCTGAGATAGATTCTTTGAATCAAAACAAAACTTGGGAATTAGTAGATTTACCTATAGGAGAAAAGCCTATTGGTTGTAAGTGGGTGTTTAGGAAAAAATACTTTCTTGATGGATCTATAGACAAATACAAAGCTAAATTAGTTGCCAAAGGTTTTACCTAGAAAGAAAATATTGATTATTTTGACAATTTCTCGCCTGTGACAAGGATTTCCTCTGTTAGTGTTTTAATTGCCTTGGCATCAATTCATAATCTTGTTATTCATCAATTGGATGTCAAAACAGCATTTTTAAATGGTGATTTAGAAGAGGAAATTTATATGGTTCAACCTAAAGGATGCATTGTTCCTGGGCAAGAAAACAAAGTTTGCAAGTTAAATAAGTCATTATATGGATTAAAACAAGCACCCAAACAATGGCATGAGAAATTAGATCAAGTTTTAATAAGTGGTGGTTTCTCTACTATTGAAGTAGAAAGATGTGTATATATAAAAGCTTTGAATAATGATTGTGTGATTACTTGCTTATATGTCATTGATATGCTTATCTTTGGTACTAGTTTAAAGGTAGTGCTTGAAACAAAAAGTTTCCTTGCTTCAAACTTTGATATGAAAGATCTTGGAGAAGCAAAGGTAATCTTGGGTGTAAAAATCATAAGGAATGAACATGGTATTCAACTTTCTCAAGAACATTATGTTGAGAAGATTTTGAGAAGGTTTGAACAATTTGATGAAGAGCTTTTGAGTACTCCTTATGATGGTAGTATACATTTGAAAAAACATGATGGAGATCCAATAGCTCAACTAAATATGCACAAATCATTGGGAGTTTATTGCATTTAATGAATTTTACTATGCCAGACATAGCATATGTTGTGTGTAGATTGAGTAGGTATACTCACTGCCCGGTAGTAAACATTGGGAGGCTCTCATAAGATTATTACGATACTTGAGAGGTACCATGAATTATGGTATACAATACAGTAGATTTCCCGCTGTATTAGAAGGGTACAGTGATGCTAACTGGATCTCAGACTCAGATGAGACAAAATCCACTAGTGGCTATATCTTTATTCTTGGTGGTGGTGCAGTCACATGGAAGTCAGCCAAGCAAAACATAATAACACCGTCCTCTTGGGACTCTGAGTTTGTTGCTATGGAGTTGGCTAGTACTGAGGCTGAGTGGTTAAAAAACTTCTTAGCGAATATCCCACTAGGTGACAAACCAACACCATCAGTGTCATTACACTATGACAATAAAGCAGCGATAGCCACAGCTAAGAATCAAACCTTCAATGGTAAGAGTAGACACATACGATTGAGACATAATATTATAAGGCAGTTGCTAAAGGATGATGTTATCTCAATCGATTATGTATAGTCAGAAATGAATTTGGCAAATCCGTTAACAAAACCTCTTGGGAGGAAAATGGTTGTTGAAACGTCAAAAAGAATGGGACTAAAACCGACTACTAATTGACAGCGATGGCAACCCATCATTTGTGATTGGTGATCCCATGAAGAAGGTTCATTAGGTAAGAACAAGTCATTTTTCAGTTCTGACTAGCACAAATATTTTACGTCCCTTCCTATGACATTTTGAATGTGCTAGACTGCATTATTGTAGGTTGAACAAAGCTCTTAATGATTTCATAGTCAACCAAGACAGTGTGCATAGTGCAGGTACACTTATATGAAATCACCTCTATGAATGTGGAGTGTGGCCGCTCCTATGAGATCATGGCAAAATCTCTAGAGCATTCATTATGTACCAGGCACGTGCATGGCCGACATAACGAGCAAAACCATCGTTAACAACGAAAATGCTAGGATATAATCTGATTCTTAATGCCTCTGATATGCACCAAAGAAATGTGAGTTCATAGTCCATAGGACCACTAACATCTCTATTTATCATGTGTTATTGGTCTAGGTCTAGTTTATAGTCCATCAGACCACTAGATACAATGGTTATATCATGTGGGTAACACAGTGGGTTTCTTTGACACATGTGGGGGATTGTTGTAAAATATAAGTGTTTGAGTGGGTGTGTCAAAAAAATCTAGTCCCACATTGCTTGGGAATAAGAGGCCACTAGCCTATATATATCACTATACTATCTTGGGCTTGTAAAGAGGCCTAGAGGAGTGGTGGGCTCGCGCACACAACAACGGGCCACCGGAAGGCAAACGTAGTTGAAATCCGGCTACTTCCCCCCCTGCGCGTGAATAAATACGTGGTACTGGCACATTTTGTAAAATATTTTTTGCTCACCTGAAATATTATTACCCTCCTTGCCTGAAGGTTGCTGGTTTCCATTGGAAACGCACGGGCTTGTCTGTTCGGTGGTGGTTATCCGGTCCCAACGGATGTATTGTCTGGGTTCCTTCATGACCGATGACTCTTCATGAAAACGCCTATAAAAGTGACACAGGCGGGATGCTTAGTACAACATATTCTCCTCTCCTCTATGCAATATTTTCTGACTATCATTGCCATTAACTTCCGCCAGTTCTATTGCCTTGATTATATCAAGAAGGGTCTGTTTAATCCTGGGGGATGCCGCTTCCTCTTTGCCGGTGGTCGGGGAATAACTCTACAGGACAGTGTCCTCGGACCCGACTCAAATCATCTGTTCCGATCTTTGCAGGTTGCTGTTCATCTGTTCGTTCAGTTGTTTGTGATTGTCAACATAAAATAGTGTAGTGATATATATAGGCTTGTGTTCTCTTACTCCCAAGCAATGTGAGACTTATTTCTTTGACACACCCACTAAAATACTTATATTTTACAACATCTCGACCAGTAAGGAAGTCTTGAAACACGCACAAAATGATCTGTCTGTTTGTTTGAGATGGCGTTGATGATAAGTGATTTGGAATTTGCAGGGGAGATACAGGACTGTGGAATCATACTGGAGGAAGATGAACGATGACTGTACGGTGGTGATTAAGGGCTCCGAGCTTCTGAGTTATGTGAGTGATAATAGCAGTGTGTGTTGGTTCATGATGCCGGATATCAGAGACGCCATTAAAAGGCTTCATGCTTTGGTTGGTAACGTTGACACCGACGATAGCCACATCGTGGTCGGAAATGGATCCACGCAGCTCCTTCACGCTTCTCTCTTTGCTCTCTTTTCTTCTCACTCTGCCAATCCTATCAACCCCGTTGCTGCATCTCCTTATTATTTGGTCAGCTTCTCTCTCTCTCTCTCTCTCTCTCTGTGTGGGATTTGGGCTTCAGCTGCCCATTTGATAGATAATCCAAAGTTTCAAATTTGATAGATGATCCATATTTGAGTATTTTTAAAAATGATAATTTTTTAAATAACTATATTTTTTTTAAAAAAATATAGTTAAGAGATTATTTTTATTTTAGATTCTATATTCATTAAAATATTTTTTTTTTTAAAAATATAAAATTTTAAAAAAATAAATATATATCCTCCATATAAGATAATGACTGTTAAGATACGATTAACTTTCTCAACTAAGCAAAATGCTTAACAAGAAAACCTGTTCCAGTTAAGACGATCAACTTTTTTTTTCCCCGAGGAGAATTAAAGGATTTTTGAGTGCATGGGTACCCAGACGAGACAGATCTAGTGAGGTCAAGCCTATACAAAGGGAGTGGGGACGCAAAGGAGTATGATAAGAATAAAGCATACATAGAGATAGTGACATCTCCAAATAACCCAGATGGTAATATCAGAAGACCTGTGGTGAGCAATAACAAGAGTAGAGGCGAAGGCAAGCTGATTCATGGCCTTGCGTATTACTGGCCTCACTACACTCCAATTACTCACAAGCCCAATCATGATCTTATGCTCTTCACTCTCTCAAAATGCACTGGTCACTTGGTTCTCGCATTGGGTACGTATACTACTGCTTCTTTTCCTTTAATATAAAATCCCGTTAGTAATGCAATTCATACTATAAATGAAATCTTATATTAAGGATTAGAGGTAGTATTAGTTACTATATATATATACACACTCCTTCAGTTTTTAATATATGACTTAATTGAAGAGTTGATCTTGGTCCTAAATGTAAGACCTATTATATATATATATATATATCTTTATCAATCTTTTCCTAATTTACCCTTATTCAAGGTTCTTGAACAATAATCAAGTGAGAAATTGGGGAATTCAGGAAGATGATTATGAAGTCTTAGAAAAAACATGTCATGTTAACTAAATAAATTAATTTCCTTAATATAATCAAACAAGTAAATAAATCTTACATTAGATACCAAAGGAATATATCATTTACATAAAATACTGCGTGTGATGTTAAAGTCAAGGTGATGAATATAGATATTGCGAGGAAGATGACGAAAGTTAAATTGTTGAACTCCATTGGAGTAGTGTCAAAAGAATCCCAAACTCGAGCTGCTAAAATAATGGAAGCTCTCTGTGACAGATATCTGATTTTAAGATTTGATGGATCTAAGGAATATTCTGAGTTGTTCTTTGAGTACAGCAAAGGCCTTATGAAAAAAATGTGGGAGAATCTGAGGGAAGTCTTCAAACAAAGTGATGATTTCATTTAAACCAAGTTTCCAAGTGTCTACTGTAACTTCACTAAAGAATCATCTGAAACATATCCTGGTATAAGTACTTGTATTTCCCATATTTCGTTTGGCTACACTACAAAAAAAAAAAAAAAAAAAGTAAACATCAAAATTTCCAATGAAATTTGTCACGGAAACAATTTCCATGGCACTTTTTCTGATTGAATTTTTTCTGTAGCAAAATTTGTCACGAATTTAGCCACGGAAAATATTCCGTAGCAAATTCTATTGGTTGCCATGAAATTTCCGACGGAAAAATTCCATGACTAATTCCATCAGAAAAATTTAAAAATTATTATTATTTAATTAATTATTAATTTTAATTAAATTTAAATTTAAAAAAATCTTTATAAAATTAAAATTATGATATTATTAGTCATATAAATATTTAAAAATTTGGGCTAATACCACATTTCATCCCTCAAGTTTTTTCTCATTTTGGTTTTAACTCGTCAAGTTTCCAACTATAGATTTTGATCCATTTAGGGGCAAAATGGTCATATAAAAATTTATTTAAAAAAAATTATTAGTTATTAATTAATATTAATAAAAAATTATTAGTTAGTGATTATTTATTAGTTATTAATTAATGTTAATAAATAAATTAATTTTAGAAATTAGACAAAAATATAGTCATATGAAATTTATTTAAGATGTAAAATTTTTTAACATGAAGTTCACTTATATTAAAAATTATAAAATTATTTTATATTATTATTACATTTATATATAAGAAACAAATATATATTTATAAATAATTGATTATATATAATAAGATTATATATATAATTGTGTAATAATAAAACGACAAAGCAGTTGAGCCTATCCGGTAGGGCAACGCGCGCGCGCAGACGAGGTTGTGGGTGCGAATCAAAGGAGGGCAAGTTGAGTTGCATTTTCAGGGAAAAAAAAAAAGAGGTTGCGACACGTGAGAGAAGGAGGTTGCGACACGTGACGGAGCGAGGCTGCACCACATGGCAGATCTGGGTGCCACGTGACGTTTTAAAATTTTAAAAATAAAAAATTATTTTGCGAGGGAATTTCTGACCGAATTCCGTAACAAATTTCCGACGAAATTCAATTTTGTCACAAAACGGTAGTTTGTCATGTTATTATTAGTGACGGAATCCATTCTGTCAGAAATCTATTTCAGTCAAAAATTCCATCGGAAACTTTGAATTCCATTGCAAATTCCGTTGGAAATTCAGTGTTTTTTTGTTGTTCAGTTATTTATGGCAATGCAGTTGATTCTAATATATATATATATATATATGTATATATCAATACAAGGTGTGCTATAATTAACATGCTTAGGAGAGAAGAAGACTTCAATGAATTCTTGAACAGGCTGTCAAACATCAAAGAGATTAGTTATTAAATGATTGGTAAGGTGTTAAGCGAAATATTGATATAAAGGTTTGTGTTTTAAGAAAACGTGTTCCGTGAACAATTGTAATGTTGTGAGGGACTAATCTTATTTCGGTTGATTGATTGACCATGTTCTTTTTGTTAGAACCCTGTTTTTGTGTATTTTAGCTTATGGGCTAGAAGCCCAAGCCCAGTATGTCATGCTTAGTTATGTTATTTCAAACTTGAAACAGATGTACAAGGAACTAGATCATGTTCCTCACATATTGGAATAATCTCTTTGCACTATTTGAGAACTGATTTATGAAGTCTTGTATTTAGCTTGAACCTAGTATAATCTTTGTTGAGTTAGGTGAAAAATCTGAAGTAGTTTATTGGACTGGACTTAAATAAGTGAAAAACAGAATTTGTATACAGTCATGGGAAAATCCCACAAAAAACACTTGAAATTCAAAATCATATAAAAATGCAAAATCCTACATTGGTCATTGAGTGCCAACTATAATTTTAATTTTGGGCAACTGGTTAGACCGATGATCGAACATAATAATTAAATAAAAAATATTATATACATAATATATACTTAAAACACTAAAATATCAAAAATTTATAATAACTAAAAAGCACACTTAAATAATTCAATTTCATGATGAGTTGATCAGTATGCAATGCATAGGTTAACAAAAAAATTTGTATGCATAGGAATAAGAGAAAAATCCTTTTAAAATACTATTTGAAATTTAAAGTTCCAAAAAGGTGAGTCTAAAATCCAAAATCCCAAATCTATACCCTCATGAATAAATAAGAATTTTAAAATGTTACTGATTTTAAAAAAATATTGGCCCTCAATTCAAACAAAAAGATGGAATAAGCCACTGTTGCTTGTCACTGGAGCTCCGGCACCGGTGGCTATTTCTAGATACAAAGTTTTTTTTCTTTCTTATTTGGGTTAAGGCAATGAAAGTGGGATTTGACCCCAAATCACCTTAGTTCCTAGCTAAGAGGTAAATCGGCCATTGGGCCAACAAATACCTTTTTTAATATTATGCCAAATGATAACAACCACTAAAATTACATGAATCAATATGTTAGTTGAAATTAATAAATGAGTAAGATATGCATTTTTCTTTTAAATTATGTCCTTATTTATAAAGAGTATATATGATAAATCTAATGAGCAATAATTTATTTAAGAAAAATAATGAGTTGCATATATTTAATTCAGGTGAAAATAAAAAAATCAGTTTAAAACTTTAAGAAAAAATCATTTATTTCTTATATTTAAGACTATTTTTAGAAGAGAAATTGTTTCTTATAAAAAAAGATAGAAAAGAAAGTAATATTTTAAATAATTTATAACACTTGTATGTATTAAGCATTCCAAATTTTTTTAAAAATAGGGCAATACTTTACTGGAGATCACGTGGTGCCAATGCTGCCAGGAAGGTACGACGTTTACTGGCTCAGTGTTCAGTATGAGAAATAATATATTTTTTTAAAAAAAGAAAAAAGAAAATAGAGGGCCTAACTCTAATGATATACCAGCTCTAATGATATGCCAGCTTTCGGATACACTGTATAAACTCTCTCTGCCATAAAATGTATGTTTGAGAATACTTATTTTTTGCATATAAATGTTTATTATGCAAGCCGAGATAAAACTCATCTCATATACTTACTTCGTATACCGTAAATCACGATTTATAAGCACTTATTACCCAAAAATAAGTTATTCCAAACAAACACATAGCTGTATTCATTTCTTCTTTCTACCGTCCTCACATGCCCACTCCATAGTGCAGTATGCATTCTTATCAGAGGCATTAACATAAAAGAGGCAAGACGACGGAGACTTCTCTCTGCCTCATCATTATTGCCCCACTGAGTCACTAAATGCATCAGTTTATTTATAGTATGTTAAGAAATATTGGATGAAAATATACAAAAGCTGGTAATGCATTTATATATGTAGTTACTTATGATGGTGTCTTATTGGTCTCTTTAACTTAATTTGTTGTTCCAGGTTTCTTTACCAGCACCAAATGGAGCTCGATTAAAAAGAAAAAAAGAAAAATAAAACCTCTTTTCGATGCTGTTAAACCAGTTGAGAATGTTCATGATGAAGGGTACGATTTGCAATCTGAAGATGAATCGGTGATGAATTCTTGAAGGGCCTTAATTTCAAATATCAAAGAGATAGATTATTAGTTATTAAATGTGTAGTCAAAAAGTGGAAAATGATTGGTAATTAGGTGTTACGCCTGATAATATTGATATGATGGGTTGTGTTTTTTGAAAGAGGATGTTCCTTTTGAGTACAAGCAGGAACCAGATGTACCTCATATTGTAATTGAATGAAATTTCCTTATAGCGCTTGAGAACTGATTTATGACTAAGAAAGTTTGTATTTGCATTTGTGCGAGGTACTGAAAATCAAGCGATGAATAAATTGTTCAGTACAGTCTTGGTTTTAATCCATAGGTAGGTAGAATATTTATGTATAAGCTACATATAATTCAACAAAACAGAGTTACTAAAGCATCAATATGATTAACTGCTATTTTTTAAAACTTAAATGATGCCATTTCAAGCCCAATAAAAAAAGATAAAATAAAATCCAATTTTTGTTCTAATGTTTGAAATCTTTGAGAAGATGCCTCCTCCATCCAACTTTATGCCTTCAATCAATGGACTCTTTCTAATTTTCACAAATTCACACAAGAAACTGTAGCAGGCTCATGCATGTAATGACCAAATTTGTGATTAAGGGCTAATGACCTCCAAAGTGGATGTAATTGATGTTAAACAAATACTTTTGGAGAATGTGATTTGAATTGTGATTTGAATGCGTTATAACCAGTACCTAGACTCTGTATCTGAGTTCAATTATGCACTAACATCTAAATTGAGCCAAAATAAAGGGGAGGGCGCATGGCTAAGAGAAATGAAGTAATAAGTTGTGTTTGGGTGATTTGGTGAGTATTGTGATAATCAAGGGCAAAATGGGAAATTTGCCAACCAATTAGTCAGGTATTGAAGAGGGAGTCTACTCATTGATAGGAGCCATTATGGCATGATTAGTTGTTTAAGAGATTATGTTCGAATGATCATATGTATGCATGTACATGGAAAGAGTTAGAAGAAGACCCAAGATTGTGACAAGTGTCCAATTGGAGGCCATGGATGAAGTCAAAATTTCAAACTTGTTTCTTTTCTTCCCTCTCTCTCTCTCTCTCAAAGTCGGTTAATAAGCATGGGAGGAAGGGAAAAATCTGCATCTTCATCATTCTCTTATTTTCTCTCTCTCCAACTCCATTGTCGTTGAGCTCAAGGTATAAAGAGAAAGCAAAGGTGAGATTTATTACATGGTAGTTGGCCTCTAATGCTCTAGACCTCTTCTTTAATGTTGTCCACCTTGATGAGAGCTTCATCTTGATGGTTTTAGATTTTTGAAAGAAGGTGTTTTAGAGCTTGAACAAATTTGAGAATTGAGAAATCAAGGATCTAACCTTGGCAAGTTTAAGAGGTGAGCATTTATAGCATTTGGCATATATATTGTGATTTCTGGTTAAGTTTTGATATTTGTGGAATTTGACCTATTTTAAGTGTGCTTTTGGAATACATGAGTTGTATGATGGCTTATGGTAGAATTGGAAGTATGTGGTGCCATTTGAACGTTGGAATTGGTTTGGAACTTTGAAAGTAAGTTTGGTGAAATGGAGTAATGGGTGTAAAATGTTGACCCAAAACCAAAACTTGTGGTTAGAATGGGATTTTAGGAGTTTTGAGGTTTCCAATGGGTTCTTTGTGTGAAATTATGTGGGATTAGGCTTATACAGGAGTTTTAATACCGTTGGAAAACATTTGGTAAAAATTGGAAACTTTTGTCAGTTGCTGCGTTTTGGCTTCTGATAGAGCCTCACTCGAGTGTGAAGAGGTCTCACTTGAGTGCTGCAACATGTTTCCTCCTTTCCTTCAGTTTTTTGTTGCACTTCCATGCCAAAAAGCCAGAGTGTATTTCCTCACTTATGAGTGATTGGGGTTCTCACTCGAGTGTGGGTGTATTTGGCACCTTGAGCCTGCTTCTCAAGATAACACTCATAGTCCATCTTTCAAGAGTGTGACCTAGCACTCACAAGCGTTGAGCTGTCACTCGAGTACCAGGGATATCACTCGAGTGTATTTTTTACCCTAGAGTTTCTTTTGCTCTCAGGTCGTCACTTTCTGTGCCTCACTCGATAGGACTCAAGTGAATATAAGGCTATCACTCGAATGCTGGGTTCAGGACTTGAGTGCTATGATCACTCTCTGTTCTCTTTGTTGCTCTTTGTCAAGCACTTGAACAAGTGTGCCTTCGTGTTTGAGTGCAAATCACTTTATCACTTGAGTGCATCATTTATTACTCGTGTGAATCGCTTGGAATTAACATTTTTGGTTCCAAAAGGGGAGTCTTTGGTATAGTTCTTCCAACCCTTTAGGAATTTGTCTAAGCTTCTAGTGGGTACCTAAAGTACTTAAATGACAACCAATCTTAAGTGTTTTGAAAATAAAAGCTTTAAATGGAGGTTAATCTGTCATACTTGGTTTTGTTTATAGGTTTTGATATTTGCCCTATGCGTGAACAGCCTGTGCCAGAGAATCGTTGGAAAGAACAAGGTAGTGACTCTTTCTCTTATACCATGTGTAAAACATTGTATGTATGTGTATCGTGCTTTGTGTTGATTTCGGATGCTGTTGCGAATACAGCCAGGAGGGCTATCATCATTGTGATTATAGCGAAAGCTATCGCATAGTGTTTATTGTCATGAGTGTTGTCGTTATCACAATGAAAGCTGTCGCATTGTATTTACAGTCGTGAGTGCTGTCGTTTATGGTGAAAGTCATAAATTATTGTGCATTGTGTTATTGTTGCTGATGTTGTTGTTAATGATTTTCTTGCATGCTATGTTTATATATTGTAGAAGTGATTTGTTACTACTGGGATTCTCTCGAATCTCATTCTTTCCTTTGACTAACCTACAGACAAGGCAAGTGGCTCGAAGGAGAAGCCGACAACCAAGGGCGGATAGTACAGACTTAGGTTATAGTTTGTTATTATATTTTGTTTGGGAATCTTTGTATAATTTGTAAATATTATTTTGGATATGGTTATGTAATTTCCTCATTAGGAAATTGTAAGGGGCGAGTATGCTCCGTAAACCCTTTAGCTATGATATGAAACCCGAGGTTGCCAGGATTTTTTTTGTACACTCTGATATATATATGAATGTGACTTAGCTGTACAGGTGAATTATATTCGAAATGTGAGTATGAGACCAAATCGAATAGGTTTTGAAAGAAATTTTGAAAACCCACTTCATCTCAAAGTGATTCTTTGATGTGAAGTTTGGGGACTTATCAGGTTTTGAAATAACCGCTAGTCTCTAATTTAATTTAATTATGTATTCTCGAATTATAATCACGATTTATAAGGCAGGGGGTTACAATGCTCACATCAGCTCAAAGGAAATTTTCCCAAGCATTGAGATCAACACCAAACGAATAGTCTAGCAAGTTCAAGTTCTAGCTAGCAGAGTCAACAAGGCTCAAGTTTCCACAAGTTTCAGATGCAATACCCTTCAAGTTTCTCAACTTTTATCACCAAGAATCTATCAAGCAGTCCACAATAAAGTTCCAAAGACTAGAAAAATAAAAACACAATAGAATCAAGTTAAACCTAACACCAATTTAAGCTAAATCCTAGACAAATTGAAACAAAGATCTTTGTTTGAGTTCTTTTTTAACTAAAATTTTTCATTTAAGAATGAAAGCAACATGGTATGCTAAAGAAAACGTGCAAAATGAAAAACTAATCTAAAATGCAACCTAAACTATGACTAAGTGTGAAAACACTAGAAATGCAAAAATCCTAAAGGCTCACCCTAGTCAAAAGTACTTGAATTTAGTTACTAGGAAACTAATTTCTTGGCTCCCCAACAACGCACCACTTGACATAATCCCCTTTAATCGCCTCGGGGTTATCAAGAATAAAGCCAAATTAATGCAATATAGTGCACAACTCGGGTCATTTCACTTTGAGGAGCCGATTATGAAAGTATTTCCTAGTAAACTAAGTAATTACAATGTAAAATTGACAAGGATAAACATGATTGATTGATTTTTAAAACTATGAATTGAATGCAATTAAAATAGATATTTTTGGGATTTTTGGAATAAAAGTGAAATGGAATGAAGATTGGTTTTGAAAGATATGATAAAACCTCATAGGACAATGAACTTAATCTATCATTTGCTTTAAAAGATAATAGGAGTGTGCTAGTTTGACAAAAATGCTCAAAAGACCCTTTGAACTAGCTTGAGTTAGGTGAATCAAATCTTCCACATCGGGCAAGACTTAATCCCTCTAACCTTAACTCAATACAAAACACTAGCAATTGCAATCAAAGTCCCTTAAAATACCAAACCTCAAACACCGTTGAGTATAGTGCATTGATAAATGAGTATAACACTTCATCCTTAATTGTGAATTATAGGATTTGACATTTTCCCTACTCGGGAGAGACCGGTGCCAGAGCAAGCCCGGAAGGACCAAGATAGTGACTTTTCTCTCATGTTGTGTATGATGCTTGGTATGCATGACTTATCATTGTGAATGTGTTACCTCCCATAGTGCATTACAGCGTGAGCAGTTCATTGTGAGCAGTCATAGGGGGTGATAGTTATCACACCTACCCCTGCCGTTGTAATTGCCAGGGGTGCATTGTGGAATCATGGATTTCTGTTTGAGTATCTGGTCAGTGTGACCGTATGTGTATGTGAAATATTTTATAAGGATCCCAGCTGTGATGATGTATGTGATATGATCATGTGATAGTGTAATACAACGTGAGCAAACGTAAGGGTGACGCAAGTCATACCTGCCCTTGCAGCTCACTGATCTCTGTTTTTCTGAAGTCCGCCTCCTTCTTCTCTACAATTCAATTCTGAAATTAATTCAGATCTTACCTATGCCAAAATGTTGTGTTTCAATTCATGGACCAAAATGTCCTTTTCAAAATTCGTGGGACCTAAGTTACATTTTGCATATTTGAGCCCCAAATTGTCATTTTCAGTTTTAATCCCGTTTTTCAAGTATCTAAAAATAAAAATAATTAACCCAACTTCAAATCTTCTAAAAAATAAATGATTAAGAGTAATTACAATTTTTATGACAATTTTGCTCTTTTTAAGCCTAATTTAATATATTTATTCTTAATCTTAATTAAGCACAAATAAGCCATTTTAAGCTAAATTATGATAACAAAATCCTCAATTAAAGTATAAAAATATATAATAAAAATAGGGATTTGTCACTGGTCATGATTACAATGCTACAAATGCATGTGATGTTCTATGGTCTCTACAATGAAGATGCCAACAAGCACTTGATGTACTTCTTGGAGTGTGTGATTCCTTCAAGCAAAATCGAGTTCCCCAAGATGTTTTGAGGTTTTGGCTATTCCCTCTCTCTCTATAAGGGAAGGCTAGAGATTGGTTCAACAATCTCTCAGAAGGATATATCAACTCTTAGGATGATCTTGAGACTAAGTTTAGAGCTCAGTTCTTTTCTGATGACAAATTTGTAGAAGCTAGGGATGAATTTCTGAGTTTTAGACAACATCTATATGAGCATCTTTATGTCGCTTGGGAGAGATACAAGATGTTGATGAAGCAATGCTCTAATCATGGGGTAGAAAAATAGGTAGTAATACAAATCTTTTGTACTCATCTTAATCCTCAATCGAAGGCAATAGTTGATTCTATGACCAATGGAGGTTACCGGAATGTTCTTGTTATTGAGGTGATTAGGCTCTTGGATCAACTATTTTCAAATAACACTCAAGGAAATGATAGGAAGACCATCCAAGCCATACTTACTACAAAAGAAGACTCTTCCTCACAAATTGCAACTATTTTATCCACTTTGAATAAGTGTTTTGATGTGCTAGAGTCTTAAATACAAAAGAGTACTTCTCAAGGTGTGCATTCTGTTCATGCCACCTTAATTGTATGTGATCACTGTAATGATGCCCATATGCTTGACCATTGTCCTGTATACATGGGTACTGAATCTGTCAACTACATGAGCAAGTTTCAATATCCTTAAGGCAACCCTTATTCATAAACCTACAATCATGCTTGGAGAGCTCATCCTAATTTTTCATGGAGTCAAGGTAACACCTTGAATCTACCATATGAGTCTACGTCTAGCACTAAACCTACTCCTCCACCAAGCTTTCAAATGCAATCAAGGTAAATTCCTATTAAGGAAGAGGATTCTAAAACAGACAAAATTCTAGCTCAAATCTTGACTAATCTTGAATCTTTAAGGGCTGAAAATAAGGCTACTTTCTCTCTCTATCCAACCACTATAAAAAATCTTGAAGTAAAAATGGGGCAATTAGCATCACAAGTGAATGCTATGTCAAGAAGTAGACTCCCTAGTGATACCATTCCCAATCCTAAACAGAATGGAAAAGAGGAATGCTATGTCATTTACTTGAGAAGAGGCAAAGTGTTACCTGATGTGCCTAGCTCAAGTAAACCAAGCCCCAAGAAGGAGGATCATGTGGTTATTGATAGAGGTCGATAACAGAATAGTCGAAGAAAAAGAAAGCAAAAAGAAGAAACATATAGAGGAGAATCTTGATAATGTGGTGAAAAGCAAGCCCATTGCACTTGAAAGTATAGATGAGAAGAAGAGGAAGGCACTTATCCCTAATGTTGTGATACCTCCACTTCCATTCCCTCAGAGATTCAAGAAGAAGGAAGAGGATACTTAGTTCAAGAAGTTTCTGGATATGTTTAAACAACTTCATATTAATATTCCTTTTGCTGAAGCATTGGAGAGCATGCCCAAATATGCTAAGTTTCTTAAAGATGCCTTATCTAAGAAGAGAAGATTCAGTAAGTATGAAACTATAGCTTTAACTAAATAATATAGTGCGGTTATTTAAAGGAAGTTGCCACCTAAACTTAAGGATCTAGGGAGTTTCTACATCCCTTGTAATATTGGGACTAATTTCAGTGATAAAGCTCTTTGTGACTTAGGTGTGAGTGTGAATTTAATGCCCCTTGCTGTTTACAACTAATTAAGGTTGGGAGAGCCAAAACACACTACTGTTATACTTCTCTTTGCGGATAGGAGTACTTCTCAACCTAAAGGGATTATTGAAGATATTTTGGTCAAAGTGGATAAATTCATCTTTCTGACAGATTTCATTATCATTGATTGTAAAGTGGATTGAAACATTCCTCTAATCTTAGGTGTCCATTTTTAGCAATTGCTAGAACCTTGATCAATGTTGAAAAGGGTGAAATTACGATGCAAGTTGAAGATAAGCATGTGACTTTTAATATGAACAAGATAATGAAGTCTCCCAATAAGGCTAGACAATACTTCTTAGTTGACACAGTGGAGCAAGTGGAACGATAGGAATTCAATAAACCAATTCATAATGAGCTTGTTGGAACCATGTCATTAGAAGTTCAAATAAAAGGTCAAGAGGTGGAAGAAGGCATAGGTGTCTTGAGGGCAATACCGACTAATCTTAAGAGTTGGGTACCATTGGAATTGTTAAATTTGTCTTCCCTTGATAGACCATCTCTAAAGTCATCTGTTAAAGAGGTATGGCCCCCTAATTTGAAGAAGCTACCTTCTAACTTTCAACATGACTATTTGGGAGACAACAATCTGCCAGTGTGTATATCTTCACAATTAGCCATTCAACGAGAAGAACAACTTTTGAAAATTCTAAAAGCATATAAAAGAGCTATTGAATAAGCTACTGAGGTTGTAAAGATACAAGCATATACCTCTAGTGTGGTTGGGTTGAGAAATGAAGACCGTGAGGCATTTCAAGCTAGTAGCCATGGATTAAAGCACAATTGCGGTGGAGAGGTGAACAATCAAGTTTTCACCTTACCTGTAGATGATGTAACTTAATAAGATAAAGGCCTAAGTGCTTCTTGGGAGGCAACCCAAGTTCTAAACTCAATCTTGTCATTTTTGTGTTTTTTGGTGTGTTTTGGTAAATTTATGTTTGATCTTTGTGTTTTGTAGGAAGGAAAGGTACTCAATGAGGAATAAGCAAAGCTAATGCAAAGGAGGGATTTTTTGGGATAAAGCATGAAGTTGGTGGAAGGATATAGGAGATGCATTTCAAGGAAGTCTACTTAACTATGAGCTTATATATAAAATTTTAGAGTGCATATAATATTATTAGTCAATTTTGGATAGTACTGAGGCTACCTTGAGAATGTGGTTGATGTTAACTCTCATATGAATTATGGATGACATGAATTTATGGTAGTAATATTTAATATGTTTAAAGTTATGTGATGCTAGTGAATGTTATCATTATCCTCATGTTCATAGTGCATTTTTGGTGTTGTATTGGATGTTGATATGCTGAGCTGATTTTGGTGCTTGAATAGATGTATGATACTTGTTGGATGGTGTTTAGATGAGTTTTGGGTATGGTTGTGATGTTTGTTCTGCTATTTGAATCTGTCAATAATTGGCTTCAGCACATAAAGCATGTGTTGAAGCCAATATGGTGTTTTTCTAAAGTAATTTGCTCACTTTGTAATGTGCTGCGGCACACTGGGTGTTGGCTGAAGCCAAATTATGCCTTTCACAAATGTTTGCTCTCTATGTCAAAAGCTTCAGCATATAAGATTTGGCTGAAGCCAATTTCCCTATGCCAAGGAAGCACTCTCTGTGTCATTAGCTTTAGCACATAAGGTGTATGCTGAAGCTAATATGTTTTTGCTTTTATGTGTTCTTCTGGGTGTCTCTGACTTAAACAAAAGGAAAGAGATATATAATATATATATATATATATTTAAAAAATTAATAATAATAATAATAATAATAATAACCTACAAATCTGAAAAAAAAAATAAAATTGTATAAATTTTATTTTCCATTTTTTAAATTTAAAAAAAAATAAATAATAAATAAATAAAAACATTTATCTTTCAACCCTCACCCTTTTATTTTCCATCTTATTCCAATTTCGTCCCTTTGAACTTGGCCCACCATTGGATCCACATGTATCCCATTAATTCAAATCCCTAATCCCAAATGTAATTTCCCTCCTCTTCTTAAACCTTAAATCTCACTTCCTTTATAAGCATCCTCCCCCATCGTTACTCTCATTCTCTTAGTCATGACTGCCAAGACCCTAGATCCACCACTCTCATACCGAGACCACTATAACCCACTACCATCACTTACTCCCTGTCACTTTCGATCTCTCTCTTCATCTCCCTTCTTCCTCATCATATCTTGGTCTCCCTTCTCCTCTCTTGCTCAGATTGAACAGCGACAGACACAAATGCTCCTCTTTGTCAGATGATTGGAGCCACCTTCACCATTGTCTTCCTCTGCGCCTTGGTCTCTGTTTTACTCTTCCATCACCAAACTCTCTACTTCTTCCATAGTCAGAATTTTCATTAACTCCAGTTGTCACCAGTCGCCCTGGATTTCCCTTTTATTTCATCACACCTTTGTCTCTTCCCTCCATCTTCTATCACCGCATACCTCTATCTCAGTCACCTTCTCACTCTACCTCTACCATCCTCTATCACGTTTACAGTGTTTACCTCTTAGCCTGACCCTACCTCTATCCTCTCTCTCTCTCTCTCTCTCTTGTTCCATTTTCCTGGTCACTAAAATCACATTTCTAGTACCACCAACAGTTGCCATCATCGTTTTCCTTTTCCCTCACTCCTTCATGCTCTCGGTTGTCTCTATAGCCGACAGTTTCAGTTTTAGATTTCTGCTATAGCAACTTAGAAGCAGAGTTCACGTCAGGGTCTCGGTATTCAGCCCCTGGTTGCTTGTGATTGTGTCTTTTGCTTCTCTATTGCAGTGTACTTTTGTTCTTCTCTAAGGTAATTCTTATGTTCTTTATCCATGTTATGTTTGGGGTTATGTTAGATTTGTGTTGACATTGTGTATAGGGAGGCAAAATGAAGGCCTTGTGGTTATGAATGTGAAATTCTCATGTCCTTCATCCACATTTGTGGCTGTGAGTAAGTGCAAAAGCATGCTAAGCTTAAGTTTGAACTGATATTGTTTGATATGAGGATTAGTATGTGCATTACTTCCTTGGGTAGTTTCTGAGTTGAACAAGTTAGATCTCTCAATTTCCTAGCTCCCTCGGTATATGATTGGTTTTCATAAGAACTGAAGACTATTATTGAATTCTGAATTCTAGCGGTTGCATTCTCTATTGGAACTACATCTTTCATCAAAATCCCAAGTTTTCGAATCTAATTATGAACCTGCAAGATTTCACCAAAAAAGTGGAAATTTGTCAAATTTCCCATGTTTGAAAATGTTCTCTTGATTATGTTCACATACTGGTCGATGTAGGATGTTCTACTCTTTCATGTTACATGGCATATTGTAACTTAGGCTTGAATTTGGTATGTGAGGCCTAGTCAAAAGCAATAAGCAATGATTGCTTAAAAGAAAAACAAAAATAAGTATGGAAGTTGTTGTTTCATTGTGATACATTTGCCATATTTTTCTAAGCATACTTGGGTAATTAAGGAAATCGACATCTTGCCAACTACTAATGTTCTGAAATCTTTAGGTTACTGTTTACTCTGAATTTGAACTTCATTGTTAAAAAAAATCCTTCACATACTACTCTATACATGGATATGACTCTTCTTGATTTTAACATCAAATGTTGGCCAATTCCATAGGATTTAAGAACACACTTTGAAGTGCATGAATTAGAAAAATTTGGCACCTTTGTGAGCTTTTTCTTAATTAATCTGTTTGTGTTCTTCAACTGTGCTCAACTATTTCATTGTAGGAAAACCACATTTTTATTCACTTAGTTAAGGATGGGCTTAAGAATCATTTAGAAATTCTTTTTTTTTCCTGCAATTATTGATGATTGCATGTGCTGAAACTAATTTAAGCTTTGGATCAATTGATTTTGATAAGATAAAAGATGTTGGTCATTTAAATAAAATTCTTCTAGTTATTCAGTTTTGATTTGGATTTCTAATAACGATTTGCTACAAATAAAAATTTCTTAACACTATGACCTTTTGATTTTCTCTTGCTTTTCAAGTGATCACTTCGTGAACTCACAAGCTTTGTTTGGTTTACTACAATAAAATGGTTTTCTTTAGCTGCACCAAAATTGTGGTAAATTTTCCTTTTAAGATGATCATATGATTGTAAAGGCAGTGAGGAATAGGTTTAAGCTTGGAATCCCAGTGGATAGTTTTAGATTAGTTAGAATTCAAGTTTGGGGGTATTTTCGTTTCTTTTGGGATAGTTTCAGTCAGGTTTGTTTCTTGTGTTTGATTTCATTTTTGTCAAGTTTTTTTTGTGTATTTTGTATTCTTTATAGGACTGTTATAGCATTGATAACTGCTGCTTCTCTCTTTTCTTGAGCTCCAGTTAGCCCTATGATTGATCTGTTGATAGCTTGTACTTAATGTGTATATTCTTGGTGTGTATTTTGGATTGGTATATTTTGAAATTTGGCATATTAGTATGAATGCTGCTGAAGAACACTCAATAACTCATGCTTGGTGCTGGCTACTGATGGCCAGTGCTCTGTGACACTCTTGTTAACATGTGAACATGATTTTTCATGCTGCTAATAGCTAGCTTGGGTGTCTCATATAATTGTCTCTGTCTGATGAATTGCTTGTTGTGATTGTTAATTTCCTAGCTAATGATGGCTAGTGATGACCTCATTTCTAGGCCTTGTTTAGGCCATTGAGGGCATAATTTTTGTTGAATATTGAATGTTGTAAATGCTGTGAATATGGTGTTATATAGGTGTTAGCTATTCTCTTTCCCATCCTTTTAGTTGACAATGAGGATATTGTCAGTTTTAAGTTTGGGGGCAATTTCTGCAATATTGAAAAATTTTGAAATTTTGAAAATTTTTGAAAGAATTTGAGTGCACAGAAAAATTGTGAACATGTTTTTCAAGAAAATTGTTGGAATATTTGCAAATTTTCAAATTTAAATGTTTGTTTGAGAAAAAGATGAATATGTGCTAAAATTGTAGGTTATTTGTCAAAGATTGTTTGGATGATCCAATGATATAAGCTACTGCTCAATCTTTTATATTGAATATGAGATTTTGATTGATGTGCATTAATGAATGTATTGTATTGATAATTCATGTTATTCAGGAATTTTGAAGCAATTTAAGCACTATTGAAATTCATTTTATATTGGATGTTCTTGTTGAAGGGCTTTGTATCAATTTGAATTATATGCTTAGAATTCTTCAAATCTTTTGATTTATTTCATAAGACTTAGAAAAATGATTAGGCCATTTCATAAAATGCGTTTGAGCCTTCAAGCTTGCCTAATTGATGTTATTCCCTTTTGAACCCTTATTTTGAGATTGATTGAAAAATCAAGTAAAGATTCTTTTTGAAACACCTAACATTTATGTACCTTAGCCAATGTAAAAACCATGATTCCCTTACTTTAAGATAGATGTAATTGATTGGGTTGTGCAAAATGGTAGTGTGTGAAGTTTTAAATGATTGGAAAAAGGAATGTGAAAAAAAAGGGTTACAATATATAGAAATAAAGTCAAAATATTAAAAAATTGTGCATATAGAAAAATGAAAAAAAATGCTTACAAAGAAGGCTTGATGTGAAAAAAACAAGAAGATCAAATTAGTTTAAGTTTTGGGGAGTATGTTTTATGAGAAAAGGAAGAAAACCCTTGAGTAGTTATCATCTATCTTGAGTCAAGAGGAGTGAATTAGAATAATAGAGATAGGAATTAGAGAATGATGAAAGTGATTGTTTGAATATGGGTATATGACTTAAAGTGTTGCTTATAACTTTGACAAGTGCGAACAGAACATATGTTAACTCCATTCACACATTCACACTTAGGAATTCTTGAAAGCATGTTTTAAATCTAGGAAACATTCATTTGTGCATATTTTCTTAGTTTCTTGTTTGATATAACTCTTTGAGGAACTGATGAGGACAAATTCATTCATGCATAAATGATAAGTAATCCATTATCTTGGTGGGTATGAAAGTCTTTGCTTGAGGACAAGCAAATGTTTAAGTTTAGGGGTTTGTTAACTCTCAGAAATTGATAATATTCTAGCATATTTTCTTCTATTTTTAACTAGTTTTTGGATTCAAATTGAGTATAGAAAGAGTTAATAAAATTAAAGAAAATGTGCATATTAGAGTAACAAGCCCAAGTTGAAGTAGAACAATATATTTGTGTGTTTTAGTTCAAAGGAAAAGTTTGAATTTATGCATGCTTTCTTTTCTAGCAAGATAGAGACAAATTGGGAAGCTTTTAAAGGATTAAAGAACAAAGCTTATATTAGCAAAGATCAAAGAAAGCTCATGGGCCAGGGGGAAGCCAATGGAGATCTGGAATCATTGTGGCATATGCTTCAGCCAATTACATGTGTACTAAAGTAGACAGGGTCAGAACTTACTGTGTCATATGCTTCAACACTTGACCCTTGGCTGAAGTTAATGAGATCAGAACTTACTGTGTCCTATGCTTCCACACACCACAGTGTGCCGAAGCACACAACAAACAGTACAACCATGTGTTTTACTTGCTGAAACTTATGTGGAGGGTTTTTAAGGAAGGGATAAGCCGAAAATAGGGGATTCTAGAGTTTTCAAGTGTTCTTAGGAGCTTTGTGTGCTAAGGTTTGTGACTTTGAAGAGCTTGGAGCAAAAGAGGGAGCTTGGGAAGAGTTTTTAAGCATCTTTGGCTTTGTTTTTCTTCCTCTTCTCCATTTTCTCTCTTTTAATCTACTATGATTGTCATTGTTTTACATAGTTTTAGTTATTTGATGACTATGTGTAGCTAGACTTCTCATTTTAGGGTTGTTTTGAACCCTTGTAAGGATTAAGTACTCATTTCCCCTTTATATTTGTGATTAATGATGAGATTATGCTGATTTTATTCTTTACTTAATGCTTCCTATTGATTGGCCACCAACAAGATTGTTGGGTTCACTTGATTAATGCTTGAGAGGGCTAGTTGAGTGTAGAACTTGAGTTAAATCATATAAGAGCTTGCTATTTACTAATTGAATGGACAGTTTTTTTTAATGAGGTAGAGATACACTCATAACCTCATATAGCAAAATAGGATTTGCAATGAAAATTAGCGTTTAATTAGTTAATTATGAGATTAATGAATTAATTAAACTATGCACCTATTTGGAGAATTGAGAGAGTACTTATAGGTAATTTAATATCCTTAACTAGTATTATCTCACATTAAGTAGCACATATTAAGGGGGACTTAAGTGAGTTCTTTTGAAATACAAGGGGGATAAACAATCCTAAGTTCCATTTAATACTTGAATTTTAAAGAATCATTCACTTTTATAAATTTTTAGTCTAAAAATATTTTTAAATTTCTCTTTCACCTCAACAACATGTTTTGGCTCAACTTAATTAAATTCACTAAGCTTATTGCTTGGTGAATTTGTTACTCAAATCCTCGTAGGAACGATCTTTACTTATCACTTTATTACTTGACGTGATCCGTGCACTTGAAGAGATTAGGCAGCTATACCTTATTATGGGGTCATTGAAGAGATTTAGGCAGTTGACTATGTTAAAATTAAATTTCCCATTTTCAAATGCAAGTAGGTTGACGTCATTAATGGTGTGAAGATCGATTAGTTAGGATTTACATTAATAGATCTGGATAGTAGAAGTTTTGAAAATAAACCTTTTATTATGGCAGATCAATCAAAACAAGTATTTTATATTATCGGTCAAGCATATAAAGTTTGGTCTGTAGCTCTCCAAGGGAAAAGGGTCATTGATATTGATGAAGAAAGTTGTTCAAATTATGATAATCTTCTTGAGACTCCTTTTTTTCCCGGGGTCTACCATAATTGAACGAAGATGATAAAACATATACGACATAAGAGATGATCATCATGAAGGGATATAGGAGGATATCCCTTTATAAAACTACTTTGAAATTTAGCTAGCTAAAGCAATTATCATTATGAATTATATTTGAATTATGTATATAGTTATTTTATATATAGTCTTTTCATGTTATAATTTAAGGATTTACCTTTTTTGTTGTCTTAACAGGAAAAGGAAGGATCTAAGTCGTCCTAGTGTAGATGCTCCAAAGCCAGCTAGTGTTCATTACAACAAGCTAGCTAGTGTTAATCAGATTGAGTCTAGCAATGCTCTGGGCCAGAATCAAAGTGAGCCTAGTAACCAGTCTATATGAAGGGGTTGAAGAGGCACACGATTGAGAGACATTGCCCTAAGTTGAAGTATAGAGCAAAATATACCGATTGAGTTTGATAGATATTGGAAACCAATCTAGCCTAATGCAAATCGATATAAGAGTTTTGTCAGCCTCTTAGCATAGAACAAGACTAGTATCTTAATAGAGGAGTGAAGAAATATCGATGAACATGTGGAGCAACATATTAAGGATACTATCCAAGTATAAAATTCTCTTTTGTATGTAATTATTATCAAATTTGTTATTAATTCCTTCAATGCAAGCATTACAGCTTACTTATGACATTCCTCAGAGTGACATCTTGTATAAGGAGACAATAACGTATTGTTGTAAATGCTGGAGGAAGTTTAAGATAAATCTAGCTAATAATTATTTGCATATCGAGGTGAAAGATGGTGAGCCTCATCCTAATCCATGTAGTAAGCATTCATATAATGATGAAAAGACTTGGCGAGAATTTTTTAGGCTTCGAACTACTCCAAAAGCTTTTCTGAGTTGACTTATTTTGCATTTTATGTACTTATCAATTGTCATTATTCATTGTAACCCTTTTTGTATTTCTTATTCATAGGAAAAAAGGCAAAAAGCACAAGAGAGTGGTAGAAAAATTGGTTGCCCTAATACAATGTCTTGTGAGGGTTATGCATAGGCTGAAAAAGACTTGTTGGTGGCCAAATAGAAGAGATTAGGGAAGCAGCTCAATTTGATCTTTCTATTCTTCTTTCTCCACTATCTTCGATACGTCGCAAAGAAAAATGGTTGTTTGCTCACAAAAAGAGGAGTGGGTCTTATACAAATGAACAATCTCGTATAGTTTGTGAAAAAATTGTAAGTATCATTGTTGTTATTAATTATTTAGTAAACAGGTTTTATTACTTATGTTTGTTATATGTGTCTTACAAGAGGAACTTAAAAAAATAACCTGAGGGATTTTTTTGGTCAGCGGGGAGGAATGATATCTTGATGGTTGCTATAGGAAAATATGATCATCCAAGCCATGTCAGGGGAGTTAGAGGAGGGGTAGGCATAAGGGATTATTTTGGAACACCCCCATGCCATTCCTCAAGTGTGGTGACTAGGGAGGAGATAGATTATATGTTGGCCACTGTTAGGGTAAAAGCAAGGGCCGAGGCAGAAGCATCATTTGATGCATGATTAGAAGCCCGGTTAAGCAAGATAAAGGAGGAAATTGATCAAGTTGAATAAAGATTTTTTATGAAAACAACAAAGCAAAATAGTGGAAATAGGGTCTAACTTCAAGAGGTATAAGTTTAAGATTACTTCTTCCTCATTGTATTTCATGAAACTATGCAAATATCCACTTATGTTGATTAAATGAGTCTATATGCTAGTCAAAGGTTCTAAAATCATCAACCAAGCTCTCTCAAGTCAAGATTGATTTTTAATCTTCATTAAAAATATTCAATCTCTTGTTTATAATTAATAAAAACCATCTTTCTAAAGCAATCCTTCAATAGACTATGCTAGGTTATTAGATATATCTCTATTTTAACAACAAACCATCCATTAATCCTTAAACTTCAAGTCTAACATGATTTTTCTCAAGTTCTACAATCAAAATAGCTTTCATATGCATTTTCCAATTCAACTAATCTAATCATGTGGTGATCAAGCACAGGATAGTATTAAGCTCAAAGAAAAATCAACATATATACTCATTAACCAACAAAAGCAAGATAATCTAGTAGTGTAAATCCATACAATAGGTAAAAGTAATCCTAAATGAGAGTCTTTAGCTACTTATGTTATGTACATGCCAAAATCTCAGCATAAAAACATAATCTATATCAGCAAAATAAGAGAAAAAGGGAGAAAAACAAGAAAAACCCAAGATTGTTGACTCAAATCTCTTTAAAACTCTAACCCAAGGCTCCAAATCCTTAAGAATCTCCTTTCCCAAGCTCTCTTTAGCTCAATTTCAGCCTCTCCTAGTTAGAATAAAGAATTTCAGCCCTATCTATAAGCTTTTATCTAGATTTTTACATCAGCAATTCAAAACACAGCTTCATTTAAGGGCAGTTCGCCATCAGTTCACTGTGGTGAACTAGTAACAAAAATTGCACTAGACTCGGGTAGAAAGGTCACAGAGTTTGATCATATTTTTGCTATGGCAAATGGGTGGCGAAATGGCACTACAGTTGCACAAAACAATCATTGATTTTTGCCATGCTTTTGCTAAGACGAACCAGCGGCAATTGCATGTGTCATCTTTTTCCTTTTTCATCTGATTCTTGCATTCTTTTCCCTCTTTCCTCATCTTCACATGATCTTTTCAAGCTTTCACATATGGTCATCATCCTCCTACAAAAAGAAGTATTTTATGAGCTACTTAAAACTCTTTAAATAGTAAACATTATTCACATTTAGGTCAATAATTTCTAAATTTTGAACATTGTTTTAATAAATCACATTTTCCTTTATTTATGTCTATTGTATGCACAATGTGATTCCAAAAACCTATAAAATATAGGGAAATGTGTTGAGATGTATGAATTTCTAGAGATTATCATGCAGTCATTAGAGGGTCCTAGAAAAGAAATTGCTGAGCCTTGGGACCTTTTATGGAGGATCCTCTGAGGATATTAGTTGCACAAGGGAGTGTGCACAACTTGGGTTCAATTGTCTACCACTAACAAATAAAAGATGATCAAGCCAGAGTGTTAGTGAAGAGGTAATCATTGCAGATGCACTTTTCCCTATACCATCTGATGATTTAAAGATTATAACCGAAGTCCTAGGTACTTTCATCTTGTGGCCAAAGAACCTTGTTTCTATTCGAGTTGAGGAAACCTCGATTACAATGCCAATTGCAGCTCCCATTGCTTAAGAAGTTTCACGGCCTTAATTTAATACCATGCAACAAGTAATTCTAATGGCATATGATACATCCTTCACTATAAGATCATGGCTTATGAATTTGGTTGTTGGCAAGTCAGGAGTAACAACATATCTTGATAGGGAAGATTTAATGTCCTTGGTAGCTCTTAGACAACAGCTTACGGTTACGATTGTCCAACTATTTTTAATGTAAGTATCTTCTTCAATTGGAAGTAAAAATTTTAAAAATTACATCGTTATAATTTGTGCGCTTGTATTATTGTAGGTACATAAATCGTAGGTTGGTTTCCTTTGACAAAAGTGATAAATTTTGATTTGTATGCCTAGTTCAAATCACGACAAGGGGACCACTGCTACTATCAGACGTACATACTTATAAGAGAGGTTTAGTGAAACTGCAACTGAGTATTTCTTAGCACCATATGTGCATGTGTAAGAAACAAATTTATATTTCATACTATATATATAATTCTTTATATTAGTTTTACTAGTCATCCCTTTTTTCAGTAATCATTGGCAATTGGTGCTTTTATGCAAGAAGAGTTATATTGTCATCTTATTATGCTTCCTCTACTACAAACCAAGGAATGAATTAAACAAGACCATGAACTTGTAAGTTTTCTTGCATTACCTATTATTGGAAGTTTATGAAATTTGTGCAAAATAAGTAACCTTTGTGATTTTGATGATAGGGCTATAAGGACATTCTAACACACTGTTTGTGGTAAGCATGTTCATGAGGTAAAAGACCTTAAATAGATCATCCCAAAGGTTAGTACATATTTTTTTTCTTTACAAATGTGTTTAATAAGCTATGCTTTATACATATTTTAATGATGCCATGTTCTTTTTCAGAGTTGCAGGCAACCACCAAGGTCCAACTTATGTAATACCCTGACTTTTGAGATTTGAGCTTAGAAAATAAGCCTGAGATTAGTGGATTGCTAAGCCCCAGTTTAGCAAGATCCCAAATTTTGATTAAGGGTTAATGACTCTAGAAGTGGATGTGGTTAGTAATACATAACCCTTTTGGAGAATATGATGTCATTTGGCACTCGAATATGTGTGTTGTAAGCAGTGCTGAAACCCTGTATTTGAGTTCAATTGTGGATTAAAATCCAAATTGACTTAGAATAGAGGGAAGAATTGAATGGGGTATTGTGTTGGAAATGGTGTCATAGTGTGTTTTGATGTCATTGAAATTGGTTTGGAACTTTGGAATGGAAAAGTTGCAATGTTAGGTTTTGAAATGTGAATTGTGTTGACATGTTGAAATTATTGTGAAAACATGTCAATGAGATGTTAATTTGATTGATTTGTTGTTTCCAATGGATTCCTTGTGAAAATTTATGTGGGAATGATGTTTGGTATGAAAATGGAACCATTGGAAGCAAAGATGCAAAATCTGAAATTCTGTCAAGTGAAACTCTATTCTGGGCAGTCAGTTTGTGTGAACATTTTGAATGACCAAATGGTGTTTAAAAATTCTGAAACTTTCCATTCTTAAATTTCACATCTCAAGCTTCAAAATAGACATATAATTTGTGTCATTTCGTTTTGTGATCTAGGAGATATGACTGTCCAAAGTTTGGGATGGAAACTGAACTCTGTTTCGGGGCAGTGATGAGTTTTATGTAATTCTGGAATTTTGTGGTAATTATGGGTAATGAGCCATATTTTTCCTATAACTAGGACTTAAATACCTTTCATTTTTCTTTGGAATCACCTCATTTCGATTTTTCTATAATTCGTTATGATTTTGGTAAGATTGGGCAGAAAATCTGCCAAAAAATCCGAAAATGTCAATTTTGGAATTATGACATCATCATAATTTAAGATGACATAAGCTAAATGTTATAAAGTCATCATCCTCTTCCTCTATCAGCCAAAAACCGTGCGGCACCATGGAGAAAGAGAGGGAGGGAGTTTTAGAGAGAGAAGAGGAAGAAAACTCGTGAGGTAGATCGATTTCTTTGGCCAATTCGTACCTAACGCGTATAATCCTTCTCCTAAGTTTCTCTTCTATATTATGTAAGGTATTTGAAGCACAAATCTTGGTGTTTTTAAGTTAGGGTTTTCAGCCTCAAGAAGGAAAAGCCAGAAGGAAGAAGAGGTAACTTCCTAAACTTTGTATATTGACTATTCTGGGTATTGTGAGCAATTTAATCGGTGAAATTTTGCCGGATTGCCATTGGTTTTAAAGTTTGGAAATGACACGGCCTGTAATATCCCAAAAGGTGATTAAGGGCTAATGACTTCAAAAGTGGATGTAATTATTGTTGAATAAACACTTTTGAAGAATGTGTGATGGGAATTTGGATATTTTAATGATTCCAATGGATTCCTTGTGAAAATTTATGTGGGAATGATGTTTGGTATGAAAATGGAACCAATGGAATCAAAGATGCAAAATCTAAAATTCTGTCCAGTAAAATTCTATTTTGGGCAGTCCGTTTGTGTGAACGTTTTTAATGACCAAATGGTATCTAAAAATTCTGAAACTTTCCAGTCTTATAGTTCACATCTCAAGCTTCAAAATGGACATATAATTTGTTCCATTTCGTTTTGTGAACTAGGAGATATAACTGTCCAAAGTTTGGGATGGAAAATGAACTCTGTTATGGGGCAGTGATGAGTTTTATGTAATTTTGGAATTGTGTGGTGATTTTTAGTAATGCCCAATATTTTTTCTATGAAGAGGACTTAAATATCTTTCATTTGGCTTTGGAATCACCTAATTTTGAGTTTTCTAGAATTAGTTATGATTTTTCAAAGTTTGGGCAGAAAATCTGCCAGAAAATCCGAAAATGGGAATTATGACATCATCTCAATAAAAGATGATATCAGCATGGAATTAAATATGTTATCATCTTCCTCAGCTCATTTCTGTCTCACACAGCAGCTGAATGAGGAGTGAGAACGTTGAGGTTTGTAGAGAGAGAAAGGAGAAGAAAAATCACAAGGTAAGCCGATTTCTCCGACGATTTAGCTCCTAACGCGTGTAACTCCGATCCTAAGCTACTCCTCTTTGTTCTTTAAGGTTTGGAAGCTCAAAATCTGTTGTTGAGCACTTAGGGTTTTCATCAATATTTGGGAAAAACTTGTGGGAGCTTGAGGTAACTTCCAAACCTTCGTATATTGTCTATTCTGGCTGCTGTGGGCAATTTAATCGGTGAAATTTCGCCGGATTGCCATTGGTTTTAAATTTTGGAAAAGTGTGTTCCTAAGGGTTATGCTGCCCAATTTTAGTTCAAATGGTTGTTATAATTCAATTAGATGGTTAATAAAGTGGTTAGGAGTAGAAAGGAACGCGTTTACGGAGCCGAAATCGTAAAACCCCGATTTTTCCCGGAGAACTCATAAATTTAGGCCAGCTCTAGAAATGGGTCTTAGAGTTGGATTTTCAATGATTTGATGGTTCCATTGAGTTCAGGAGCGAAAATTAGGTGGGGTTACAGTTGGTCACTTTTTCGGAAAAGGCTGAAAAAGCATAATTACGAAAACGCCCCTAAAACCCTTAAAGTGGGGCTGCCAAGGGTAAATTTGTAATTTAACATTGAATTTGATAATTCCGAGTATGGAAATGGATTCCTTGGGCCGAAATATGTTAGGATAGCCCAGATTAGAATTTCGGGAAAAGTGCAACCGGACCGGGTACGGCGGGCCCAGGCCGGGTCCTCGGGGGTAGTTTTGTAAATTTTCATTATAGACTCATATGACCCCAAGTAACACTATGGAAGTGTCTAAATGGTACATTTGGAATTGTAGGATTCGATATTTGCCGCCCTCGGGAGCCAACTGCGCCGAAGGACGTCAGGAAAGGACAAGGTAGTGACTCTCTCTCTCTTATACTTTGTGTAATGCACTGTATGTGTGTTGTATCACTGTTTTATGATGATTTCTGATGCTGCTGCGGTTACAGCTGGTGATATCTGTCGTTTACAGCGTAAGCTGTCGTGATGTTGATTACTGATTATAGCGTAAGCTGTCGTGATGTTGATTACAGCAAGAGCTGTCGAATTGTGTATACAGCCGTGAGTGCTGTCTTTGTGGTGAAAACCATGTATCTGTGAATTGCTGCTGCTGTTGCTGTTTGTGATTTATGTACATGCTTTGTGTTTATGCATTGTGTGAGTGGTGTGTGTAACACCCTGCCTTTAATCACGTAATTATAATTCGATATTAGGCAATTAAATTAAATTAGAGACCGTTAAGCATTTTAAAACCCATAAAATGTTCCCTTTAGCAGGAGGGACTTTACAAAATTTTCAAACTTCTTTCCTCTTCTGGTCTCGATTTCAATTATTGAATATAATTACCTGTGCAGTTTATCTACATTTACGTATGACAGAGTGTAAAACCAAAATCCCGGCAACCCCTGGGTTCAACTATAAATGTAGAGTTCAAATCCTGTTTAGGGAATTACAAAACCAAGTATTCAGACTATATACATCTCAAAATGTTATACAGTAATTCCCAATTAAACTATCTAACTAACATGTCCAAAATAAATGTCCCTACGGAACTCTACCCGCTCCGGGTCACGCGCTTCTCCTTGGAGCCAGTCGCCCTGTCTGAAAGGTTAGTTCAAAGGAAAGAATGAGATTCAAGAGAATCCCAGTAGTAACTAAACATTTACACCACACATCAGCACATAACATGTAAGCAAATCATCATGCAGCAGCAGCACATATCACACTCCACCCTCATCCCCTTTCTCCGCCGGGAAGGCATACAGTCCTAACCCGAACCGTTGCTAGCTACTCAGGGACTATTGGCGTGGCAGTGCATAAACATAGCCTGACAGCTCATACAGCTATCCGGCTCTCGCAAATGGCCCGTCGGCCTCACAAATAGCCTTTCGGCTCACATATCACATATATCACACTTCATCCTCATCCCCTTTCTCCGCCGGGAAGGCACACTGCCTAAACCCGAACCGTTGTTAGCTACTCAGGGAATATTGGAATGACAGTGCTAACATAAATCCACAAAGATCACAGCATACGAATCCATTCCCAATCAACGATATCACACACATGCAATGCATCATATATGGTACGAAAGAAAAGTCACTACCTGATCCTTTCCTGATGGCTCTGGGCACAGTAGGCTCACGAGGATAGCAGATGTCAAATCCTATAATCAAAATAGGGACATTTGGTTAATTTCTTTTTCCAAGTTATTACTTCAATAACACTCTAAGTTGGTATTCATTTGGACTCTTTAGATGGCCGTTAAATGCCTAAAGGGTTGGGTTAACTATCCCCAAAGATCCCCCTTTAGAAAGATAAACAATGATTTTTGGTCTCTTCACTCGAGCACAGAAGGCCGTGCTCAAGCATGACCCCTCCTCTCACTCGAGCACACATGCGAGTGAGACGCAGGAAGTGCTTGCCCGAGAGCAACTCCCGCGACAAACCTACACTCTCACTCGAGCACAAGAGGCTGTGCTCGAGCAGAGACCTCGCCAGCACCCGAGCACCACGGAAGTGAGACTTGCGAGTGACGACCCGAGAGCATCTCTCAACATCTTCCTCCACATTTACTCGAGCACAAACACCTGTGCTCGAGCACAGATCCTCAATGCTCGCGAGCACAAGGAAGTGAGGTCCCGCGAGTGTCCACCCGAGAGCAACTCCACTCCCAGGCAACAGATTCACTCGAGCACAAACTCCAGTGCTCGAGTGATCTCCCAATACTTGCTCCCAATACTCGCTAGTGCCAGCGCACTCTTGGCAACCACCCACGAGTGATCACCCGAGACGCTCACCCCCAGTGATTTCAGGCACCCTCTGTAATATCCCAAAAAGTGATTAAGGGCTAATGACTTTAAAAGTGGATATAATTATTGTTGAATAAACACTTTTGGAGAATGTGTGATGGGAATTTGGATATTTTAATGATTCCAATGGCTTCCTTGTGAAAATTCGTGTGGGGAGAGTGTTTATTGTGAAATTGGAACCATTGGGAACAATCGTGCAAAAGTTGAAAACTCTGTCCATTGAAACTCTGTACAGGGCAGCCAATTTGTATGGACGTTTTAAATAGGCAAATGGTGTCTAAAAATTCTTAAATTTTCCAGTATTAAAGTTCACATGTCAAGCTTCAAAATGAACATATAATTTGTATCATTTTGATTTGTGACCTAAGATTTTTGGATTTTTGAAGTTTGCCCAGCGAAATTAATTATTTTCTGGAACAGTATGCAAAGATTGAAATTCTGGGAATTTTGTAGTGATTTTCAGTAATGGCCAATATTTTTCCTATGAAGAGGACTTAAATATCTTTCATTTGGCTTTGGAATCACCTCATTTCGATTTTTCTAGAATTAGTTATGATTTTTTAAAGTTTGGGCAGAAAAACTGTCATAAAATCCGAAAATGGGATTTATGACATCAGCATAATAAAACATGACATCATCCTAATGTTAAAACACTTTTTATTCATCATCTTCATCAGCCATTCCCGACGCCATTCTGCAACCAAAGTAAAGAAAAAGAGTTGAGAGGGTTTTGGGAGAAAAGGAGAAGAGAACTCGCAAGGTAAGCCGATTTCTCCGACGATCTAGCTCCTAACGCGTATAACTCCGATCCTAAGCTACTCCTTTATGTTCTTTAAGGTTTGGAAGCTCCTCTTTTGGTGTTAAAACACCTAGGGTTTTCATTCAAGTCAAGGAAAATCTATTGGGAGCTTGAGGTAACTTCCAAACTCTTGTATATTGACTATTCTGGCTGCTGTGGGCAATTTAATCGGTGAAATTTCGCCGGATTGCCATTGGTTTTAATTCTTGGAAATGGGTTTTTCTAGGGGTTATGCTGCCCAAATTGATACTAAATGGTAGTTGTAACTTAATGAAATGGTTAATAAAGTGGTTAGGAGTAGAAAGGAACGCGTTTACGGAGCCGAAATCGTAAAACCCCAATTTTTCCCGGAGAACATGTATATTTCGGCCAAGGCTGTAAATGGGTCTTAGAGTTGGATTTTCAATGATTTGATGATTCCATTGGATTCAGTGGGCGAAAATAGGTGGGGTTACAGTTGGGCACTTTTTCGGAAAAGGCCGAGAAAGCATAATTACGAAAACGCCCCTAAAACCCTTGAAGTAGGGCTGCCAAGGGTAAATTTGTAATTTTACATTGAATTTGATAATTCTGAGTCCGGAAACAGATTCCTTGGGCGGAAATATGTTAGGATAGCCCATATTAGAATTTTGAGAAAAGTGCAACCGGTCCGGGTATGGCGGGCCCAGGCCGGGTCCCCGGGGGTATTTTTGTAAATTTTCATTATAGACTCATATAACCCCAAGTAACACTACGGAAGTGTCTAAATGGTGCATTTGGAATTGTAGGATTCGATATTTGCCGCCCTCGGGAGCCCGCAGTGCCAAGAAACGTCGGGAAAGGATCAGGTAGTGACTCTCTCTCTTATACTATGTATAATGCTCTGTATGTGTGTGTTATCATTGTTATGTGATGATTCTTTGATGCTGCTGCGATTACAGCTGGTGATAGCTGTCGTTTACAGCGCAAACTGTCGTTTACAGCGCAAGCTGTCGTTTACAGCGTAAGCTGTCGTTATTGTGATTACAGCGTAAGCTGTCGTGATTATTATTACAGCGAGAGCTGTCGTATTATGCATACAGCCGTGAGTGCTGTCGTTTGTGGTGAAAACCATGTATCTTTGAGATGGCTGCTGCTGTTGCTGGTTGTGATTTATATACATGCTTTGTGTTATGCATTGTGTGAGTGGTTTGTTACTACTGGGATTCGCTCGAATCTCATTCTTTCCTATGACTAACATTTCAGACAGGGCATGTGGCTCAAAGGAGAAGCGGCCAACCCGAAGCACTTAGGATCTTTAGTGATACTAAGGATTTTTGAGATGTTGGTTATCTACTTTAAACTCGGGATTACTGTATATCCTGAATCAGGAACACTACATTCGATTTTGGTTGTGTAATCCCCTAGTAGATACTTGTAACCTCTAGATTATATATGTGTAGGACCCGGGAGTTGCCGGGGATTTGGTTATACACTCTGTTATACATGAATGTAGATAAACTGCACAGGTAATTATATTCGAATTTTGAAATGGAGACCAGGAACAGGAAGAGATTTTGAATGTTTTGTGAAAACCCTACTACAAAGTAGGAGATTGAAATGAGTTTAAGTTATCCGATGGTCTCTAATCCGAATTAAATGTGCATTATCGAATTATAATTATGTGATTAAAGGCAGGGTGTTACATTTTGGTATCAGAGCTGTAGTTCCTGGCAAGGGTAGAGGTTGCTAGGATAGATCCCTTAGTTGGCTTTAGGGATAGGAGATTATCTGCGAATGATTGTTGAGTATGCACGTGTATGATATATTGCTATGGATATAACTGAGTTTGTGACTATAAGTGCATACTATTTCTACTAAACTAATGGGGCAAGTTGTTTGTAGAATGAAGAAAACTAGAGGACGCCCCAGTATTCCACGTGTAGACCCTGAGGTGGAGGTCGTCAAGGATAACCCACCGGATGCAATGCAGGAATTAATGGGTCTAATCAGAGATCAGCGGGATATGATAATTGAGCTAAGAGAAGAGCTCAGAGCAGAGAAGGCAAAGAATAAGGAAGGTCCGGCTCAGTCCACTCCGGAGGAAACTCAAGAAGAAACTCGGCATGAGGATACTGCTGAAGGATCAGCACGACCACTAGAGTCCCCACCTCACATTGTCCCAAATCAGGAATCACATGGGATGCCAGTTAAGGAGGAAAGGGATCTTCAGTACTGGGTTACCAGATTCTGTAAGCATCTGCCTCCGGCGTTCAGAGGAAGGTTTGACCCTCAAGCAGCCGAAGATTGGTTGAATAGGCTGGAGAAAATATTTGAAGTGCTTTGTTGTCCGGATGAGGTGAAGCCACGGTTAGCTGTTTACAAGCTCGAAGGGGATGCAGATCGTTGGTGGCGGAATATCGCCCTAACATTGAAGAGCAAAGAAGTGCCATTGACTTGGGAACTGTTTCAACAAGAATTCAACGAGAAGTATTTTCCCAAATCAGTGAGACTCGAGAAGGAGACAGAGTTCCTGAATATCAGACAAGGGGACACAGAGAGCTTCGATGACTACTTGTCCCGTTTTGTACGGTTGGCTCGGTACTCCTCCTATCTCCGGTTCAAAGATGACGAAGAATGGAGTTCTGATATGCTCATCCGCGGTCTGAGGCGAGAATTGAGGAAACGCCTAGCTACTCACCAATTCACTAAGTTCAACAAGGCGGTTGAACAATGCAGGATTACAGAGAACAACTTGAGAGAATTGTATCCTGCCCGAGCTATTAGCCACCGCAATGAACCTAATAAGGGTGCTACCTCACAGAAGCGAAAGGGGCAAGGATCTTCCTCTGGAAGTGGTAAGAAGCCCTACCAGTCTGGGAGCCGTGACCAGCAAAGAACATATTTTGGACCTTGGATTTGTCGTCGGTGTAACCAACCACATCAAGGCAAAACTTGTGATGGCAAAATAATATGCTTCAATTGTAAGCGTGTGGGGCATACTGCTGCTGAATGCAAAGAGCCACGACCAGACCAAAGACCGAGGACACAGGGCCGAGTATTCGCTATGACCCATGAGGAGGCCCGCAAATCTCCTGAGCTGATACAAGGTAAGATTCTACTTCATGGCCATATGTTGCAAGTTTTATTTGACTCGGGTGCAAGTCACTCCTTCATTGCTTATGATTGCGTGAAGCGCCTGGGATTGCATGTGCAAAAATTGCCATTTGAATTAGTAGTGTCAACTCCAATGGGTATTAAGGCCTTGACCACAGAAGCTTGTTTGAGTTGTGTCATAACTGTAGAAGGACACCAATCTGTGGTAGATCTGATATGTTTGCCGCTTTACCAATTGGAAGTTATTTTGGGTTTTGATTGGTTAACGGCAAATAATATATTGCTTGATTGTGGAAACAAGAGGATAGTATATCCTGTATCTCAGAGGGTTGAAGATGTGGATGCTAGTATGAATTTTCTTTCGGCAGCCAAAGCTGAAAAGTATCTTGAAAAGGGTTGCCAGGGGTATGTAGTGTTTTTCTCTGTGCAAGGGGAAAATGGCGAAACCTTGAATAATATACCCGTGGTAAATGAATTCCCTGAGGTGTTTCCGGACGATCTGAGCGGATTACCTCCAGAAAGGGAAGTTCAGTTCCCAATTGACATTGTACCTGGAGCTGGTTCTATATCCAAGGCCCCATACCGCATGGCCCCGAACGAAATGGCGGAGTTAAAGAAACAAATAGAAGATTTGCTTGAGAAAGGGTTTATTAGACCCAGTGTGTCGCCTTGGGGAGCTCCAGTGTTGTTTGTAAAGAAGAAAGATGGGAGTCTTCGCTTGTGTATCGACTACAGAGAGCTGAATAAAGTTACTATAAAAAACAAGTACCCTCTTCCCCGAATTGATGACCTATTAGATCAACTCTCTGGTTCGTGTGTGTTTTCAAAGATTGATCTAAGGTCAGGGTATCATCAGCTGCGAGTGAAAGCAGAAGATATTCCAAAGACTGCTTTCAGGACCCGATATGGTCATTATGAGTTCTTGGTGATGCCATTTGGGCTAACCAATGCGCCTGCGGTTTTCATGGATTACATGAACCGTATCTTTCGGCAATGTCTGGATCAGTTTGTTGTTGTGTTTATCGATGACATTCTGATATATTCCAAGAGCAAGGAAGAGCATGAGCATCATTTGAGAATCGTATTGAATATCTTGTGTGAGAAGCAACTATACGCTAAATTGAGCAAGTGCGAGTTCTGGCTATCAGAAGTGAAATTCTTAGGCCATGTTATCTCGCGAGAAGTGGTCTCGGTGGATCCCAGTAAAGTGGAAGCAGTACTGAACTGGAAGAAGCCAGAATCTGTGGCGGAAATACGCAGTTTTCTGGGTCTTGCTGGTTATTATCGGAGATTTATCCAGAATTTCTCCCGTATTGCGTTACCAATGACCAAGCTCACGAGAAAAGATCAGCTGTTTGTGTGGGACGATAAATGTGAAAACTGTTTTGTGGAGCTGAAGGAGAGGTTGACGTCGGCACCTGTGTTGATTTTACCCGATCCCAGTTTGACATACGTTGTGTATTCTGATGCCAGTGGGCAGGGATTAGGGTGTGTCCTTATGCAGCAGGGACGTGTGGTGGCCTACGCCTCTCGACAGCTCAGACCTCATGAATTGAATTATCCCACTCATGATCTGGAGCTTGCGGCCATTGTATTTGCTTTAAAGATTTGGCGTCATTACCTGTATGGTGTGACTGTGGAACTGTACTGCGACCACAAAAGTCTCAAATATCTGTATGATCAAAAAGAACTGAATATGAGACAGCGCCGCTGGATGGAATTGCTTAAGGACTACGACCTGGAGATAAAATATCACCCGGGTAAGGCAAATGTAGTCGCTGATGCTCTTAGCCGAAAGACTGTGCTCGTTGCAGCTATGATGATACAAGAAAGGAAATTGATTGAAGATTTCCGTGATTTAAATTTGACAAACCAGATCATTTGTGCTAATTACACTGTTTCTCAAGAGGAGAGTGATCTAAGGGCGGAAATTGAAGAAGCTCAGAGTCAAGATGACTGGATACAGCGCAATCTGACTCGAATCGAACAGGGAGAAGTTTCAGGCTACGACATATCGCCTCGTGGATTGGTTCGTTACCAGAAAAGAGTCTGCGTTCCACTTAAGGCAGAGTTGAGGCAGAAGATTCTGGATGAGGCACACAAGAGCCGATATACTCTTCATCCTGGTATGACCAAGATGTATCAGAATCTGAAATCGGTGTATTGGTGGCCGGGTTTGAAGAGTGACGTGACCAAATATGTTGCAAGGTGTCTCACTTGTCAGAAAGTGAAGATCGAGCACCAGAGACCGCCTGGTTTACTTCAGAGTCCTGAGATTCCGGAATGGAAATGGGAAAGCGTGACCATGGATTTGGTTGTGGGATTGCCCAAGATCAGAAACTATGATGCGATCTGGGTAATTGTGGACCGATTAACAAAGTCAGCCCACTTCATACCAATCGATGCTGGTTACTCTCCGGATAAGCTAGCAGAGATTTATATCCGAGAAATTGTGAAACTCCATGGTGTACCGAAGAATATCATTTCCGATCGAGATCCCCGATTCACTTCGAGATTCTAGAAAGCATTGCATGAAGCCTTAGGTACTCAACTAAGATTCAGTACGGCTTATCATCCTCAAACGGATGGACAATCTGAGAGAACAATTCAGACGCTGGAAGATATGTTGCGAGCTTGTGTTCTCGACTTTAAAGGAAGTTGGGATCGTTTCCTTCCACTAGCTGAGTTCGCTTACAACAATAGCTATCATGCGAGCATCCAAATGGCTCCGTATGAAGCGTTGTATGGAAGACGGTGTCAATCACCTTTATGCTGGAATGAATTATCCGAAAGGAAGCTTTATGGGCCAGATTTGGTTGATCACACCTCAGCACAGATTCGGATCATTCGTAAGAGGCTCCTTGCAGCGCAGAGTCGACAGAAAAGTTACGCTGACAAGAGGAGAAGGCCTCTAGAATTTGAGGTTGGTGATCACATATTCCTGAGAGTATCACCAATTACGGGCATTGGGCGAGCCATCAAGAGGAAGAAGCTGAGCCCGAGATATATAGGTCCTTTTGAAATCCTTGAAAGGATTGGGCCTGTTGCTTATCGAGTAGCCCTACCCCCAAACTTGAGTAGACTCCACGATGTGTTTCATGTTTCCCAACTGAAGAAGTATCAACCGGATCCATCTCATATTGTTGAATATGAAGAAGTTGAGTTACAAGACAACTTCACATATGCGATAGAGCCAGAACAGATCATTGATAGAGAAGAACGACGGCTCAGACACCGAAGCATTCCATTTGTGAAGGTGATCTGGAAGGGAATGACTCAGAGGGAAGCAACTTGGGAAGCGGAAGCGGATATGCGAAGACGTTATCCGGAGTTTATGGCTCAAGTTGTGTGATAAATTTCGAGGACGAAATTTATTTTACGAGGGGAGAAATGTAATATCCCAAAAAGTGATTAAGGGCTAATGACTTTAAAAGTGGATATAATTATTGTTGAATAAACACTTTTGGAGAATGTGTGATGGGAATTTGGATATTTTAATGATTCCAATGGCTTCCTTGTGAAAATTCGTGTGGGGAGAGTGTTTATTGTGAAATTGGAACCATTGGGAACAATCGTGCAAAAGTTGAAAACTCTGTCCATTGAAACTCTATACAGGGCAGCCAATTTGTATGGACGTTTTAAATAGGCAAATGGTGTCTAACAATTCTGAAATTTTCCAGTATTAAAGTTCACATGTCAAGCTTCAAAATGAACATATAATTTGTATCATTTTGATTTGTGACCTAATATTTTTGGATTTTTGAAGTTTGCCCAGCGAAATTAATTATTTTCTGGAACAGTATGCAAAGATTTAAATTCTGGGAATTTTGTGGTGATTTTCAGTAATGGCCAATATTTTTCCTATGAAGAGGACTTAAATATCTTTCATTTGGCTTTAGAATCACCTCATTTCGATTTTTCTAGAATTAGTTATGATATTTTAAAGTTTGGGCAGAAAAACTGTCATAAAATCCGAAAATGGGATTTATGACATCAGCATAATAAAACATGACATCATCCTAATGTTAAAACACTTTTTATTCATCATCTTTATCAGCCATTCCCGACGCCATTCTGCAACCAAAGTAAAGAAAAAGAGTTGAGAGGGTTTTGGGAGAAAAGGAGAAGAGAACTCGCAAGGTAAGCCGATTTCTCCGACGATCTAGCTCCTAACGCGTATAACTCCGATCCTAAGCTACTCCTTTATGTTCTTTAAGGTTTGGAAGCTCCTCTTTTGGTGTTAAAACACCTAGGGTTTTCATTCAAGTCAAGGAAAATCTATTGGGAGCTTGAGGTAACTTCCAAACTCTTGTATATTGACTATTCTGGCTGCTGTGGGCAATTTAATCGGTGAAATTTCGCCGGATTGCCATTGGTTTTAATTCTTGGAAATGGGTTTTTCTAGGGGTTATGCTGCCCAAATTGATACTAAATGGTAGTTGTAACTTAATGAAATGGTTAATAAAGTGGTTAGGAGTAGAAAGGAACGCGTTTACGGAGCCGAAATCGTAAAACCCCAATTTTTCCCGGAGAACATGTATATTTCGGCCAAGGCTGTAAATGGGTCTTAGAGTTGGATTTTCAATGATTTGATGATTCCATTGGATTCAGTGGGCGAAAATAGGTGGGGTTACAGTTGGGCACTTTTTCGGAAAAGGCCGAGAAAGCATAATTACGAAAACGCCCCTAAAACCCTTGAAGTAGGGCTGCCAAGGGTAAATTTGTAATTTTACATTGAATTTGATAATTCTGAGTCCGGAAACAGATTCCTTGGGCGGAAATATGTTAGGATAGCCCATATTAGAATTTTGAGAAAAGTGCAACCGGTCCGGGTATGGTGGGCCCAGGCCGGGTCCCCGGGGGTATTTTTGTAAATTTTCATTATAGACTCATATAACCCCAAGTAACACTACGGAAGTGTCTAAATGGTGCATTTGGAATTGTAGGATTCGATATTTGCCGCCCTCGGGAGCCCGCAGTGCCAAGAAACGTCGGGAAAGGATCAGGTAGTGACTCTCTCTCTTATACTATGTATAATGCTCTGTATGTGTGTGTTATCATTGTTATGTGATGATTCTTTGATGCTGCTGCGATTACAGCTGGTGATAGCTGTCGTTTACAGCGCAAACTGTCGTTTACAGCGCAAGCTGTCGTTTACAGCGTAAGCTGTCGTTATTGTGATTACAGCGTAAGCTGTCGTGATTATTATTACAGCGAGAGCTGTCGTATTATGCATACAGCCGTGAGTGCTGTCGTTTGTGGTGAAAACCATGTATCTTTGAGATGGCTGCTGCTGTTGCTGGTTGTGATTTATATACATGCTTTGTGTTATGCATTGTGTGAGTGGTTTGTTACTACTGGGATTCGCTCGAATCTCATTCTTTCCTATGACTAACATTTCAGACAGGGCATGTGGCTCAAAGGAGAAGCGGCCAACCCGAAGCACTTAGGATCTTTAGTGATACTAAGGATTTTTGAGATGTTGGTTATCTACTTTAAACTCGGGATTACTGTATATCCTGAATCAGGAACACTACATTCGATTTTGGTTGTGTAATCCCCTAGTAGATACTTGTAACCTCTAGATTATATATGTGTAGGACCCGGGAGTTGCCGGGGATTTGGTTATACACTCTGTTATACATGAATGTAGATAAACTGCATAGGTAATTATATTCGAATTTTGAAATGGAGACCAGGAACAGGAAGAGATTTTGAATGTTTTGTGAAAACCCTACTACAAAGTAGGAGATTGAAATGAGTTTAAGTTATCCGATGGTCTCTAATCCGAATTAAATGTGCATTATCGAATTATAATTATGTGACTAAAGGCAGGGTGTTACACCCTCACTCGAGCACAACATGCTCACTCGCGAGCACATTCATCCTGTGCTCGAGTGAGTTCTTCCCTCACTCGAGAAATCACATCAGATACCCAAAACGCAGCATCTGAGTTGATTTACCAGAATTCACCAAATGAATTCCAATAGTCCTATAACTCATACCATTACTCATTCTCATCCAAAACTTCACCATAAACCTATTGGCAACCACAAACAACCCAAATTTCCACTCAACAACACATTCTCTCTCTAAATCATCAAATCACTCAAAACCTCCTTCTAACACATTTCCCTTATTCAACTTCAAATCAACTTCTAATCACTCTCAAGTGTCAAAACTGACCAAATGAACAGTGACCCACTAATCCAAGCCTACCCTTTAATTAACATCATAATTAGGTCAAATTTCCAGAATTCTCATTGATTAGGCAAACATCTTGACATATATATCAAAATGCATCACAAACCTACCTCTTTAACTTGCTGAAATCAACACCTTGATTCCACCAACTTTCAGATTTGTCCCACAATCAAACACCACCAATGGAAATTCTGAAATCATAGAAATAATGCTCTTAACCTCTTGATCAATATTAATGAAGGGTAGCTAAGCATATAAGATCATTTACCTTGACCAATTTCAAGCCCTTAATTTCTCTTTCTTGCTTACACCGCCGGAAATGGAGGAAAGGGAGAGAGAATAGTGATGATCACTTCTCTTGGTTCAATACACACACATGGCCGACTTTAAGAGTGGGAGGGAAGAGAAAATGGTTTGACTTTTGGACTTCAATCCCATGGCTCTCCTCTTGCCACTTGGCAAAATCTCATCCTTCCTCTTATGAGTTTATATAAACTCCTCCACACAAGATTCCACCCCTTGGTCTTTCAATCTCAACCATTGATCTTGATTACTAAAGGGTTTTCTCATCAATAACTAACCAGATGGTTGGTAAATTTACCGTTTTACCCCTGTTTAGCACAATACTTATTAAATCAGGAATAATGATCTTATTATCACATTACACAACATATACTTCAAATATGATTAATTAACATTAATTACATCATTTGAAGTCATAATTCCTTGATTAAAATCCAGGAGGTTACAATTCTCCCCCCGACAATTTAATTTTGTCCTCGAAATTGTTACACTACTTGAGCCATAAACGCCGGATATCTTCTTCGCATATCTTCCTCTGCTTCCCAAGTTGCTTCCCTCGAAGTCATTCCCTTCCAGATCACTTTCACATATGGAATGCTCCTGTGTCTGAGCCGTCGCTCCTCTCGATCAATAACTTGCTCTGGCTCCACTGCATATGTGAAATTGTCGTGAAGCTCGACATCTTCATACTCAATGATATGAGATGGATCCGGTTGGTACTTTTTCAATTGAGAAACGTGGAATACATTATGAAGTCTGCTCAAGCTCGGAGGTAGAGCTACTCGGTAAGCAACAGGCCCAATCCTCTCAAGGATTTCAAAAGGACCTATGTATCTTGGGCTTAACTTCTTTCTCTTGATCGCTCGCCCAACGCCCGTGACAGGAGATACTCTCAGAAAAATGTGATCTCCAACCTCAAATTCTAGGGGTCGTCTTCTCTTGTCAGCGTAGCTTTTCTGTCGACTCTGCGCTGCAAGTAACCTCTTCCGAATGATCTGAATTTGTACTGAGGTTTGATCAACCAAATCTGGTCCATAAAGCTTCCTTTCGGATAGCTCGTTCTAGCACAATGGTGATTGACACCGTCTTCCATACAACGCTTCATACGGAGCCATCTGAATGCTCGCATGGTAGCTATTGTTGTAGGCAAATTCCGCAAGTGGAAGAAAGCGATCCCAACTTCCTTTAAAGTCGAGAACACAGGCTCGCAACATATCTTCCAGTGTCTGGATTGTTCTCTCTGTCTGTCCATCCGTCTATGGATGATAAGCCGTGCTGAACCTCAATTGAGTTCCCAAGGCTTCATGCAATGCTTTCCAGAATCTTGAAGTAAATCGAGGATCTCGATCAAAAATGATATTCTTTGGTGTACCATGGAGCTTCACAATCTCACGAATGTAAATCTCTGCTAGTTTATTAGGAGAATAACCAGCATTGATTGGTATGAAGTGAGCTGACTTCGTTAATCGATCTACAATAACCCAGATCGCATCATAGTTTCTGATCTTAGGCAAGCCCACAACCAAATCCATGGTCACACTTTCCCATTTCCATTCCGGAATCTCAGGGCTCTGGAGTAATCCAGGTGGTCTCTGGTGCTCAATCTTCACTTTCTGACAAGTGAGGCATCTCGCCACATACTTTGTCACATCACTCTTCAAACCCGGCCACCAATATACCGATTTCAGGTTATGGTACATCTTGGTCATACCAGGATGAAGGGTGTATCGGCTCTTATGCGCCTTATCCAGAATTTTCTGCCTCAACTCCGCCTTAAGTGGAACACAGACTCTTTTCTGATAGCGTACTAATCCACGAGGCGATAGGTCATAACCTGGGATTTCTCCCCGTTCAATTCGAGTCAGATTGCGCTGTATCCAGTCATCTTGCCCCTGAGCTTCTTCAATCTCAGTTCTTAGATCATGTTCCTCTTGGGAAACAGTGTAGTTGGCACAGATGATCTGGTTTGTCAAATTCAAATCACGAAAATCTTCAATTAATTTCTTCTCTTGTATCATCATAGCTGCAACAAGCACGGTCTTTCGACTAAGAGCATCAGCGACTACATTGGCTTTACCTGGATGATATTTGATTTCCAGGTTGTAGTCCTTAAGCAATTCCATCCAGCGACGCTGTCTCATGTTCAGTTCTTTTTGATCATACAAGTATTTAAGGCTCTTGTGGTCGCAGTACAGTTCCATAGTCACACCATACAGGTAATGACACCAAATCTTCAAAGCAAACACAATGGCCGCAAGCTCCAGATCATGAGTGGGATAGTTCAATTCATGAGGCCTGAGCTGTCGAGAGGCGTAGGCCACCACACGTCCCTGCTGCATAAGGACACACCCTAATCCCTGCCCACTGGCATCAGAGTACACAACATATGTCGTACTGGGATCGGGCAAAATCAACACTGGTGCCGTAGTCAACCTCTCCTTCAGCTCCACAAAACATTTTTCACATTTCTCGTCCCACACAAACGGCTGATCCTTTCTCGTGAGCTTGGTCATTGGTAACGCAATACGGGAGAAATTCTGAATGAATCTCCGGTAGTATCCAGCAAGACCCAGAAAACTGCGTACCTCTGCCACAGATTCTGGCCTCTTCCAGTCTAGTACTGCTTCCACTTTACTGGGATCCACAGAGACCCCTTCTTGCGAGATAACATGGCCGAGGAATCTCACCTCCGATAGCCAAAACTCGCACTTACTCAATTTGGCATATAATTGCTTCTCACGCAAAATATTCAGCACAACTCTCAGATGATGCTCATGCTCCTCCATACTCTTGGAATATATCAGAATGTCATCGATAAACACAACAACAAACTGATCCAGATACTGTCGAAAGATATGGTTCATATAGTCCATGAAAACCGCAGGCGCATTGGTTAGCCCAAATGGCATCACCAGAAACTCATAATGACCATACCGGGTCCTGAAAGCAGTTTTTGGAACGTCTTCTGCTTTCACTCGCAGCTGATGATACCCTAACCTTAGATCAATCTTTGAGAATACGCACGATCCAGATAACTGATCTAAAAGGTCATCAATTCGAGGAAGTGGGTACTTATTCTTGATAGTAACCTTGTTCAATTCTCTGTAGTCGATGCACAAGCGAAGACTCCCATCTTTCTTCTTTACAAACAACACTGGAGCTCCCCAAGGCGACACACTGGGTCTGATGAACCCTCTCTCAAGCAAATCTTCTATTTGTTTCTTTAGCTCCGCCATCTCATTTGGGGCCATACGATATGGGGCCTTTGAAATAGAACCCGCTCCAGGCGTAATGTCAATTGGGAATTGAACTTCCCTCTCAGGAGGCAATCCGCTAAGGTCATCTGGAAACACCTCAGGGAATTCATTTACCACGGGTATATTACTCAAGGTTTCACCAGTTTCCCCCTGAACGGAGAAGAATACCATATACCCCTGGCAACCCTTTTCAATATATCTCTCAGCTTTAGCTGTAGAAAGGAAATTCATACTAGACTCCACAACTCCAGCCCTCTGAAAAGTAGGATATACTATCCTCTTCTTCCCACAATCAAGTAATACGTTGTTTGCCGTTAACCAATCAAAACCCAAGATGACTTCCAATTGGTAAAGCGGCAGACAAATCAGGTCTATAACAGACTGGTGCCCTTCCACAGATATAACACAATTCAGACAAACTTCTGTGGTCAAGGCTTTAACACCCATCGGAGTTGACACTACCAAATCGAATGGTAACTTATGCACATGCATACCCAGGCGTGTCACACAATCATACGCAATGAAGGAATGACTGGCACCTGAGTCGAACAATGCTTGTAATAGATAGCCATTTAGAGAGATTTTACCTTGTATCAACTCAGGAGATCTACGGGCCTCCTCGTGGTTAATTGCAAACACTCAACCCTGTGTCTTCGGCCTCTGTTCGGCTCTCGGTTGCTGACAATCCTTAGCAAGATGTCCTGGCCGCTTGCAGTTGAAACAAACCATCTCTCCCTGACAGTTTTTCCCATAATGTGATTTGTTGCAACGGCGACATTTCTCCTCAGTCACAAATCTCTGAGACTCGCGACCCTTAGGCTGATAGGGCTTTTTGTCACCACTCCTGTATGAAGAAGATCCTTGGCCTTTCCGCTTCTGAGCGGCATTACCCTTACTGGGTTCACTGCGGTGGCTAATAACTCCGGCAGGATACAACTCTCTCAAGTTATTCTCCGTAATCCTGCACTGTTCAACCGCCTTGTTGAACTTAGTGAATTGATGCGTAGCCAGGCGCTTCCTCAATTTCCGCCTCAGACCGCGAATAAGCATATCAGAACTCCATTCTTCATCATCCTTAAACCGGAGATAGGAGGAGTATCGAGCCAACCGAACAAAACGGGACAAATAATCGTCAAAGCTCTCTGTGTCCCCTTGCCTGATATTAAGGAATTCTGTTTCCTTCTCCAGCCGCACTGATTTGGGAAAGTACTTCTCATTGAACTCTTGTTGGAACAGCTCCCAAGTCAATGGCGTCTTATTACTCTTCAATGTTGAGGCGATATTCCGCCACCAACGATCCGCATCACCCTCTAGTTTGTAGACTGCCAACCGTGGCTTTACATCGTCTGGACAACAAAGTACTTCAAATATTTTCTCCAGCCTATACAACCAATCTTCAGCCGCTTGAGGGTCGAACCTTCCTTTGAATGCCGGAGGTAGATGCTTACAGAATCTGTTGACCCAAAACTGCAGATCTCTTTCCTCTCTGAGCGGCATTCCCTGAGACTCTCGATTCAGAACAACATGAGGTGGGGACTCCTGAGGTCGTGTTGACCCCTCAGCAGTATCCTCATAACGGGTCTCTTCTTGAGTTTCTTCCGCAGTAGACTGAGCCGGAACTTCCTTATTCTTTGCCTTCTCTGCTCTGAGCTCTTCTCTTAGCTCAGTTATCATATCCCGCTGATCCTTGATTAGACCCATTAGCTCATGCATTGGATCTGGTGGATTTTCATTATCAACCTCCACTACAGGGTCCACACGCGGAATTTTGGGGCGTCCTCTAGTCTTCTTCATTCTACAAATAGCTTACCCCATTAATCTAGCAGAGATAGTATGCACATATAGTCACAAATCTCACATATATATATCCATGTCAACAAAACATACATGTGCATACACAACAATCATTCACAGATACTCTTATATCCCTAAAACCAACTAAGGGATCTATCCTAGCAACCTCAACCCTTGCCAGGAACTACAGCTCTGATACCAAAATGTAACACCCTGCCTTTAATCACGTAATTATAATTCGATATTAGGCAATTAAATTAAATTAGAGACCGTTAAGCATTTTAAAACCCATAAAATGTTCCCTTTAGCAGGAGGGACTTTACGAAATTTTCAAACTTCTTTCCTCTTCTGGTCTCGATTTCAATTATCGAATATAATTACCTGTGCAGTTTATCTACATTTACGTATGACAGAGTGTAAAACCAAAATCCCGGCAACCCCCGGGTTCAACTATAAATGTAGAGTTCAAATCCTGTTTAGGGAATTACAAAACCAAGTATTCAGACTATATACATCTCAAAATGTTATACAGTAATTCCCAATTAAACTATCTAACTAACATGTCCAAAATAAATGTCCCTACGGAACTCTACCCGCTCCGGGTCACGCGCTTCTCCTTGGAGCCAGTCGCCCTGTCTGAAAGGTTAGTTCAAAGGAAAGAATGAGATTCAAGAGAATCCCAGTAGTAACTAAACATTTATACCACACATCAGCACATAACATGTAAGCAAATCATCATGCAGCAGCAGCACATATCACACTCCACCCTCATCCCCTTTCTCCGCCGGGAAGGCACACAGTCCTAACCCGAACCGTTGCTAGCTACTCAGGGACTATTGGCGTGGCAGTGCATAAACATAGCCTGACAGCTCATACAGCTATCCGGCTCTCGCAAATGGCCCGTCGGCCTCACAAATAGCCTTTCGGCTCACATATCACATATATCACACTTCATCCTCATCCCCTTTCTCCGCCGGGAAGGCACACTGCCTAAACCCGAACCGTTGTTAGCTACTCAGGGACTATTAGAATGACAGTGCTAACATAAATCCACAAAGATCACAGCATACGAATCCATTCCCAATCAACGATATCACACACATGCAATGCATCATATATGGTACGAAAGAAAAGTCACTACCTGATCCTTTCCTGATGGCTCTGGGCACAGTAGGCTCACAAGGATAGCAGATGTCAAATCCTATAATCAAAATAGGGACATTTGGTTAATTTCTTTTTCCAAGTTATTACTTCAATAACACTCTAAGTTGGTATTCATTTGGACTCTTTAGATGGCCGTTAAATGCCTAAAGGGTTGGGTTAACTATCCCCAAAGATCCCCCTTTAGAAAGTAAAACAATGATTTTTGGTCTCTTCACTCGAGCACAGAAGGCCGTGCTCGAGCATGACCCCTACTCTCACTCGAGCACACATGCGAGTGAGACGCAGGAAGTGCTTGCCCGAGAGCAACTCCCGCGACAAACCTACACTCTCACTCGAGCACAAGAGGCTGTGCTCGAGCAGAGACCTCGCCAGCACCCGAGCACCACGGAAGTGAGACTTGCGAGTGACGACCCGAGAGCATCTCTCAACATCTTCCTCCACATTTACTCGAGCACAAACACCTGTGCTCGAGCACAGATCCTCAATGCTCGCGAGCACAAGGAAGTGAGGTCCCGCGAGTGTCCACCCGAGAGTAACTCCACTCCCAGGCAACAGATTCACTCGAGCACAAACTCCAGTGCTCGAGTGATCTCCCAATACTTGCTCCCAATACTCGCGAGTGCCAGCGCACTCTTGGCAACCACCCACGAGTGATCACCCGAGACGCTCACCCCCAGTGATTTCAGGCACCCTCACTCGAGCACAACATGCTCACTCGCGAGCACATTCATCCTGTGCTCGAGTGAGTTCTTCCCTCACTCGAGAAATCACATCAGATACCCAAAACGCAGCATCTGAGTTGATTTACCAGAATTCACCAAATGAATTCCAATGGTCCTATAACTCATACCATTACTCATTCTCATCCAAAACTTCACCATAAACCCATTGGCAACCACAAACAACCCAAATTTCCACTCAACAACACATTCTCTCTCTAAATCATCAAATCACTCAAAACCTCCTTCTAACACATTTCCCTTATTCAACTTCAAATCAACTTCTAATCACTCTCAAGTGTCAAAACTGACCAAATGAACAGTGACCCACTAATCCAAGCCTACCCTTTAATTAACATCATAATTAGGTCAAATTTCCAGAATTCTCATTGATTAGGCAAACATCTTGACATATATATCAAAATGCATCTCAAACCTACCTCTTTAACTTGCTGAAATCAACACCTTGATTCCACCAACTTTCAGATTTGTCCCACAATCAAACACCACCAATGGAAATTCTGAAATCATAGAAATAATGCTCTTAACCTCTTGATCAATATTAATGAAGGGTAGCTAAGCATATAAGATCATTTACCTTGACCAATTTCAAGCCCTTAATTTTTCTTTCTTGCTTACACCGCCGGAAATGGAGGAAAGGGAGAGAGAATAGTGATGATCACTTCTCTTGGTTCAATACACACACATGGCCGACTTTGAGAGTGGGAGGGAAGAGAAAATGGTTTGACTTTTGGACTTCAATCCCATGGCTCTCCTCTTGCCACTTGGCAAAATCTCATCCTTCCTCTTATGAGTTTATATAAACTCCTCCACACAAGATTCCACCCCTTGGTCTTTCAATCTCAACCATTGATCTTGATTACTAAAGGGTTTTCTCATCAATAACTAACCAGACGGTTGGTAAATTTACCGTTTTACCCCTGTTTAGCACAATACTTATTAAATCAGGAATAATGATCTTATTATCACATTACACAACATATACTTCAAATATGATTAATTAACATTAATTACATCATTTGAAGTCATAATTCCTTGATTAAAATCCAGGAGGTTACAGTTTGTTACTACTGAGATTCTCTCGAATCTCATTCTTTCCTATGACTAACATTTCAGACAGGGCGTGTGGCTCAAAGGAGAAGCGGCCAACCCGGAGCAATTAGGACCCTTGGGGGTATATAGTTGAGTTGGAAACGTTGGTTATGTATTTTGAACTCGGGATTACTGTATATCCTGAATCAGGAACACTACATTCGATTTTGGTTGTGTAATCCCCTAGTGTATACTTATAAACTTTCAGGTTTTTATGCATAGAACCCGGGAGTTGCCGGGGATGCGGTTATACACTCTGATATGATTGAATGTATATTAACTGCACAGGTAATTATATTCAAATATTGAAATTGAGACCTGGAGGGGAAAAAGAGTTTTGAAAGTTTTGTAAAAATTTTACTGTGAGACAGAAAGTTTAAAACAAGGTTAAAGCATCCAATGGTCTCTAATCCGATTTAAATATGTGTTATCGAATTATAATTACGTGTTTAAAGCAGGGGGTTACATACGGCCTAGGGGTTATGCTGCCCAAATTGGGTCTTAATGTTAGTTGTAACATAATGTAATGGTTAATAAAGTGGTTAGGAGTAGAAAGAAAAACGTTTACGGAGCCGAAACCGAAAAACCCCACTTTTTCCCGAGGAATTGAGAATTTTGGTCAAGGCTAGTTTGGAGGGGTTAGATATGGATTTTCAATGATTTGATGATTCTATTGAGTTCAGGAGCGAAAATTAGATGGGGTTACAGTTGGTCACTTTTTCGGAAAAGGACAAAAAACTTAATTACGAAAATGCCCCTGAAACCCTTAAAGTGGGGCTGCCAAGGGTAAATTTGTAAATTGACATTGAATTTGATAATTTCGAGTCCAGAAATGGATTCCTTGGGTGAAAATATGTCAAAATAGCCCATGTCAAAATTTCAAGAAAAGTACAACCGAACCGGGTACGGCGGGGCTAGGCCGGGTCCCTGGGAGTATTTTAGTAAATTTTTAATATAGCCTCATATAACCCCCCAGAAACACTATGAAAGTGTCTAAATAGTACATTTGACATTGTAGGATCGAATGTGAACCCTCGAGTTTCTAGCACGCAAATCGAGGAGAAAAGACTGGAGGTAGGGGACTTACCTTACTTGCATGTATTTGATATCTTTACTTGTGAAGTAATGTATATGATTGCTTTACTTGATTGTGTAGAGCATATTTGAATAAATGAAGCTATGTTTTTGTTTTGCTGTGGCCATAGTTTTGTTACATGAAACATTGAGCATGTAGAAATGTCATTATGGGGCATGCATCTAGATAAAGCTAACATGTCATATACATAGCATCTATCATGCATGCATTATGGTATCTGTTTCCTACTGAGATTCTCTCAAATCTCACATTCCCCTACCAATATATTACACAGGGCAAGTGGCTCGTGGAGGGAGCAGCTAGGACTCCTTCGAGATGAGAGTTGGTAGTTGGTTATCAATGAGTTGTGAAAACTGTATATGATTCGGTTGAATATATGGTTATGAATTTGAGATGAGATTGTGTAATCCCCATTTGAAGAATTGTAATGGGCAAATGTGCCCTGTGTATCTTTAGCGAAGGTATGTACTTGGGATTGCCGGGATGATTATATTGTGCACTCTGATATTTATATGAATGTGATTTATCTTCACGTAGTAATTGTATTCGAAATGTGAATATGAGACCAAGTTAATTATATTTTAAAAGATATTTTTGAAAACCATATCTCAAGGATGGGATTTTAAATGAGTTTTGATTATTATTGGTCTCTATTTCATTTTAATCACGTATTTCGGATATAATTATGGAAGGGGTTACAACTTATGTGGGTTATATGTTTCGAGACACATTTATAATATTATCACCCTAGGTATGACTGAATTTACTCAAGAGGCAAATGTATATTTCACAAATTTTGTATTACTTTTATTTTTTTAAGTTAATAAGTTAATATTTTGTTTGGTTTTGATGTTATAAATGTTTGATCTTATTGATCTCTTTCCAGACGAAGATATTGATTTCATCCGTAAATGTTGTGCTGAATTCATTTATGAGCTTTTGCAAGAATAGTGAGTTTTTGAATCCAATGTTGTGCTAATAGGTATTGCTTTTGCCGTAATTTTTGAACTCTTTACTGTTACAAGTTGCATTTCAATGTATGAACTATAAAGTGTTATTGTAATTTCAATTACTTGTTGTGTGCTGGATTACTGTCTACTGATGATTTGCATAAGACAACTTGTGGTTTTCATATCTAACTGGGTTTATTTCTCTGCAAAGGAAAATTTCTTGGAGATGGGTGATACATGTATGATGTTGACCATCTTACAATTTTGAGTCATTTCCTTTTATGAATTTGATAATCTGGTCAGAGTGCACCACAAGATGCAAACCTTTTTTTTATACAAGCAAAACATGTTGATACAGGTATGGGATTTGAAAGATTGATCTCTGTACTTTTTCTTCCCTCTAATTTTCTGTAAAACTGAGGAATTTTTCTTTCCTCTGATTTTTTTGTAAAACTTGTGAGATGATGATTTTAATTCTGTATTAATGGCATCTTTTCTTTACTGACACTCACTAATGGATTTTGGCTTATAATCCTCATTATCATTCATGACATCATATACTATATGATAAGTAAAGATTTCGTCAATGTTGAATTCATTTCAATCCTATTAGATTCCATTCATAACATAATTTATTGAGATCTCTTTATTTTCACACATGTCAGGTACCTGGGTCTCTTTTGGGACTACAACATTCTTTTTTGGAGATATCTCTATTGGAGATAATAACCCTTCAGGAAATAACTCTTCTAGAGCTACTAACTTTTCTTGATTATCCTTGACTTGATCATATATATTCTTAGCTCATTTTCTCTTGTGAGGATTTTTATCTTTAGAACTGATGAGCTTGCTATACTTCAGACGTGCTTTAACTTCATTCAAAATTGGTTGTCCGTCAGGGACACCAATTATAATAGGAGCATTAGCAGTTAGGAATGTGACTTTGTTACTTTCTTTAGGTCAGTAAATGCTTTTGGCATTTTATTAGCTAAATTCTATAAGTAAATTATCTTTTGAACTTCTAATTCACATTATTTTGTACGAGGATCAAAATGAGCTAATGATAATTCATTCCAACTAATCTTTTTACCCACTTGTTATTTTCTCCCTCTAATATGGGAAAATTTATTCATAAAAATGACAATTGGCACATCGTGCCATAAATAAATCTCCTATATATGGTTCTAAATATTTTATGATAGAAGGAGATTCGTACCCAACATATATTCTCATTCTTCTTTCAGGACCCATTTTGGTGCATTGTGGTGGTGCTACTAGCACATATAATGCACACCCAAAAATCCTTATATAGGAAATATTAGGTTCCTAACCAAAAACCATTTGTAAGGGGGAAACCTTTCGGTAACTTGTTGGCCTAATGTGAATTAATATTGCTGCATTCAAAATGGCATGGCTCCAAACATAAATTGGGAGATTAGATATCATAAGTAAAAGTCTTGTAATTAGTTGCAACCGTTTAACTAATGATTCTGCAAGTCTATTTTGAGTATGAACATGAGCTACAGGATGTTCAACATCAATTCTAAGGGACATACAATATTCATTAAAAGCTTGTAAAGTAAATTCATCAACATTATCAAGACGTATTTTCTTGATAGGATAATCAGGATAATATGCTTTTAATCTAATCAATTGAGCTAGTTATCTCACAAACACTAGGTTGTAAGAAGATAATAAGCAAACATGTGACCATTTAGTTGATGCATCAATTAAAATAATATAGTATCTAAATGGTTTGCATGGTGGGTGTATTGGCCCTTAAATATCTCCTAATATATGTTTTAGAAATGAGATAAACTCACTTTCTACTTTGCTTGGTGAGGACCAAAAAATTAACTTTCCTTCGGAACATGCAGCACAAGAGAAATCATGGGATTGTGGTATGTGTTTACACTTCAGGGTATGTCCACATGAATTCTCAATTATTTGTCACATCATGATTATCCTAGGATGGCCTAACCAGTTATGTCAAACATAAAATTCGTTAGTAAACTTCTAGTTTATATTGACAAACTGCTGGTTTACATTGGTAGACTTTTGGTCTGCATTGGTAAACTTTTGGTTTTCAATAGCATGTGTTTCAATTGTGCTTATAAATGTATAATACAAGCCAGATGAAAAAGCAGGAAAACTTTCTAATATGCATTTTCTATCAAAAACTATATTTGTAATAGCAAGACATTCCTAATTATTTTTAGTTGTTGTTTCTATGCGATATCCATTTCTGCGGATATCTTTGAAACTCAACAAGTTTCTTTCAGACTTAGTAGAAGAAAATGCATTATCAATGCATACTTTTGTTCTTTCGGGTAACAAAATATTAGCTTTGCCAAGCCTTCAATCAAATTTTTACTACCAGATATAGTTTGAATATTGACTTTTTGCATTACCAAGGAAGAAAAATATTTATCATTTCTAAGTATGATGTGTGTAACCCCCGCCTCGATAAAGACCACAATTAGCGTTTGAACACGTTTCATAATCGAATGAGAGTCCGGGGTAATTACAATTTTTTTTCAATACTTGTACAAATAGATCTCCATTCATTTCAAAGTAAAAGCAATAGGCCTGTTCGATAAGTCACATATATAATATCAGAGTATCAACACGATTCCTGTTATACACCTGGGATAATAACATTAATCCAAAGGTTTATACAAGGCATCATTGCCTATCTCAGTATCCATACCGGGGATTATACAAAACTATCATACTATGATCTATTCAATAGGTACATTTATCCCAAAACGATAACCAGTTCAGTATAAACCAAAATATCTAACTAAGACTACCGCCGGCAGTCCTAATCATTCTTGCTCACTTGCTTGTTCTTCGATCCACTTGCCCTGTCTAAAAATGTTATTTGGAACGAATGAGATTCTAGAGAATCCCAGTAGTAACAATTTACTTATATGATGCATATTAAACAAAGAAAGTAAACATATATCACAATGCAGCAATTAATATTCGAGGTCGGGCATATTGCCACGTCCCTTTCTCTGTATACAAGGTCGGGCTTTCACCACGTCCCCTCACTGTATCTATATTCAAGGCCAGGCTTTCGCCACGTCCTATCAACTGTATCTGTATTCAAGATCGGGCTTACGCCATGTTCCCTTCACTATATTCAATGATTAATGCAAACAAGCAATGCCATATACATGATATAGGATAAAGTGTCACTACCTTGGTCTTTCCGTTCATGAGTAGGCACAGGCCTTCTACACTCAGGGAAAATATCAAATCTTAAAGTCATAATTAAGGATAAAGCATCATTCTCTATTCCAATATTCAATTGACTCATCAACACTTAGATTTGGTTACCATTAAAGTCCCTTAAGTAGCTATGAAAGTCTCTAACAATAGCCTACAAGGATTGGGAAGTACTAGATTAGAAACCAATTTTCAAAATCACACGGTACTGAAAACAGGCATTGGCTGCAGCCAAGAAACCTCTGGCTGTAGCCAGAAACAGCATAGAAAGTTTTTGGCTGCAGCCAAGAATTTTCTGGCTACGGCCAGAAACAGCACAGAAAGTTTCTAGCTGCGGCTAGAAATAGCACAGAAAGTTTCTGGCTGTAGCCAAGAATTTTCTGGCTACGGCCAGGAAAATTCACTACTACAAAAAGGGGCTTTAGTGGCGTAGCTCCTATGGCATTTTTTTAAAGAAGCGCCAAAGATAGTTATTTATTTATTTAAAATCAAAAATATTTAAAAGCTTTGGCGCTTACAATTATAAACGTCATAATTGACATTAACCTTGCATGACGTTTCTCTGAAAAAGCGTCAAAGAAGGCCTTCAGTTTTTTTTTTGAAAAAGCAATAGGAAGCTTTGGCGTTTTATGTGGAAACGCCAAAGCTTCCACATATATAAGAAAACAACGAAGGATATGAATCATATGATCATTGCATATTTTTTTTGGATCAAGACAGATGGGAAGCTTTGTTTTGCAAAAACAAAAAAACAAAAAAAGGAGGGGAAGCTTTGGCGTTTTTTAACAAAACGCCAAAGCTTCTATTACAACATATTACACGAAGGAGAAGCTTTGTTTTGCAAAAAAAAATATGGGGAAGCTTTGGCGTTTTTTAACAAAACGCCAAAGCTTCCATTACAACATAATAATCGAAGGTGAAGCTTTGTTTTGCAAAAAAAAATATGGGGAAGCTTTGGCGTTTTTTAACAAAACGCCAAAGCTTCCATTACAACATAATAATCGAAGGTGAAGCTTTGTTTTGCAAAAAAAAAATATGGGGAAGCTTTGGCATTTTTTAACAAAACGCCAAAGCTTCCACAATTATTAAAAAAATGAAGGATTTGGTTTAGACAAGAGCTTTGGCATTCACTAAAGGGAGAAGAATAATTGAATCACGTGAAAGCTAGCTTTGGCATTTACTGAAAAGGTAAGTCAAAAAGAATGGAGAAGAATCACGTGAAAGCTTCCATTGACAAGGCAAGTCATATTTGTTTTTTTCATTGACAAGGCAAGTCATATTTGTTTTTTTCTTTGGCCATGCATCCAACAGCTCTCCTTGAAGATCAGGTTGGACATAAATCACTTTTTGTATTTGCACATTGAAGAAGTAGCCATAGTTGCATCTGCGCATTGAAGAAGATACTCACGCTCTTAATCTTCCTTGCCCTCACGTCCTCAGCTCCCTCGACCGTTGAAAGCCATCGTCAGAGCTCACTGTTGGGAAAGAATCACAGGTTGGCCATTTACTTGATGAGAATCATGACTTCTTTTACAATATGCCTTTATACTTGGTGGATCACGCAATGGTTTTTTTTTAATTACAACTATATTATGATGGTTGGCAATTGGCAATATTTTTGAAGTATTCAAAGCTGCTTGCTTTGATTCCTTGTACACAGCCCCACCATTAATTAGTTCCCTCTGATTCCCACTTTGATCCATGTTAGTGATATGAACTATATTCGTATTAATTGAAGTGACCAACAGGAAGCCATATGCAGCAGCAGGGCTCCTTATAAATGCACATGTACAAAATGCCTAGGACATGTTAAAAAAATTATAATAGAAAAAAAAATTCAGTCAGCTTTAATTTAGTTTTTTTTAATATTTTTAAAGGAATTTTTGGCGCTTTCTAAGGAAGCGCTAAAGGTTTTAGTTTTGTTTTATAACATGAATGACACTTATATAAGAAGTGCCATAGATACTCACACCTTTTTTGGCACTTTTTATATAAGTGCCATAAAAGGTAATATAAATGTTAAAAATTTTTAACACCTGCCATTGTTGCCGCCACTATCACTTTCCTACTTTTCTTTTCTATTTGTCCCCACCCCCTTTCCTCTGTTTGACCTAACGACAAGTAGAAGCTTCTTTGGTCCCCCACTTGCTATTTTTTTTGTCTCCTCCTCGTGCAAATATTTGTAAACATTTGTTTGCCACTGTGATTACAGCATAGAGCTTCGTTGCGGTACAAAGCTTTCTCCCACACGTGTTCTTTTTCTCTTTGGCTGGTTGCAGTACAAAGCTTCCTCCCTCGTGTTCTTTTTCTTTTTGGCTGGTTGCAGTACAAAGCTTCCTACAAAAGCTCCTGTAAGTGTTGTTTGTTTTTTAACATTTTATTCACATTTTTTTAATTAAAATATGTTTTACTATTATACATTTACTTATACTTTTCTATCAAAGTACATGTTGTCAATAGTGAAAGAGTTGGGAATGGCACCATTGAAATGGTCAAATTGGGTAGAAATGTTATAAATGCCGCTGGTAGTTTAATCAATGATTATTTTGGAACCAATTAATTTAATAAACGCAGGGTTGTATTTTTGTTGGCTTGTTATGGACCCAATTATTTTAATTACGACATGTAGTATTTTTGTTTGGCCAATATGATTTATTTGGTGGTGAGTTGTGAACATTATTTAGATGTTGTGGGATTAATTGGTTGATTATTTGTGATTTAAGAAGAGTGTTTAATATTTTGTAAATATTTAAATTTTGGAATGTTATGCTGCTGAATTTACTTTTTTAAAAAAATAAATAATAAATAAAGAGAACTTTAAGAGGCAAACAACTGACCACTTATAAAAATATATATGTTTAACGTATAGATGGATCGAAAATGGATGTCATCTAATCGGTGCTCAAGAGAATATATTGATGGAGTGAAAGAGTTTATTAGATTTGCAAGCGAGCATGCAAATGATCCTAACAAAATCCTATGTCCTTGCTTATTTTGTTGTTATGGAAAGCGGATTAGTCCACTTGATTTGCTAGATCCTTTAGTGTGTCATGGAATTGATCAATCATATACACGATGGACAAGGCACAGTGAGACGGATGATGTAGATCATGGTCAAATACATACCATGATCGGTGCTTCAAATGAGTTTGACTCAAGAATGTGTGATGAAGATTATGGTCTTCAAGAAATGCTAAATGCAGTTGAAGGGGTGCTTCATAACCGTCCTCAAGAATATGAGAAGTTGAAAGGTGATGCAGAGAAGCCATTATATGCTGGTAGTACTAAATACACAAGATTGCTAGCAGTGTTGAAATTGTACAACTTTAAAGCACGCTATGGATTGAGTGATTCTGGTTTCACCGCACTACTTGAACTTGTGCAAGATATGCTCCCAGAAGAAAATGTACTTCCTACCAAGACATATGAGGCAAAGTGAATACTTTGCTCTACAACTGGCATGGGTTATGAGAAGATTCATGCATGCCCTAACGATTGCATATTATTTTGAAATCAATATGCAACGTTAGAGAAGTGCCCTAAATGTAATGCATCTCGATATGGGAAAAAGAAAGGAAAGAGTCCCTCAAAGGTCATATGGTATTTTCCAATTATTCCAAGATTCAAGCGATTATACAGTAATGAGGAGATTGCTAAGTTGTTGACATGGCATGCAGATGAAAGGATTGAAGACACGAACCTTAGGCACCCTGCGGATGCCCCTCAATGGAAAAAAATTGATCATGACCATCCTGACTTCGTGAATGAAGAAAGGAACCTACGCCTGGCACTTTCAACTGATGGAATCAATCCCCACGGGGTTCAGAGTAGCACACACAGTACATGGCCAGTGATATTGATGATTTATAACCTTCCTCCACACTTGATCATGAAACGCAAGTATATGATGTTGTCTATGTTAATTTCTGGGCCAAGGCAACCTGGAAATGATATAGATGTATACTTGGCTCCTTTAATTGATGACTTGAAGCTACTTTGGGAAGAAGGTGTCAATGTGTATGATGGGTATAGGGAAGAAAGTTTCAATTTGAAAGCCATGTTGTTTGGCACAATTAATGATTTCCCTGCTTATGGTAATTTGTCCGGATATAGCGTCAAAGGATATTGTGCGTGCCCTATATATGAAGATGACACTCATTCAATGCGATTAGATCATTGTAAGAAAAATGTATACATGGGACATCGAAGATTCTTACCATCAACACATCATTGGAGGAAGTGGAAAAAGGCTTTCAATGGTGAGTCAGAAGAAGGTAGCCCACCGAAGATGTTGACCGATGCTTAGGTTTTTGAGAAGGTTAAGCACATGGATAACAATTTTGGCAAGCCTTTTGCAAAACAATTCGGGACAACCGGTTGGAAAAAGAATTCTATTTTCTTTGAACTTCCATATTGGAAGTCCTTGTATGTGAGACATTTTCTTGATGTAATGCACATAGAAAAAAATATATGTGATAGTCTCATTGGCACATTGCTCAGTATACGAGGAAAAAGCAAGGACAGTGTAAATGTGAGGTTGGATTTGGTTAATTTGGGAATAAGAGAAGAGTTGGCACTAGTTGAGCAAGGGCACCGTACTTATCTACCTCCAGCGGCTTACACTCTATCGAGGAAAGAGAAAAAAATATTTTGTGAATTTCTGGAAGGAATTAAAGTTCCAGAGGGGTATTCTTCAAATATAAAGAACCTTGTATCAGTGAAAGAGTTAAAGCTAAAGAATCTTAAATCTCATGATTGTCATGTGGTCATGCAAAATTTCATACCGATTGGTATACGGTCAATCTTACCCAAAAAAGTAAGGAACACCATTACTAAACTTTGCAAGTTCTTCAAGTTGATTTGCAGTAAAGTGGTTGATTCAACGAAGTTACTAGATTTGCAAAGGCTGATTGTTTGTACTCTGTGTGAACTTGAAATGTATTTTCCACCTTCATTTTTTGACATTATGGTCCATCTAACCGTACACTTGGTGAAAGAGGTTCAATTGTGCGGTCCAGTGTACTTGAGATGGATGTACCCGAATGAGCGATTTATGAAAATTTTAAAGGGGTATGTGAAAAATAGATATCGACCTGAGGGTTGTATAGCTGAGCGGTATATGGTTGAAGAAGCAAGTGACTTCTGTGCTGACTTCCTATCAAATGTTGACCCCGTAGGTATCCCTAAGTCTCGTCATGATGGGCGAAGATCAAGGAAAGGAACAAGTGGGAAGGATGTAATAAGGATATCGGTGACTGAATGGGAACAAGCTCACTTGTATGTGCTTCATAACACTGATGAGGTTGAACCATTTGTTGACGAACACAAGGCCGCACTTCGATTGGCACATGGTGACAGGAATGAAAATTTTATAACAAAGGAACACAACAAACATTTTCCAAGTTGGTTAAAAAGGCGCATTAAAGATGAGGTGGAGAGGAATCCTGATCTAATTTCTGAAAACTTGAGATGGCTATCGAATGGACCGAGCTTAAGTGTATTATCTTATAATGGTTATGCAATCAACGGTTACACCTTCTACACACAAGAACATGATACAAGGAGTACGATGCAAAATAGTGGGGTAACACTTGTTGCTGATTCTTGGCATAGATCCAGTGTCAAAGACATGCACCCTATCTACGCACCAATGTCATACTTTGGTTTAATTGAACAAATATGGGAGTTAGATTATACTGTGTTGAGGGTCCCTGGCTTCAGGTGTAAGTGGGTTAACAACAACAGTGGATTGCGGACAGATGAGTTAGGGTTTGTTCAAGTAGACCTTTCTAAAGTTTGGTATAAAGATGATCCTTTCATTTTAGCCTCACAAGCAGAACAAGTGTTTTTTGTTCCCGATCCTGCTAAGAAGAATTGGTCCATTGTAGTTCCATCAAACAAGAATCATCAAGAATAAGTTGGTACTACAAGTAATGAATATTTGAATATTCCTGAGGATACTCTTTCCTTTGAGATGTTGTGGTCAAGATATATTGATAGAAATGAAGAAGAAGATGAAGACGAACATTTATATATGAGACATGATCATAAAGAGGGGACATGGTTTTTAAATCAAACAAGAAAGAGAAAAAGATGATAATGAGTGTCTTGATTTTTCAGTATGTATGTTTTATTACATGTATTCATATATTCCAACTTAATTTACTTTTATTACTATGATTGTCAATATGCATTGATATTTTTGTCTTGTTTATTTAACTTGTAGGAAAATGGATCCACACAATGATCAAGCAGCCTTTGAAGCCCACAATGAAGATGCAGTTGATCCTCATATTGAGCAAGCAACCTTTGAAGCCGCTGTAGTCCGAGGTAGGATTGTGATGCATAAACTGATCAAACTAAGGAGCAAGGGCATTATGTTAGAGCTTGAGTGAAATGACAAGGGAAACCCAATTGGTGAAAATGCTAGCAACTTTATTAATTATATTGGGACTATTGTCAAAGAAAGAGTCCCCATTACAATTTCAGATTGGAGACGGGCAAAGAAGGACTATTCTGATATGCTTCTGAGTTCAGTTAAGGTAAACATTATTTACTTTATTATCCTTGTTGTTTTGTTGTATGAATTACAATCTAAGAAAGCATGTGTGGTTTTTTTGTTACAGTCTATCTTCATTATCGATGACGACAAAGACAAATTCGTGCTCGCAAAATATGGCAAACTTTTGAGATGTTTTCGTTCCAATCTTATCAAATTCTACTCGCGGGACACAGATGGCAATATCATTCATACGCCACCACAGTTGTACGATGGAATAATTACACAAGAGCTGTGGGATGAGTTTTTGAGCACACATACTACCGCGGAGTTTCTGGTAATACAATATTAGCCCTTACAGACTACTTGCAATGTAATTGAAATTAATATTTATTGAAATTATTTGTATAATTAAAAAGGAACGAAGTGATAGAAATCGTGAAAGTGCAAGCAACATGGCATACCAGTACTTAAAAGGACCACTATCGTATGCAAAGTTGGAGCAACAATTGGTAAGAACTTATAATCATTTCATATGCATATAATTTTAGATGACTAATTTTTAACTACAACTAACTTTGTTATAAAGGTCAAATAATCACATTTTGATGCCATACACATGCCACGTCATAATTTGTGGCTGGCCGGCGTCACTAATAAAAAAGGAGAAATTCCTAGCAAACAAGCCAGAGAAGTTGCAGAATATTGTGTAAGTGGTGGATTATTCATAAATATTTTGCTTTGATTAAATGATTCTATTTTATAATAACTAATATTATTGCAATTGTTGTTGTGATAGCAAAAAATGACGCAGGACCAACCAGAGTTGATGAATTATGTTGGTCGTGACAATTTACTCAGCAGAGCTCTTGGAGCTCCTGAGTATTATGGTCATCTTCGTGGTATTGGTTTTGCAGTCACCCAAACATCATACTTCGGACGCCAAAAGCGACCAAACAAAAATGACTTTATCCAACTACAGGAGCAGATTGGTGACTACAAGCAGCAACTGGAACAGCAGATGAGTGACTACAATCAGCAACTAGAACAGCAGATGAGTGTCTACAAGCATCAAGTAGATGAGTAGATGAGTGTCCACCAACACCAAATAGAACAATTTAACGATCATATGCGATTGATGCAAGAGTAAAATGCATTATTGAAGGCTCAAATTGACACTTTACTGCTTTCTCGGCCAGTACCAAGCCCAATGTGTGATAGCACAACTGTGAAGAATGATAGTTGCCCCTTCACGCCTAAAGTCCCAATTCCTTACGTAATCAATTTCTTCTCTAGTTAACTTTTTGTTATGTTTTAAATTAGTGTACCTTAATATTGATCCATCTTTCATAGGGCAAATCGGCGTGCAAGCTGCATGTCGATGAATCTTTCAAGCATGCAGTTGCTGTAGGAGTTGTCTACAACACCGACACTGATATCCTTCATGGTTCACTATTGCCTGAGAACACACTTAGAGTCAAGGTTGACGTATGCACAGATGCAGATGCCCTCCTACCAATCCCTTCTCTAGATGAACAGACAATGGTAAAAGATGTTGTTGGTGGTTATGTTGCATGGCCAATAGGTTTGATTGAGCCATATCAAAAGGTGATTTAATTTACAATTCCTTCTACTTATTCTATATGCACTTCTATCTAAAAAACTACATGATTAAATTTTAATGATTTTTGTAGGTTGCTACTAGTCATAAAGGAAAAAGAATTGAAGGCCATAGGAAGAACTCACATGGTTCAACAACCTAACAGAAGTCCCAACCTTCTACTAGCAAACAAAACAACAAACCAATGGTCTCGTATCGCCAACAGTTGGCATCAATGGTACAACCATTGATCCTCCAACGAGGTCAGGAAATACATTTTCATTCGGACATCTATAATGCAGAAGGTGTAATTGATCATGTCGATGGTGCTGTGCTGAATGATGTGATTATTCGTAGAAGGATAGGTGGAACAACTATCAACTTATGGATCAGGTATTCGTCTATCATTGTTATTATTATTCATCATTCAATTTTTTTTTTTTTGTGGAAATGACATTGTTTGTTTGATATAAAGGCATTTGTACCACGATGAGATAGTAGGCACGGATAGGATGCAGAGATTCATCTTTGTCAGCCCACACCTCTTTGGCCTGCATAGGGGGAGAGATTTGGAAGCACAGTCTAACGAACTTAGAGACTGCTTTATGCTTAGAGCAACCCCTAACAAGCTCTTTCTTGTGCCATACAATGTAGGGTAAGTGATTTGTGACAATATTTGAATTTATGTTTTTTAATTTTTTCACTTTTACCATTAAATGATTGTCCAAATAAAATTTTCAAATTGTGTTTTTAGGGAACATTGGATATTAATTGTTGTCCATCCAGCAGCAGCAGAAAACCCTCGCATTTACTATCTAGATCCTATAGAAACTGCTTATCTAGATAATCGCCCTGATATGCTGATTATCTTCAATAAGTAAGTGTATGGGTGTATGTGTAAATCTTTTCGTGTGTGATTATTGAATAACCAACATTAATCAGGAACTTCTTTGTTTTATTAGTGCATTAACCGCATATAGAGTAAAAGTTGGATTGACCTACTCTAGACGCAATGACCCGGCCAATAGCTATGCGTGGAGGAAGATTATGGTACTTATATATGAATTTACTCCATTCTTGTTAGTAAAAAAAATTTATTCAAAAATTGACATAACTATTTCATTGTATTATTGCAGTGTCCTTTCCAGCCGAATGATAATGATTGTGGTTATTATGTTATGAAATTTATGAAAGATGTAGTTACTCATCGCCACCTTGTAATTCCTATGAAAGTAAGTTCCCTTTAGTTGCAATTGATATTGTGTTTTAATTTTAATTGACAAAGTGTCTAAATTTAGTGATTTTCATTCTTTGTACACCCCTCCTTTGGCGTTTTTAATACAAACGCCAAAGGAGGGGTACCCCTCCTTTGACACTTCCCCCCGAAACGCTACATATAATTAATATATTTATTTAATTTAATAAAGCAACGTATGGCGTTTCTGTAAATTGAAAAGCACCATAGAGATTTTTAATGGCGTCAAAAGCTTTGGCGTTTCTTAAACGCCAAAGTATTTTATAAAATAAGCGCCATTATACTACTTTTTTGTAGTAGTGATTATTTTTCTTAGTTGAACTTCAAAAAATCATAACTAATTCTAGAAAAATCAAAATGAGGTGATTCTAAAGCCCATTAAAATCTATTTAAGTGCTCTTTAATAGAAAAATATGGACCATTACCAGAAATCACCACACAAATAAAGAATTTAAGAAATGACCACACTGCTCCAGAATTGTTCCCAGATTTAACATCAGACTTTGGACAGTCATAACTCCTAGCCCAAAAATCGAAATGACATGAAATATATATCCATTTTGAATCTTGGCAAGTGAAATTTAAGACTGAAAAGTTTCAGAATTTTTCAACACCATTTGCTATTTTAAAACGTCCATGAAAAGGCACTACCTGAACAGAGTTTTTCACTAACCAAGACTTGCCACTTTTAAAACTAAATTCCCAATGTTTCAAAATTCATATCCAACACTACTCTCACACAATTTTCCACAAGGAACACAATGGAAACATTAAAATAACCAAATTCACATTCCATCTATATGTTCTGTTTTTGGCCTATGTTCCACAAAATCTCAAAATTGTCAAACTTGGCATTTAAACTTCAATCTAATTCTATCTATCCAAGATACATCTCAAAGCATCATATCCATGACAACAACAACTCAAACACCACAAGACCCTAATTTTCAAAAATAGGGCTAAATTCCCAGAAATTCCAACTTAGCCAAATGACCACAAAACTTATATCAAAATGCTCAACTCACTCACCTCTTTAACTTTCTCCAAGGAGTTCTTTGATTCTCCAAACTCTATATTTCCTTGAGAGCTCAAATCATCACCAATGGCAAATCTAAAACCATAGAATTGAAGCTCTCAACACAAGGAACAAGATTGATGAAGGGAGTTTTTCCATTAGAGGTCATTAGAAGGGTAAAAATCTCACATATTTCCCAAGCTCTTCTTCCTCTTCAAGCTCCAATGGCTACATGAAATTCTTGGAGGGATAAGAGAGAGATGATTGTGATGAAATGATGGGGATGAAGGCAGAAATTCTTCCCATCCTTTACCCTATACGCATAAGAGATAGGGAGAGAGAGAAAAATGAGAGAGGTTGAGTGTGTGGAGAGATATGAATGATGATTATTGGGCTCCCATGTTTTTTCATTCAGCTGAATTGGAGGAGAGAAGGAAGAGAGAAAAATGATGAGACCATGCTTGGTTGACTTCCTCAACAACTCTCATCATGCTTACACAACAATGCCACATGTCACTCTCTCATGCAATCTCCTCACAACTAATCCTCCACTTAGTTACACTAACCAATTCCATTAGTCATTTAATCGCACATCTCATTTCCTCTTAGTTAGTAATTAATTTCCCCATTAACTACTAACTTATGGCCAATATTTTCATTCTATCAATTTCCATCAATTATGACATATTAGATAATATTGTCATAAATACACATTAATTTAACTTTAATCCACAATTACATTCTCAATAATCCCCATTAGCTCTTAATCAAAATTTAGGGTGTTACAATGTGGATTGTTGCGCTATCAACGAGGCATAAATATTCAGTATCAATACCAATAAGATTCATTCTTCTTTAAAAGGGACATAAAAACATTAATAAAAGAAATACACATGATAATTACAACTTTAACCATACTAAAGCATATATGTTCAAATAGACAAATATAATTTATGCTAAGAAATTAGCACTATCTAAATGGGTAAATATTCATGTCACTGTACTCAGAATTTTCATCCTTATCAACATGATTTATTTTAGCCTTTCCCCACTTTAAGTGGGAATCTGAACTACGACGATTACACCCACAGCTATAACCACGTCTACTTACATATCCACGGCCATAATTAGATTCATTCATTAATACATTCACTTCTGGGAATGTAGTCGAGCCTGTTGGATGGGATTCATGATTTTTCATCAAAGGCTTATTATTTTGTTTGGCCACATGAAGGCAAGAAATTTATTCAGCATATTTCTTAAACCTCTTTCATGATATTGTTACTATATGAGCAAATTGGATGCATCCACATATAACGAGATTTTGGAAGAATAACCGTCTCCTGTCTGTCACACATTTTCTCCAATTTGTTATAAAGAATAAGTGGGGCCTTTATGACCAAATATTCAATTTTGAGGTGTAACGCCCCAATTTGAGATTAAGGGTTAAGGATAATTATTGACAAAAATTATCAAATTAAAGTGAAATAATTATGTGTTTTGGTGGCAATATTAATTTATATGTCATAATTGATGGACAATTTAAAGAATGGAATTATTGGCTCTAAGTTGGTGATTAATGGGGAAATTAATTACTAACTAAATGAAAAGTGAGAAGTGTGATTAAATGACTGATGGATGCATTGGAGAAGCTAATTGGTGACTAAGTGTGTGAGAGCCAATGATAAGTGGACATGTGGCAAGCATGAGTGAGAGAGAGGTTAAGGGAAAAAGTCAATGGGTGTATTTTATTGTTTCTTCTCTCTCTTCCCTTTCCCATTTACGATGAAGAGGCATGGAGTGGGGTATTATTATTATCATTCTTCATCTCTACACTCCATCTCTCATCTCTCTCATTTTCCCCTCTCTTAGCGCCATTGTTGCAGAAATAAGGGGGAAGAAAAGTTTCAAAAGGTAAGGGGAAATGTCTCCAAATGCTCAAACTTCCTTCTCTAATATTGATCCTTGAATGAAGAGCTTCCACTACTACAAAAAGGTTGAAAGGTGGCACACATATTGTGGCCCTTCCTTAATGAGGTGCCACAGCTGCTCATTTATTATTTTTTTAAAGTTTTATGTTTTTCTTTTTCTACCAGCTGTGGCGCCTGAAAGGATAGGCGCCACAGCTGGTATGGTTAAGTGTGGTGCCTGTCTGGCCAGGCGTCACACTTGACCTGCTAGAACCAGCTGTGGCGCCTGGAGGGCCAGGCGCCACACTAGGTCCTGGATCAGGGGTGGCGCCTGTCTGGTCAGGCGCCACCCCTGATGCTTTTTAAAAAAAAAAAAATTGTTGTCCGGGTGCATGCCTATTCAATCTTTTAACATTAAAAAAAAAATTTGTTCAGGGGTGGCGCCTATCTGGTCAGGCGCCACCCCTGATCCTTTTAAAAAAAAAATTTTGTTGTCACGGGTGCCTGAGCTTTTTTAACAAAAAAAAAAATTTGTCAGGGGTGGCGCCTACCTGGTCAGGCGCCACCCATGATGCTTTTTAAAAAAAAAAAATTTGTTCAGGGGTGGCGCCTATCTGGTCAGGCGCCACCCCTGATCCTTTTAAAAAAAAAATTTTGTTGTCACGGGTGCCTGACCTTTTTTAACAAAAAAAAAAATTTGTTCAGGGGTGGCGCCTGTCTGGTCAGGCGCCACCCCTGACCTGTTTTTTTAAAAAAAAAATAAAATTTAGGATTTTCTATCCCTTCCCAGCCAATTAGAACCCACCCCGCCCCACCCCCTTATCCTTAATGTTTCCCGCCTCTCTCCCCCCATTCTCTTTTCATTTCCCGCGTGCCGACACCCACCTCCCTCTCTTTACCTTTTTCTCATATCTTTAATCATTCACTCTCTCATTTTCACTTTCAGTATCTGCGTGCTCTCCCCTTCCTTCCATTTTCTTATCTTCACTTCTTAAAACGACATTCACACGAGCACACGTCTTTGTTTTATCCCAACTGCCAACCCCACTCCTGTCCCTTTTATTCCCTTTTCTTTGTATTGTCTACAAGTTTTTGGTCCCCACTTCATTTAGTAACTCAAATTTCTTCCTTCCCTCACTGAAGATTGCGTCACCAACGGCAATTACGTGGTCCCCCACTCCACTGTACTGATCAACCTGTAAGTTCAACTTGCGTTTTGTTTTTATTAATTTTTTTTTCAAGTGAAACTGTGAAAGTTAATTTTCATGATTCCTCTAGCGTTAGACTTATTATGATGGAGATATATTAATAAAGTCATCGTAGAGTTATAAAAATGATTAGTACCATAACTTCTTTGTTTTTAATGAGCTGCGCTGAACCTAAAAGAGTTTGAATTAATGTTGATAATATTTTATTTTTAAAAAAAAGTATAGTTCACCTCCATAGTAATTGCACTATGTGAGCTTTTAAATTTTACCCTTAAATAGTTAAATTTACTTTTGCACCGTATAGGAAATGTTGCTTTTGGTAAAGGATAAGTCATTTGTTGGCATATGCAAGAGAATAATTTTGCTTCTAAATTGTAGACAATAATTGAAAAGGTGATTTGTAGTACGTATAGGAAATGTTGCTTCTAAATTGGTTCAACTTTATGCAAGAGAATAACAACAAAATGTCACTTTCAACTTTAGCAATTATTGTCATAAAAAAAAAAGGAAGAATCGAAAAAGATGCAAATGATTTCATTTAACACCTATATATATATATATATATATATAATGTACAAATGTGTGTGTTGTTTGTAGGCGTGTGTGTATTGTAGGCGTGTGTGTACATATATATTCCCATTACTAGAGACTTATCCGATCCCTATTGTAGGCGTGTGTACTGTGTTTTAGCTCTCACTAGTTCTAAAGAATTAATGCAACAAGTTACAAGCTCACTAGTTCTAAGAAATTAATGCAACAAGTTACAAGAATAATGAAAGAATTGAATTAAATGTTATATATAACCATAAATTTGAACGACAGTAATTAATATACAAGTGACTTGAAATTAGATAATCAAATTAACTTTTAATAATACTGTTATTTCTTTTAAAACTGCTTCAAATTATTTGTTTTCCAAAAATCAAAATCATTTATTTAACATTATTTCACGTATTTAATATATATTTGTGTTAGTGCTATATATTTTGTAGAGGTAAGAAAATAATTTTTTGTATTATTTTATTAAACTATAATAGAGAAAATCCCATTTAAACCTAATGAAAATAGGAAAAATTGAAATCAGGATAATAAATTGAATAATTCGTTAATTGAGTCATTAACTTATTTAATAATTTTAAAATATGGATAAAATGAGTTTAATATATCAATATATATCAACGTTAATATTTAATAAAATAAAATATAATTTGTCTATATTGTTTAACTTTAAATATATTAACTAAAACCGTAAGGGGAAAAACATATAATAAGGAGAAAATTAATATTGGGATTATGCTTTCTTTTTCATTTTATTTTATTTTCTTTATTTTTTTTTCTGAATCATATTTTTTGATTTAAGCTAATCATATTTGATTTTATTATATTTTGATGTTTATTACACATATTATTATTTAAAAAAATAACTTAGAACCTCAAATATTTTATTGATTTGTTTATGTTTAATTTGTGTTTGTAGTTTCAGTTCATCAGTCTATTGAAGCTTCTATTTACGGTATGTTTTTTAAATTTTGAGTTCACAAATGTGATTTTAGTTAAATTTAATAGTTATAATTTGTAGGTGTTCTAATGATTGTTATTGATTAATTGCATAAGCAAAATAATTATTTATATATTCTTAACACTTGTATTTTATTTAATTATTGACTTGTAATGTTTTCTAATTTAACTATGATATATTATTGTGGCAAATATGGTTTCTTTTGTTATGAGTTGTAAAATTTTATTATAATGCCTGGGAATAATTAATGAATTATTTGGCAATTTAAATATTCAGTTTAAGACTTAGAAAGCTTCAATTATGAAGATTCATGTGGTGTATGTTATTTTAAATTAAAATTGGTAAGAGAATATAAAAGTAATTAGTAAATGCAATAGTTATACAACTAACCACGTAATTTTTTAAAAAAATAGATTGAAGCCCATAGATGGATCGTAAATGGATGTCATCTAATCGATGTTCAAGGGAATATATAGATGGGGTGAAGGATTTTATTACATTTGCAACTGAGCACACAGACGATCCTGGCAAAATCTTATGTCCTTGCTTATCCTGTTGTTTTGGAAAGCGGATTAGTCAACTTGATTTGCTAGATCATCTAGTGTGTTATGGTATTGATCAAACATATATACGATGGACAAGGCATGGTGAGACCAACGATTCATATAGTGATCGGGTGCATACCACGGGTGGTGCCTCGGATGAATTTGATCAAAGCATGTTTGATGAAGATGATGGTCTTGAAGAAATGGTAAATATGGTTGAAGGGGTGCTTCATAACTGCCCTAACGAATATGAGAAGTTGAAAGGTGATGCAGAGAAACCATTATATGTCGGAAGTACTAAATACACAAGATTGCTAGCAGTGTTGAAGTTGTACAACTTTAAAGCTCGCTACGGATTGAGTGATTCGGGTTTTACCGCATTGCTTGAACTGTTGCAAGATATGCTTCCAGAAGAAAATGTACTTCCTACCAAGACATACGAGGCAAAACAAATTCTTTGCTCTACAACCGGTATGGGATATGAGAAGATACATGCATGTCCTAACGATTGCGTATTATTTCGAAATCAGTATGCAACGTTGGAGAAGTGCCCTAAATGCAACGCATCTCGATATAGGAAGAAGAAAGGAAAAAGTCCTTTGAAGGTGCTATGGTATTTTCCCATTGTTCCGAGATTCAGGCGACTGTATAGTAATGCAGAGATTGCTAAGCAGTTGACATGGCATACAGATGAAAGGATTAAAGACACGAAGCTTAGGCACCCTGCAGACGCTCCTCAATGGAAAAAAATTGATCATGAGTACCCTGACTTTGCTGATGAAGTCAGGAACCTTCGCCTTGCACTGTCAACTGATGGAATTAATCCGCACGGTGTTCAGAGTAGCACACATAGCACGTGGCCGGTGATATTGATGATTTATAACCTTCCTCCACACTTAATCATGAAACGTAAGTTTATGATGTTGTCCATGTTAATTTCTGGGCCAAGGCAACCTGGGAATGATATAGATGTATACTTGGCTCCTTTAATTGATGACTTGAAGCTGCTTTGGGATGAAGGCGTTAGTGTGTATGACGGGTACATGAAAGAAAGTTTCACTTTGAAAGCCATGTTGTTTGGCATAATTAATGATTTCCCTGCTTATGGAAATTTGTCAGGATACAGCGTCAAAGGATATGGTGCATGCCCTATATGTGAAGATGACACTCATTCAATGCGACTTCATCATTGTAAGAAAAATGTTTACATGGGACATCGAAGATTCTTACCATCACAACATCGTTGGAGGAAGTGGAAAAAGCCTTTCAATGGTGATGCAGAAGAAGGTAGCCCGCCGAAGATGTTGACCGGTTCCCAGGTGTATTCCAAGGTAAAAGACTTAGAGAACAATTTTGGCAAACCTTTTGCAAAACAAATCGAGACAAGCGGTTGGAAGAAAAAGTCTATTTTCTTTGAACTTCCATATTGGAAGTCTTTATACGTGAGGCATTTTCTTGATGTGATGCACATAGAAAAAAATATCTGTGATAGTCTAATTGGCACGTTGCTTAATATCCAAGGGAAAAGCAAGGACAATGTCAATTCGAGGTTGGATTTAGTGAACTTGGGAATTAGAGAAGAGTTGGCACCGATTGAGCAAGGGTCTCGTACCTATCTACCGCCAGCGGCATACACTCTGTCGAGGAAAGAGAAGAAATTGTTTTGTGAGTTTCTGCAAGGAATTAAAGTTCCCGAGGGCTACTCTTCAAATATAAAGAACCTTGTATCGGTAAAAGAGTTGAAGTTAAAAAACCTTAAATCTCATGATTGTCATGTGCTAATGCAAAATTTCCTACCGGTTGGTATACGATCCATTCTACCCAAAAAATTAAGGAACACTATCACGAAACTTTGCATGTTTTTCAAGTTGATCTGCAGTAAAGTGGTTGATTCAACCAGGTTACAAGATTTGCAAAGGCTGATTGTGTGTACTCTGTGTGAACTTGAAATGTATTTTTCGCCTTCTTTTTTTGACATTATGGTACATCTAACTGTACACTTGGTCAAAGAAACTCAATTGTGCGGTCTAGTGTACTTGAGATGGATGTACCCAAATGAACGATTCATGAAAATATTAAAGGGGTATGTGAAAAATAGATACCGTCCAGAGGGTTGTATCGCTGAAAGTTACATGGTTGAAGAAGCAAGTGACTTCTGTGCTGATTTTCTATCAAATGTTGACCCTGTAGGGATCCCCAAGTCCCGTCATGATGGCCGAAGATCAGGGAAAGGGACAACGGGGAGTGATGTAATAACGATATCAGTGACTGAACGGGATCAAGCCCACTTGTATGTCCTACATAACACTGATGAGGTCGAACCGTATGTAGAAGAACACAAGGATGCTCTCCGATTGGTACATGGTGATGGGAATGAAAATTTATTAACAACAGAACACAATAAACAATTTGCAGGCTGGTTGAAAAATCGTATTAACGATGAGATGGAGAGGAATCCTGATTCAGTTTCTGAAAAATTGAAGTGCCTGTCGAAGGGACCGAGCTTACATGTATTATCTTACAATGGTTATGCAATCAACGGTTACACATTTTATACACAAGACCATGATAAACAGAGCACGATGCAGAATAGTGGGGTAACACTTGTTGCTGATTCTTGGCATAGAGCCAGTGCTAAAGATACACACCCTATCTATGCATCAATGTCATACTTTGGTGTCATTGAACGCATATGGGAGTTAGATTACTCTATGTTCAGGGTCCCTGTCTTCAAATGTCAGTGGGTTAACAACAACAGTGGATTGCGGATAGATGACTTAGGCTTTGTGTAAGTAGACCTTTCTAAGGTTTGGTATGAAGATGATCCTTTTATTTTAGCAGCACAGGCAGAACAAGCATTTTACATTCCTGATCCTGCTAAGAAGAATTGGTCTATTGTACTTCCATCCAACAAGAATCGCCAAGCAGAAGTTGATTTTGAAAGTAATAAATATTTAAACATCAATAATGATGATCCTTCGTTTGAGGATTTGTGGTCAGCAGAGATTGATATAGATGGAGATGCAGATGAAGATGAAGATGGAGATGGACCCCTATACGTGAGACATGATCATAAAGAGGGAACTTGGGTCAAGAGGAACACAATTCTCAATCCAACACGAATTCTGAAGAATAAAATTTTAAATCAGACAAGAAAAAGGAAAAGATAATGATTGCCTTGACTCATTTACTTGTACGTATGTTTTTATAAATTTCAAAATAATTTGCTTTCGTTGACATACAAGACCATTGTGAACTGATGTTTTGATTTGGTTTATTTCACTTGCAGGAGTATGGACTCACCACATCATGACATTGATGACGTTCCCAGTCCCGTACCTGATGACATTGATGACGTTCCCAGGCACATTGGTAGACAGAGATTTGAGGTGAACGTCAGACGTGGCAGGACAGTTATGGCGAGGTTGATCAGACTGAGAAGTAACGGGATCAAGTTACAAGTAGAGTGGAATGAACTTGGGAACCCGGTTGGGGAGAACAGTACCTCGTTAAATAACTTCATCGGGACTACGGTTCGAGACAGAGTCCCTATTACAGTTCAAAATTGGAAAATGGTAAAGAAAAGTTATGAGGATGGGATCTGGGCTGAAATACAGGTAACACCTTAATTATATATTTATTCGGTTTTCTTTGTTTCACTTCATTTCAATCTTACATATGATATATGTTTTTTGACTTGTTTACAGAGTGTTTTTATTATTGATGATGATCGGAAGAACTTCGTAATGAGAAAAGCCGGAAAAATTTTGCGAAAGTTTCGTTCTGATCTCGTCAAATATTTCTTGAGGGATGATAATGATGATATCATTACTACACCGCCTTATCCATTGTACGAAGGAATCATCACTCAAGCAATGTGGGATGAGTTTATCAAAACACATACAACTCCTGATTTCCTGGTAAGGGGATTTGTTTATTTTTCCCTATTACGTGTAATGTACGTATTTGTAAGTAACATTTATATATTTATATGAATCATTTTGATCTATCTAGGAGTTGAGCAAGAAGAATCGAGCTAACGCGACCAACATGCCATACCGATACACACAAGGACCTGTTTCATACGGAAATTTACAAAAACAAATTGTACGAACTGATGATTATTTCATTCATAATAAAAATTATATGAATATCATTTAACTTCGACTAACTTCGATGTGCAGATACAAGAATCAGGCTCAGATAGTACACAGGTTCCACGACATGAGCTGTGGGTCAAGGGTGTCACAAATAAGAAAGGTGAAATTCGTAGTGAGGAAGCAAGAAGAGTAGCCGAATATTGTGTAAGTATTCAATTATATTATGCGTTTAATAAATAATTGGCTTTACTTAAATGAACTCCATTTATAATAACTAATTTTCATTGTAATTCTTTTTGGGAAAGCGACAAATGACACAGGAGGATCCTGCGTTGGCGACCTATGTTGGTCGGGACGATTTATTGAGCAGAGCGTTACCAGTACCCGAGTATGATGGTCGTGTTCGGGGTACTGGTTTTGCAGTCACCCCATCAGCATACTTCGGACGTCAGAAGCGCTCGAGTAGAAGTGATGTTTCCCACCTACGTGACGAGATGTCTAGCTTTAAGCATCAAATGCAAGAACTTCAACAACAAATGCGCTACAAGGAACAACGAGAAGAACAATTCACCGAACAAATGCGTTTGCTGCAAGAACATAATGCGTTGTTAACAACGCAAATACAACAGTTGGTCCAGGGTAGGCCAATACCAAATGTTCCGTTCTGTGATAGCCCAAGTTTCAGAGATAGCTGCAATTCCATGCCTAAAGTCCCTTTTCCTTCGGTAATTAATTTCTTTTCTACTTAACTTTATGTTAAATTATAATTAAGCGAATTTAACATATTAACTCTGTTTTCTTTAGGGGGAATTTCAATGCAAGCTATATGTCGAGCAAGCATCCAAGCACGCGGTTGCAGTAGGTGTTGCCTACAACACTGGTGAGGACATACTGCACAATTCACCGTTGCCCGATAACACACTCCGGGTTAGGGTTGACGTCTGCACGAACGAAGACGCCCTCTTACCGATCCCGTCTCAGGATGAGCAAAATAAGGTGGCAGATGTTGTAGGTGGCTATGTTGCTTGGCCAATAGGTCTTATCGAGCCATGTGGAAAGGTCGTTCATTCAAAATTCCATGCACTTTTCCTTCGAACTTTCATCTCGAACTGTGATTTAATTTTCTGATTTGCGCAGGGTAAGATTTCAAAGTCTTCAACAACACAACCCAAGTCAAAAGCATCGGCCAGCCAACAGAGCAGAAGAAGACATACCTCATATCTCGATCAATTAATATTGATTGCACCACAATTGATCGGTGAGGGAGTAGTGTCATTACGTATTCCAAGGCATATCTACAATGTTGGTGGTCTTGTTGATTATATTACTGCCGAGGTCGTGCAGGAAATATGTGCTCGTGATTGGGTTAGTGCTTCGGCTATCAACATCTGGATAAGGTACTTCACTATCATCGTTTATCACTGTTATTAATATATCTCGTTCCATTTCTTTTATTTCTCATGACACTATATGTTTTATACCAGGCATTTGGACCAGGACGTTTTAATGGATACACACAGGGTCCAATTCGCATTTGTCAACCCTTTTCTGGTTGGTCATCATGAGGGTAAAATAGATGTGACTGCGCAGTCTAATGAGCTAAAAGATTACTTTAGCAAGAAAGCGACAGCAAATACCATGTTTTTAGTGCCGTATAATGCGGGGTAAGTTATTATTGGTACAATTTTTGTTTTTATTGTTTAACTTCTATCATAACATGATTATTCAAAAAAGATATTTAAAATATATTTTAGGCGCCATTGGATATTGATCGTTATCAATCCAGCGGAACCGTCAGGCCCTCGCATTTATTATGTGGATCCTCTGAAAAATGGTCTTCCAGAACACCGTTTTGATATGATGCTATTGATCAGTAGGTAAGTATACGTGCCTATGTATAAATATTTGCGAACGTGATTGAATAATTAAAAGTAATCATTTTCTGTTTCTTTTGTTAGCGCATTGACTGCATATCGGTCGTCTGTCTCGTTAAACTATTCTAAAGCTACTGACCCCCGCCTTAGCTATCCTTGGAAGAAGATACATGTATTGATATTTGACTTTACTTAGACTTTGTTAGTAAACACTTTTTATTCATGAACAGAGTTAAATATTGCATTATATTATTGCAGTGCCCTTTCCAACCTAATGACAATGATTGTGGGTACTATATCATGAAATTTATGAAGGATGTTATTATGCATGATCAACCATTTATTCCTCAAAAAGTAAGTCATTTAGTTGCACTTCATATTGTGTTGTAATGAAATTGAATTAGTGCCTGACAGTTATGTTTTACTGATTTTAATTCGTTCTAACTTGTGTCTGATTGTATATATCTGTAGTATTATGAAGATCAACGTTGTGACGCTTTGACAGACCATCAGGTTAATGAAGTGATCGAGGAATGGTGTGAATATGTGTTTAGGCAAATCCCTAGGTAGCTATATTTACTATTAAATTCACTAGCTGGTTTTTTTTGTGTTGTTTCTAATTGCCAATATAATTGTTGTGTCATGCATGTTTGTTCAAGTTGAATTTGTTGTATTATATTTCATTCAGCTAGGTTTACAGTATATTGTATTTAACAATTTTCATTACTACTATACTTTAGCTAATCAATCATTTGTTGGTATCATTTTAAAGTTATCTATTATTGTTCTTATTAAACCTTGCAGACTATAATTATATATGCATGAGGAAAAAATATGCTTAAAAAAAAACCAATACGAAAAACCCAAAAAATATGCTAAATAAACCAGAACGGAAATTTTTTTTTTAAAAAAAAGACCTACTGTGGCGCCTGGCCAGCCAGGCGCCACAGTAGGTAGAAAGAAAAATAAAAAAAAAAATATCTACTGTGGCGCCTGGCTGGCAGGATAGGCCTTCTGTGGCGCCTGGCCGACCAGGCGCCACAGAAGGCCCACAAATCTGTGGCGCCTGGCCAGCCAGGCGCCACAGGAAGTAAGCTTCCTGTGGCGCCTGGCAGGTCAGGCACCACAGGAAGTGCTTTTTAAAAAAAAAAAATTTAAAAATCTGTGGCGCTTCCAAGCGCCACAGCTTTTTTTAGTAGCGTTAAGATAGGTGGCATTTCGCAAGCGCCACAGCTAATGCAATTATAAGCGCCACAGATTTGGTTTTTTGTAGTAGTGTTCATTTTGATGGTTGTAATATGTTCATTGGTTTTAGTTTGTGACCTCAAGAGATTGTGAAAGTTGGAGAATTGAAAAGTCACTTTGAGAAAGTTAAAGAGGTAAGTGAAACCTATCTACACATCTAAGTTTTATGCCATTTGAGGTAGCTTTGAATTTCTGGGATTTATTGGCCATTTTTGAAAATGAGTGTCATTGGTCATTTGGCATGTTAAAGATATAGAAATGGTATATTTGGAATGTGTATGGATAGATAGGATTGACTGGGAAAGAAATGAGTGAGATTGGAAAGTTTGGAAAGTTAGTGTTTAGTGTGGCCATGGACCAAAGCATGCTAATGTAGTGGAAATTAGGTTGTTTAAATGGTTTTATTGGATTCCTTGAGTGTTTTAGTGTAAGGAATAGGCTTGATTGTTGATTTTAGAGCCATTGGACACTTTGGTAGAAAATTGGAAATGCTGCCATTGAAAGTCTATTCTGGGCAGTCTATTTGTATTGGCGTTTTGAATGACCAAATGGTGTCTAAAAATTATGAAACTTTTCAGTCTTAAATTTCACATCTCAAGATTCAAAATGGACAAATGTTTTGTGTCATTTCAATTTTTGGGCTAGGAGTTATGACCGTCCAAAGTTTGATGTTAAATCTGGGAACAATTCTGGAACAGTGTGGACATTTCTTAAATTCTGTATTTGTGTGGTGTTTTCCAATATTGGTCCATATTTTTCTGATAAAGAGCACTTAAATAGATTTCAATGGGCTTTTGGATCACCTCATTTCGATTTTTCTAGAATTAGTTATGAATTTCCGAAGTTGCCTTGGCTGCAGTACAAAAGTTTCTGTGCGTGTTTTGGTCGCAGCCAGAAATTCTTGGCTGCAGCCAGAAACCTTCTGTGCGTGTTTTGGCCGCAGCCAGAGGTTTCTTGGCTGCAGCCAACCCCCTATTTTCAACACCTTGGGATTTTGAAAAGTGGTTTCCAACCCGATATTTTCCAAGCCTTTAGGGCCTTTATTAGAGCCAATTGTAGCTTCTTAAGGGTCATTATTGATAACCAAATCTAAGTGTTGAAGAGTCAATTGAGTATTGGAATAAAGAATAATCCTTCATCCTTAATTATGACTTTAGGGTTTGATATCTGCCCGGAGTATAGAAGGCCTGTGCCTGCTCAAGGAAAGACGAAGGTAGTTACACTTTATCGTATATCATGTGTATTACATTGCTTGTTTGCATTAGTCATCGATTACAGTGAAAGTGAAGTGGACATGGCGAAAGCCCAGACTCGAATATAGATAAAGTGAAGGGGGCGTGGCATAAGCCCGACCTCGTATATAGTGAAGGGAACGTGGCGAAAGCCCGGTCTCGGATATTGATTGCTGCATTGTGATATATGTGACTTGCTTTGTATATATGCATCATATAAATAAACTGTTGCTACTGGGATTCTCTAGAATCTCATTCTTTCCAAATAACATTTTTAAACAGGGCAAGTGGATCGAAAAGCAAGAAAGTGGATAAGGGCGATTAGGGCTGCCAGCGGTAGTCTTAGTTAGATATTTTGATTGTATATCGAATTGGTTATCATTTTGGATCAATGTAAATATATTGTATAGATCATAGTACTATAGTTTTGTGTAATCCCCGGTATGGATACTGAGATGGGCGATGATGCCTTGAACAATATTTTGGATTAAATGTTATTATCCCGGGTGAACGTCGGGAATTGTGCTGATACTCTAATATTATATATGTAACAGATCAAACAGGCCATTTGTTTTAATGAATGAAATGAATGGAGATCCAAATTGTACAGTTTCCACAAAAAGTTTTTAATTGTTCCGGATTTCTCATTCGATTATTAAATGTGATTAAACACTAATCCCGGCCTGATTATCGAAGGGGGGTTACATGAGGCCTTCATGCAAGTGGTGCCATAGAAAAAATCATGGATCATGCATTCAAGATAAATAGTTCTTTTCGGTAATGACAAGAGCCACAAATTTAAATTGCACAAAATTTAACATAGTTCAGACTAATGCAATAAAAGGGTTAAAGTATAAAATATAAAAACACAATAAAATAACACAAATGATAATAACAGGGAATTCATAAAGGCAACAAATAATTCATAAAATAAGATATTACAACAAAAATTAAAACCTATGGCTTCGGGCCATTTAGTTCTCATAGCTTTAGGCCAATTAGTCTCATGGATTCGGGCCAATTAATCTCAAGATGAGAAATTAAACTATTTATCTTCAGGATAAATAAAAGTTGTATATGGTTTCCGACCATATTATAAGATAAAAGATTAAAAGACATATGGCTTCTGACTATATAGTAAGATAGAAGATGAAAAAGGTATATGGCTTCTGATCATATAATAGAGCATTGAATGGATATGGTTTCTGGCTATATAATAGTGAATCCAAGGGATATGACTTCTGGTCATATAATAAGGAATCCAAGGAATGTGGCTTATGGCCATAATTTATCAAAATAAGAAATCAAAGTGATATGACTTCTAGTCATATCATATTAAGATAGAAATTAAAGCAATATGGCTTCTGGCCATACTAAAATAACATTTTTTTGGCCTACAACATACTAAAATAACAATAATAATATAAAGGAACTTGTAAAGGAGATATAAGATAAAAATAATAATAACAATCTCTAGTCTTGGCCACGGAACCCGATGTTTATAACAATCGGTAAAAGTACCTCGTTAATTTCATATAGTGGCTTAGATTATCCCAAATATATTAAGATAACAAAAAAGATACGATAAAAGAAATTGGGGAAATTTGTTAAGGTAACTCTGAGAGAATTATACATTTGTTAGAGTTATTGTGCTGATAACGTGTTATGAAAAAAAAGAAAAAAGATATCTAGAATAAGAGAGCAAGAAATAAGAAAAGTGAGAAAATTCAAGAGAGAGCAAGGGGGAGCAATTCTCATTGAGTTTCTTATGTGTCTACAATGCTTACTCAAGGCTTCTATCTATAAACTTTTAGGAGTCTAGTAAGAGAAGCTACTATTAAGCAAAATTTATAGGAGAAGCCTCTTGATGGCTTGTAAGTCAATGGACATCCACATAATTAATATTTATAATAGACTATACATATTTGCCTTTATTTGTAGAGTTTGTCTTTTTAATTAATTTTTTATTCAAGAAACCCAAGGAAATATACAACATAGCAACAGTTTTTCACTATAATGGCGATTTATTTTTTCCCGGGGGTGGGGGGAGGGGGTTGGGAGGGAGATTAGAAAAGGCCTTCTAGACTGGATTTGGAACATAACAAGTATAAATAAGTTCAATTTAGAAAGTCTGGCACTTTCTACACCAATCTTTACATATAAACATTGGACATTTTTTATATATATATTTTTTCTTACCCTGACAACACTTATGAATATATGAAAAGCTAATGCAACATCGATTCTACATCCAGCCCAAAAATTCTATTTGCAGTCAAGATAGTGTAATAAAAAGTTTAAAACATATAAATAAATAAATAAATATATGTATATATATATATATTATTCAATTCAATTTTCAAACAGTTCAGTATTCTAAAAAATTCCAACAATTTTGTAATTAAAGTGTTAACAAATCTCACTATATATAAATCTAATTAAAAAAAAATTCAATCTAACAAATTAAAGGTTAATATTGCTTTGCACGCAGGAAGACATTTTATTGATGATGTGAGGGATTTTGTTGTTGTAAAGGATTAATGTTGTACTGCCAGTCTTTGCTTTTCCTTAGAATCAAGACAATATATATATGTTTGCCCTTATTTGTAGATTTTATTGATCTTTTAATTTTTTTTATTGAAAAGGGTTTTTTTTCCATCCAAATTAAAAAATCACACACACACACAGTAGTTTCTACAAAATGAATAAATATAATTATTTAATTTTTCTTAATAAAATTACATGATGCTTTTAATTAGTGAAGAGTTGAATCGGAGGAATAAAGAAAGTTAAAAATGGAGGTAATAATTGGGCACCTTTGAGGGAAAGAATGCAAGCGTCCAATAGTAATCCTTATTTTCCGATTTATTCAATGTATTAAATGAAAAAAAAATATTACCTTCAAGATTCAAAGAAATTCAACCTGCTTTTATTCTAAAAAAGTTATTTACCTAATTTGATTAGATTAAGAAAGTTGGTTATGTTAGTTAATATCATATATATTTTTTAAAACACCTAATCATCTTCTTTAATTCCCTTTTTTCTCTCATCCTTGATTATTATTCAGGGAGTATTAATAGGGGTAAATAAGAAAAGATTAACAAATATAAAAACTATATCTCATATTTAGGACAATGTCAACTCCCAAATATGTCATATATTAAGGACCGGAGGAGTAATAACTAATTATCTTAGAAGTAACAACTATATTGTAACACCCCAAATTTCATTCACCAATATGTATGGTAATTGCTGGAAATAGTCAATAAAATAAAATGGTGAATTTTGGAAAGATGAACAATGTTTGCAGTGAAATTTCCTGTGAGGTAGTGAGCTTACCATATGATTTTGTATGATTAAATGATAAGCAAAACTTATGACATTTTACAGGGAGAAAGTAGACATCCTAAGCATTAATTTGATGGTCATATGACTCAATTAGAGCTATATACAAAAAGTTATGTATTTTTGAAGTTAGCCCAGAAAAACTGTGAATTTCCTGGAACAGTATTCAAAGAAATTAATTCAGGGCTTTTTTTTCTTCCAATTGGCAAAGTTCTATATTTTTTTTGAAACTATACTCAATAAGGGTTCTATAACCTTTGGAATCACTCCAATTCGATGTCTACATAATTAGTTATGATTTTTTAAAGTTTAGGCATAAAATCGGAAAATGGGAAAATAGGGAATTATGACATCAGTATATTAAAAGATGACATAAGCATAATGTATTAAAATATATTCTCGCATCTTATTCAGCCATTTCACGTCAGTTTTGGCTGAAAATAGAGAGAGAAAGCTTGAGAGAGTCTAGAGAGAGAGAAAAGCTTACAAATGTATGTGATTTCTTTGGTAAATTGGTTCTTAACGCATATAACTCTGTTCCTAAGCTATTCTTCCATGTAATTTAATGTTTGGAAGCTCGGTTTCTTGTATTGAAGAGAGCTAGGGTTCAGCCACTTTGAGAAAATCTAGAAGGAAGTGAAAGGTAACCTCCAAACTTTTGTATATTGACTATTCTGGCTGCTGTGAAAACTTTAATCAGTGAAATTTCGCCGGATTGTCTTTGTTTGTGAAATTGGGAAATGACATGGCCTAGGGGTTATGCTACTGAAATTGAGTCTAAATGGTAGTTGTAACCTAATTAAATAGTTAATAAAATGGTTAGGAGTAAAAGGGAACACGTACGCGAAGTCAAAATTTTTGGAAAAGTATAGCTGGACCGGGTACGGCTGGGCCGGGACAGATCCCGGGGGCATTTTGGTAAATTTTCATAATAGGCTCATATTACCACCAGAAACACTATGAAAAAGTCTAAATGATACATTTGGAATTATAGGACTGAGTGGAGAGTCAAGATGTGACACGCTTTACGAGGCACACGTTACAAGGCAAGAAAGGGTTAAGGTAGGGAACTTATCTCTCCTGTATGCATTTGATATTTATATTGGTGTAATAATGCATGTTATTGCTTTGCTAGATTATGTGAAACATATATGAATTATAGAAGCTCTGTTTCTATTTATACTGTGGCCATAGTTTTGTTGTATGAAACATTGAGCACCCAGATATGTCATTGTGTTAGCATGAGTTTATGTAATGTAAGCATGTCATGCATTAATCACTTATCATGCATGCATATTGGTACTGTTTTTCTACTGATATTCTCTCGAATCTCACCCTCTCCTACCAACAAATTAGACAGGTGTAAGCAAGGAAGAGAACTACACAAGAGGAATGCATTAGCGGAATGAAGAAGAGAAGATGTCTCTATTTTACTGGGACAGGTTTAGATACCCTAAAGCCCTGTATGGCTACAAGGTTTGTAATTATTATGTATGAACCCCTTATGGGAAATTTTTGTCATCATGCACATATTATCAATATATCTCTATTATTCCTGTGTTGTTCATCGAACCGCATATCATTTTCCGCAAATACTCTAAAAAAGGTTAAAACAAGATAAGGGCGTAACATTTTGGTATCAGAGCCCAAGAGGTTCTAGAAGATCCCTGGTTCTGGAAGAGTTCAAGCGGTTCTAGCAACAGGATAGTATATTGATAAGGTCTTGATTACATGGAAAAAGGAGATACGCACAGAACGGGGTATTAGGGAAGCGAACTACCCCTTTCTGTGAGCAGCTCTGATGGATTTGGGAACATTTGAGGGCAGCACGTAGGACAATATCGGGAAAGGATTGATACTGTCGAGAGAGGTCCAACCGAATGCCTTTGGGGCCTCATGGAGCACATTACTAACCGGGTATAGAGATATATGCATAGTGAGTGACGTGGGGCCCATTCATTATATTTTGGGAGACCGGAGGAAGCCGGTACGTCCTTTGAGGTGAGAGTAGTCTCAAGGTACTGTTGGTCAGGAGCAGATAGAGCTAGTATCTAAATTTTGACACGGGTACATGAAAGTTAAGCATGCTCAACCCATGAAAATCTTAGGATGTGTGACCCCTTGGGAAGTTATGTTGGCAAGGTCATGGAGACTTGAGGAATAGTAATTGTCTTGAGGTTTCTCCATGACTAGTGATCATTCAAGTTAAATTATTTAAAGAGTACTTAGATGTATAGAGATAATGATGATGTAAGTATTAATTTTAAACTGGGACAGTTCTGTAGCGATAAATACTAGCCAAAAAAGTCCATTTGATGGGGTTATGGAAATTTGAGGCATAATAAATGTTTTGAGGTTTCTCCATGCTAAGTGATGATCCTTAGTAACACCGTGGTATTAAAGGTATGTAGGTATGATATAGGTTAATGCATAATTAGTGATGATTATGTCGTATATCGATCCTAATAAATTCGAACCGATGATACTGAATGCTGGGAATAGGCGCTATTGATCTTGACTCCTAGTGAACTAATTAGGTATAATTGAGAAAAATGGTTTCCAATTTGTGTGATATATTGAGGTTCTAGATTCATGATGAACTTAAAAGTTGGGTTAGAGACCCTAGGCTGTAAAATCCTACACGTCAAATATGTTGTAGTGGATCTGTGTGTCTAGAGGCCTTAAGACCTAGGGGACTAGTATGTCCTTAGGCTAGCAAAGGTATTCAAAATTGTGTGGGGTTACTGATGATCTGTAGAATTGAGGAACACAATTCTTATGGACACGAATCCTTGTAGAAAGGAATTTTGAAAGGTTGCTAGTTGCTAAGCCTAGCATAAGGAAAGATTATGATCATAAAATGTTTCCGTAAAGGATTGATTAAGGTGAAAGCACTTTGATGAATGAGAGACGGAATTGATTTGTTTGCTATTCCACTAACTTGAGGCTATACTAGGAGTTGATCAGTAGATGGAAAATGAGGTGATGAAAGTATGAAAAGAAGGGTTATTAAGTAATCCGTAACCCAAACATCAACTGTTAAGTTTTGATTCCACAAAAATTTGAAATGGCCCATAATGGTTTAAGTTGAGGCATAGTGAAATACAAAGATGGTAAGGCTAAGAGGTACAGATGTTAGGTCGGGTCAAGAAGCTAGAACCTAACCCAATATAGTAAATCTTCGGCATATGAGCAGAATATCAAACACGGATCAATGATCAAGGATCATAATAATGAGATGCGAGAGAGGGAGCAGAACACAAACCAGGAGAGGATTAGAAATCCAATATTATCCACAAAAGGCAAATGTTGTAACTTAATCCTTCTTACACGTTGTGAATGTTTATATGCTTTGTATATGCCATCTTTTGTAATATGTATGATGAATAATGCCTTCAGGCAGTGCCTTCTGGTACACTGATGAATAATGCCTTCGATCAATGCCTCCAAGTACACTGATGAATAATGCCTTCAGGCAGCGCCTTTTGGTACACTGATGAATAATGCCTTCGGGTAGTGTGATGTGTTACTTCTGTCGCTAAAGCAATCAATTAATAATTAGGACAACCAACTAATGCAATATAGTGGCAACCTAGGTCATTCTCCTAAGGAGCAATCTATGGGTTTTCTCTAAAATTGAATTTAGGTGATAAAAAATGCAAATGGAATAGACCTAAACTAAAATGAAAACACTACAATCTAAACGCAATTAAACTAACTAAATGTAAGATGCAAATGATTCTAAAACCTATATGAGAATGAGACTAATTTATATGAATTTGAATGCAATTTTTGGGGGGGTTTTTGGGAAAGTGGAATTAAAATTTAAGCAAAGAGTCTAATTAAAAGCAAGACAAACAGCAAAAATTTAATTTAGTTATGATGATGAACGGGACAACTTGGAATTTACATGGACTTAACTTTCTTAGCCTGAATTAACTAATTAAACCAAAGAGATGTTGGTGAAAGATTGAAATTAATAAATTTAGTCACTTAATTGAAACATGGGAAACCCCCAAGCTTAATAACACTCATTCCACTAGAAAACTCATAATAAAATAAGTGGTGATTAATTAAACCCAGTAAAACCAATAGCAAATAATTTCAAATTAATTTTGAAATTAAGTTTACAGTTATCTAATTAAACAGCTAGACAATTAACCAACTCAATTAAATAATTAAGAGGATAAACCAAATTGACAATTAAATTAATAATGAAAACTCAATTAATAATTTAATTGACAATCCAAAGGTTTGCAAACGAAAATTCCAGCAATTGTCTTAAGCACAAAATATTCCAAAATATCAATTCAATCCAAAAGAATTATATCTACAATCTAAAACTAGATTGTTCTCAATTATTACTACTCAAAATTATTTAAAACTAAATAATCTCAAGACTTGAAATAAATTGATAAAATGGAAAGACACTCCCTTGTGATCTTTAAGTAGAAGTCCTAATCTCTAGCTTCCTCCATGCTCCTTCCAAATTCCCTCACAAATAAGATTAAGCTTCCATGAATTTCCTTTCTGCACACTTCAATTTCATCATAGCCATCTGGTGGATGTTTAATGGGAGATTCTAATTGAATGGGGTGGTGGAATCCACGTGCATGAGAAAGAAAAGATGAAGAAATGAGAATTCATTCATGGGATGTAGAGATGAATTAGATCAAAATGGTAGTGGACGTGGGGCCGTGGAGATTGGAGAAAAAGGATGAAGAAGCAAATTTTGGTATGTGTCTACGGTGAATGAAATGAAAGGAAGTGAATGGGGAAAAGGAATAAAATAAGAAGTAAAGTTGTTAAGTGGCAGCTAGAAGAGAAGAAGAGGGAGTTTTGAGGCAAAAAATTTTCTTCGTAGCTAAAAGAAAATTTAATGGATGAAATCTATTGCACTACTTCAATTTTAATGAGTTCAAGTTTTGGCCTCAAAACTCCCTCTTCTTCTCTTCCCGCTGCCACTTTACAACCCCACTTCTTATTTTATTACCTTTCTCCATTTACTTACGCAGACTCACCAACTCCATTACCTATTCCCATTCCTCTTCTATATTCACTGATAAGTAAAATATTTGCATATTTATTTTCCCTTATATGATGATTTTATGGATGATATTTGAGCTCAATTTAATAAATTTGGGTGTAATTAATAAATAAATAATGATTTTGGCATAAAATAGAATTTCTTGGGAAATACTAAATTAGACCCTCTTTCAGTTTTCATACAATATCTGGAGCTCTAGATGTCAAATTGGGACAATCTTTATATGCATAAAAAGCTAAGAATGAGCTCTACAACTTTGATGTTGAGACCAAAATCCAGTTCTATCTCCAAGGGTTTCGAATTTTTCTTGGAAGTTGAAAGTGGGAATCATCTACCATTCCATCAACCATTTCATCTACCTCTTCATCTTCCTTTTCACCAACTATTTCATCTACCACATTCTATCTACTACTTCACCTATCACATTTCATTTACCACTTCATCTACCCTACTCCATTCTTCCCTATATATAGCCACCCTCTCCTTCACATTTCACTTACACTAATTCATATCCATTACTCTCATCTCTTCTCCACACATACCATTTCATTTCCATTACTCTCCTCTCTTCTCTACTTACACACCATTTCATTACTCTCATCTCTTCTCCAGTTACTACATCATCTTAGAATTAATTTTATGCATTGTATTAATTTTTGCATGCCTCCATGTTGGAAGGCTTAGGATTGTATTACTTTTTGTATGCCACCTACATGGAAGGTTTTACCTCCTAAAGGGACAGCTAGATTTTTACATTTTTCATGCATCTTTTGATTGTATATTTATGTTTGAGAATTTAATATTCAAGTTTATGCAGTATTTATGAGGATTTCATTCTAGCTTTATATAATGTCAATTTATTTTGGTTTTGTTTTTAATTTTATCATGTGCTAAATTTTCATTTTCCTAGGGTGATGACGTAGCTTACTAATAACGGATTGAATCTTAACTTATTAAATCTAGTTTTAATTTTTGTTTCAGAATTGAGTTTTAATTATTATTCTTAACGCTTTCATTTGATTGGCCATCTTTTGAATGATTTTCAATATATATGTTGAGACCGGAAGGAGATACATGTGTGTAGATCCTATAATTAAAACCATAACTTGCATATGAAATAGGAATATATTCATATGAGTTGTGTAGTCTTATAGAGTTCCATAAATTTTAATGCATAATTAATTGCTCAAATTCATATAGGAATATATTGGATTAGCAATTAAGTATAGAATTGCTTGACCTTGGAAGAGGCTAGTAATTAAATTAGGGAAACTCGACTATCAATCATGTGGAATAAATTGGGCTAAATAGATAAGTGATTCAATCTAGAATTTGTTAAGTGAAATCTAATCCCTAGGACTTTTTCTCATTGTTGTTTCACATCATTTGCATTCATTTTTGCTCCTCTTTTATTTCGTACTCTCAATCACCAACTAATCAATCGACTAAATAGAATTAAAATTACTCATTTTGGTATTTAGTGATCAATCCTCGTGGGAACGATACTCTACTCACTTATGTATTACTTCATTATGACAGTGTACACTTGCACTATTTAATTGATCATCTTCACTTGTAACAAGTTTTTGGCGCCGTTGCCGGGGATTGTTGTCACTAATATCAATACCAAGTAATTTTAATACTAATTTAGTCTTCATATTACATTTGTTTTTCTTCTTGGTGTCTTGTGTTTGTTTTCAGGCTTTTGCTTAGTGTATGACCAGATGGAAGGAGACTGAACTGTTGCCTTTTAATTTGGAGATCGAAAGAACTTGTCGAAGAAATTGAAAAGTTTGAAAGCAGTCTACTTCAATCCTAAGCAATCCGATGGCAAATCCGGGGGGAGGAACAACATATACCAAAACACTCCGTGACTATGCAACACCAACAGTCAAGGGGACAAATTTTGGAATCACGAGACCACCAGTAGCAGCTAACAACTTTGAAATCAAGCTAGCAATTATCCAGATGATGCAAGCAAATCAGCTCGGTGGTTTACCAACAGAAGATCCTAATGCACATATAGCCAACTTTCTAGAAATTTGTGACACATTCAAGCATAATGGTGTTACTGATGACGCCATTAGACTTAGACTTTTCCCTTTCTCACTCAGGGATAAGGCTAAGAGTTGGTTACAATCGTTACCAGTGGGAAGCATAACTACATAGGAGATCATGGCGCAGACATTTTTGGAGAAATTCTTTCCTTCAGCAAAAATTGCTAAATTGAGGAATGAAATTACCTCATTCACCCAGCATGAACAAGAAAGCCTTTATGAAGCATAGGAAATATACAAGGAGTTGCTAAGGAGATGTCCTCATCATGGGTTACCAAATTGGTGGCAACTTCAAACTTTCTATAGTGGGATGACGAACATATCCAAAATTCTTGTAGATGCTACAGCTGGAGGATCTTTAATAGGAAAAAATATAGATGATGCTTACAATCTACTTGAGGAGATGGCAGCCAATACATATCAATGGCCTTTTGAACGTAGCAATTCAAAGAAAGCACTTGGAGTATACGAGCTGGATGTCCTTACAACTTTGTCTTCTCAAGTTGTATCTATATCCAAGCAAGTAGGATCATTGACAACCCAAGCAAATGTAATCAACACTCCTACTGAAGCTTGTGATCAATGTGGAGGACCTCATGTGAGCACGCAATGTCAAGAAGGAAACTCATTCATGCCGGAGCAAGCTCATTTCATCAGAAATCAAAGGAATGATCCATTCTCAAACACCTACAATCCAGGTTGGCGAAATCATCCAAACTTTAGTTAAAGGAATAATCAAAATGCATTCAAGCCATAAGGGAACTACCAGTAGCAAGCTTTTCAACAACCAAATCCACCACAACAGAAAGTGAATTTGGAGGATGCACTGGCTCAACTAACCATGAATACATCTCAATTCATAGCTAGGACTAATGCAACAATCAAAAACCAAGAAGCCTCAATAAAGAACTTAGAGATCCAGATGGGCCAAATTGCAAATATGTTGAATTCTAGGCAACCATGAACTCTACCAAATGATATAGAAAGAAACCCAAAAGAACATGTGAAGGCCGTTGCACTAAGAAGTGGTAAAGAATTGAAAGATCCTATAATCAAGAAAAAGGATGACGGAGAAAAGAAAGAAAGCGGAGAAGAACAGAAGGAGGATAATGTGATACCAGGAAGAATCAGCTTTCTAGACAATCCTCCTCCATATATACCACCAGTTCCATACCCTCAAAAACTTACAAAGGCAAAGCTAGACAAGCAGTTTGCAAATTTTCTAGAGGCTTTCAAAAAGTTGCACATCAATATTCCTTTTGCAGACGCTCTTGCCTAAATGCCCAGTTATGCAAAATTCATGAAGGACATTCTCTCAAATAAGCGTAAGCTTAAGGAATTTGAAATAGTTGCACTTATTGAGGAGTGCAGCGCTATTTTCCAAAAGAAATTACCTCCAAAGCTAAAAGATCTAGGAAGCTTCTGTATACCTTGCACTATAGGTCAATGTCACTTTGAAAGAGCACTTTGTGATCTTAGAGCAAGTGTAAACCTCATGTGCCTCTATCTGTATACAACAAACATGGTCTTGGAGAGGTGAAGCCGACCATAGTTTCATTACTTCTGGCTGACCGATCAATAAAACATCCGAGGGGTGTTTTAGAAGATATGTTCTGGTGAAGGTGGACAAACTCATATTCCCAGCTGATTTCATAATACTCGATATGAAAGAAGACCAAGAAATTCCTATCATTCTTAGGAGGCCATTCCTAGCAACTGGAAGAACGTTAATAGATGTGCAATAGGGGAAGTTAACCTTGCGAGTTCAAGATAATTAAGTATCCTTCAACATTTTCAAGGCTTTATCCTTTCCAGATGAAGGTGACACCTGTTATAGAGTCGATGCATTGACCAGCTGCATAAATGATGTGGTAAACAAAATCTGCATGGATCAACCACTAGCAATGGGAATGGTAGATGTATCAAAGTCTACTAATCCAGAAATCTTGGAGCAGATAAAGTACCTTAAAGCAAATTCCCCAATTTTTATCAAGAAACCATTTGAAGATTTGGGGGAAAGGCCGAGTAAGTCGGTGCCATCAACAGAGAAACCACTAGTTTTGGAGTTGAAAGTACTACCATCCTATTTGAAGTATGCTTATCTGGGAGGAAATTCAACACTACCAGTAATCGTCTCAGCTGCTCTTACTCCTGATGAAGAAGAAAAGTTATTAAGAGTTCTAAGGGAGCATAAAACAACATTTGGATGGTCAATAGCTGATATAAGAGGGATTAGTCGTTCAATCTGTATGCATAAGATCTTGATGGAGGACAACTATAAGCCAACAGTTAAGCACTAGAGAAGACTCAATCCAAACATGAAGGAGGTGGTGAGAAAAGAGGTAATAAAGTGGCTAGATGCTAGCATAATCTACCCAATCTCTGACAGTCAATAGGTAAGTCCAGTTCAAGTTGTGCCAAAGAAAGGTGGAATGACAGTAGTGCCCAACGAGAAAAATGAATTGATTCTACAACGAATGGTGACTGGATAGAGAGTATGCATCGATTATAGAAAGCTCAATAAAGCCAACATAAAAGATCACTTTCCTCTGCCATTTATAGACCAGATGCTTGACAGACTAGTAGGAAAAGCTTATTATTGTTTCCTGGATGGGTACATAGGATATAATCAAATTATAATTGCACCAGAGGATCAAGAGAAAACAACTTTTACATGTCCATATGGTACCTTTACCTTCAGAAAGATGCCATTTGGTCTATGTAATGCACCAACAACATTTCAAAGAAGTATGATGGCTATCTTCTCAGACATGGTGGAAAGGTTCATTGAGGTATTCATGGATGATTTTTCAATTTTTGGAGAATCATTTGATCATTGTCTTTCAAATTTGGCAAAAGTCTTGCAACGTTGTGTGGAGACAAACTTGGTTCTAAATTGAGAGAAATGTTATTTTATGGTGAAAGAAGGAATCGTGATGGGTCACAAGGTATCTGATCGAGGCATTGAAGTGGACCGAGCTAAGATTGAAACAATTCATAAGCTACCACCTCCTTCCTAAATCAAGGGTATTCGGAGTTTTTTGGGACATGCTAACTTTTATAGAAGATTCATCAAGGACTTCTCAAAAATCATAAAGCCACTTTGCATGCTGTTGGAGAAAAAATACTCCCTTTATGTTTAATAAGGAGTGCTTATCAGCCTTTCAAACTTTGAAAAGTGCCTTAACTTCTGCACCAGTCATCATAGCTCCAAATTGGAACCTTCCATTCGAAATGATGTGCAATGCAAGTGATTATGCAGTTGGAGGTGTTTTAGGCCAAAGAAGAAACAAGATCTTTTATGCTATCTATTATGCTAGCAGAATACTCTCAAAAGCACAATTGAATTATGCAACAACAGAAAAAGAGCTCCTAGCAGTAGTGTTTGCATTTGACAAATTTAGAGCATACTTGATCGGGTCAAAGGTCATTGTCTGGGCAGACCACTCAGCAATAAAATACCTGATTGAGAAGAAAGATGCTAAGCCCAGACTGATCAAATGGGTGCTTCTACTACAAGAATTTGACTAGAGATCAAAGACAAAAAAGGGACCGAGAATCTCATTGCAAATCATCTTTCTTGGTTAGAACCGCTTGAACGAAAGAGAGAATCACCAATCAAGGAGAATTTCCCAGATGAGCAACTTTTTATCATACAGTCACAACCTACTCCTTGGTATGCTGATTTTGTGAATTATTTGACAAGCGGAGTAATGCCTTATGAACTTTCTAAAGTACAAAAGAAGTTTCTGGCTGATGTTAAGGCATTACTTTTGGGAGGATTCGTTCTTATACAAATAATGCCCAAATCGAATTATCAGGCGATGTGTTCCTCAAGAAGAAATGGACAGCATCTTAAATCACTGCCATTCATCCCCATATGGTGGTCATTTTGGAGCAAATAGAATAGCTACTAAAGTCCTCCAATTAAGATTTTACTAGCCTACACTCTTCAAGGATGCTCCTAGAATTATGGCAACCTGTGACAAATGTCAAAGAACGGGAAATATCTCAAGGAGACATGAAGCCCCTTTAACCAACATCTTAGAAGTTGAACTTTTTGATATATGGGGGATTGATTTTATGGGGCCTTTTCCATCCTTATTTAGCAACCAGTTCATTTTAGTTGCTGTTGATTATGTCTCCTAGTGGGTTGAAGCAGCTGCCTTTCCTACAAATGATTCTCGAGTAGTTGTAAAGTTCTTGAGGAAGAATATTTTTTCAAGATTTGGGGTGCCTAGAGCTATTGTCAGTAATGGAGGAAGGCATTTTTGCAATCAACAGCTTCAGTCTGTGTTAGCTAAATATGGAGTAATTCATAAGGTTGCAACTCCATATCATCCACAAACTAGCGGGCAGGTGGAAATCTCAAATAGAGAACTGAAGTAGATCTTAGAGAAGACAGTGAATTCCAACCGAAAGGACTGGGCTTAAAAGTTAGATGATGCACTTTGGGCTTATAGAACTGCCTTCAAGACATCAATTGGTACATCCCTGTATCAATTGGTCTATGGAAAAGCATGCCATCTTCCAGTAGAAATGGAGCACAAAGCATATTGGGCAGTAAAAGCATTAAATTTTGACTTAAAGGCAGCTGGTGAGAAAAGGCTTCTCCAACTCAATGAGCTAGAAGAATTCAGACAACAAGCTTATGAAAATGCAAAGTTATACAAGGAGAAGACAAAAATGTGGGATGACAGAAGAATTTTGAAGAGAGAGTTTACACCAGGACAAAAAATGCTTTTATATAACTCAAGGTTAAAGCTCTTTCTAGGAAAGCTTAGATCAAGGTGGTCAGGTCCTTTTACTGTGATTCAAGTATGGCCATATGGAACTGTGGAGATTCAAGATGGTGATCGAAAATTCAAAGTGAATGGGCAAAGGCTCAAAGAATACAATGAAGGTGCACTCAACACTTTGAAATCTGTCATCATGTTTGAGGAACCAACAGGTAAGTCCTTAATCTAGTAATTTTTTTTAAAAAAATAAAGAATAATAATAAAAAAAATTTTGGTTAGATATTTGTCTAGCTAAAGACGTTAAAGAAGGGTGGCTATTTAGGAGGCAACCCAAAATATCTTTTCTACTCTTTCAAAACTTCTTTCCTACTCTCTCAAACTTCTTTCTTACTCGACGAAACAAACTGCACTGGGTTGAGAATTTTAATTTTCATCAGTTTCATTTTAAGTTACCATGGAGGAATCTCTTGCAAAGCTTAAGAACAGGTTCCCCACTCTTCCCAAAGATGTGCTCAGGAAGATCTATAACAGTCGACTTGAAAGGATAAAGATATTCAAGCATTTAGGCCTTCCTGTGGACATACACTGGATCATTGAAGCTAAGGTACGTTTAGCAAGTGAGATTCATAAATCATTTGTTAAAACTTTGCCAGGAATGGGAAGAAGTTCTTACTCCAAAAAGAGAAGAGCTAAAAGGATGAACGTCTGCCATAAATGTGCAAGGTGGAATTATGATCAGCGCTGTAGGAGTAAAGGTATGGTTTCTGTAAATCGAGAAGATAAAATTATATTTATAAAGGATGGACTGAGTAAGGAGTCACTGGATGATATCATTCAAACTCTTGAGACGCATCCAAGTGGTGATGTTCATCGTATTCTTTTTGATTTAGCAGACATATTTAACAGAGAAAAAGAGCGCTATTATCTTGGGAATCTAACGTTAAAAGACCCTGTTTTCCAGTTTATAAGAAAACGGGATGGGAAGCAAATCCTCGATTCATAGAAAGCGTTTAAGCTGTTACTGGACGTAAAACCAGAGGAAGATGTGAGCCAAAATCACAACTACTGTACATAATCATGCTTTTTTCTTATCGTCTTATCTTTTCAGTAGCTTTTGTCTAATATGTCTTTTCTTTTCAGTAACTTTTGACTTTCTCTCCCCTTTTGCTTCACACAAATTATGCTAGTCATTCGTATCAGAAGTCTTTCAAAATTTTTTGAAAAATGCATGATTTGTATGATTTTGTTGTCGCTGCTTTAGTGTTATATATATGTACTCTTTCCTTTGTAAATATGTACACTTCCACTTGTAAATATGATGCCTTCCACTTCTAAGCACAAATGATCTGAGAGAAAAGAAAAGAAAAAGGGTATCATACAAAGATGTAGATTTACATCTATATGCATTTTTGGTGAAACTGATATGTGTAAGGATGTAGACTTTATAATAGCAGCAAACGAACTTGGAAGTGTATTAGCCACTAGAAAGATCAATTTTGTGTATGGGGGAGGCATTCAGGGCCTAAAGGGAAGTGTGGCATTTTTGCATCCATGAATGGAAGCAAGGGTTTAAGTGTAAGGGTGAAGGAGTTGGAAGACCACATCTTCTCCTTGGGACAAGAGTTGCAGGTTTCAAGCTTGCCTGAACGTTTGGGACAAATGTTCTACCATGCTCAAGCTTTTATTACTCTACCTGGTGGTTTGGAGACGTTGGATGGGATCTCTAGCATTGCATATTGGGCTAAGTTGAACTATCACAAAAAGCCATTAGGATTGTTAAATGTTAATGGTTTTTATGATAACTTGCTATATTTTTTTTATCATGCTATGGAAACAGGATTCATACCTCAAGTGACTCGCCACTCCATAATTGCTGCACCAATTGCTTATCAATTGCAAACCTATGAACCTAAACCAAATCTACCCGTCAAGCAAATAGGTGTGCAATCTTCATATAGCAGTCAGAAGCAAAACCTAGATACCACTCTTCGATTGTAACTTTCCTTAAATCTCTTGGTTTTACTTTATTGTGTGTTTAAGTAAAAAAAAAAAAAACTTTCTCTAAGCTCTAGAAGACATTGGGGACCATGTCTGATTTAGGTTAGTGGAGGAGAAAAAAAAATTTTCTTAGTTAGTTAGTAAAACCATTAGATGCATGGGGTGTGGAAAAAATGGCCGAGTAAGGAGTTATTCTTAACTCCTGAGACACATTTTAGTAATTGCATGTTTTTGTTCATTTAAAAAAAAGAGTAAAAGTAAAAAAAAAATCATCCTATTTAAGTGCTTTGTAATGATTTTAAGAGTATATAAGTTTTGAGTATGGATCAATTGAATTTAGAGATTTCATAGCATGAATGAACAACTGATTGTAACAATTGGTGATGAATTTTGAGATTGAATGAGCTGAGTTTGAAAGCCCCTAACTGTGAGCTTTTAAGCCTATAATGATTATTTCTCTTATGTGTGATATTCACCTATTAAGTTGTCACTCTAGAACTTGCTTTAAATCTGGTTAAGATTATATTTCACATGCACATTCAAAGATGATAAAGGCATTCATTTTGTTTAGCCAGAGCCAAATAGCCAACCTTGCAATTATACCGTTGATAAGCCTTTTTGAGCCTCATTGATTGTTTCTTTGTTCTCAACCCATTGATATATGCTTTAATGATATATCAAGTGCTTTTACCTAATTCGGAAGATTAGTAGAGCATTTGAAATTTTTGTGAAATGGCCTTTTGACAAGTGTGGGGGTGTATATATCATTAACTTTAAAGTTGCAAGCAAACAAAAAACCAAAAAAAAAAAAAAGAAAAAAATGAAAAAAAAATTGAGTATTCGAATTGTGGGTTGTTGTGATGAAATATATTTATTCAGGAGCTGGCCTATTTTTTTTAATTGTTCTATTAATTTTTTTATTTAGTTCTTTATATCACAATTTACATTCCTTTTACCTTAACTCCATTACAACCCTTAATAAGTTCTTTTGATTTGAATTATGCATGTGAATTAGATAGTGGAGAATGAGACTTTTAGCAAGCCTATGGTGGTGCAATTTTTTCTGTTGAATTCGAGTGAAACACTTACCCTTAAACACTTAAGAGATTGGGAGAATGAGTCACAACTACGAACTTGGTTTATTCATTTTCAAATGAAATTACCAGTTTATATTTTCGTTGATTCATGAATATTATGATTTCTTTATTTTTCAATTGTGTTCTTGCTTATGACTTGACACTTCTGATATTGTTGGAAGCACTTAATGGTCACTCCTTGTCCGAGGACGTCCAAGAGCTAAATGTGGGGGAATTTGATAAGTAAAATATTTGCATATTTATTTTTCCTTATATGATGATTTTATGGATGATATTTGAGCTCAATTTATTAAATTTGGGTGTAATTAATAAATAAATAATGATTTTGACATAAAATAGAATTTCTTGGGAAATACTAAATTAGACCCTCTTTCCGTTTTCAGGCAATATATGGAGCTCTAGATGTCGGATTGGGACAATCTTTATATGGATAAAAAGCTAAGAAAGAGCTCTACAACTTTGATGTTGATACCAAAATCCAGTTCTATCTCCAAGGGTTTTGAATTTTGCTTGGAAGTTGAAAGCAGGAATCATCTTCCATTCCACCAACCATTTCATCAACCTCTTCATCTTCCTTTTCACCTACTACTTCATCTACCATATTTCATCTACCTCTTCATCTTCCTTTTCACCAACTATTTCATCTACCACATTCTATCTACTACTTCACCTATCACATTTCATCTACCACTTCATCTACCCTACTCCATTCTTCCCCATATATAGCCACCCTCTCCTTCACATTTCACTTACACTAATTCATATCCATTACTCTCATCTCTTCTCCACACATACCATTTCATTTCCATTACTCTCCTCTCTTCTCTACTTACACACCATTTCATTACTCTCATCTCTTCTTCACTTACTACATCATCTTAGAATTAATTTTATGCATTGTATTAATTTTTGCATGCCTCCATGTTGGAAGGCTTAGGATTGTATTACTTTTTGTATGCCACCTACATGGAAGGTTTTACCTCCTAAAGGGACGGCTATATTTTTACACTTTTCATGCAGCTTTTGGTTGTATATTTATGTTTGAGAATTTAATATTCAAGTTTATGCAATATTTATGAGGACTTCATTCTAGCTTTATATAATGTCAATTTATTGTGATTTTGTTTTTAATTTTATCATGTGCTAAATTTTCATTTTTCTAGGGTAATGACGTAGCTTACTAATAACGAATTGAATCTTAACTTATTAAATCTAGTTTTAATTTTTCTTTCATGATTGAGTTTTAATTAGTATTCTTAACGTTTTCATTTGATTGGCCATCTTTTAAATGATTTCAATATATATGTTGAGACCGGAAGGAGATACATGTGTGTAGATCCTATAATTAAAACCATAACTTACATATGAAATAGGAATATATTCATATGAGTTGTGTCGTCTTATAGAGTTCCATAAATTTTAATGCATAATTAATTGCTCAAATTCATATAGGAATATATTGGATTAGCATTTAATTATAGAATTGCTTGACCTTGAAAGAGGTTAGTAATTAAATTAGGGAAACTCAACTATCAATCATGTGGAATAAATTGGGCTAGATGATGAATCCATGTCGTGTGAGTTCACAAAATAAAACTAGGTTTGAAAATGTAGCGTAGTAGCTCAACCTAGGTCGTTCTTGTGAGGAGATTAATTTCAAAGTTTCTAAGTAGTAAAATGATAAAAAGCCTTAAAGTTGTGAGAAATCATTTGGAGAATTTGAGTTTAAAACTATGAAGTAATCTAAGCTAAAACAATATTTTTGTATTTTTCAGTTTTTAAAACAAAGAAGCAAATGGAATTGAATTTAACACTAGTAACAATGTAAATTTAATAAACTAGAATAATGATGAAATGGGAGTCCCTTGAGTTGAGGTTTTAGTCTTCCTTGCTTGCTAATAATATGAATTCCATAATGAGTCAAGAGGATGGAACTAAGATACCACTAGCTCCATACTTGCAATAATCATTTAATTCATTCAACCGAAGCAATTAAATGAATACTACCAATTAATAGTGACTCAAGGAGATGAATAACTAACTTCCAATTCTAGCTTGTAATTACCATTACAAAAGTTCAAAGCATTCAGTTTAATCATTTAATTCCACTTAACCAAGTTGGAATAAACAATTCAACATACTCCTAATATGAATCATACAAAGCTTAATTAATCAACTCCTAGCTCAACCATCAAGTTTATTCACTTGGCATAACAATCTAGATCACAATTACATACTTAACCAAGCTACATAATCATGAACTAAAAAGAGAGCTTAAAGAAATTCCATTGAAGTTTAGAAGCTCAAATCATTACCCAACTCAAGGAAATCACCAACACTTTAGCTACTCATGGAGGAGGAGAAGGATGAAACTTGAAGAATGAAGCAAAGAATAGCCATCAGCAGCAACATTGCTCCCAACCTTCTCTCTTCGATGCTTTCAATTTCTTTTGGTCAACAATTTTGGCTGTTCTCACCTCTTCCTTCATTTTTCTTCAAATCCCCATCTCAGTCAAAGGCCTCCCTTATGAATTCTTCATTCCATCGTGTCCCCTTCTCCTTTCACACTCGGTCTCCCCCTCTTCACACAAAGCAGCGCCTCTTTTTATTTCTTTTCCATTTCGGTCTTGCCTGCTTTCTCGTAGTCCTCTCCTTTTTCTTTAATTCCCAGCTGCCAAATCGTTTTTCCTTTCATTCGTCCAGTCTTTCATTGTATTCGGTGCTCAATTGGTTCCCCGAGACCCAATTCGATCCAGCTTGCCTTTTATTCTTGGTCAACCATACCCTTTTTCATTCCACAATTTCGGCCCACACTTCCTCTCTTTTTCTAATCCAGCTGCTGCCTCCTTTCAATTCAGCCCACATCGGTCCACTCTCCCTTTCTTCCTTTAGTTTTGATCCAGCAGTTCCCCTCTTTTAATTCTCCAATTTCAGTCCAAGTCTCTACCAATGCTCCAGCTGCCCTTTTCTAATTCATCGGTCAACTCTTCCCTTCTTTCTTTTCGTGTTTCTTCTCTTCTCCACAACCTCCCTTCACACTTCCTTTATTCATTTCACGTGTGCCCTTCTATTAGTCCAGCTGCTGCTATCTATAATTAATTTCCATTCTCTAATTCAATTCAGTCCCATCCTCTAATCTTTAGTCAACAATTTTGGCTGCTTCACTTTCTTCATTTCATCTTTTCAATTTCAGTTACTTCCTCTTTTCTTTATTCAATTGCCATTTTTCTGTCCAACTCTACACATTCGGTTCAGCTCTTTATTTAATCAATTCCTTGTGCTTCCAATAGCCACATATCTCCTCTTTTCTAATCTCTCATCTTTTATTCAATAATCCATTTCGGTTTAGTAGCTAGTTCCCTTTATAATTCAGCCACCCCCTCCTTCATTAAACTCCAAAATAATATCTTTGACCTTAACAAAAATTGTGCCACATCATCACCTACAAAATTAGATTCACAAAGGTAATATCTTTTGTTCACAATTAAAGAATAATGGGAATAACAAATATTAATTAGAAATATAACAATTTAACTAACATAATTCCCAAATTATTCTTTCACTACAATCTCACATTATCACTTGATTATGCCCAAAATATTCAATTAAGTCCCACAAAAGCCTAAGATTAATTAATAAAAATATATAAATATTGAGCTCTATTACTAGAATAGATAAGTGATTCAATCCGGAATTTGTTAAGTGAAATCTAATCCCTAGGACTTTTTCTCATTGTTGTTTCACATCATTTGCATTCATATTTGCTCATCTTTTATTTTGTACTCTCAATCACCAACTAATCGATTGACTAAATAGAATTAAAATTACTCATTTTGGTACTTAGTGATCAATCCTCGTGGGAATGATACTCTACTCACTTCTGTATTACTTGATTATGATAGTGTACACTTGCACTTTTTAATTGATCATCTTCACTCATAACATTCACCTACTCCCATTTATTGTTCCTATTTCGCCAACCCCCTTCCTTATATATATATATATATATCGTTCCCTTCCTTTCATTTCATTCACCATAGACACACACCAAAATTTCCTTCTTCATCCTTTTTCTTCAATCACCATAATTCAATTGACAATCCAAAGGTTTGCAAACAAAAATTCTAGCAATTGTCTTGAGCACAAACCAAAATTGATGTTTTGCTTCTGTAGCTAAAGCAATCTATTAATAACAAGGACATCCTACTAATACAATATGGTGACAACCTAGGTCATTCTTCTAAGGAGCAAACAATGGGTTTTCTATATAATTGAATTTAGGTGATGCAGAAAATACAATGGAATAGACCTAAATTAAAATGCAAGTCTCTACTATCTAAATACAATTAAACTAATTAAATGCAAGCTGCAATTCACTCTAAAACCCATATGAGAATGGGACTAAGCTAAATGAATTTGAATACAATTTTTGGGGGGTTTTTGTGAAAGAGGAATACAAATTCTAAGCAATGAAACTAATTAAAAACAAGACAAACAACAAAGATTTAATTCAATTATGATGATGATGAGGAGAACTTAAGATTCACATAGAGTTAGCTTTCTTAGCTAAAATTTATTAATTAGACCAAAGGGAGGTTGAGGAAAGATTGGAATTAATAAATTTAATCACCTAATTGAAATATGGGAAACTCTCAAGCTCGATAACACTCGTTCCACTAGAAAACTCATAATGAAATAAGTGGTGGTTAATTAAACCCAGTAAAACCAATAACAAACAATTTCAAATTAATTTTGGAAATTAAGTTTACAATTATCTAATTAAACAACTAGAGAATTAACCAACTCAATTAAACAATTAAGATGATAAACCAAATTGACAATTAAATTAATAATGAAAAATCAATTAATAATTCAATCGACAATCCAAAGGTTTGCAAACAAAAATTCCAACAATTGTCTCGGCACAAAATATTTCAAAATATCAATTCAATCCAAAAGAATTATATCTACAATATAAAACTAGATTGTTCTCAATTATTACAATTCAAACTTATTTAAAACTAAATAATCTCCATACTTGAAATAAAATGATAAAAAGGAAAGACACTCCCTTGTGATCTTCAAGTGTAAGTCCTAGGGTCTAGCTTCCTCCATGCTCCTCCCAAGTTACCTCCCAAATAAGATTAAGCTTCCATGAATTTCCTTTCTACACACTTCAATTTCATCACAGCCATCTGGTGGATGTTTAATGAATGGGAGATGCTGATTGAATGGGGTGGTGGAACCCACATGCATGAGAAAGGAAAGATGGAGAATGAGAATTCATTCAGGGGAGGAAGAGATGAATTAGATCAAAATGGTAGTGAACCTGGGGCCGTGGAGATTGAAGAAAAAGGATGAAGAAGGAAATTTTGGTGTGTCTACGGTGAATGAAATGAAAGGAAGGGAATGATATATATATATATATATAGAAGGAAGGGGGTTGGTGAAATAAGAACGAGAAATGAGAGTAGATGAATATAGAAGAAGAATGGGAGTAGGTAATGGAGTTGGTGGAGTCTGCATATGTGAATAGGAAAAGGGAATAAAATAAGAAGTGGAGTTGGTGAAGTGGCAGCTGGAAGAGAAGAAGAGGGAGTTTTGAAGCCAAATTTTTTTTTTTTCAAAGCTAAAAGAAAATTTAATGGATGAATTCTGTTAGACTACTTCAATTTTAAAGAGTTCAAGTTTTGGCCTCAAAACCCCCTTTTCTTCTCTTCCAGCTGCCACTTCACAACTCCACTTCTTATTTTATTCCCTTTCTCCATTCACTTACTCAGACTCCACCAATTCCATTACCTAGTCTCATTCCTCTTCTATATTCACCTACTCCCATTTGTCATTCCTATTTCACCAACCCCCCTTCCTTCTATATATATATATATATATATATATCATTCCCTTCCTTTCATTTCATTCACCTTAGACACACCAAAATTTGCTTCTTCATCCTTTTTCTTCAATCACAATAATTCAATTGACAATCCAAAAGTTTGCGAACAAAAATTTCAGCAATTATCTTAAGCACAAACCAAAATTGATGTGTTGCTTTTATAGCTAAAGCAACCAATTAATAACTAGAACAACCTACTATACAATATAGTGACAACTTAGGTCATTCTTCCAATGAGCAATCTATGGGTTTTCTCTATAATTGAATTTAGGTGATGAAAAAATACAATGGAATAGACCTAAATTAAAATGCAAGACTCTACTATCTAAATACAATTAAAATAATTAAATGCAAGATGCAATTCACTCTAAAACCTTTATTGGAATGGGACTAATCTATATGAATTTGAATACAATTTTGGGGGGGGGGGTTTTGTGAAAGAGGATTAAAATTTCTAAGCAATGAAATTTATTGAAAACAAGATAAACAATAAAGATTTAATTCAATTATGATGATGACGAGGAGAACTTAAGATTCACATAGAGTTAACTTTCTTAGCTAAAATTAATTAATTAGACCAAAGAGAGGTTGATGAAAGATTGAAATTAATAAATTTAATCACCTAATTGAAACCCTCAAGCTCAATAAAACTTATTCCACTAGAAAACTCAAAATGAAATAAGTGGTGGTTAATTAAATCCATTAAAACCAATAAAAAATAATTTCAAATTAATTTTGGAAATCAAGTTCACAGTTATCTGATTAAATAACTAGACAATTAACTAATCCAATTTAACAATTGAGAGAATAAACCAAATTGACAATTAAATTAATAATGAAAACTCAATTAATAATTCAATCGACAATCCAAAAGTTTGCAAACATAAATTTCAACAATTGTCTTAAGCACAAAATATTCCAAAATATCAATCAATTCCAAAAGCAATATGTCTATAATCTAAAACTAGATTGTTCTCAACTATTACAACTTAAAATTATTTAAAACTAAATAATCTCAATACTTGAAATAAATTGATAAAAAGGAAAGATACTCCCTTGTGGTCTTCAAGTGTAAGTTTTCAACTCTAGCTTCATCCATGCTCTTCTCAAGTTGCCTCCCGAAAGAGTTTAAGCTTCCATGAAAATCATTCTTTCTCCCCAGCACAATAATGCCCACGGTCATGAAGACAAGAGTAGTGGAGAAATTATGGCGAGGGTGCGTCTGGTTCTTTATGAATGATAAATGAAGATGGGGATTAACTGGACATTAGGGAAGTAGTGGAATTTGTGCAGGGGCCCGTGAGTGAATGGAAAGGAGAATGAGAAAGCAAATTTTTGTGTGTGTGTGTGTGTGTGTGTGTGTTTTTTTTTTTTTTTTTATCTGGCTTACGGGAGAAAGAATGGTTATATAGACAAATTGATGGTGGTTGGTGGAAGGAGTTGGTGAATGGGTGGTGGGCTAGGTGGGAATTGGTTGGTGGAATGAAGGAAACTACGTGAATGGTTGGTAGAAAATGGGATTGGTGGGAATGGTTGACTAAAAGGGAGGAAGAGAGTTTTGAGGCTAAAACTGAAACCTATTAAAATTTAAGTAGGCCAATAAAATTTATCTATTAAAGTTTGGAAAGTGATTTATCAATGTATAGATTACTATTCAAGATAGATATGACTTGCCTTGTCAATGAAAAAAACAAATATGCAGGTGGAAGCTTTCACGTGATTCTTCTCCCTTCGTTTTTTTTTTAATATATGTGGAAGCTTTGGCGTTTTATTACAAAACGCCAAAGCTTCCCATCTTGATCCAAAAAAAACTGCAATGATCAATGATTCATATCCTTCGTTTTTTTTAATATATGTGGAAGCTTTGGCGTTTTATTACAAAACGCCAAAGCTTCCCATCTTGATCCAAAAAAAATCTGCAATGATCATATGATTCATATCCTTCGTTTTTTTAATATATATGTGGAAGCTTTGGCATTTAATTATAAAACGTCAAAGCTTCCCAGATCTTCATTTTTTTTTAATATATGTGGAAGCTTTTATCTACACCCATCTTTGATCCTTTTTTTTTTATATATATAGGAAGCTTTGGCGTTTTATTATAAAACGCCAAAGCTTCCTATCTTGGAAAACACCAAATCATATATACATTGCATTATATATATAATATCGGTAAAACACCATGCATGTAGTGACCCTTGGCTCTCTACGTTCTTTACTTTATAGACATACACACACCAAAAATGTAATTATTATATATTACTATATGTATATTGTTTTTTTTTTTGTCAACACTATATGTATACTTTTAATATATAAGTTAGACTCTGCTTGTGCTAACTCAGTGAACGCATGTGACCCTGTTTACACCCTTAAGATGTGCATGATTGGTTTGGACAGAGACAAAGCTTCGGTTTTCTATAAAGATCAATCTACCTCGACAACCCACATGACCGTGAAATCTGGAATCATAAACTTCCTATTATATATATATTTTTAAAAAAATATAAGATGCTTTGGCGCTTCGTAAGGAAGAGCCAAAGCTTCGTAAGGAAGCGCCAAAGCTTCCTATTATATTTTCTTTTTCTTAAAAAACAAAATATAGGAAGCTTTGGCGCTTCCACATAAAACGCCAAAGCTTCCTATTGTTTTTTTAAAAAAAAAAAAAACTGAAGGCCTTGTTTGGTACTTGTTCAGAGAAACGTCATGCAAGGTTAACGTCAATTATGACGTTTATAATTGTAAGCGCCAAAGCTTTCAAATAATTTTGATTTTAAATAAATAAATAACTATTTTTGGCACTTATTTAAAAAAATGCCACAGGAAATACGCCACTAAAACCCCTTTTTGTAGTAATGACGGCCCCACCTCCACTACCATTTTGATCTAATTCATCTCTACCTCCCGTGAAACAATTCTCATTTCTTCATCTTTCCTTTCTCATGCACGTGGGTTCCACCACCCCATTCGATCAGCATCTCCTATTAAACATCCACCAGATGTCTGTGATGAAATTGAAATAGTCCAATAAAATTTATCTATGAAATTTTCTTTAAGCTTTGAAGAAAAATTCTGGGCCACATGATTTCCTAATATGCTTTTCTTTTCCCTACACAAAATAAAATGAGATCGTGATTTATCATATATTTGGAAATATTATTCAATCAAAAAATAGGCAATTAAATTATTAACAATTTAAGCCCAATAATTTCATAATTAATTTAGATTTATATTAATTCCTAAAATTGGCTAACAATCAAAATATTATCTAATAAATCCAAATTAGCCTAAATTAGTTCCCAAAATAAATGAATAAGGTGGGATAAAATATATAAAATTTGGGATTTATCACAGTGTCTTCAGGTACACTGACGAATAATGCCTTCGAGCACTGCCTACGGGTACACTAATATGCCCAGTCGAGGACTGTGGTATGGAATGTGTAGAGGTTGCAACAGTGGTTGGCTCTGAACACATTTCCGGCTGAACTGAGTTATGTGTTAGTATAATATTGCATTATATGGTGCAAGGCATATACATTATCGCATTTTCTATGAACGATTGTGTGTTACTACGAAGGTCAAGTGGGATTCAGCTAAGGTGGTAAGTAAATGTGGGATTTGGCTTTTGGAAGTTAGACTTTTGGGCCATATAGTCTCACAGCAAGGAGTCTCAGGGGATCCTTGCAAGATGGAAGCAGTACTAAACTGAAAAAGGCCAGAGACTATTTCTGAAATACGCAATTTTCTAGATCTTACTAAATATTACTGAAAAGTTATACTGAATTTCTCCATAATAGCTTTAAAAAATCAACATTATCTATGGGACCATAACTGGGAGAAGGGCTTCACTGAGCTAAGACGAAAATCAACGTCAACACTAATACTGATAATCCCAGATCCACTGTGGACCCTTGTTGTCCTTGTTGATGCCAGTAGGCAGGATTGGGAAGTGTTTTAATGCGACATGGCCATGTATTGGCTTATGCATTTAGAGAATGGAAGCCTTATGAAAAAAAATTTTAATTATTATCCCACACATGATATTGAGTTAGCAGCAATTGTGTTGCACTGAAAATCTGGAGACGTACCGTAATGATGCAACTGTAGTTCTATACTACGACCACCAGGATTTGAAGTATTGGTATAATCACAAAGAACTGAATACGGGAAAGTGTTACCCAGAGTTTTTGGCTATGTATGTGTAGCAGATTTCGGTGATGAACTTTATTCAAGAAGGGGAGAAATGTAACACCCCAAATTTTATTCACAATATGTATGGCAATTGTTGGAAATAGTCAATAAAACAAAATGGTGAATTTTGGAAAGATGAACAATGTTTCCGGTGAAAGTTTTTGTGACGCAGTAAGCTTGTCATGTGATTTTGTATGACCAAATTATGAACAAAAATTATGAGATTTTACAGGGAGAAAGTAAACATCGTAAGCATTAATTTCATGGTCATATGACTCAATTAGAGCTATAAACAAAAAGTTATATATTTTTGAAGTTAACCCAGAAAAACTGTGAATTTTCTGGAACAACATTCAAAGAAATTAATTTTGGGATTTTTGTGCTTCCAATAGGCAAAGTTCTATATTTTTCCTTGAAATTAGACTCAAATAGGGTTCTATAACCTTTGGAATCACTCCAATTCGAGGTCAACATAATTAGTTATGATTTTTCAAAATTTGGGCAGAAAATTTGTCAGAAAATCCGAAAATGGGAAAATAGGGAATTATGACATCAACATATTAAAAGATGACATAAGCATAATGTATTAAAATATATGCCCTCATCTTCTTTAGCCATTTTACGTCAGTTTTGGCTGAAAATAGAGAGAGAAAGGAGGAAAAAACTTAGAAAAGTAGGTGATTTTTTCGGTAAATTGATTCCTAACACGTATAACTTCGTTCCTAAGCTATTCTTCTATGTAATTTAAAGTTTGGAAGCTCAGTTTCTTGTATTGAAGAGAGCAAGGGTTCAACCACTTTGAGAAAAGCCAAAAGGAAGCGAAAGGCAACCTCCAAACATTTGTATATTGACTATTTTGGGTGCTGTGGGCAATTTAATTGATGAAATTTTGCCAGATTGTCTTTGTTTGTAAAATTGGGAAATGACATGGCATAGGGGTTATGCTACTAAAATTGAATCTAAATCATAGTTATAACCTAATTAAATAGTTAATAGAATGGTTAGGAGTATAAAGGAATATGTTTGCAAAGTCGAAATCGAAAAACCCCAATTTTTCCCAGAGTACCTGTAAGTTTTGGCCAGCTCTATTTAGGGGCCTTAGAGTTGGATTTTCAATGATTTATGGTTCCATTGAGTCCAGGAGGAAAAATTAGGTGGGGTTACAGTTGGTCACTTTTTCGGAAAAGCCCGAAAAAGCATAATTACAAAAACACCCCTAAAACCCTTAAAGCAGGGCTGCCAAGGGCAATTTTGTCATTTGGCAGAGAATTTGGTAATTTTGAGTCCGGAAATGGATTCCTTAGGGAAAAATATGTCAGTATAGCCTAGGTCAAAATTTTGAGAAAAGTACAGCCGGACCGGATACGATAGGGTCGGGCTGAGTCCCAGGGGCATTTTGGTAAATTTTTATAATAGGCACATATTACCACCAGAAACACTATGGAAGTGTCTAAATGATATATTTGGAATTGTAGGACCGAGTGGAGAGCCGATCTGCGACATGCTTTACAAGGATCACGTTATAAGGCAAGAAAGGGTTAAGGTTGGGAACTTACCTCCCCTGCATGTATTTGATATTTGTGTTAGTGTAATGATGCATGTTATTGCTTTGCTTAATTATGTGAAACATATATAAATGATTGAAGCTCCATTTCTGTTTATACTATTTGTTGCATGAAACATTGAGCACGCAGATATATCATTGTGTTAGCATGAGTTTATGTAATGTAAGCATGTCATGCATTAAGCACTTATCCTGCATGCATATTGGTACTATTTTTCTACTGAGATTTTCTCGAATCTCACCGTCCCCTACCAAAAAATTAGACAGGTGTAGGCAGGGAAGAGAACTACACAGGAGGAATGCAGTGGTGAAACGAAGATGAGAAGATGTCTCCGTTTCCCTTGGACGAGTTTAGATACCCTAAAGCCCTGTGTGGCTACAAGGTTTGTAATTATTATGTATGAACCCCTATGGGAAATTTTTGTAATCATGCACATATTATCAATATATCCTGCTATATCTGTGTTGCCCACCGAACCGTATATCGTTTTCCGTAAATACTCTAAAAAAGGTTAAAATAAGATAAGGGCGTAACATATATACTCCTCCGGTCCTTAATATAAGATATATTTACATAATTTGATTAGAAAACTGATCAAGTTGGTTAAAAAGACATGTATTTTCTATCTACCCATCTTCTTTAATTTTTGAAAAAGCATCAATAATGGGATAAATCAGGAAAATATTGACAAATTTAAAAATTAACTCTCAAATATGTCTTATATTAAGGATAAGAAGAAGTACCAACTATCAACCATCTTCCTATTAATGATTTTTTTCTCTCATTTTCAAACGAAATAATATTGTACGGAGTCTAAAGTAATTTGTTTTATTCTTATATTATGAATAATTTGGGTGGTTATATTTTTACATATGCTCACATTGCTGAAAGAGCCATCTCGCCTAACTCATCGCTTTCTTGGGTAGCCATGATTGAATTGTTGAAGGAGGCTTGTCATCTAGCTCATAAAATTGGACGAATCGGAAGTTATTGACAATAAATCTTTTGCCTTTTAATTTTAAGTAAAGAACGTCCTTCATTTGAATTCATTGAATTATAATACTTTCTTGTTGTTATTTGCAATGTTGTTATTGTTATTTAAAATTAAACTTGTGATTGAATCAATAAGCGTTTATCAAAATTGCGATCACATGCTGATATGATATGGTCATTTGCTAGTGAATTGTTGTTATTCATCATGCTGTTATAATCATATATAAATAGTAATAGTCATTCTCTTAAATGATACCACTCTGGTTATATTTATAAGTTCTTTTTGATAAAAAAATTTGATCTTATTTATAAGTCTAGTTTCAAGGTAGTAAATGTGTTTTGTACTTTTTTACCCCCTATTAATTTCAACAAACAAAAAGGATTTATTTATGTTAATTTTTGGAACCAATCATAGATAAAGGCAAAATTAGAAATTTAGCCTATAGTTAATGAGTAAACTAACTCTCCTTGGTATGTGAAAATTAGTGAAAAATGACTTATAAATAGGACCAGAGTGGTATAGTTATTTGCTAGTCAATTATTGTTCTACATTAATATACTTCAAAATTTGAAAATTACTAGCCGATCCTTAATATAATATTTATTTAAATAAAAAAATTAAATTATAAAATAGATTTTATATTGGACGAGGAGTATCTTATGTATTAATCTTTGTGTCATATTACTAGAATGTTTTAGTAGTGGTTTACTGGCTTTACAATATTTTAGAGATCAAATTCCACCCTAACCAACCTTTTGCCAAAAAATCTCTTGGCGGCGAAGATATGAAAGCCATAATCAAAGCTCCAGCAGTGAATATTTGACAGGCGATGCCAGATATCCAAGAGGCAATAATGTCATTTCACCAAAAAGTGAATTTCATTTTTGTCCAAGATTTTTTTTTTTTTGTCCGTTTCGCATTTAAAGGTATTCCCTTCGATCCACAATATACGGTACTTAGAGAAAAATAACTTAATCTATAATATAAATTACTTTTAAGATAATTAATGCTTATTTTATAGTTTTGTCCCTGTAATTAATGTTCATTTCTAACTTGCCCACTCAGTAAATTTTCAAACACATTTTCCAACAAGGGTAAAAGTGGAAAAAAATTTCAATTTAAGACACAATATTGAGTTAACTGTCATTTCTTGTTTCTCATGAATTAGTTGAAGTACCCTATATTATGGACCAATGGGAGTACTCATTTGGGTGTCTGTGATTTAGGGGTATTTGTTTGTCTTTTTTTTTCAAAAAAAAAAATATAATTGGCATGTAATTAAGAATGATAGGATAAATTAATTATACTAATGAGGGTTGTGCCCCCATTTAGTGCCTGAATAAGATTACCTTTAATAAAAAGATAAATATTAAGTTAGTTATTTATAATAAGTATGAGATGATGTTCCAAAAGTATCCTTTTTAATAACAATTATCCTTGAGTATAAGCTCCCTGGATATGTGTAATCATCAAGAATACTTTGTAAAATAAATTATAAATTTGAGAGATAAAATGGATTAGAGTTTTATATTTAAAACCAAATTCAACCCCAACTAACTCTTATATTAAGAACTGAAGATAGTATTTAGACATGTAAATGTTTAAATTTGATGTAAAGATATGGTCAAAATGAGAAACACTTCAATATTATTTTTTTTTTCTAATTTTTGTTTGCTTTGGTAGTTTGGATAGAATTCTTTCAAGAAAACAGATAAGAAAATATCACTTGAATTTTAAAATTCTAAATCAGTAATTTTTTATTAAAATGAGTTGTCAATTGCTATATTCTTGTAGTCAACAAAATTGATTTGGGATTTTAAAATTCAAGTGATATTTTTTTTTTCTTTTTCCCCATATTTTATATATTTTTTTATTAGAGAGGTAGACTATAATGACATGAGATTATTATTACAAGCGAGATAGGACCAACCATCTAATATATACTAGTTACAAAAGAGTTTTCATGTTACACCAAGCTACAATACCATTTGACTATACGTTTAGGTTTGGTGCAAAGCAAAGATGACATGTGGAAAACACTTCAACACTACTTTTTTATTTTTTTTTTTCGGTAGAATTCTTCCTATATCTACGTGTGTGACATTATACATACATTAGTTGAAACTAATATATTATTATATATATTAGGTTCAACTAATATATATAATATTAGAGGCCAACTCTAATGGTGTAAAATCCTACTAGATCCTTCTAGATCTTGAGTTCGAGTCCTAAAGGAGACATCTTTGTTGAATGGGGAAGCCATGAACCCCCAACTGGATATCGGGTTATATATATATCTATATATTTATATATACATATATAATATTAGAGAATTCTTTATACTTATATACACATGTATAATTACACATATATTTTAACAAAATAACACAAGAAAGAGACACGTATGGAAATAAGGAAGGATTCAAGCAATTATTGAAGTATATAATAACAGCGGCGTCAAGCACAAGTGTCACCCAAACAAATCAATCAAAAGGAGAGGAGATAACAAACGAAAGGCGGAAAGATGGTCATGGAGAGCTTAGACGACGCAGACAAAACAAACATTTATGACATTGCAACAATGGTGGCAAATCTTCCTTCACTTCCTTTCCACAGCAATGGCTTCCCCTCCTCTAATACCGATTCTTCTCTTCCATTCTCCTCCACCATTCATCTCGAACGGTAACTAATTCATATATATATATATATATATAATAGCCCATGGTTTGATTGATACATGATACTGAGAGGTCATGTGTGTGCGTGTGTGTGTATCAATTGCAGGGGATAAGATGGCGTTGGAGTCGTACTGGTGGAAGATGAGGGACAAGTGTACGGTGGAGATTAAGGGTTGGGAGTTTCTGAGTTATGGAAGAGATCGGAGAAGTGGTGTGTGTTGGTTTATGACGCCGGAGCTCAGAGACGCCATTAAAAGGCTTCATGGTTTGGTCGGTAACGCTGAGACAGACAATAGCTACCTTGTGATCGGAAACGGCGCCACGCAGCTCTTTCAGGCGGCCCTTTTTGCTCCCTCTTCTTCTCCTTCGCTATCTCCCCATAATCCTATTAACGTCGTCGCCGCTGCTCCTCATTATTTGGTCAGCCTCTCTCTCTCTCTCTCTACTCCATATCCAATCTTGCAGTTAATTACAACCTCAGCACTAAATATAAGATCTACTTAATTTTTTTAAAGTGATTAAGAAAGTTAAATAAATTATTTGAATATATTTATATCTATCATTTTTTCTCTAAATTAATTAGGTTGAATTATAAACTGATATATATACATAGCATATACTATGATTAATATATATATATATATAACTTCCTTAAGCTCTTAAAAAAAAAATCAACTTGATTATATATTTAGGATTGGAGGGAGTACAAACATGTTAGTGTCGGCACTAGGACAACTAACGTGGTTCACCAATATTTAAATACCTATGTACTCCTCAAAAGACAAATACGTACAAGAAAGAGCAAACAAAATTAGTCGTGTTCCAGGGTTGGTGAGTTACTGTTGGAATATGCCCTGTCCACCCTTGGTGGATTAGGGCTCAGGCCCAATATAAATGGGAGCTATTATGTAAATATAAAGAAATATGGGTCCAAATATGAAGTTTTATCTTTATGGTTCAAATTTCAAATAAAAGTAACTACCCATACGTGTTATAAGGCAGGATATGGGTTTGTGGGTGTAATGTTTTGGGAAAACTGATAGAAAACTTCCACAAGAACCTCTCTTAATTCCTCTTCTCTTCCAATGGTGAATCTGCAGTATGAACGTGATTAGAGTCCATATCGATGCTCCGATCTCATGTGGGTATTTAGTGAGTCAACAGATTTTATGTATGCCTGAAATTCCTTCAATGGTATCAAAGCATATGGTTTTCTTAAGAGCAGAATATATATTTTTTCTATTGTGCCAACCATATGAATACATGATCAAACATGTTTTTTCTGCTGCAACTATATTTTTCTGTTAATACTTGTGATTTTTTATTCTGAGTATGATTTCTGTGTTTCTATCTTGTGTATGAGTTAAAAAGACATAGAAAACCTTTTCATCACCTTAGAACAAAAGATAATAAGCAAAGCACCCTATCAAAGTCCAGCATCTGACGGTTTCATAACGAACATCGAACCTTTTAGATCTTAGAGATTGGGTCTCTAGAAATCTGTGTTTAAAGGCCATAAAACTATCATGAACATGTAGAGAACAAAAAAAAATAAGTTGAATGACAGAAGAAACAGCACCGGATGAGTGGAAAATGACGGTTGCGTAACAGACGACAAACCTTTCGGAGCACTGAGATTTGGTGACATGAAAACTTGCATTTTTTTGTTTTGAATTTGGCCTCATTGTGTGAAGTATCGAAAAGCAAAGAAAAATACACCAAGAACGCTCAAAACGGACGCCGTACGGAGAAGATATGGGGGAGAAAAGAAGCAGGGTCTAACAGACCTAACCCATCTCCAACCAGGTCGTGTGTGACCCGACTGGAGGTTGAGGACAACCTCCAGCTCTAAAATGGTGTAGTTTTGACACTTAAAAAAACTAGCAAGTATTTTTTAAAAAAAAAAATCTGAAAAGCGCCAAGTGGCACGTGTAAAGCCGTTCGATTGCCAAATGCCATGTGGCAGACTCCATCTAAAAGCTCTCGATACATGGACTCTAGATTGCCGATGTGTGTAACATTTCAAAATCTCCATGAAAGCACGTGTTGATGACGAGAGTGAGATAGTTTCAATTTTTTCAATTTTTCCTCTTCCTCCTCCTTCTAGGGGTGCGTGAAGGTGTGTTTGAGCTTCGATTGAGATGCAGTTTGTTTCTAAAAATCCCTAAATTCATGATCTTCATTTTGATATATGTTTGAAATATTTTGGAGTATATTTGGATTTGTTTCAGAGGCCTTTAGTGCTATCTTTAATGATTTTTTATGAGTTTAAATATCCTAAAACACTTTTAATAATTCATAATAATTTTATTTGAGATAAATATGAACTTGGAGAGTTCTAAAAGCACTAAACCAAAATATTTTATTCTTTTTGGATGATGACTAATTGAAAAACACTTTCCTAAGTATGAACCACTTTACAGTGGATTATAAAAGGAGAAAATTATTTGTTGCCGGCTCTAAATAATGATCCAAGCCTAAATTACTTAGAGTAATGTAAGCCTCTAAGTGATAGATGAAAGAGGGATTTGCTCATTTAAATTTTGGGCCCTGAAACATAACCTAGAAAGAGAAGATCCTAAAGAGGGTCAAGAGAAAAATGATTCAAATTAAGGTTCATTAGAACTTGAAATTGAATTAGAGGTGCAACCAAAAAGAAATACATAAGATAAACCTAAAGAAAAACCTGAATCTCATGAATCTTAAAAAGGTGAATGTCAAGATTCATATATGAGGAAACCTCACAGAGCTGAAAGTGAGAATTTGATACTATAGAGACAGTAACAAATCACAGTGAAAGGGAATCTCAAATGGAGAAACTTCCCAATGCCAAAACTCTGGATCATTATGAGATTCAGGAAAGTGATGCACCTCAGAAGGTAGAGCCCACTTCATAAGTGAAAAAGAGCCTTGAGCCTAGTCTAACCTCCGACACTAGAAACTATAGAAGACTTGAAAGCAAATACAACTTAATGTTTCCTAGAAGAAACAAGGAAAAACTGCATAAGACATCTGAGATATCTCTTCAAGAAAATAGAGAAACTCTGGAAGATGATTAAAACAACATGGGACATAAAATTCTTCTAGCTTTAGAAAACAATGGTTATTGTGCACCTTATCAAATTAGGTTTGAGAAATAAATAAAATTCTCCCCTTGAAGATTTGTTTGGCTGATGATTAAGAATGAAGAAATGAGATGAATATGAAACCATAGAAAATTATTGAATTGTCCCAAATTCCCTGATAATAAGACACTATGAACATAATAATGTTCTAAGAGACATGAAGAATTAAATATCAAACACTCTTTATGAGTGGAAGCTCTTAGAAAATAAGTCTTCTAAGAGAATCATATGCTCCATCTAAGTGGGAGCTAGTTTCATATGCTCTATCTAAGTAAGAGCTAGCAATATGCTCTATCTAAGTGGGAGCTTTCAAAAATTGAGCATTCTGATAGTCATAATTGAGCATATTATGTGAAGGACTTCTATAAAACTATCAATAGATGATAGTGGCATTGCTGGAATATGTGTGACAGGAGGTACAAACGTATTCTCCTTATCATAGACCCAAATGGTGCTATTACCTTTCTAGTCAAGAATAATATAAGTACATGACATTGTATACTTCAATGTGCTATAAAAAGACATTCTTAGCTCAAATCAATTGTGATTAACCCTATGAGTAGGATGAATTAAGTGACTAAACCAAGGAAGGCTGCCAAGAACAAACATGTTAATTAACAAACTAAATGAGGACAATTGTAATATCTAGCATTGAAAGGTCTTATATAAATAAAAGATGTTGTAAAGCTATTGACTTGGGTCAAATGGCACGAAAGCTTAGAATTTGCTTAGTAAATAAGAGGTTAAGAGACCAACATGTCCATGAAAAGGGAAACTTCATAACATTAATTGTCATACGTATACTATACTTGATAAATGCATGTGCAAATGTGAAAGAAATTCAATAGCAAGGCCATGTATAAGGTAGCACCTACATGAGATAACCAACATGACAAGGAAACTGAAAGAAGCTGAACATGTATTGTCAAATGAATAAGTGTAGCTTGTTCATCAAGATACTCTTTTCTAGGTGGGAGCCCATGAAAGTCAGTATGACCTGTAGTAAAAACATTATTACTTTCAATGATGTATTGAAGTACTTGGGGCTTGGAAATGAATATCTAGAGGTTTGCGAGTCCTTTGGACAAGCTTACCCCATAGGGGAGGCCAAGTCCTCCATACTCTAAACCCAACATTAGGGAAGGGTAAGAGATTCCACAAAAGAGATAAAAGGATGACCTTAAGTTCAAAGAACGGTAAGAAATTCTCCCAGTAGAAGGCTAAACTAAGTGAGGTTAAATGTTTTTCCTGCTAAAGAAACATCCATTTTGCAAAGAATTGTTCCAAGCAAATGAAACGCAAAAGAACATAAGCTCCATAAATTATGATGACAGGAATTGAAATTCTTTATAGAATGTTCTCTATTGTCAAAATCTAAGCAAGAAGGTTAGCGTTGGTGGCGACATGAGGATTGAGGTGAAAGGCATAAGCGCCTACAAGTCCACTTTATGTAGTGGAATGACCTTAATTCTCTGTGATGTGCTTCATGCACTGGTTTACATGAGATTAAGTTGTTGTCTCATGCCATCTAGATTATGGGTTCAACTAATTTAAATTTTCATGATTTTGTGACACCTATGTATAGTTCTGATTCAGTTTTCCTTTTATGAGATTTCTTTAAGTTCAGCATTGTTGGTGACTCTCTATGCTTAGTTGCTTTACCGCTCTCCATAATTTAAGTATTGACTTGATTATATGTCATGCTAGACAAGGATATAGGAATTACTACCAAAATTAGCATAATAAGAATTGCTAAGTTTAATTTCCAATGTGGAGATGTTCTTGTGATAGTTTGGCAAGTAAAGCAACACGAAAAGATTTGTAGTAAAGGTAAAACGATCATATTTTCCATTACAATTATTTCACTATGATAAATTTGGTACTGAGTATGAGGGCAAGGAACAAAGCTGAACATTTTATAATTCTTGTTGAGGACTATTCACAATATGATCATACTTGTTTAATTTCGTGTAAGTCTGAAGTTTAAGTATTTTGGACTGTAAATTGATAAGTTGCAAAATCAATTGAATCAACAGGAGTTTTGAGATCCTATGTATGAACTAATTAAGGCTGTGAATGATCAAATGAGATATGTGACATAAGATAGTTAGATAGCTAACTATCCGATACACTCCACCAACATATGGAGTTATTAAAAGGCCTAATAAAACATTATAAGACATAGTTATATATGTGATGGTTTAAGTTAACCCACCAAATGTGAGTGGGAGAGTATTAAGGTCCACTTTTGGTGGATTAGCACACATATTTGTTTTCATCAAGTGTGTTTGGTATTGAACTTAACCATATGCTCTTTAAAGTGGTCACTTCTATACTCTATGAATTATGGTCAAAATGGGAATTGGATTTGACTTTCCGCAAACCATAAGAGTGCAAACCATAAGGGAAAATGAAAGATGTTGGAATACACCTAGTCCACCCTTAGTGGATTAGGGCTCAAGCCCAATACAAATGGGGCCTATTATGTAAATATAAAGAAATATGGGTCCAAATATCAAGTTTTATCTTTATGGTTCAAATTTCAAATAAAAGTAACTACCCATACATGTTATAAGGTAGGATATGAGTTTGTGGGTATAATGTTTTGGGAAAATTGATAGAAAACTTCCACAAAAACCTCTCTCAATCCCTCTTCTCTTCCAATGGTGAATCTACCGTATAAACATGATTGGAGTCCATATCGGTACTCCTATCTCGTGTGAGTACTCAGTGAGTCAATGGATTCCAGGTACACCCAAAATTCCTTCAGTTACAAACAAAAAAGAGCAACAAATTAGTGGTGATCACGTACTGGGACGTCCTGGTCCCGGTTCTATCCCGGTCCCACCAGAATGGGGATGGGACTGGGATGTCCCACCCTTATTTCTTTTAATAAACTTGACAATGTTACTGGCTCTTACCTAATTTGATTAGATTAAGGAAGTTAGTTAATATGATGTATATTATCTAAAACTTTCTAGTCATCTTCCTTAATTCCTTTCTTCTCCCTCTCCTCATTGATTATGGTTGAGAGAGTATCAATAGCGATAAATTAGAAAAAATATTGATAAATATGAAAAATATGTATTATACTTATGATCAAAATCAATTCCTCAAATATGTCTTATACTAAGGATTAAAGAGAGTATAATATGAGTGAAATACACCATGTTTCATTGTCCAAAGTGATCATTCATAACAATGCAACAACTAACAAGGTCATAACACTTATAGGGAAAATGCATCCTACTAGATTTTCCTAATTACACAAACTGATCGGGATCAAGATGATTGTATAATAAAAAAATTAGCCAAAAATATAATAGACACAATTAATGTGGAAAGAGTTCCCATTCAATATGAGCGAAAGTAGTGCGATATTTTAATGCGTTAACAACCTAATCACAACATGACAATAAAAGAGTGAAAAAATTTAAAAGGATAATTTAATTTATGAGATTGGGACCCTAAGGATGAACCATATCTTGTCCCATCCTAGTCCTAATTTTGCAATGGTCCCGGTCTTCTACCGGATTGGACAATCTCAGTTCCAACATGTCCGAGATCGAGCCGAGACCACCAAGACTAGTTAGTAATTGTCAACATTTCCCAATTCACATTGCTTATCATTTCCCAATTCATATTGCTTATCAAAATCTGCCAATCCTTATGAACATATAACCTAGCTTCACATACAATATCATCAAAATGATTATTACCATCGCATCGCCTAGTTAATTAACAAGTTAATAGTTTTTATGAGAGTTAAACTCCTCCGTAAAATCTGGGTCCTCAACTCATGCTATGTCATGTACCGGGCTTAGTTCCTAATCAGGACAATCCAACAAAAATGTACATGAATTGTATCATATTTTTCTTTTACCAATTCTCAATTACATTCATATATAATTGGTAACATGAATTAGCATCACATATAATATTTATCAGGGGATTAAAATAAACTTGGTGTGTGGCAAGCAAACAGGTACCTGGCAACCATGCCTGTTGCCACCGCTTCTAAATATAGGCCCTTACTTATCAAAATGGTGCCACCGAGTGAGGGTCATTTTATTATCATCTGAATTTTGGATCTGTTACCTTTTGTCCTGTTCATACTCGTATTTTATTTCTTATGCGTTTCTGTGCTACTCTGGGATCATTGTATAATAAAATAATGAACAGATAGATGTTACTATGAGTTTTTAATATAAGATTTCATTGGTTCAAATTAAATTACAAACTAGATCTTATATTAAAAATATAAGGCAGTGGATCTTAATGAATTATATAGATATGTATATTTAATAATCTGTAAGTTAATTAGTGGGTTTCTTAAAAGACTTACCTAAACTTTTTGAAAAAACAAATTGGTCAAATTTAATTTGGTCAACTTTAGTCAAACTTTATAAAAATGATGACTTGTTTTTTATATTATATGCAAGGACAGGTTACTCCAGTGACAATAATATTTGGTGAAAGTAAGTTTTTTGATCAAAGTTGATTGTAACTATTTGAATTAACTTTCATGTAAAAACCACATAGACCTTAATCTAATAAGTCAACTAAAATGTATTTAAAAGAAAAGTTACTAAACTCAGACCAAACAAGCTAGTTCAGCCCAGAAATTGGCAAACCAACCCCTAAACCAGTCCGGTCCGGTCCGGTCATCAACACAGTTCATTTAAAAAAAAAAAAATTGGTTTTTTTATAAGTTATTCATAATCTTATATTAATAACCCCTAAATCTTTACTTCCTCACAGGTTTGGCACCAGGTTAGTTCCAGTATAACTCCGATCTGACCCACTGACCCTTGACCTAGTATCCTGACCAGTTCAGTATCCAGTCCGGGTATAATAACCTTGTTTAAAAGACTCGAAACAAAATTTTTGTGCAATGTTTTCTTTTTTTTCCTATCGCTGGCATATTCATGTTGGCTATTAAACCTTTGTTTCTTCTAAACCATATTTTTCTTAAACATTTTCTTTTTATGGGATTGCTTTTGTGTTTTTAGGAGACACAACAAATGGACAGAGACATTTTCATGGGAACATTATTATGTACAACTTGTAAGTGCAGGGGTACCCAGACGAGACAGACATGGTACGCTCAAGCCTATACAAGTGGAGTGGGGACGCAAGGGAGTATGATAAGAATGGAGCATACATAGAGATAGTGAATTATCCTAATAACCCAGATTGTAATATCAGAACAACACCTGTGGTGAACAACAAGTACGGATGTGAAGGCGAGCTCATTCATGACCTTGTTTTTACTGGCCTCACTATACTCCAATTACTCACAAGGCCAAACATCACCTTATGCTCTTCTCTCTCTCCAAATGCACTGGTCACTCTAGCTCTTGCACTGGGTACGTACTTACTATCTTTGGTCCTTAATATAAAATGTAGTTTTATTTGCATTAAAAATTAAAGTAGTTCTTATAGGAAAAAATTAATCTTTTGGTCTCTATAGTTTTGACTTAATTGCAACTTAGTACCTATAATTTTAACTCGGTTGTAACCTGGTCTCTGATTTTTGACCCACTACAACCCAGTCCCTTTAATTTTAACCCTTTTATAATTTAGTCTCTATTTTCTAAAGCATAGAGACTAAATTATAAAATGGTTAAAACTATAGGGATTGATTTGTAGTTGATCAAAGTTTAAAGACTGAGTTACAACCGAGTCAAAACTATAGGAATTGAGTTACACCAAATCAAAGTATAAGAACTGAGTTATAATTGAGTGAAAACTATAGGGACTAAAAGATTAAGTTTTGCATCATATAATAAGGTCTGGCGATAGTATCAATTATCTTTAAATACAGTGTACGATATTAGAGTCAAGGAGATTAGTGTACGTTTAGGCTTTAATTTTGGGTTCTGTTGTGAAGGTGGCCTATTGTGAAAGACATAGATATTGCGAGGAAGATGACAAAATTTATAGTGTTGTACTCCGTTGGGGTGTCAAAAGAATCCCAAACTCGAGCAGCTAAAATAATGGAAGTTCCCTATGATAGCTACCAGAGTTCGAGATTTGATTGTTCTAAGAAGGATTCTGAGTTGTTCTTTGAGTATAGCAGACGTCTTTTGAAAGAGAGGTGGGAGAAACTCAGGGAAGTCATCAGCAAAAATGATGATTTCATTTTACACTATAAGTTCTCTCAGAGAGCCCACTGTAACTTCTGAAACATATCCTGGTACTTTATATTTTTTTACCCTTCAATTGTTCATCAATTTACAATGTTAAGATGTAAATTCACCCCGTAAGTTTATACTTCAGAGCAATGTTATCCTTAAAGTATTGAAATGGAGTAATGTCACCCCTTATCGATAAAAATTATCGTTAAAAATGTTAATGATCAACATTAATTTTTTTAATAAAAACCGTTAGTTTTTTAACTGGGTAAGGAACATTGCTATGTTTTGAAACTTCAGAGGTGACATTAGGAAAAAATACTTTCAAGGCAACATTAGTTATGAGCAAAAACTTTTAGGATATATTTACACATAATCCTTAATTTATACAAAGCATTACCTGGATAAACTCTAATTATTAATATTATATGGTTTTGGTGTTCGTTTTGCTATAGCTTTTGCGTGGTTGATGTGTAAGAAGGAGGAAAACTGTGGGATTTATATGGAAAAGAAAACGAAAGTAGTTGCTAGAGGTGGGAATCTATTTGGATCTGATCCAAAATTTGCTAGAATTGACATTTTGGGCACAGGAGACGACGAATTTGATGAATTCTTAGACAGATTATCAAACATCAAAGAGGTTGATTAGTTATTGAAATGTAATCAAAAGAGTGGAAGATGTTTGGTCATTAAGGCGGTGCAGATCTTGTGGACGATGTGAAATGTTGTGAATAAATAAAATTTAGGAGAGGATATGTTGATGTTGTACTGCCACTCTTTGCTTTCCCTAGAATGAAAAACACACGTTTGCCTTGTATTAGTCTTAATTACATGGTCACTTGCTTTTTAGAAACATATTGGCCAGTTGTATAATATTTGACTATATTGCCTCAATCTTGATAAGGGTAGAATAGAAAAAGATTGTAGCTATATTACCTCTATATTAAAATGTTGAGTAATGAAACGGGAAAGATTTGTAATAAAAATATAAAAGATAAGTACTGAAAAAATAACTCATGAATTTGAGAATATTAATTCTTACATCTTTTACATTTATAATACTTACCTTTCCAATACTTCGGTGATGAAAAAAAATAACTCAAAAAATACTTTAAGAACAAATTACACCCAAAAAAATTAAAATACTATGAGCTACTTAAAAAATACTTTAGGATGTCAGATACACTTTAACTCTAAATTCACAAGCCCCACTTAGCTTTTAACAGCTACATTAAAATTCCTCTCAAAAAAAGTATTTCAACAGCAAAATTACACAAGTTAGGGCCTATTTGAGTTGACGTTTGAGAAACACGTTTAAGTAAGTTGAGACAAAACTCTTTTCACATACTTACCTCATACACTGTAAATCACGTTATAAAAACAGCTTCTATCACTAACCCAAACAGACACTTACAAGTTACTTTAGAATACTAAGTGCTATTGTGAAAATACTATAGGTGGAAGTGGAGGGCTATTTAACCCCAAAAATATAGAGCTTCTCTAACAAAAGCGCTATTGATTGATCTTTAAAAAAAATATATCATAGTACTCTCTCTCAAGTAAGTGTTACCGCATGGTTAACAAAAAAAAAACAAAGAATCGTCGGTGTTCAAAATTTGTGAAGGGTATAGTAGCCGAATAGGAAAACATCCATGGCCAATATGAGAGAGAAACATAGTGAGAGAAACAGTGTGCTCCATGCTCAAACTGATGAGGGTGGGACTAATTCCGATGGAGGAGAAGGGAAGTTTAAGGAAGAAGATGACCTATTGGGTAAGAACATCAAGAAAATGCATACAACAGAACCAAGGCAAGAGGGAAGTCCTACTGGGATTCAGGGTCTACAACAAAGTGATATGCTGATGATGGATGTTTCGGAGAAGGAACTTCAGCTGAAAGTAAACCAGACACAAAACAAGAGGAGTCCGGCTAGAAACCAAATTTCATATAAATCGAAATTATTGGGCCTGGAGGATAATAACTATGACAGGAGTTTTGAGGAACAGATGGATGAATCGTTTAAGGAGGAGAAAGAATTAGCTCCGACATTGACAGAAGCTGAAAGGGAGAAGCTTGGCTCAATCCCGTCGTTGAACATCTTTGATGAAAAGCTAAAAGAATTGTGTAAACCATGGAGGAATGCTCTAGTATTGACAGTTCTGGGGAAGAAAGTCCATTTACATATGATGCGAGACAGAGTTAAATGGCTTCTTAGGTCGGATAATTTTGAGCTTATTGATCTGCGTAACAATTACTTTGTGTTTAGGACAACTGAGAAAGCTTTAAGCTCCAAGCTTATCTTTGACGGGCCATGGCTAATACAGGGCTACTATCTCGCTGTACAGAGGTGGAGCCCAAACTTTAACCCTTATTGCAATAGAGTAAGGAAGGTAGCAGTCTGGATTAGGGTACCTACTTTACCAATGCATATTTACTCAGAGGAATGTATGTTCGAAATTGGTAATCTCGTTGGGAAGACACTCAAGGTTGACATGAATACACTAGCCAGGCAAGATAATAACAACTAGATTGTTGAAAGAGGGAAATTTGCAAGGGTGAGTGTGGAGGTTGATCTGAATAAAAAATTGTAGTCCAAATTTATACTTCGAAATCACGTATACACAATTGAATATGAAGGACTCAATGAAATTTGTTTTAAGTGCGGATTATACGGGCATACTATGGAAACATGTCCATTGAATCTGAAAGCACAAGCGATGGTCACGGAACAAACTTCGACGGAGAAATTTCCGGAGACGGAAACTAAAGGCCACAAAGTGGAGAAGCACCCACTAGTGTCCGTACCCGGTGTTTCGATGGTGGAGGAGTACGGGGACTGGATACACGCACAATCTAATGTTAGATCTCGAAACTAGAGCGTCGAGATGGTCAGAAAAAGTCAAACGAAAACAGCACAGGCGGTCCAATCAAGTGGAAGAGAAGGAGAGAAAGCGATGGGCTCGAGGTTCAGTGTTTTACAACGGCTAGATTCAGACACCAAATAGCCAGAAATCTCGAAATTAAACAGAAAAAAGGAAATAGATCTGCAGTGGAGGAGGAAGGAACCTGTCAATCAATCCGTGAATGAAGGCGAGGTGAAGACGACACAGGGTATAGGCAGCCTCATCTCGATGTTTGAGAATGGTGAGCCGAGTGGTATGAAGTTGGTGACAGATGTGATTGAGGAAGTGGAGAAACCGAAGGAAGGGACGAAGAAAGGGATAAGGGTGGATATCTCAAAACGATCTAGTGACATGAAGGGTAGTCAGAAGGAAAACGATAATAGGAGAAATGGAAAAGGTAAAGGGAAAAAGGGGAGTAGTGATCCTGGGCCTGTCATGAGTGACACTCAAAATGCTGGGCCCAAGGGAGTTGAGCAGAATGGGCCGACGGTTATTGTAAAGGAAGGCAAACAAAAGACAAATAATTGTGGGCCAAAAATTACAAAGCCCACCTTCAAGAGGAAGCAGGCCGGACGAAATCATAGTTTAGTCTTTGGGTCTATTGCTAATAATGGTAACATTAAATTAAATCAAGTCCTTAAGGATATGCAAACCAGTGAGGCCCCTCTCGCATTAGAACATTCAGCGACAATTTCTTCTCCTGAGGAAAATGAGGGATGCGAGCTGCTTGGAAGGGCAAATAATGATCTCATATGTGAGCCAACAGGAACACCGGGAAATAAGCCTATGCACGAGGAGGTAATTATTTCCATGGAACCGAAGGGGTTGGAGGCAGAAACCAGTATTACCCAAAACGATGGTGGAGATATTACTATTGCAGAGGGTGAAATCATGGAGCTGTCTGATTCTAGGCAGTAGCAACTAGGCCAGGTACGCGTCTCCTTTTTCTTATTTTATTTATGATTGGTCCAAATATTTTATCATGGAACTGTAGAGGTGCTGCCTCTAAATCTTTTGCTGGTAGAATTAGAGACTTATTACAGGGGAAGGATGTTCATGTCCTTATTTTGAGTGAGACTCGTTTCAGTGGTGCTAAAGCTGATAGAATTATTAGAAATCTTGGTTTCAATATGTGGATAAGATTGGAAGCTACTGGTTATGCTGGTGGTATCTGGGTTTTATGGAATGCTGAGGAAATTTCAATTCAGTATATTTCTTCCTCTACCCAAGTTATCCATGTTAAAGTTGTTAGATCTCATGTTTTGATGATAACAAAAGAATGGTTTGGAAAGGAAATGATTAATAAACAAGTTTGAACTAAAGAATAACAGGGATAAGTATCACTTGAGATAAGCATTGGAGTAATAAAGAAAGGCCAAGAGGAAAAGCTGAGAAACTTGATCAGAAGCAGGTTTTCTAAGGAATTACTCGAGGCGGTACTCGAGTAATGAACCAAAACTTGAAGTAACCAAAAGCATCTTCCAGTAACCTGCCAACGTTACTCGAGTAGGTACTCGAGTAATAGTGTAAGTATTTTTAAGTTGCTCTCGGCCTGCCAATGTTACTCGAGGAGCTACTCGAGTAACTAGGTAAAAACTTGGAGTTGCTCTCGGCCTACCAATGTTACTCGAGGCGCTACTCGAGTAACCATGTGAAAAACTTCCAGTTGCTTTCAAGTTGCCAATGATACTCGAGTAGGTACTCGAGTAACTCTGTTTCTGAGAAAATGGTGCTCTCGGCATTTTGTACCACTGCCAATGTTACTCGAGTAGGTACTCGAGTAACGCACTGAAGTCAGTAAAAACTTGAAGGTGGTACCCGATTAACTTGATATCATTGTATCTCATTTTCCTCGAGTGATTCCTCTAGTATACAGATATTTAATGTACATTTCCTCGAGTTGGCACCCGAGTATGAAGAGTTATTTTGAAGGTAAACCTCAAGTTATTACCCGGGTAAGACAAGCACAAAAAGTACATTTACTCGAGGTGGTACCCGAGTAACCTATGAAAAAATGAATGCATTACTCGAGTCCGTATCCGAGTAACAAGGTAAGTGCTCTCGGCCTTGAAATCCTGCAACATTACTGGAGTAAAGCATCGAGTAACCGAAAGGTTTTGTAAAGATTTACTCGAGTTGGTACCCGAGTAACTCATAAAGTTGTGAGTGCATTACTCGCGTAAGTACCCGAGTAAACATATATTTTCAAAGGTTTAAGAATTGGTTATTCCATGCACTACCCGAGTAATCTTGTATTTATTCATTGACTTGCAGTTGATCAAAGATTTCCCGATGATACTCGAGTAAGTACTCGAGTAAACTTCAAGGGATACTCGAGTAGCTACTCGAGTAAGCAAACCCAGAAATCCAGAAATCATTCAAACGTTGATTGTTTTGTTTTTTATATGATTAATCTTTCATTGTATTAGTATTCTTAGCCTATTTACAGATGAACAATGAAGAAATCATATCAAGTAATGGAAGTCAAATGAAACGTTCAAATGCCAACCACCGCCAACGGATATTTTTCAAAAACTGGAAAAGTCAATAGTGGCTGCGCACTCTCCAACGGACGAAAGGAAAATGTTCCAACGGTCATCACCAACATATCTATATATATGGGAATATCCAAACAGAGAAATAACAACAAGAACACACACAAACGTATTATCAAGTTCATTGCTCTGTTTTCACATTGAAATCATATTTCTATGCTTCAGTGATTCTTATTCACTCTTGAGAGAGATATTTCATTCAAACTCAATATTTGTTATTGAGGTAACTTAAGGTTGTGGAACCTTGAGTTGGGATTGGATTACAACTTGTAAGGGGGAGCGAGTGTCCAGGTGTAGGAACTTGCTTGTACTGAGGTGCCAAAAACCCAATGAATCTTGGAAGATATAGTGAAACTCTCAGAGAAGCTCTGAGGACTGGACGTAGGTCAAAGTGGTTGTGGCCGAACCAGTATAACTCCCGGTGTACACTTCGGTGATATTTTTCCTTACTCTTTCCTGTTTTAATTTCAACGTCAAATTTTATATTTGCAACGAAATTTTTAACATCACCCAATTCATCCCCCCCCCCTCTTGGGTGAAACGCTTGCTCTAACATTTGGTATTAGAGCGTAGGTCTTCTTGTTAAGGTTTAACAGCCTAAGAAGGATCCAATGGCAAGCATGGGTGAAGGAATTCTTCCCGACGGAGCATCCATCACTAGACCCCCTGGTTTCAATGGAGAACACTTCTCCTTCTGGAAAGCTAAGTTCAGAGTGTTCGTGATGGCTACTGAATATGGGCTATGGGATGTAATTGAGAGTGGAAACTATCAACCTACTAAGATCGTAGATTCTCAGAAAATTCCAAAGACGCCAGCGGAATATGATGAGAATGACAAGAAACTTATCACTCTCAACAGCAAAGCAATTCTGATGTTACAAAGCGCTTTAAGTCAAAGTGAATATTTCAGAATCTGCACACTTCCAACATCAAAACAAATGTGGGAAGCTCTGGAAATAGCTCATGAAGGAACTTCAGAAATAAAAGAGAATCGAATCAACACTTTGGTCACTGAATTCGATCTACTTCGAATGAAATCAGGTGAGTCGATTTCTGAATTCGAACTTAGATATACTCACCTTGTTAACCAACTTGCAGCTCTTGGGAAAGTCTATGATCAGCACACTCAAGTACGAAAGATTTTAAATATTCTTTCTAAAGAGTGGGAAGCAAAAGTTACTGCAATAGAAGAAGCAAAAGGAGAATTAATGAGATCAGTTGCTTCTCTATTTGGAAGTCTTTCTGAATATGAAAGCAAACTAAAGTTCAAACGAGAACTAGATGACATTGGTGACAAGAAAAAGAAAGGTCTTGCACTAAAGGTAAAAGAAGAGAATCAAGATGAGGATGAAGAGTTTGACGATGATGAAATGGGCCTAATCATAAAACGATTCAGAAAGTTCTACAAGAAAGGACAAGGATTCAAACACTTTCAAAAAGGTGGAACTAGCAGCAAAGATCATATCATTTGCTACGAATGTGGAAAACCAGGACATATCAAATCAGAATGTCCAGAACTGAATCAAAAGAGCAAAGAAAAGAGAAAAGGCAAATTCTTCAACAAAAAGAAGGCCTTCGTATCTGCTATATGGGGTGATAGCTCTTCTGACGAAGAAAGTGATGAGGAAGAATAGCTAACATATGTCTTGTTGCTCAAGAAGAAATCGAAGAAGAGGTAAATGATTCTGAACCTACCTATGATGAATTACTTTCCGAATATAATGATTTACATTCTGAATTCATCAAAATAGTTAAAGAATTGGTGGTTTTCAAAAAGAAAAACAAAGCTCTTGAATTAGAAATTAAAGAACGTTCAGAAAAGGATTGTGAAAACTGTTCTTCTTTAAAAAAGAAAAACAATGATCTCACAAAAACTCTTGAAAAATGTACACAAGGAAGTGAGATGCTAAATGTTATTTTAAAAGCTCAACGATTTGTAAATGATCGATCTGGAATTGGATATGATCCAAAATCATATAGAAGAAAAGGTAGAAAGAAAGCAGGAGGTAAGTCTTACTTGAATTATTTTCAACATTCTGTACATACATCAAATCCTTTTGCATTTTGTAACTACTGTAATAGAAAAGGACATTATACTTCTTCATGTATTCATAAGAAGAAAGGAACAATAGGAACTTACAAATGGGTACCTAAAGGTTCATATATTCAGAAAATTATTTGTACAAACCCAAAAGGACCCAAAAAGATGTGGGTACCTAAGACTTTTTGATTGCAGGTATGTCTCAAAGCATCCAAAAATAGCAAGTGGTACATAAATAGTGGATGCTCTAGACATATGACCGGAGATTTTGAAAGTTTTACCACATTGCAACCTAAGGAAGGTGGAAAGGTAAAATTTGGAGGAAATCAATCCGGAAAGATAGCAGGAATTGGTGAAATCAAAAATGACAAAGGAATACAAGTCAAAGATGTATATTATGTTGAAGGCTTGTGTCATAATTTGCTGAGCGTAAGTCAAAGTGCAGATAAAGACAACTGGGTAATATTTGACTCAGAAGAATGCTTAATTATCAACAAAAATAACTTACAGCTTGATAAGAAGAATATCAAGGCTAAGCTCAGAGCAAAAAGGGAAGGTAACTGTTATACTCTAGATATTAGTAGAAATGAATCTGAAAATTGTTTTCTGAGTAATGCCGATGAAAGTTGGCTATGGCATAAGAGATTGGCTCATGTCAATATGCATCAACTAGGTAAATTACTCAAAAAGGATTTAGTGCTTGGATTACCCAAAGTAAATTTCAAAAATGACTTGATTTGTGATGCATGTCAAAAGGGTAAACAAACTAAATCATCTTTCAAATTGAAAAATGAGATTTCAACAAAAGATGAAACCTTTGAAGAATTTATTGTTTTTGCCAAGAAAGTGCAAAATGAGAAAGGTATGTCCATTGCAGGTATTAGGACTGATCATGGTGGAGAATTTGAAAATCAAGCCTTTGAAGAATATTGTGATACTAATGGTATTGATCACAATTTTTCTGCTCCAAGAACGCCTCAACAAAATGGGGTCGTGGAACGCAAGAATAGAGTGCTCACAGAAATGGCTAGAGCAATGTTGAATGAAAAAAATGTGTCTCAAGTGTTCTGGGCTGATGCTATGAGTACATCATGCTACATTTTAAATAGAGCATATATCAGAACAAAACTTGGAAAGACACCATACGAGTTGTACAAAGGACGAAAGCCAAACATTGCTCATCTACACATCTTCGGTTGTAAGTGTTTCATTCATAATAATGGTAAAGATAACTTAGGAAAATTTGATTCTAAAACAGATGAAGGAATTTTCCTAGGATATTCTAACCGAAGTAAAGCATATAGAGTTTACAATAAAAGAACATGCATTATTGAAGAATCAATTCATATTGTATTTGATGAATTTGAATCCTCTGACAAAACCATTGATGAAGAACAGGAAGTTGTTTTAAATCAAGAAAATGGTCAATCTATTTCTAAATCTCTTATTCCAGAGGTTGATGAAACTAAGGAAGAAGAATAATCCCTAGGTCAACCTAAAGCTTGGAAATACAACAAAAGTCATCCCTTAGATCAAGTCATAGGAGATGTGAATAAAGGGATCAAAACCAGAAAAAGAATTTTCAATGAAGTAAGTTTTTCTGCATTCATTTCTGAGATTGAACCTTCTAATATTGATGAAGCCCTATCAGACAATGATTGGGTTATAGCAATGCAAGAAGAACTAAATCAATTTGAAAGAAATCAAGTTTGGGATTTGGTGCCCCGACCCAAAGATTATCCGATCATTGGTACTAAATGGGTATTCAAAAACAAACTCGATGAATCCGCAATTATAGTCAGAAACAAGGCAAGATTGGTGGCAAAAGGCTATAATCAGGAAGAAGGGATTGATTATGAGGAAACGTATGCTCCAGTGGCTAGATTGGAAGCTATACGTGTACTCTTAGCCTTTGCATGCATCAAAGGATTCAAACTCTATCAAATGGATGTAAAGAGTGCTTTTCTAAATGGTTACATCATGGAAGAAGTGTATGTAAAACAACCTCCAGGTTTTGAGGATGTTACCAAACCTGACCATGTTTTCAAACTTAAAAAGGCTTTATATGGTTTAAAACAAGCTCCTAGAGCCTGGTATGAAAGGCTCAGTAAGTTTCTTATTGACCAAGGTTTTGTACGGGGAAAAGTTGATACAACACTCTTTATAAAATGAAAACACAATGATATTTTAATTGTTCAAATATATGTTGATGACATTGTTTTCGGTGCTACTAATGAATCTCTGTGTAAGGAATTTTCTGAGATAATGCAGGGAGAATTTGAGATGTCAATGATGGGAGAACTGAATTTCTTTCTCGGTTTACAAATCAAACAAAGAAAGAATGGAATCTTCATATCTCAAACAAAGTATTTAAAAGAGCTATTGAAGAAGTATGGAATAGATGAAGCAAATGGCACGGACACGCCTATGAGTTCAACTACGTTGCTTGATGTTGATGTCAAAGGGAAAGACTACAACATAACAAAGTATAGAGGAATGATTGGATCATTACTCTATCTCACGGCAAGTAGACCGGACATCCAATTTAGTGTTGGCAAATGTGCAAGATATCAATCGGCACCAAAAGAATCACATGCTGAAACGGTCAAACGAATCTTTAGATACCTTGCTGACACACCCGAATTGGGTCTGTGGTATCCCAAAGGAAGAAGTGAATATCTTGTTGCATATTCAGATTCAGATCATGGAGGATACAAAACAGACAGAAAGAGCACCAGTGGACAAGGACAATTTCTTGGAGGATCTCTTGTATCATGGTTCAGCAAGAAACAAAATACAGTGTCTCTTTTGTCAACGGAAGCCGAATATGTTGCAGTCTCAAGTTGTTGTGCACAAGTAATATGGTTAAAACAACAACTACAAGATCTTGGTATTTATCTCAGAGAAATACCAATCTATTGTGACAATACTAGTATGATAAGCTTGGCAAAGAATCCAGTTCAACACTCTAGAACCAAGCATATCGATGTCAGACATCACTTCATCAGAGATCATGTTCAAAAGAAAGATGTGAAAGTGATATTTATTCCTACTCATCTTCAACTAGCAGATATTTTCACAAAACCTCTTGCAAAAGATCAATTTTTATACATTAGAAAAGAATTGGGAATGGTAAATCCTAATGAGTTGTAAGTTATTTAAGTTTCTTATAATATTAGATGAAGTCACTTGATAATGTTTTGATGATTATTAATTTAAGCATCGGAGTGTGTAGAAAATTGTTTGCAGGAAGGAAGAAACTCTGTTTTTGAGAAACAAAAACAGAGGTGATCAGAGGACACCTTTACTGGAGTACCAACTTGAAGTAATATGTGACAGAGAAGCAATACCCGAGGAACAACTTGAAGTAAAGAAGCACTTTACTCGAGTATGTACTCGAGTAATGGACTTCATAACTGGAAGTAACGGATCAAGTTACTTGATTTTCAAATCTAACGGTCCAGTTACAAAGAAATGAAGAGTCACAAGTTGAAAACCCAGGATTACCCGAGGAAGGCCTCGAGTAAACTTGAAGGTTACTCGAGTAAGGCCTCAAGTAACTGCAAGTCCAGATTTTCAAAATTGATGAATAATGACTCAAATCTGCTCAGAATGGGTTATAAATGATCGAGGGAACATCCATGGATAATTACAATATTATTCATGCCAAGTACGCATTTTAAATAATCAATTTTAAAGTTTTTTCTGTGTGAACACTCGAGGAAGGCCTCGAGTAAACTTGAATGTTACTCGAGTAAGGCCTCGAGTAACGTCGGGTTCTAGGGCTTTATCTGTCGCAAACTCGGTCATTTCCACAAAATCTCCTCGAGTCAATCACTATTCTCTCTCACAAAAATTTTTCACAAGTGATTCCTTACCCCATTTCCATCAAAACCCAACCACTTTCATCCCTAGAAACCTCCTATTTTGCTCAAAATCCCAGTGCCCTAATTCGCGTCTGAGTCTCTGTTTTCTCTGGAAATCCTAGTTTTCAATCATTCAGAAAGATGATAAATAAAAATCTTACTCCCATAGATTCCTCTGAATCCCAACAACACTCTGATCCTCTTTCTTCTCCTCCCAAAAAGAGAAGAAAGTTAACTCCTAGACCAAAAGCTAAAATTCCTCTATCTCAATCAAAACTCAAAGGTGTGGTGATTAAAGAGCCTATTGCTACAAGGGCTCAATCCAAGAAGAGTACCTCAACCGGAAAAGGGAAGAGTGCCAAATCTCCCTCACCTCCTCCCTCTGATTCCTCTACCCCCTCTTTCACACCCAAGCCTACCAAAAAGCCAAAGTATGACAAGAATGTGGCTGCAGCTATGGCAAATATCATTGATCAAATGGAGAAGGGACAATCTTCCAAGAAGTCCAAAGTGCCGGAAGAAGAGATCACCAACCCACCAAAGGGATTCAATGTCAGCAAATTGGTGAAATCCCCAAAGTACCTATCTCAATTCTCCAGAAGGAAAGTGTGCAAGACACACTACGTGGATCTCAAGCTACTTCAAGAGGTAGTGAAGCATGACCTAAGTCCTTATTTAGATCCATTTATGCCTTGGTTATCCATTAGATTGCCTTTCTGCACAAAGGTGATCACTCATTTTTATTGTAACCTAGAGATCATAGATGAGCCTAACCGAACCTCAGTTGAGGAAGAGATAACCACTACAGTTAGAGGTCAAAAGATACTGATATCACCCTCTAGGATTAATGTGTGGCTAGGGATAGAAAACCCTCCAGATGATATCTATTCCCAACTTGAGCCAAATCAAATCTTTACCATTCTTAAACCCGGTGAGCTAGTTGGCCCCCTAAATTTTAAACCGAGTGATATGTGTGATCATCACAGGTTCCTATGGTACATCTACTCTAGGTCCCTAGTGAACAAAGCCAACAATTACACCCATTTCTCCGATAGGGACTTTAGGTGGTTTGCTTCACTGCTCTTGAAGGAACAAAAGGATCTAGGGGAATATATTTTCTCAGAGATGAAGAGGTATAAGGTGGATGGGAAGGCTACAACACCAATGCCATATCCTCAGATTGTGTCTCTAATCCTGAAAGAGAACAAAATATGGTATTTGGATAGCAAGGAGCCCATTGAGAGGTTGACTCCAGTTGGGAGAAACCAAATTGGGAAATTGAACATCGATATCCCTCTCAAAGGCCCTCTGGAATCTGGGTCAAAGAAGAAGAGGAAGACCACTGAGGCAGAGACCAGTAAGTTAGATGACACTCAGTCATCTGCTCCAGCTGCTACCACATCATCGCCATCTTTCCTCAATGCCACTCTCCAGCATTTTATGGAAAATATGCTGAGAGGTTTCCATGTGTATATCGCCAACACAAACGCCGAACTGATAACCAACACGAATTTCAAGATGGCAGAGTTGGTTGAGAAAATAGACAAGAGGCATGAGGAATTGGTAGAGAAAATGGACAAGAGACATGAGGAGTTGCTAGCAGAGCAACGTGCCCAAGGTAAGACCTTGAGATTGATTCTGGCACGACTGGACTCCTTAGGTCCTGGACCTTCTGCCGGTCCATCTTCATCTGCACCACCACCACCTCCAGTGAACCCTCCTTCAGACACTCCTATCACTGAGGATGAACCATCTACTCCTTTGGTTTCAAGTCCACCTGAGCTTCAAGCCAAAGACATCCTTTACTCAGTGGATAACCCAGAAACCAACGAGACCATACACATCACCATTGATGATTCCCCACCAAAACCTCAGCCAGAAACCGCTCCTAAACCGACTCCATCACCTGCCCCCACAGAGGAAATCTCTCCTTCCTCATCCTCTTCTGAACATCTTACACCAGAGGCTGAGACCACCCCTGAGATTCAGACCACTCCTGAAGGAGAAACCTCTACTATGGTTGTCTTCCAACCTTCTCCTCCCGGCGATGACATCCATATCCCTCCAGTTCATCTGCCTGACCCAGTCCCCTCAAGCTCTTTTGAATCTTTGGGCTCAGATGATTCTACGGTTCTTCCAGTAACACCCATTTCCGTGGTCAAACCTCCTAGCCCTCCACTTGATTGATGAAGCCAAAAAGGGGGAGAAGAGCTTGAGTGTGATTTTGTGGAAGTGTCTGAACTTATTTTTGGGATATTTGGTTGTATATGGGTTCTAGGGAGTATTTTGAAACTTGATAGGTCTTTTGATTAGTCTTCTTGAACTTATTTTGTAATTTGCAAATTTTAAAGTTTAATACAACTGTGTTATCATTGCATTTTTAGTTCATTTAAGCTTTGAATTATGATACATTGTTGGACTAATGAAATTGTTGTGTATGCAAGGTGTATGCTATGAATCCAAACTAAATAAGGCATATTTAATTTGAAAATTCAATTTGAAAAACCATGTCCAAAATCACCAAGTTTTGTCATCATCAAAAAGGGGGAGAATGTTAGATCTCATGTTTTGATGATAACAAAAGAATGGTTTGGAAAGGAAATGATTAATAAACAAGTTTGAACTAAAGAATAACAGGGATAAGTATCACTTGAGATAAGCATTGGAGTAATGAAGAAAGGCCAAGAGGAAAAGCTGAGAAACTTGATCAGAAGCAGGTTTTCTAAGGAATTACTCGAGGCGGTACTCGAGTAATGAACCAAAACTTGAAGTAACCAGAAGCATCTTCCAGTAACCTGCCAACGTTACTCGAGTAGGTACTCGAGTAATAGTGTAAGTATTTTTAAGTTGCTCTCGGCCTGCCAATGTTACTCGAGGAGCTACTCGAGTAACCAGGTAAAAACTTGGAGTTGCTCTCGGCCTACCAATGTTACTCGAGGCGCTACTCGAGTAACCATGTGAAAAACTTCCAGTTGCTTTCAAGTTGCCAATGATACTCGAGTAGGTACTCGAGTAACTCTGTTTCTGAGAAAATGGTGCTCTCGGCATTTTGTACCACTGCCAATGTTACTCGATTAGGTACTCGAGTAACGCACTGAAGTCAGTAAAAACTTGAAGGTGGCACCCGATTAACTTGATATCATTGTATCTCATTTTCCTCGAGCGATTCCTCTAGTATACAGATATTTAATGTACATTTCCTCGAGTTGGTACCCGAGTATGAAGAGTTACTTTGAAGGTAAACCTCAAGTTATTACCCGGGTAGGACAAACACAAAAAGTACATTTACTCGAGGTGGTACCCGAGTAACCTATGCAAAAATGAATGCATTACTCGAGTTCGTATCCGAGTAACAAGGTAAGTGCTCTCGGCCTTGAAATCCTGCAACATTACTGGAGTAAAGCATCGAGTAACCAAAAGTTTTTGTAAAGATTTACTCGAGTTGGTACCCGAGTAACTCATAAAGTTGTGAGTGCATTACTCGCGTAAGTACCCGAGTAAACATATATTTTCAAAGGTTCAAGAATTGGTTATTCCATGCACTACCCGAGTAATCTTGTATTTATTCATTGACTTGCAGTTGATCAAAGATTTCCCGATGATACTCGAGTAAGTACTCGAGTAAACTTCAAGGGATACTCGAGTAGCTACTCGAGTAAGCAAACCCAGAAATCCAGAAATCATTCAAACGTTGATTGTTTTGTTTTCTATATGATTAATCTTTCATTGTATTAGTATTCTTAGCCTATTTACAGATGAACAATGAAGAAATCATATCAAGTAATGGAAGTCAAATGAAACGTTCAAATGCCAACCACCGCCAACGGATATTTTTCAAAAACTGGAAAAGTCAATAGTGGCTGCGCACTCTCCAACGGACGAAAGGAAAATGTTCCAACGGTCATCACCAACATATCTATATATATGGGAACATCCAAACAGAGAAATAACAACAAGAACACACACAAACGTATTATCAAGTTCATTGCTCTGTTTTCACATTGAAATCATATTTCTATGCTTCAGTGATTCTTATTCACTCTTGAGAGAGATATTTCATTCAAACTCAATATTTGTTATTGAGGTAACTTAAGGTTGTGGAACCTTGAGTTGGGATTGGATTACAACTTGTAAGGAGGAGCGAGTGTCCAGGTGTAGGAACTTGCTTGTACTGAGGTGCCAAAAACCCAATGAATCTTGGAAGATATAGTGAAACTCTCAGAGAAGCTCTGAGGACTGGACGTAGGTCAAAGTGGTTGTGGCCGAACCAGTATAACTCCCGGTGTACACTTCGGTGATATTTTTCCTTACTCTTTCCTGTTTTAATTTCAACGTCAAATTTTATATTTGCAACGAAATTTTTAACATCACCCAATTCACCCCCCCTCTTGGGTGAAACGCTTGCTCTAACAAAAGTGAATTTTGCAAAAGATCCGAATCCGTTTATCTTGTCATGTGTGTATGCTGAACCAACTAGAACCCTTCGTCAAGGACTTTGGAGTGAGCTGATTGATTTTAGTGAAAATATGAACCTTCCTTGGATAGTGATAGGGGATTTTAATGCTTATCTCTATAGGGAAAATAAAGTTAGGGGCTCGAATCCAAATGCCAGATCCATGAGGCAATTTGAGGACTGTATTTTACAATCCCAACTCATTGCTATTGATACTGTTGGCGAAAATTTCACTTGGGAATGTGGTTTATTAAAAGAGAAGCTTGACTGGGCTTTTATGAACTCCCAGTGGAACCATTTATACCCTCTCTCCAAGATGCATCACATGACCAAATTTGGGTCTGACCATCATCCAATATTATTAAGAGCTGTGCCTCCTTCCAGTCCTTATAGGAAGAAACCTCCCTTTCGGTGCCAGGCTGCTTGGTTTTTAGAAGATGATTTTGGAGAAATTGTGATGCAATCTTGGAGCTCGGGTCAGTGGAAGGAAAAAATTAGCAACTTTACTAAGGAAGCTAGAGATTGGAATAAAAGCAGATTGGGGAACTTGAAAGCTAAGAAGGGTCGAATTTTGCAAAGAATAGAAGGGATTGAAAGAGCTAGAGCGAGACGTGATAATCAGTATCTTGTGCAAGCGGAAAATGAGTTATGGAAGGATTATAACAAGGTGCTGGCTCAAGAAGAAATTCTATGGTACCAGAAATCTCGTTGTAATTGGCTGAAATGGGGGGATAAAAATAGCAAATTCTTCCATACTGCTGCAATTATTCGGCGAAGGAAGAATAGAATTGATGGCCTTAAGTAAAGTGAGGGGGAATGGCTATTCGATCAGAATGATTTGGAAAACTTGGCAGTTGATTATTACAAGCAGTTGTTCAAAAGTGAGCTGACAGCTCCAATCACCATAGTAACTCACAATCAATTTCCTCAACTTAGTATCCAGGAAAGTCATTGCCTAAATAAGCATGATTCTAGAGAAGAGATAAAAGAAGCAACTTTTGACTTGGGGGCTCTTAAGGCCCCTGGACCGGATGGTATTCATGCAGTATTCTATCAGGAATATTGGCTGATTGTTGGAGATTATATCATTGATTTGGTGACCAAGGCCTTCGAGAATCCTACTCAAATCACTGAAATAAATGATACTAATATTGTGCTTATTCCAAAAGTGGACAATCCAGAAACAATAATGGACTTCAGACCTATTTCTCTTTGCAATGTAAGTTATAAGATCATTACCAAAATTCTGAGTCGTCGTCTAAGGGAATCGATTGGAAAGGTTGTTGGGAACCACCAGTGTAGCTTTATTTGGGGGCGGCAAAGAAGTGACAACATTATCATTGCCCAGGAAGTTATACATTCTATGAGGAAGAAATGTGGTAAGAACGGTTGGATGGCAGTTAAGGTGGATCTGGAGAAGGCGTATGACCGGCTAGAATGGACTTTTATATATGATACTCTCAGAGCAGTAGGTATTCAAGGGAAAATATGTGAAGTCATAATGACTTGTATTTCGAGCCCTTCTTTTCAGGTTTTGTGGAATGGAGAACCGACTCATACTTTTACATCTTCCCGTGGAATTAGACAGGGGGACCCTATTTCTCCTTATATTTTTACATTATGTATGGAACGGCTTAGCCATCTCATTCTGGATGCTATTGAAGATGGGTCATGGAAACCAATTAAGCTAAGCCGAAATGGACCTAGCATTTCTCATCTTTTCTTTGCAGATGACCTTATCTTATTAGGGGAGGCTTCTGAGAGCCAGGTTGAGGTTATGTTAAAGTGTATGCAAACCTTTTGTGAGGCATCGGGACAAAAAATGAATAGGAATAAGACGAGGGTGTGTTTCTCCAAGAAAGTTCATTTCTCTATAGCCTATAATTTGAGCCAGAGCATGGGTGTGCGATTGACTAGGGATTTGGGCAAGTATCTTGGTATTCCCCTCCTTCATCATCAGGCCTCCAAAGTCACCTTTGCTCCTTTATTAGAGAAGACTCAAAAGAAACTATCGGGCTGGAAGAGGGGATGCTTAAATTTGGCAGGTAGAATTACTCTTATTAGAGCAGTCTTATATGCTCTTCCGTCCTACCACATGCAAACGATGCTTATTCCAAAGGGAGTTTTACGGGACTTAGAGAAGAAAAGCAAGAGCTTCTTATGGGGAGAGCTGGAAGATCAGAGAAAACTTCATCTTGTATCGTGGGATCAGATTACTAAGGATAGGAGGAATGGGGGGCTTGGCATTCGTGATTTGAAGAAACAGAATGAAGCTTGTATCAACGCTCGAGAAAGGTGGATTTCCATAATCAATCTGGTGTACTGGAACACGTTTAATTCTTTACAGGGAAAGGATTGGATTCAATGGAATCTCAGGATGGAAATCGGAAGAGACTTCACTAAGAAGATCAGCTGGGCAACTTTATTTGGCTATGTTTGTTGGGACATTTGGGTGAATCGTTGCAATCATTTGTTTAGGGAAGAATCAGTATTGACAATCCATAATGCAAATTATAGCCTATTCAGAGCAGCCTGGGATTTGGATATATCTTCTCGGTGTTCTTTCTATGGGAAGTTACGGTTTCAACAAGAGGATGGTGATGCAAGAAGGAATGGAGTCATCACTTTAGAGACGGATGGATCTGTGTTGGAGTCAGGGCAAAGTGCATGTGCGGGAGTCATCAAGGGAGAAGATGGTCAATGGCTAAGTGGTTACATGTGTAAGCTCTCTCAAGTGCCTCCTGTGGTGGCAGAAATTATTGCTATCATCCAAGGACTTCAGATTTGCTGGAACAGAAAATATAACAGAGTCTCTATTCTTACGGATTGTATCCAGGCAGTTTCTTTTCTTATAAAGGGTTGTGATAACAATCACCCCTTTAGAGACGTGATTGAGGATGTGAGGCTGTGGATGTTCAAAGACTGGCAGGTTCTCATTGGCCATGTTTACAGGGAACAGAATACATTAGCTGATCAGTTAGCGAAATTAGCTCACAACATTCCAGGAAACTTTGTACTCCTTGATCACCCACCACCTTTCTTTGGTGAGGCGGTCGGTGATGAGGGATGAATTTTTTATTGGTATATTCCAATGTTTTGTATTGACCTATTGAAGGTCTTTTGTATCTTAGTATTGTAATAAAAAAAAAAAAAAAAAAAACAAAGAAACTGTTAACGCTACCGCTGTCCCCTAAGAGGGCTGGTAAAGCGCTACCAATATGTACAATGGCACTACCAACAGAGTCAAAAAGTAAGTGCTACCACATCCCTATACATAGTAATGTTTTTTTTTTTTTTTTTTTGGAGCAAATATACATAGTAATGTTTGGAGGAAGAATCTTTGAACTAAAGTCTAGTTTTCAACCCCCAACATTTGTTTAGGTGCAGTGATATCGCAAGGCCATCACAAATTATTCAACAACTCAACTTATAGACATGCCACCCAGCTTCAAGGCACATTTGACTCATTCATGGCATGGGAGTATTAATTCCTGTAACCAGCATCAGCCCTTCAGCAATATGATCCATATTTGCAAGGAAGCTATTGAAGCATTAATCTGATAATGATAAGAAATAAAGGAATATATTTACTTTGAATCATATAGAACCTAAAGTGGATTCCAAATAAGAGATAGGATAAGATCCCAAAGAAAGAATTTAATCATCCAAAAGTCTGATAACAATTGAAAAATATATAATGACAAGTTTCAGTATAGAAAATAACAATAAGTTTATGCTACTCACTTGTTAGAGACTTTTTTATCATTAAATCTTTTACTTAGGACCACATAGTAATTCTCCCTAAAAGATATTTCCTTGTGTTTGAAATGTAGGAATTAGATAACTAATTTACAGATTTTAAGTAAATTAGTGTAGTTAAATGTAAAATATATGCGTTAGTTTTCCTAAAATACCCCCTATAACCCCTTTGTATTAGAAACTATCCCATTGACAAAAACTCCTTTTATATGTGCCATCAATAAAGATTGTTTTAAGAAAACTATAAATTTAAAAGACAAAGTGAATTGAGGTTTTATATTTAAGACTAAAGTAAACTTCCTTTCTAATTCCTGCATTTAGGACCGAATCAAGTATTCCCTTTGATCCTTAATGTAAGACCTATTTTCCATATTGTCAATATTTTCCTAATTTGATTTTACTCTTATTGATACTCTCTCAAAAATAATCAAAAAAAAGAAAGATAGAGGGGAAATTAAGGAAAATAATTAGGGTGTTTTAGAAAACCATGTCATATTAAATAACATAACTAACTTCTTTAATTTAATCAAATAGGCAAACAAGTCTTACATTAAGGACCAAAGGGAGTATTACCTAAGTGGTTAGTTAATTATTGTTGAATTAATTACGTGACGTACTATTCACCCAAAAAAAATTCATACCACGTAATGATTAATCCAGCAATATAATCCATATTGCGAGCACAGTAATTGAAACATTAATCAGAGCATACTTAAAGGGAACATACCAACCTTAACGCTGCATCCCTCTGGCTTCTGAGTCTTTTCCAATATTTCACTAGGAAGGCTGCTCCATCTTGCAAGGTTGCCCTCCTATGTTCTTTAAAGTTCCACAATTCTCTTATTACATAACGTCCGCTTGGATTATATTCATTCATTTCAGTCAAAGCTGCTACCACAGCCTCATATGCTCCCTCACCCACATATTTCCTCAGACCTTTGAGCTTTTCATCTTCATCATATATAACTTCCTGAGATGAAAAGTGAGTAACATTTAACAGTGTAATAATAACCTGTTATGCAATTGTAGTTCTCTGTTTTTAAAAGTTAGTTAATGTTAGTTAGATGAGCAGCATTAGCTATTAGTGTCATTAGCCATTATAGGAGCGCCCTAGCCAAGCCTGGTCTTAGCCATGTCTAACTAATCAACCTTAGGTGCCCCTGTTTTGAAAGCCCCTGCTGCCTTCTAATATATGTGGCAGCCCCCTATTGTAATCCTTCAGTTTTTGGCATCTTAATGAAATCACAGAATTATCATTCAGCTTACTCTATCTCCCTATCTCTTCTTCTCTCTCTAATTCTTCTTCTCCAACCTTCTCTTCTCTTCTTCTACCCTAATTCCTAAAATCCTTAAAGATTCAACTTATAATTTTGCCATCATAACCTCAAAGTAAAACATATCAAGAAAGTATACAATATAGTTGGTTTTGATACCACTGATGAGATGGAGAGTTGAAGAAAGAGAGGAAGCAAGACAGGAAGGAAGGAAGAGACAGCATGGGGGGGGGGGGGAGCACGGCAATTCAGACTTTCATTAGCCATTGAGATCCAAATTACCAACAGAAGGCCAATGCTTATTTGCAGACAGCTATCTGATGGTCATTAGGACCACTAACTACTAAACTATCGTCCTTAATCCCAATACTTTTATGATTATAGTATCGCATTTCTCTTCCAAATCCCAGTAATATATTTTAACCCAGTGCGGTTTTGGGCTTCTGCACCACTTGATTTACCCAAACCAGTCTAAGACCCAATTGTTTCTCCAACCTTTGCTGCTGTTATTTTCATTGTTTCTCACTGTCCTTGACATAATTCTGCATTGATGGTCATTGCTCCTGTGTTTTGCCTGACTTCTTTCTGCCCGTTGAACTTCATTGTTGGATGATGAATTGCCAACTTGAATGATATTCACGAGTGCCCAAAGTTCAATGGCATGACTTAATCCTGTCTTCTCGTTTGTTCTTGTTGACCACGATGATAGCAAACATGGTAACACCACCTTCTTCAGGATTCTCTTCTTGTCTTTAACCACCTGTCGCAGATGCAACTCTTCCTCAACTACTTCATCTGACAAGCGTTCATCAGAAAATAGTTCCTCTGTTTAATTTTCTGTTTCAGCTCCTTCTCTTCAATTTGATCCCGCTTTTTTCTCAACTCTTCTTTAATCCATCAGCAATTCTTGTATCTCTTTAAACATTTCCATGGTCCTATCCATAGTTCATTAGCACTTCTCCAGCTTCCATCCAACAATGACTCTCCCTAATTTCCCACTGAACAGTCTTGACTTCGTTTTCTTCTTCCCAGATGGTTGTCACTCTAATAGCAACTGATGAACCAAGCTCAATTCACACTCAAAATGGAAATCTGCCAGAGTGCATGGCCTAAGCAGATTCTACAAATCGAAAAAACAAACCATAAACACAGCTCTCACACAAATCCACTTATTGCCTGACCCCTCTAATCCATTACCTCGTATGTGATCCCCACTACTAGCCTATGCTCTCTCTCTCTCTCTCTCTCTCACACACACACACACAATCACTTAGCTCACACCCTTCATGTGACTTAACTTTGGCGGCTTGGCCCATTAGCTAGGAGCTCATAACCTCAGCTGTAAACCACCATTTTCAGATCTCATGTGCACAAAGCGCAACGCATAGCACAGCCACGAAGATTTTAATGCAAAAGTCCCATTTGCCACATTAATTCTTCCATAGATGCTGCCTTTGACAACACTGATTATCTAAACTTATCACCAGGTGTTAGCTGCTTCTTTAAAGAACAAATGTAAAATTTTATTATTTACAATCAAATAGCATCATCAGGACACGGTGAACAAACTTTGGCAGATGATATCTGATATTTTTAATACTTTATTGAATTTTTGGATTATATGATTTTGCCACATTAGCTTGAATGACACCAAACTCTACAATTCATGGTTGATTTGTAACTGCTTCCAAATGAGTCATATATTGATATAATTGGTTTGGTGACTACTGCCAATCATAAGATTCAAGTTACAAATAATAAAATTTAGTTAACTAAGCTGCTATGCACATGAAACATGGCATAGCATGGCCATGAGCAATTTAAGGTGGAAGGCCTTAGCTACCACACCATTCTGTCAAGAATGCTGAAATATTAGATTTATGGATCAAAGAAATGCAAACCTGAGTTTTCCCGTCAACATCAATAACTTTGAATGGTTGCCATGCTGGGTCCCTCAGATCCTCTTCCCACAATGAACAAAGTTCTGAAGCTCTTTCTTCAGCCATCTCCTCATTATATTTTTGTTTCATAGCTTCAAGAAATGGTCTACTATCAAGTTCCCCCATTCTCTTTACACCAATGTGGGCACGATTTATGTCTTTAAGGCTCTGTCAAGAAGACGACTATTAATTACTAAATTCTGCCCACCAATAGTGGAGTGTAGGATATCTTAGAAAGCATCAAAATTAAAGTAATAATTTATCAGAAACCAAGGTAAAGATAACAAGGCACATAATAAAATAAGTGCTGAATATGCCCATAAACATAGTTGAAAACATCTCCATGGATATTATAACACATCACGTGTTATGTATAACAGGTGGATGCACACATGAAAAAGAACTGGGCAATATATGACCCGTACATGTTAAAGAAGCAAAAAGATGTTACCTGAGCTACTTTGATATTATGTCCTCAACCATGAAAAAACAATTAACAATATAAAATATTTTAGGGGAAAAGGCACACAAATATATGAAAAAGTCAGGTCAATTTACATTTAACTGCTAAACACTCTTTCTAAATTTAATTAATTTTTCCAAAAGAGAAAACGTGCAGCAGGATTTCCTACATCTTGATTCTCCCCATCTTTTGGTATAGAGGGTGAGGGAGATTCAAAGCAGTTTCATCAGTAAACTTCTGTCTTATACAATTAATCAATTCATATACACAATTTATGTGACAAATGAAATCACATCTCTTACACTGGAAGCCAAAGCTTCAATTTCAGATGAGAAAGAAATATTTGAATGGATTTGATTGGATAAATGCTCTCAAGCATAAGCTAAATGAAACACAAAGTTGGAGACAAAAGATCAACCCAAAACTTACTTCAATCAACTCTTTGCGAGCCTCCTGCAGCTCATCATTGCTTTTACGCTCTCTAATAATAAGCATTTGGTTCAATGCATCCAACTCTTCAAGTGATTGCTCCTTCTCTCTTAAATCCGTAAGTATACCTTCCACTTTGTCTAGAACTTCTGCATCTCCATCATCTTTCATGTGCTCCATCACACTCAGTGATCCTTTTAGTTGTTCAATCTCCAGCTCCAGCTTCTGCTTCTTATCCAATTGATTTTCAAGTCGAATGATTTTAGCATGTAGTTGTTCTTTTTGCCTCTGGAAAAAATTTATAGTCAAATGGCATCAATAAGCTTTAATTCTAATGCTGACAGGGAAAGTTTCTGTTATAAACAACATCTAAGGACAGGTACATGACCTTCTGATCTTCAGCCAATTTTAAAACATTTTCATCAGCTTTCTCTTGCTCCAGAACAGCCAGCTGAAGGGAGCTATTTCTTATTTCATTCTGAAAAAACAACAAGGACCAGAATAGTTAAATAGAGGCTCTACAAGTTTCCTAAACAAAATTTTTATTAAAAGATTTAAAAGAGATAATAAGAATATAAAATATCAAACTTCATCATCGATAGGTCCCCTAGACAAAATGTTAAGGAGGTGCTGCACCAATAAATGGCATACCTTCTCAAGCTCTTCGGCTAACTTTTTTCTTTCAATTTCATTGTGAGCCTCACGCTTTTCCAATTCTTGACTCCGCAAGTCAAGCTCATGTTGCTGAGATTCGACTAGTAACTTGAGCTTTTGATGATCATTAAAGATCTTTTGAAAGTGATCCTTTCCACTTGTTTGAATTTTTTTTATCTCTGAAGATAGAAGTAATTGAATCAAACAGTGCCACTAGAAAACCTCAACATCATAGATAAATAATGAATGGTAAGAAATGTTTCACGTCTTTTGAAGCAGAATTTACTAGTTCTATGACTGAACAAATAATCGAAAACATGAACTCATGAGTCATGATAAACCAGAGCCTGCAGCCACTAGAAAACCTACCATCTAACCCAAGTGCATAAATATTATTTCAGGTTCACTTTTGAAAAATACCTTCATTATACGATTGAATGAGCTCATCTGTTTCTCCCATGGCAATATCCATACGGAGTGCGGTCTCACTACATTTAATTTCCATCTCCTTCAAATGCTTGTTCTTGATCTCAATAATGTTAGTTAAACTTGACACAAGTTTGTCCTGCTTTCGTGCTTCTTCTTCCATAAGTTCAGGTATGGTTTTGAGATCCCCCATTTTTCGCAAACTTTCCCCAATAATGTTGTTCAATTTGTAGTCATCTGCACGAGCAACCCATGCATAAAGACCAGACTTCTGCTCAGTTTCAGCGTACCAATCCTTTTTCCCATGATGATCTGATTCATAATATCTCTCAAATGCCAATGCATTATCTAAGCCGGGCCAGCTTTTATTGAATTCCACAAGGGCAGTTCCAGTGTGACCCTGAAAATTCCACAGAGGGTTGACTCTTGCAGGGTTAAAACCCTTGGCTCTGTACTCATCCCGTAGCTTGGACCCACCTTCCCCAATAAAACGTCCATCTTCTGTTTGTCGAGTGGGAACATTAACTACAATTCCAATCCAAGGCCACACAAACTGCTCATCTTGATTGACAAAAGGATTGCCTTCATCTGCAAGTTTTGATTGAACATCTGCACGTTTGGATGGACCATCCACAGTCAGAAGATCATTTTCCAAATATTTCGCTAAAGCCAAATGATTAGTCTTTTCCCTAGCACTTCTCTTTTGTGAACTGCTCTGACCCACCCCAGAAGCATGTTGAAGGAGGTCCTTGTACAAGTAATTTCGCTTTCTCTTCTTACAGTAGGGGCAATTAAAACTCCCATCTGAGTTTTTCACAAGCAATCTTCCACTTTTAAGTTTTTCATAAGATGTTTCTTCATACTCGTTCATTTCAGATTCACTAATATCAGCATATATCTGATCTGAGCTGTGGTCCATCCCAGTTCCACTTAGGCTTTGATAGTATGGCACCTGACGACAAAGATTAATGTTATACTGATTATTACTTCATATATAACTTCCATCAAGTGTGACATGAGCTATGAAATTCTTCCACATTGAGCACAGGAAAAGAAATCAATGTGCTCCAATATTTCTTCATGAATTAGAAATATTTTAGAACCAAAATACTTTTGGTCCCATAGGAGTTAGAAAACGCCTTCACATATGGAGCTCCATACGTCTGACCAAGACGGTAAAAGTTTAATAAATCATAAACTTGTTCAAAGGAACATGTAACCTTCCTATGATTTGCATAGGGAGTCTTCACCAGAATGTAAACAAGGAAGTGAGGAACAGACAGATTACCTCTTCTTTGAACAAGTTATGTTTGAACAATTTCTTTAACAAAGTTAAAATAAACTACTGAGTGATCAATCATCGTTGTTGAGTCTTTGAATTATTAAAGCCCATCTATGATAGTATATAAATCAATATCAAATGTCATTTTCATTAGCATCAATAATTTTGCACTCGTTAGGTTTTTACTCCCTGATTTTGGTTCTGGTGAGCAGTGAGCAAAGCATGATAACATAAACCGACACAATTATACAAGGGGAGAAAAACTGGAGACTAGTACATCCTTAAGAAGGAAAAACACTACAGAGTTAGAGGCAAACGAGTAACAAACAACCAAAAGAAAGCAAGAAAATGGACATGCATTATAATATAAGCATAAAAAAAAAAAAAATAAAAAAAAATAAAAAAAAAAGAGGCGCTCAATGGAATCAGAGAACTCCAAATGAAAAAGAGATACGTCAAATGCAATTTGGGTAAATGCGAGTAACAGAGACAGATTCACCTTCAACAAATTGGAAGCATGCAAGGTCTAGCGGGTTTGGGTGCAAGACGCAAACAGCAAACTATATGAGAAATTTGCCAGTCACAGGGTTTCCAGCTGTCCCCAGTGGCCACAGGCGAGCGTGACTTGGAACTGAAGCGTGAAGCCAGACAAAAATGGTGCGCCTCGGAAACAGCAATTGAGCAAAATCAAAATTAAGAAAATAAATATAACAATTTATATATTAAAGAATTTATAAAATAAAATAAATATTAAAAAGGGAAAATCCCTGAAAAATACCTCCGACATAGCAAAATCCCTATTCAATACTCTGAAATCCAAAATTCCGGATCAGTACCTTGTCAATACGGATGAACAGTGCGGGGGCGCCAAAAGACGATTTTGCCCTTCAACCCTCATTCTCGCTCACTTCAGAATAACAAAACGAGGCTCTTAATTAACAACTCATCTTTATTCTTTCACTTTTTCGCATCTCATAAATATAGTGTTGTTAATGTAAAATACAGTGTTGTTAATAAAGAAAGAGGTGTTGTTATTTGCCCTGAAACTTAAATTACGAAGTTATGAAACAATAAATGGGAGTTGTTAATGTAGAATATGGTGTTATTAATAACAAGATCGATGTTATTATTGTGAAAATAAAAAAAAATGAAACTAGAATTGTTAATTAAGAGCCTCGTGTTATTATTCTGAAGTGGGTGAGAATGAGGGCTGAAGGGCAAAATCGTCTTTTGGCGCCCCCGCATTGTTCATCCGTACTGACAAGGTACTGATCCGGAATTTTGGATTTTATAGTACTGAATAGAGATTTTGCTATTTCAGAGGTATTTTTCAGATATTTTCCCTATTAAAAATGAAATATAATAAATGTGAATGATTTTGAATTTATTTTAGGGTTAATGTGTTAAAATAACCTTCAACTTTTATCAAAAGTCCACAGTAATCATAAATTATTTTTTGAAGCACAAGTAGCCATAAGCTTTCAAAATTGGGACAAAATCATTAAACCCAACTAACATTCATCAATTACACTAGGAAATTAATCTCTTGACACATAAGGTTTTGACTCACTTCTAACTCAATCTTTGAACTTTTAACTCACTTGTGACTCAGTCTCTAATGTTTATGAGTCATCTTATGTGACAAAAAAATGTTAAAATACTGTTAAAAATTATATAGGTGGATTTTACATAAATTAGTTAAAAAAAAAATAAAGAGCAAAATCCCCATCCCTACCAACTCGCATCCTCCTCTGCCTCTGTAACAACCCAAATTTTATATTTACCAAAAATATATTATAATTAATTGAGAAATTCAATAAAATGGTGAATATTCATAAATTTGGATCTTGTGAATTTTAAAATATTCATATTCATAAGAAAATGGGCAAATTAATTCATGAAAGGAATTAAATTACAAAGGTGATAGCAAAATCAAAATTTTGCCAATCTAGCCCAAAATTAATTATTTTCTAATTAATTGGAGTTAATTTCAATTAATCAAGGAAGATAAAGGAAAATGCATAATTAGAATATCTTGGTAGATGTATGCTTGTGACAAGTGTCACATTATGGTCCCTTGATAAGATCAAGGGCTAAGAGGCAAAAAAACCCAAATGATGAGAGGATATGGCATAAAGAAAGAAGGCATGGCTGGAGGTATGGGAGGAGGGATGCTGTCTTTGACAAGTGTTGAAATCTCAACTCTTGATGAAATCAAAGGCTAGGAAGAAGGAAGACTAAATTAATAAAAACATTCTCCTTCCTCTTTCATGCCACAATTCGGCCAACACCAAGGAAAAGAGAGAGAGAGTGTGTGAGCTTGAGAAACCTTGAAGAGTTAGAGAGAAGGAAGAAGAAGAAATTAAAGTAAGTATGGTCTCTTTGGTTTTTCTTGTAGCATTTCCCTAGATCCTTCACTAAACTCTTGTTTCTCATGAATCCATGGTGGTGAAGACATACTTTGAGATCAAGAAGAGAGGGAGGAGGTGTAATGCCCCAATTTGTAATTAAGGGCTAATGAGGATTAGTGTGGATATTTATGAATTTAAATAAGAATTATTATGTGTTTTATGGCTATTTTAATTAATACGTCATCATTATTGAGAAATTGGAAGAACGGAATTATTGGGCAAGTAGTTGGTGATTAGTGGGAAAATTAATTTCTAACTATGGGAGAAATGGGAAATGTAATTAAAATGGCTAATGGAGGAATTAAATAAGCTAATTGGAGACTTAGTGTGTGTGAGCCAATGAGGAGTAGACACTTGGCAAGATCACATGTGAAGGGATTGGGAGAAAAGTCAAGATGTAATTTTAAATCAGTTTCTCTCTCCTCTCTTCCCTCTTGTGCTCTGAAGTAGTAAGGGATGGAGTAAGATAATCATTCTTCATCTTCTCCATCACTCAACCTCTATCATTTTCTCTCTCTCATTTTCTCTCCCTGATTCAGCATCATTATTGCTGAAAATAGAGAAAGGAAAGCTTGAGAAAAGGTAAGGAAAATGACCTCCATTGCTCAAACTCATTTCTTTAAAGTTGTTCCTTGAGTTAAGAGCTACATTTCTATGGTTATAGTTTGCCATTTTGTGTTGGTTTGAGACTTCAATAAATTGTGGAGGTTGGAGAATCAAGAAGCTCTTTTGAGAAAGTTGTTAAGGTGAGTTTAAGAGACCTTTCTATATAAGTTTTGTGCCAAATGCTTTAGCTTGGAAATTCTGGAAATTTGGCATGAAATTTCAAAAATTAGGGTCTTGTGGTGTTTGAATTGTTGTTGTCATGGATATGATGCTTTGAAATGTATCTTGGGTAGATAGAATTTGATTGAAGCTTAAATGTAAGGTTTGACACATTTGTGTTGGTTTTGTGCATTGGGCAAAAATAGGGCATGTAATTGGGTTGTGATTTTGGTCATTTTGAGGTTATCATTGTGATTGTTGTGAAAATTTATGTCGGAATAGGCTTGATTATTAATTTTGGAGCCATTGGATACTTTGGTAGAAAATTGAAAAATTTGTCTTGTGTGAACTCTGTTTGGGCAGTCAGTTTGCATGAGCGTTTTGAATGACCAAATGGTGTAGGAAAATTCTGAAACTTTCCAGTCTTAACTTTCACATCCCAAGCTTCAAAATGGATATATAATTTGTGTCATTTCATTTTGTTAACTGAGAGTTATGCTTTGCCAAAGTTTGGGATAAAAATGGGACTCTGTTTTGGAGTAGTGTTGAGTTTTGGATAATTCTGGAATTTTGTGGTGATTCTGGTTATGGTCCATATTTTTCTAGTAATGAGGACTTAAATAACTTTCATTTGGCTTTGGAATCACCTCGTTTCGATTTTTCTAGAATTAGTTATGAATTTTGGAAATTCAGCCAAGAATCAAGGAATTTCTTGGCCACGGCCCAAACCTTTCTGACCTGATTCTGGCCGCGGCCTATGGGTGGCTGGCCACGGCCAGTGACTTTCTAACCATATTTTGGCCGCGGCCAACCCTTATGTTCCAGCACTTTGAGTTTTTGAAAAGAGATCTCTAACCTATTGTTTCCCAATCTTTTAGGGCTTTTATTAGAGGCATTTGTGGTCTCTTAAGGGTCAATTATGATAACCAAATTTAAATTTTATGAAGTAAATTAAGTCTTGGAATAGAGTATAATTCTTCATCCTTAATTATGATTCTAGGATTTGACATTTTCTCTACTCGGGAGAGACCAGCGCTAGGACACGCCTGCAGGACCAAGGTAGTGACTTTTCTCTCACATTGTGTATGATGTTTTGGTATGCATAACTTATCATTGAACTTTGTGAACTGTGTGCCATGGTCTATTACAGCGTGAGCACTTCAGCATGAGCCGTATAGGGATTGACACTGGTCATCTATAGGTCGGCCGTTGAACTGTTGTCGTAATTGACATGAATTTTTGTGTATCCGACCAGTAGGGTGGCGTTTGTGAATCCAGCCTTGGGTTGTGTGTTGATCTTGCCTATATGGCTTGTGTTATGAATTGCTTTATATGAATTCTAGATGTGATGAAATATATTGTGTGGATTGTTGTGATGCAATGCAGCGTGAGCAATCGTAAGGGATGACATGTGTCATACTAACTATTGCTGTTATAACTGCCGTTGTAGTTGCTTTGTGTGGATAATGATTTGATTTCATGTCTTATTGTTGTACATACTATGATTGATTTGATACTACAGGGATTCCTTAGAATCTCACTCTCCCAAAAACCATGTTTTAGACAAGGCAGAAGGATCAAAGGGAAAGCAGGTGACGAAGAGTAATTAGAGCTCTGGTTTAGGAGTATACTTTGGTTATTGGTTATCATGTAAATCATTTGAATATTTTTGGATCAATTGTATATGTATTGGGATAGATTGTATAGTATTGTGTAATCCCCAAGTTAAGGGTAATGAATTGTGGGCTTTGTGCCTTTGTAAAACCCTTATTAATGAATGGAACCCGAGCGTGTCGGGAATTTGCATTATACTATGATATTTGTGAATGAAATCAACTTGTACAGGTCATTTAATATTGAAATGTGAATATGAGACCGTCATGAACAAGTTTTGTAAAAGTTTTTGTAAGCCATGATTTTGGGAAGTTTGATTTTGTTTAAGTCCCAAAATCATCTAAGGTCTCTAATTCTACATCAATTACGTGTTTATGAACTAAATCTCGGCCTATGGTGGAAGGGGGTTACAGGAGGTGAGTAAGAGTAAGAGGATCCAAGAAGTAAAAAAGGGTAACTTCATGAACTTGCTTTCTTATGGTGTAGTTATTGTTTCTTGACTTTTCAAGTTTCTTGGTTGAGTTGAAAAATTGGGAAAGCTATAACCCTAAGGGGTTATGCTACCAAAATTTCTTTGAATCGTGGTTAATATGTGTTTAAATAATTTAATAAAGGATTAGAAGTAGAAAAGTACAAGTTTTGGAAGTTTAAACACAAAACTACATTTTTCCATTTTTCATGAAATATTTTGGCTAGCACTATTTCAAAGGCTAGGAGTTGAATTTTCATGAAATAAATGGTTCCATTGGATTCAGTGGGCAATATGTAGGGTTACAGTTGGGCATTTTTTCGGTAGAGGCCAAAAAAGCATAATTACGAAAACGCTCCTAAAATCCCTAACTCGGGGCTATCAAGGGTATTTTTATAATTTCACACTGAATTTAGTGATTTCGAGCCTGAAAATGGATTCCTTGGGTGAAAATATGTTAGGATAGCCCTAGTCAAGTTTTTAGAAAAACGTGCCATCGGACCGGGTACGGCTGGGCCAGGCCGGGGTCTCGGGGGCATTTTGGTAAAATTTCATCATAGACTAATATAACTACCAGAAACACTACGGAAGCGTCTAAACTGTACATTTAACATTCTAGGACCGAGTAGAGAGCCCGAGGGTTTGGCACGTAAATCGAGGCATGTTATTTGAAGATCGAGGAAGGGCAATTAAGGTAGGGAACTTACCTCTCCTGCATGTATTTGATATTTGTGCTTGTGTATTAATGCATGTTATTGATTTGTTTCATTTTGTGAAACATATATGAATGATCGAAGCTCTGTTTCTGTTTATGCTATGGCCATACGTATATTATTTAAAACATTGAGCTCACAAATATGTCATTGTGTGAGCATGGGTTATGTAATACAAGCATGTCATGCATTAAACACTTATTTTGCATGCATATTGTTATTGCTTTCCTACTAAAATTCCCCAGAATCTCACCCTCCCCTACCAACAATTTAGATAGGAGAAGACAGAACGTATGCTGAGAACAAAGAAGAGAACCATACGAGGGGATTGCAGTGGTGGAACGAAGACTGGAAGATGTCTCCGTTTCACTGGGATAGGTTTAGACACCCACGTAGCACTGCGAGGCTACATTAATTGTAATTATCAAGTACAAACCCCTATGGAAAATTTTCGTAACCGTGCACATAATATCAGTATATCTATATTATTCCTGTGTTGTCTAATAAACTGCGTATCATTTTCCACAAATACTCTGAAATAGGTGAAAATAAGATAAGGGTGTGACAGCCTTTGTTTTCCATAAACCTTGATGGGCATCTGTGACATCCGTAACAGATCCTTCTAAAGTATCAAAAGGCAACGAATGACTCACATTGGAGAACAAGTTGAAGCTAGTTATGATATAAATATATGTTTAATTAAAAAATTAAGAAGAATATTAAAATGATTCATAAAAAAAGTTTTAAAATAAAATTATGGGAAAATCCCTGATAAATGACCACAAAATGATGAAAAGACACAAAGGTGATAAAAGATTCTGAAATACTACAGAGGTGACAGGTGACTGAGCAGGGATTTTCATTTTGGGATCAAAAGATGGGTTTGCCCCTAGGCAAATTTGAAAAGAAAAGAGGAAGAGAGGGAGTCATTTTTTTCGGGAGTGGGTCATTGGCAGTTTTGGAGGAGTAAAAGAGTGGTGGGGAGCAGGGGATGTTAGTCGCATATATAGTGGGTCCGAAGTAGGTGGGGTCGATTTGAGGAGGAAGGAAGGAGTTGACGGGGCTAAGGAGTGTGCCGCATTCTTCCATTGAAGCAGAGAAGAGGTCGATTGTTCCGGTGGCTAAAATATGAGAACAAACAGCGACCCACGCCAGTAAAAGCAGTCATTTGGGGTGAGTTGGGTTTGCTTTTGTCAATTAGTCCATTAACTGTTATGCGTTGTCACATGCTCACAAGCATTTACGGACACAAGACTTTATCAGGTGCTGATGCTAATGCTGATGCTAACATTTTTGTAAATGTCCCCTGAATTTGAACGTTCCATAATGCTACCTAATAGTTTATCAAGTTATGAATTCTGTTTCCCAATATTTGTTTAGCATTTCCCATTACAGCATCCCACATTTTGCACCTTGGATGCCAATAAGACTTGAAGCTATTTTTGTTTTTCCCCACGTTACATTATAATTTCTGAACTTGTTATAACTGCTAGTGAAAGTGCTTCCACAATTCCCGATATGGTTTTATCAAGTTTCGTTACGGGTTTACCAAAATTAGATAAGCATTTCCTCACACGCCCCTCGTTGCTTGTGGACTTGGTTGCGAACATGGCCTGAGGGTACTTTGTTTTTCCCAAGCTAACATTGTAAGATACAAACTCATGTTATGGGTTTCGCAAACATATATTAGCTCTTCGCATCTAGTAATGCAAACCTTTTGTCACTCACCTGACACTTTAATTACATTAACTTTTCACGGCTTCCGCAATATGTGATTACGTTTTATCAAGTTTTGTTAACCTTTTAGCAATATAGGATAAGCACTTCACAGACGTACCCACAAGTTTGTTAACTTGGTCGCAAACAAGCACTGAAGCATATGACCCACCAACATTATATTAACATTTGTCAACTTTATATAAGCTAATCTCAATGTTAGATAAATATTTCGTAGGTGATATTGCTAACTTTTGGCCTATCTTCGAAAATTGAATCCCCTGAATGTTATATTGGTTCCCCAAATCCAGATAAAGGTTTATCACCTAATGATTAAATGTTTAGCAATTTATGATTAGCAGTTCGCAGATGTCATAACTAATTTGGCAACTTGGATGGAAACAAGAACTAAAGCAAATTGTTTACCCCAACATTATATTAACAGTTGTCAAGTATATATAAGCGAATAGCAATGTTAGATAAGCTTTTCGCAGATGATACCGCTAACATTTGCCCTATCTTTGAAAATTGATTCCCCTAAATGTTAAACTGGTTCCACAAATCCAGATAAAGGTTTATCATCTAAGTATTACTTTTTTCGCGATTTACGATTTGCATTTCACAGACATCTTACCTATTTTGTCATCTTGGACGCAAGCACTGAAGAAAATTGTTTCCCTAAGATTAGCTTAATATTTATCAGGTTAATATAACATTTTCACAATTTCAGATAAGGATTTCATATGAGTTTACGCTAACATTTCGAATCTTCCAAATTTGAAGCCCCTGAACATTAAACTGGTTCCACAAATCCAGATAAAGGTTTATCACCTCAGGATTACAATTTTCGCATTTTATGATTTGCATTTCGCTGACGCGTTACCTATTTTGTCATCTTAGACACAAGCACTGAAGCAAACTATTTCCCCCAAGATTATCTTAACATTTCTCAGGTTAATATAATATTTTCGCAAGTTGTGCTAACTATTTTGCAGGTGTTTACGCTAACATTTCGACTCTTCGAAATTTGTAGCCCCTGAATGGTATAATGGTTCCCCATATCTAGATAAAGGTTTATCATATAAGGATTACCTATTTCGCAAGTAATTATTTTCATTTCGCAGATGTATTAACTACTTGGTCAGCTTGGAGGCAAGAACTGAAGCAAATTGTTTTCCCCAAGATTATCTTAACATGTATCAGGTTCATATAAGATTTTCACAATTGTAGATAAGGATTGCGCAGGCGTGTACGCTAACATTTCGAATCTTCCAAATTTTGAAGCCCCTTAACATTAAATTGGTTCCCCATATCTGCATAAAGGTTTATCATCTACGGATTACATATTTCACGATTTATGATTTGCATTTCGCAGACGTCTATACTATTAGCAGCTGATAACTTTTTTTATCTATGACAACAAAATTCTAGACTGTTGTAGGATTTTTCCCAACAACGGTTAAGGTTCCCTGAATGGACGATGCGCATTTCCCAACTCTACATTAACACTTAACATGTTCCTCCACAACTTCTGTAGCATTACACTTGAAACATCAGCATGCCATGATAGTGCAATTGCGTTATAAGAACATATCAAAACAGGCCAAAACAATACTTACATAGACAAAAAGAAAGGAATGGGCAATATATACCCAAAAACATGACATACTTACATGTAGGCCTTATAAAGGGGTATGACCTTACATACACAAAAATGGGGAATTCACTGTCAGTGCCAAAAAAACCAGCAATAATAAACATTGTTCTAACATATGCATTGACAACAGGACATTAAGAAAGTGGTTCCTCTTAATGTTCCTTTGCAGGAATCTCTCGATCCTGCATTAAATATTTACAAAATCTTATTAACGATTACCAACATTTGCTTACAAAATGCCAACATATTCATTACAACAACTTTTTCTAACTTACAGATAATATTGCAAATGTTGGTTCAGATTATCCTTATGGGCTGCAAACACATGACCTTTGCTGTCATTGAACCGAAACAAATTTCCTATTTCTCCATCACTATCAAGATCAATTATAGTCCTCTCATCAAACATAAATTTATGGGTTAATATAAGTTTTAGTCCCTAAAGTTTGGCTCAGTTTGGGTTTTGGTCCCTAAAGTTTGGGCCGTTTGGGGGTTGCTCCCTGAAGATTTAAAAGGACTTGCTTATGGTTTTAACGGTGTTAAATCATCCTACGTGGCTCTTACACCGTCAAAAAAGCTGATGTGTCATGCCTTGTAGATAGATGATGTGGCAAATATAATATATAATAATATACTGTTTAAAAAAATCACAACAGCCCAATGCCAAAGAAGCAAAACGCACCAATATACTGAAACACAAAATTGACACAGTGAAAGGAGAAAAGAAATCGAAGGGCTAGGGCGAGCTTCCAAGAGGGCAACAGTGGGTTGTGAGGTCAAAGAAAAGGGGGAAGGGGTTGGGCAAGCTTGGAGGAGGTTCAAGGAAGGCGATAATCTACTACGGTGCGACCGAAGGTGCAATTGTGTGTTAGAATGATGCCTTCTTCTAGTCGGTCATCGGGTTCAAACAGAAAGGGAAGAACAGTTGGTGAAACGTGCAGATGTGGGGATGAATTTGTAGTTCTCACTTCATGGACAGAGCAAAACTATGGTAGGAGGTTTGTTAAGTGTCCAAATTTTAAGGTTAGTGGACGTGGTGTGAACTCCTAATTCCAATATACAATGAAGCAATCTTTTAATAAGTATTTGCTTTAGTGTTAGATCCATTTTGAATGTATTTAGTTAAACAAATGCGCAGTCTAAATGCTAATGATTAATAAGTATGTTGATGATTCATATATTCTGCCTAAGTCTGAATGCTAATGATTAATTGTAATTATTCAGAATATGAAATGCGCAGGGCACAACTGATCTGAAGTTCACATGACTAAAAATCAATGTTGATGATTAATTGTTACCTCTGTTTTCTAGCATGTCTTAAATCCATGTTGTTCATTTATCTTGAATGGGACATAGGGCTTCATTTAGCCTTTCTAGTGATGTCAAGTTAGAATTGTTAGATGACATGGCATTCTTAGCTTGCTTAATGCTTATGAATAAACCACCTACCATGTATGATTGCTATGTCAAGGGGATCTACTAGCAGTAATTTTCAGTTGCATAGTAATTTGCGAATGATTTGCAAGGACCTCAATTTCTTTTGCCTTGACTACAGTATTCAACCAAAGCCACATGGTATTTCTTCATTTCTTAAACTCTACTAGACACTGCAGTGGCATCATATATGAATTTAGTATAAAGGCCTCTGATTTTTACTTGCTGATGAGCATGCTGCCATTTAGTATAGTATTAAATATTGTACTAAATCATCTTAGGTTCTACAGTTAGCAATGGCCTAGTCTATGAGTTTATGAATCCTCTAATTTTTTTGTGATGCACAGACACGTTGGGGATGCAACTACTTCGATTGGATTGATAGACCAATTCAAAATCCAATTGTAGAGGAGCTAAAGAAGATGAAGAAAGACAATATTGAATTGAGAAGGAGGTTGAAGTTTGTGAAAGGGATCTTATTTGTAGTGGCCTTTGTGAATATTTGTTTGATATGGAAAGTTATCATTTTCAATATATGAAGTTTGTTTATATAATGGCGTTTGTAGAAGGTCACTTTTTTTTTTGTTTAACGGCCTCAGCCTATGTAATGGCTGAGTTATGCTTGACATTGTAAACCTTAATGGAAGCTAATATTATAGAAAACTTGTTATGTGTCAAAGCTAATACCATCATGCAAATACCATATTGTCAATATGCTTTCCAGAGTTTACTGTTGAATGAGTAATGCACAAAGTTTCAGACACCAAGAAGAAAAGCAGGGAAACATTTGTACTTGAAAGCACAAGAGACAAAGAGCATAGTCCAAATAAAAGTTGCATATTGTCCAAAAGCTATTGCTCTTATAATTACAAGCAATAATTATACCAAAAGCTTTGCTCTTATAAATACAAGTAATAATTATACCAAAAGCTATTGCTTCTATAATCACAAGCAATAATTATACCAAAAGCTATTGATTATATAATTACAAGCAAAATGTCAAATTTGAGTCAAAAACAAAATGTCAAGTTTGTCTAAACTATTACAACAAACATTTTGTCACCAAAACCAACAGTCACTTTGTTACATGTAACCATAAATGTCAAATTTGACTGCCTCCCGGAGGAGTTGTGTAACCCCCTGACTTTAAACACGTAATTATAATTCGATATTACTTAATTAAATTGGTTTAGAGACCGTCGAATAGTTCAAAACTCATTTAAAACTCCCTTTTTAGTAGGTACTTTACAAAATTTTCAAAACTTCTTTCCTATTCCGGTCTCAAGTTCAATTATCGAATATAATCACCTGTGCAGTTAATTTACATTCATTCATATTAGAATATCTAATAGCAATCTCGGCAACCCCCGGGTTCCATTCATTCACTAGAAGGTTTATAATTTCCATATAGGGGATTACACAACTATATTCAACTACCAATCACAACCCAAACATAATTTACAGATTCCCTGTCCAACAGATTTAACCAACACATCCAAAAATAAATGTCCCTACAGGGTTCTAGCCGCTCTGGGTCGTACGCTTCTCCTTAGAGCCACTTGCCCTGTCTGAAAGGTTAGTTAAAGGAAAGAATGAGATTCAAAAGAATCCCAGTAGTAACAAAACATTTATACCACACATAAGCATACAGCATGTAAGCAAATCATCATACAGCAGTAGCAGCATAAATCACACTCCACTCTCATCCCCTTTCTCCACCGGGAAGGCACACCGTCCTAACCCGAACCGTTGTTAGCTACTCAGGGACTATTGGCGTGGCAGTGCATACACATAGCCTTATAGCTCATATAGCTATCCGGCTTTCACAAATGGCCCGTCGGCCTTCACAAATAGCCTTTCGGCCCACATAATCACATATATCACACCTCATCCTCATCCCCTTTCTCCGCTGGGAAGGCACACCGTCCTAACCCGAACCGTTGTTAGCTACTCAGGGACTATTGGTATGACGGTGTTTACACATATTCACAATGTCGTAGCATACGAGTTTATCACAAATCAATGATAATACACACATACAATGCATCACATATGGTATGAAAGAAAAGTTACTACCTCGTTCCTTCCTGACGTCCTTCGGCACAGTTGGCTCACGAGAACGGCAAATGTCGAATCCTATAAACCAAATTAGGGACAATAAATCAATCTCTTTTCCAAGTTCTTAATAGTACTTAAGTTGGTTATCATTTAGACTCTTAAGGTGGCTATTAAAGGCCTACACATATACCCAAAGGGTTGGGAAAAGCTATACCAAAAACCACCTTTAAAAAATGCAAAACACTGATTTTTGGGGGTTGGCCGCGGCCCAGAAAATCCAGTTTCTTGACTGAAATTCCAAAAATCATAACTAATTCAGGAAAAATCGAAATAAGGTGATTCCAAAGCCAAATGAAAGCTATTTAAGTCCTATTTCTAGGAAAAATATTGGCCATTACTAGAAATCACCACAAAAGTCCAGATTTACCAAAAACCTAACGTTGTGCCAAAACAGAGTCCAGTTTGGATGCCAAACTTTGGTCAGTTCAAACTCCCAGCTCACAAAGCGAAATGACACAAAATTTATGTCCATTTTGAAGCTTGAGATGTGAAATTTAAGACTAGAAAGTTTCATAATTTTCCAACATCATTTGCCCATTCAAAATATGTCCACGCCATCTGACTGTCCAGAACAGACTTACACTAGACAGATTTTCCAGATTTTTTTACATTTGATCCCAAATGATTCCCCAAATCAATTCCAATGGCCAAAATGTTCAACAAAAGACCAAATTCTACACAACACATAAGCCAATTCATACCATTCAAAAATTGCACAAAATCAGGGCAAATTCATAAATTCCCAATACTCAACCAATGATTACAACAACTATACCAAAATGCTTCTAATTCTTACCTCTTCTTCTTCCTAAAGCCAATTCTTCAACTCTCCAACTTCCCAATTTCCACAAGTTCTCAAACTTCACCAATCAAAATTCTGAAACCATAGGAATATAGCCCTCAACCTCATGTACAACATTAATGAAAGACACTTGAGCATATGAAGGCTTTAACTTACCAAGAATTCAAGCTTTTCTCTTGCTCTTTCCTTAGCTTGTTCAGCGAAAAATGGAGGAGGATGAGAGAGAAATGAAATAATGAAGAAGCATCAGATTTTTGGGCTCCTAATACACTCTTGGCCGACACTTAGAAGTGGAGAGAAGAGAAAAAATGATTAGAAAGCTTAACTTTAATCCAAGGGTCCTTGTTTTGCCACTTGGCACCATCCTATACTTCCTACTATGATTTCATATAAACTTGCATGCATAGGATTCCACCTCTTGTTCTTTCAATCCTAGCCATTGATCTTGATTACTAAGGAGTGTTCTCATCGGTAACTAACCAGTCAGTCGGTAAATTTACCGTTTTACCCCTGATTATCACAATGCACAATATATGCTTCAAAAGTGTTCAATTAAGATTAATTACATCACTTTGAAATTATAAATCCTTGGGGATATTACAAGTTGCATTGATTGACTCTTGTGTGCAAGAATGTTGAATGACTTTTGTTCCCGAACGTCCTGAGTTGCCCTTTGGTTGCTTGCTTGAAGTAGCATTACTAGTCAATGGTTCCTTGCAAGACCTTCGGTTGTGACCTTGCTTATGATAGTTGGAACATGTGACAAGTGTATTTGCTCGTTTCTCCTTCAAAGTTTCTTTTAAGTTCTCATCTACTCCTCTTTTCCTTTTCTTTTGTGGTCGTCCTGGATGTTTGTGATATGCTGGAGGATCAAGTGGTTGACCATCAACTTTCTCCCAAATGTTGTCTCCATTGATAGGCTCAATTACCGGGGAGTAAGAAGCCAAAAAAGATTGCAAAGTCAGGTGTCAACATACTCATGTGGATCCTCCCTCTTAACATATATGAAAGCAAGTGCATCTCTTAAACAAAAAAAAAAATTATCAGTCAGCATAATAAATAAGACACATTAATTGCAATGGAGAGAAACTGATTTTACTGTTGAATGAGTCAACAAACAAGCATAAAACATATGCTGATTTTAATTGCAATAGAGAGAAACTGATTTTACTGTTGAATGAGTCAACAAACAAGCATAAAACAGATGCTGATTTTCATTGTAATGGAAAGAAACTGATTTTACTGTTTAATTGCAATGGAGAGACACATTAAATATCAATCAACGAACAAGTATAAAACAACAGCAATAATCACAACATATTTTTCTGTTTTGTTAAATGGAGAGAAACTGATTTTACTGTTGAATGAGGAATGCATAAAGTTTCAGACACCAAGAGGAAAAGCATATTTAATCACAAAAGATTTTTCTGTTCAGCAATAAAACAGATTTTTCGTTAGACCAAAGTATAATATTAACACCTTAATTGTATACAAGACCAGAAGCATTACAGTAAAGGACAATGAAGAAGACATGCGCTGGAATTGGGATTCAAGAATTAGTCCATTCATCATTATTCCTCAAACCAAAGTTTTAGCATTCATAATATAACTACACTGACCAAAAGCAATGTAGATAAACAACAACCAAATTTCTTAACAATGAATCTGAATTCAGTTAGAGGACTGCAATGCAACAATTCCTATACAAATTCAAATATGCAATAATCACAGCAGAGAACGATCTCAATTACAGCAGAGAAATGTTACCAAGAAACATAAGTAGGTATTGAAATATAAGTGAAATGAAAACAAATATAAGTTTGTTACCTGCATGGGATACCATTCAATTGCCACCAATAACATGAGCACCTTCTAGCAGTAAGATCAACTTGATACTTATACCTATTAAGTGAAACCTCATAGTGATTATCACCCACATATCTTACTTCCCACTTTCGAAATTCTTGAATTTCCTTTTCTAATCTCTTACGAGGTCGTGGGCACACTATCCCCTTGTCACGGTATTTCTCTGCCTTCACGCGGTTTTCAGCAAATCTCGTCATTAGGTACGTTCGGATCTAATCAAGCATGCTCACAATGGGAAGCTCTCTTGCCTCTAACATTCTTCCATTGAATGACTCTATAATGTTATTGGTCACCATATCGCATTTGGAAGTCTCATAGAAGTGTGACTTTGTCCAAAATGTTGGAGGAATTACTAATAGATACTCATATGCTATAGTTGAAACAGCCTTCAACTCATTCATTCGTTCTTTCCATTCAGTCTTAATAGTTGCCTTTGAAGCACGAAGAATTAAGTCACGAACCACAACTCCTCCTCCATATTTGGCTTTAATATTTGCATACAAATGCCGAATGCAAAATCTATGTTCATCACCTTCAAGTAGCTCTTCAAATGTAGGAACAAGACCCTACATGTAATTGTCATTCATAAATTAAACACATGCTATTGATTCATAATTAAGCAAAATTGAAAGTAACATCAAAACTGTAGCGCAGATTAGGAAAATAAGGAATTGTTCAAATATAGTATATTATACCTTTTGCCGGTCAGATATACACACCCATCTTCTTTCTCTCATTGTGTCAATATCAGTAAATAAATTTAGCAAAAACCATGTCCAAGAGTTTATGTTCTCTCCCTCAACAACAGCCCAAGCCAATGGGAAGTATTGGTCATTAGCATCACGGCCCACTGCCAACAGTAGTATTCCCCCATACGGCCCCTTCAAAAAACACCCATCCAACCCAATGATAGGTCTGCATCTAGCTAAGAAACCTCGCTTCACTGCACCAATACACTCATACAGTCTTCTAAATATAGGAGGACGATCTATATATGGTTGATTGGTAACTAATACAAAGCTTGTGTCAGGGTTATACTTTTTCACTTCATTGCAATAATCTCTCAACTTATGATATTGCTCCTTATAATCACCCTCAATCATTGACTTCACCCTTTTCCTTGCCTTGTATGCCTTCCACACAGAGACATCAACCATGTAGTGCTCCCTTACTGCTGCAATTACATCTGCCAACTTCAAGTTCTTGTTGATCCTCATAATGTTAACTATTTTCTCTGAAATCCACTTGTACGAAGCATTCTTCCCCTTTATCGACACCCCACATGTGTGTTTTGAGTGAAGTGTCTTCAACCTATATGTTAGGTCACCACCGCTTCCTTTACTTACAAATGCTAACCATTTGCATTCCTTATGTACACACTTTACTCTACATCTAACCTTATCATTCTTTATGAACTTTATTTCATATCCATTTAGCAATGCATGCTCTCTGACTGCACTTTTAAATTGTTGAAGTGAAGTGAACTCCATCCCCAACTCAAATTTAAACTCTTTGCACATCTCTGAGGGGTTATATCTTGGGTGTTTTTCTGCAACCATTATTTCATCCTCATAATCACACATTCCATCAACTTCCTCAATCTCCTCAGATTCATAATCAGACAACATTGCTAACATATCCTCCTCTCTCACCTCAACCACCGCTGTTTGCTCTTCTTGCTCAAACTGCACTCTCATTAATTGTAAACTACCAACAACTTCATCTAAAACATCACCTACACCAACATCAACATACTGCCTAAAATTGTCATCATCTACATTTTCTTCATCACTATCCTCAAAATCTGATAGCCAATCCGCTGATCCATTATCACTCTCATCCACCGCACTACTGTCACTGCTATCTTTTTGTAAATCCATAGTTCACCTATGCAAAACATAGAAACTTATACAACATCACCAACGCAATCGTAGCCATAACAATCTTTGTCTGCATTACTCAAATGAAATTATACAGAGAACTAAACAGAGGATATATAACTATATACAATTTCAACAAAACTATCACACATTTAGCAGATAGCGTCTTAGATATATTGGGGACACTCAACAGTAGCAAAATGTATGGCACATTATGATACGATGAAACCAGAGGTGTTGGGAACAATGTTACCGACCATTGAACAATCAAGTAAGGAAAAACAGAGCACGAATTTCGCAAACCGTACAAAATGAAGAAGAAGCTTTACTGCTCTACTAAGATGTATCAACAGAAGCAACCTGGGTAAATCAAACCTAATGACTAAATACTTCAAACCAAACAACAAATCATACACAAATTTTCCCTTCCCATTCATCTATTTCACCACTCTACTGCTTTAGATTATCAGAGCAGCTTGGGTTTTGCAACGACATCGATACAAGAACAACAACCTCCTTACCTCAGAAACACGAGAATGACGCGGCACTCAACCTCTAATATTCACTCCACCGTCGACGACAGTGATCACCCCTCCGGCGACGGCCACATCAGACTTCACCGGTTGTGGGTCCGGTTTGACCTAAAACTTCCCCTTTTCCTTTTGATTTTACGTTGACCCTCTCGCAATGGCTGGTGCGTTTTGCTTCTTTAGCATTGGGCTGCTGTGATTTTTTTAAACAGTATATTATTATATATTATATTTTCCACATCATCTATCTACAAGGCATGACACATAATCTTTTTTGACGGTGTTAGAGCCAAGTAGGATGATTTAACCCCGTTAAAACCATGAGCAAGTCCTTTTAAATCTTCAGGGACTAACCCCCCAAACGGCCCAAACTACAGAGACCAAAACCACCACTTTGAAACTTTAGGGACCAAAACCCAAACTGAGCCAAACTTCAAGGACTAAAACTTATATTAACCATAAATTTATATTTAATTTCACAACTACTCCCACATCACCTGTCCATATTGCAGTGATTTCCCTTAATTCTTCCAGCCTTATCCCTTCTCTTAGCATTTTTACCTTCACACTACCTCTAATGTATACTTAACTTTACCATCATCATTATTTTCAAAATTTCCCCTACATGAAAATAACAAAACAACTCCTTCGTTGCACTGCCCCTACTATTTTCATCCATTTTGTTACTTCCCCTGCAACAAATAAATGCGCACAGTATCAGTAAAAAGAAGAAAACTAAATGTGCACTTCAGTGTTTAACAACTCTACATTAGGGTTTGTCAGCTTCCTCTTACTTATTTCCTACAAAATCCACCCTATCTTTTCTCTTCACTCTTATAGCTTTAACTCATCTCATCTTCCATCACCATCTTCTACCACATTCACCCAACATAAGCAATTTTACCGCTGCACTAACACCAAGCATCACGTCCCTCCAACCCAAATACTACCCAGCTTCGAAACGCTCACTTCCCATGCAAATACAAATGACGATGAGGAAGAATAATTAATGACGATCGACGGGGCAAGGGATTATCTATACATACCTCAGCTGCCCTTACATTTCGCTGGCTTGCTTTGCTCCTTCACTCTCGTCTTGCAGCTGCACCATGTCACTTATGCACATATCTCTCTCTTCTTTCCTTTTCAGCTCATAAGGGCAAACCCGTCTTTTGATCCCAAAATGAAAATCCCTGCACAATCACCTGTCACCTCTGCAGTATTTCAGAATCTTCTATCACCTCTGTGTCTTTTCATCATTTTGTGGTCATTTATCAGGGATTTTCCCTAAAATTATTTTATTATTTATATAATATTAGTATTTATAGAATAATATTTAATAATATTATATTATACATTTATAGAAGAATGTTATTAGAATCTATTGAAAAATAATAAAAAAGCTATAGGCACCGAAATAAAAATCATGTGAAACTATAAGAGCCTAAAAAAAAGAAAAAAACTACAAGGACTTGATAAAAAAATAAGTGACAATATAAGGACATGATAAAAAGAAAAAAAAAATACTATAGGGACCTAATTAAAAATTGGTTGAAACTATAAGGACTTGCAGATTAATTATTTCTTTTTCAATTTATGTAAAATTCACCTAAACAATTTTAACAGTATTTTAACATTTTTTTTGTCGATGCCTTAGAAACATTAGAGACTCAGTTGCAAGTGAGTCAAAAGTTCAAGGCCAGAGTTATAAGTGAGTTAAAATTTTAAAAGCAAGAAGATTAATTTTCACTATTGTAATAGATGAAAGTTAATTGAGTTCAATGGTTTTAACCCAAATTTTAAAATTTTATTATTGCTTTTGCTCCAAAAAATTGTTATAATTACTATTGCACTATTGAAAAAAGTATAAAGTCATTTTAGCACCTTAACCCTTTATTTTGCATAACAAATTAAAAGGACTATTTTGTATGAAGATGGAAAACAAAGAAATGAATGGAAAAAAAATTTGGAAAAAAAAGAAATGGAGAATAAATATTTTTTATTTATTTATACTATACTTCCTCTGATTTTTAATAAGACATATTTCCCTAACTTGATTAGATTAAAAAAATTAGTTGACTTAGTTAATATGATATATAAAACACCCTACTTATCTTCTTTAGTTCTCTCATTCTCTCTTTTCATTAATTATTATTGAGAGAGCATCATAGGGGGTGAGCTAGAAGAAGATCAACAAATATGAAAAAAAAAAAAAACAAAAGTCTTATATGTAATATCAAAATCAACTTTCTAAATATATCTTATACTAAGGATCAAATGGAGTAATTTATATGATATCAGTTTTGGTAATTTGTGAGGTGTTTTAAATATTTCCCTTACATATGTCTTTATATTAACATTATTAATTAATATATATTATATGATGAGAAGCTTCTGAATTAATATCTTATGGATCAAAATTAAAAAATAGAACATTTATATTAAGCAATTTATGAAATATAATAAATATGAAATATTTTGAATTTATTTTGAGCAATAAAAAGGTAAATTTTTTATAAAGATATACTAAATTGGTAACAGAGATCACGCCAAAAAAAATTGTTGACGCGGTATAGAAGGGATGAAAAAGAATTATGAGAAAGAAAAGCAAGAAATGGAGGATAAATATACTTTATTTATTTATAATTGATATTATATTAGTTTTGATAATTTGAGTCCCCCATCAAAAAGTTTCCCCAATTTCCCCTATTTTTTATTAATAAACTTGATAACAAAAATTTCAACAAATAATTCTAAATCCTTGAAATAAACTATTGATGGAAGTACACCTATTATTAGTTAGGCACCAGAAGAGGGTTCCTCCCTAGAAAATGACAAGCCATTGAACAAAGCCAAGCTATGAAGAAAAAAATGCCAGTTATACACTTAAAAGTTTGGATAAAATCTCGAGACAATGATCAATGCCTCTTGAAACACGGCAAAACCAAAATGGTTTCCAATTCCTAATCAAGCCAAAATAGCTTTTTTTTCTTTTTGGGTCTGGGTTGTAGGAGCCAGGTATTGCTACATCAAAGCCTGTATTGCCTTGAAATATGCATTTGATCATTTAGACTTCTTTCCCTGCTTCTTCTTGATAACTTCATCAATGTACAATATACCTTTGCCTTTGTAGACTTCAGGTGGCTTACAACTGCGCACAGTGGCAGCAAATTGGTGTACCCTTTGCTTCTCTATGCCGGTGCAGCAAACCACATTGTTTTTGAAACAGAAAACCCGAACCGCAGGCGGTACCGTCAATTCGACCTCATGACTGTATCCCAATTTGAGATACAAGAGACGCCCTTGAGATTCAGCTCTGGCTTTGTATCCAACACCCACAATCTTGAGAAAACGAAAAAACTTGGCTTCCATTTAACTTTCAGAAACTTATCACCTAATCATCCACAGAACAAAGCATTATTCAATGTCCAGGAGTAAACAATGTAAATCAAAGACAAACGTCAAAGGAACTGCATCATTTTCAACCGAGTATGACTCAAAGATTAACAAATTCACAAATTACATATATCTTCCCTCTGGTTTCAGATGGCACAATGACCTCCTTCAAGGTTTGTGCATTCTACGCCTACGCCCCCAATGATAGCTTTTTCTATTGGTGAAATTAAATTATAAGAGTCATCTTAGTATAATTTGAAACTAAAAGATACTTGGAGGATGACTAAAAGTATTCTGAAGGTCAGAGTACAACATTGCAGAAAATAGCACTTGGCATCATCAATTAATCTTAAATATTACCAAACAAGATCAATGAGTGATTTAAGATGGCCAAACAACTTTTCTCAAACAAATACATCATGATTAACAATAACACCCTTTACTCTTTCCTATCCCTATCAGAAGCATGAAGGAATTCTTCTATGACTCATGGCTCAAGGCCATGGATCACACTTACTATTGATAAACCCTTTAATTGAACTCCTCAGACTAAAACCTGTCCTACACCATGGACACTACACCATATACTTGATTGACTAAGGCTGACACCAATGTGCTAATTATTTTCTTGGTAATGGTATGTTTTGTACAGGTTTGTAAAATAACGAAGTCTCAACAGCTGCTTGATCTCAGTATGAGTTTATTCAAGTATGTGCTATATATGTTTAATGTAAATGTTGGACCCGATAGGGATACTTGAGAGGAATAGAACTTGATTTCAATGCACAAAAAACAAGATATTGTGAAGGTAATTTTTCATTCATAAAATTATATTTTCATTCCATTCCATTATGTGTACCAAACAGCGCCCTCACTCCTCTGCATCATATAGCAGGAGAGCATTAAGTAATGAGAAACTCACTTCTGATTACCACTATTGTTGTCTGGTTAATTTTATTCCCTTATTTGTGCATTCAGTCAACTCTATCTCTCAATGCTTGATCCCTTATTCCCCCCCCCCCCCCAAGATAGGATTACTAGTAGGCCTAGTAAGATTTGAATTTTAGTTGCCTGATTGCAGGGACTAAATGGGTTAATCTTCTGTAACCACCATCAACATAGTATTGGGAGTACACTACTAGAAATCCAGAAAACTACTGTAGAATGCAGCACCCTCCATCAATATTAGTCATTATCAAACAAGATCAAGAGGTAAGGTATTTGAACATAACTGAAGTAAATATAAATATATTCACCATTTGACCCTTTCATACAATGCACAAGATAGCAGTTGACAATATAAATATATATCCTCGACGGCGAGCTGGACCATCCAGATTCGTGCATCTTATACCCATAGATAGAAGCCCCCCAAGTTTTAACCCCAAATAATATCATCAAGCATGAAAACTAAAAACCCAAGTGTTTCAAGATGTAGAATCAACAATCAGCAACAAGAATCTAATACCATTCAACAAAGAAAACTCAAGTCCAAGCCAGATTCAATCATCTACCCATAAAATCCTTCAACCTTAATCAAGAAATCTCATGGAATTGTCGGGGGGAGAAATGGCGAAGGAGAACGAACTAACCTTCAAGAAGAAAAGCTTGTGGTGCGGTAATGGTGACAGAATCTGGAACGAAGATCCCAGTTGGTGAAGATTGCTGAGAGACGAGGAGAGCGAACAGAGGAAAGTAAATACTGGAGCTAGAGACGACGGGAGCAAGAGAGGACGTCGCCGACGCCCAGAGCGCGAGGTACACTGTCAATGTAAGGGTCATTATTGTCTTCTTACACAACTTATTTTAGGTCCATGAAGGTAGAGTTAAATTCCAGAATTTTACGGGGTTAACTGAAATTATCTCAAAATTATCGGTCAAATGCCCGATTGGTTAGTGGCGTAAGAGGTCCCGGAAGTCACAGCGCTTGCACCTTTAATTTTTTTGAAAAAATGAAAATGCCATTATTCCATATGCAAGTACCAAAATATACTTAAGAGAGCTCATCAGCCCGTTGAGATCTAATTTATTGTTCGTTTGTAATAATTTATTTTTAGATAATAAGTATTTATAAATCGTAATTTACGGTATATGAGGTAAGTATGTGAGAGGAGTTTTATTTCGACTTACGTAATAAGTGCTTATTGACCCTCAATAAGTAATACTAAACACAAACTTAGATGGTTCGAATTAATTTTTTTTACTTATACTTCTTTCTAAAATATATATATATATATATTTTAATGCCTACATAATCTGAAATAAAGATAATTTTTTAATCATCATTTTTTTCTAAAAATAATTTTTTTATTTAAAAATCATTAATTGAAAAAATAAAATCTGAACTATTAAAATTCTGTTTGAATGATGCAAATCTCATTGTAGCGATGAGCTATCGATGCTCATCATTGTGGTAAGCAACTTAATAAGCCTAGACTAACTTGAATTCGAGTCCTACATAGGCTTGTAATGGAGTTGACCCTTTTAAGCTAATAGCTCCATACACTACCCATAAATCAAACCCTGAACGTTGTTTATGCAACCTAGCACCTGATCTTGCTAAACCAACTAGATTTTGGCTGCAACTTTCTTTGTCAAGTATGCAATATAACACATTCCCATGATCATAATTTGTTCTTTCTTCCATACGAACAATCTCACCATTCTCATGATGACAGGTGTTATTCTTCGGGTTAAAGGGAATTTTTGCTTCGGAAGTTTTTTTTTAAAGGAGTGCTGGATATTCAGAAGTATTTTTCAGAGCTATGTCACCTGGAAGTACATAAAACTCAGCAATGTTGACCTATTTAGATGGAACCCTAATGTTGACTGTTAAGTGAAAAAGTCTGACTCTAAAATGCCTAGCTGGCAAGTGATGTGGCTATCAGAGATGGCCGGGAAGAGAGCAAAGGAAAGAGATGGTGTTCAACAGTGGAGAGGTGGAGGACAGTATGGGAATGGTAAAGGAGGGGACTTTTGTTAGAGAAATGGACCATTTTCTGAGAACTGGTGAGGAAGAATTGAGATTAGTAGGAGAAGAGGAAACAAGGGTAATATAGATTGTGAAGAAAATAGGAGAGTATATTATCAAGGAGGAGCTTCAAAAGATAAAGCAAAGAATCTTTTGGAAGTATTTGTCATCGTCAAGGGTTTTCTATGAATGGATGATCAGGCATGTATATTGACATTCCTAGTAATATGCAGCAGAAGAAGAATAAGACAACAAAATCAAATTCTGGGTAAATATCATTATGCTGATAGAATCCTTATATAGTAGAATTATCAGTTTTGCCGATTGGAATTGTGTTGTTCCATTCAAAGTCATAGGAAGTTCTATGTTCTGATCGAGCTTCCCTACAAATTTTTGGTTGATTTAGTTTTGATTTTTTGATTGGGGAATTCTAATTGTTAAGTTTTCTTCTTGTTGATTCTTCATATTAGTCGTCACTCTATGTTTCTTTGGTGAGGGTTATCTGTGAAAATCCGAAAGAAAGGAGAGAGTGGAAAGGAAGAGTTACAGGGAGATAGAGTGAGTTGGCAGCGATGATGAGGAGTCATTTATTGAATGCCATGTGTATATATAAAAGTCAAATTTACAGGTCAAAATTAACAATTTTAATAAAGGGGTGACATTGCTACGTTTTTGTTACTACCAAGTCATATTGCTCTAAAAAATGCTTTTGGGTGCCTAATACTCTTTTGAGAAAATTTTCAAGGTAAAAATGTCCTTTAACTTTATTCTTTGAATAAATTTTCAATCAGGATTTATGGCCACTTTTTCTTAAAAAATACTATGAAGTATTTAATATCAACAGGTTGTTAGTTGAGAAGGTAAGTGGTCTCATTCCTATGAGAGGGAGAATAAAAGTTCAAATATCTGAAAATGCACTTGTTGGAAGAAATGAAAAAAGGGAAACCCTTAGTCAAATAAAAAAAAGTATTATTTAATTAACTTTATTTTTCATATACTCATTTATATAATTAAGAACATAGTCTCACTCTCCTCATTTGGTAATAAATCACATAGACAACATTCGTCTAATTAAATTATTGATAAAATATACTTTTAGTCCTTCAAGTTTTACATGAGGCATATTTTTGATCCCTTAACTTTATAAAATATATTTTTGATCCTATATTTTTAACACCGTTAATATTACTAACAAAAATTATTTATGTAGCAAACTCAAAATGAGTGTGCAGCTCACAAAGCATTTTAAATTTTAATATTTTAATACAATATAGGTTAAAGTATACTTTTGGTTCTTTAAGTTTATATCAAGTATTAGTTTAGTCCCTTATATTTTAAAAATGTACATTCAGTCCTTTAATTTTAACGTCCTTAGTATTATTAACGACAAATGCTAAGTCAGCAAATTTTGAAGATCACGATTCAATTAAATGCTGCAAAGCATGATGTTAATGTAATATTTTTATATTTTAAAAATTAAAATAAACCAGGTGAAGAAAAGACCAAAAACAAGTTTGTTGATCCTCCGCTTCCGCGATTCCCCCTTATACATTCAAAATGAATTTCAAAATCAGGATCATCATCAAGTCTAGTATTCATCTCACGTGAACTCATCATAACTTACTAGAATAAAAAGATCCCAATCAAAATGGACCAAGCTGCCAAAATCATCTTCCACCGCTGAAACGCCCAGAAAAAAGATATTGTAAATTTGCAGCTACAATCGATTTTGCAATTAATATTTTTAGGGGAAAAAGCAAAAGAAAACCACTTTTTTAACTTTACCCAAATCAGAAAATTTTCAGTAATCCAATCAACAATTACACTTGTTGAATATACAGCTAGAAAAAGGGTATACAAAATAAGGAATCTAAATCACACACTTAACAAGTTTGTGATCAAGGAATTATGATCATTAACAGATCGAGGCATAAAAAACTTGGAAACGTGACTGATTTCAGGGCATCCATAATTCTTGAAAATCAGTCAGCATATGTCAATGATTGCACAGAAATTAAATAAATGGCAGCCGCAACGGCCACAAATGGGTTAGAAGAAGGAATTGCTGAAGGGTGAGATGAAGCGTGTTTTTTTTTATCCTAGTTCATTTTAATTTTTAAAATGTAAAGCATTTCATTAAAATTTTGCTTTGTCAGCGTCTGATTGCATCGTAGTCATTAAAATCCACATACACAGCATTTTCTGTTAATAATATCAACGACATTAAAATTAAATGACTAAAAGTGTTATTTTTAAATATAAGAAACTAAATTGATACTTGATGCAAACTTCAAAGATTAAAAATATACTTTAGTCTTAAATTATTAACAAAATTATTAATAATAGGAACTAATATTATGCGATCGCTTTATATATTGGAAGGATTATATTGCCAAGTGATATTTAAGGCTTAGTTAACTAACGTGTGTTTTCACCCCTAAACATTTTTTAAAAAATAAAAATTGATATCATGCTATTAAATTCCATATCATTCAACCCAACGTTTTAATAAATAAGAAAAAAAGATATTTAATTTTGTCAATATAAAAGTTTACTTATATATCTCTATAATATTTAGATAATATAATGTTGCTATCAGGGCAATGGATTCCATTTGTATATAGGGCGTGTGACATCTAAACATTGGTTACAAAGGAAGCATATTACTGCATAGATGAAAAGTGTTCATCTTCACATGTATGACGCTGAAGAGATGAACAGTTTTCTTCTGAAGTTCTCATCTGCCGTACTTTCTTGGGAAAATTACTGTGAGGTTTAAAGTAAGGTACGTAGTTACTAAAAAGTCGTACAATAAGTAAAAAACTTATCATTTTCTATACTGGAAACACTCATTCTCTGAGGCCTCATAATGATTTTGCCTACTTTCTTCTCCATCTTAGTCATTGAGCATTAATTATATTACAAAGAGAAGAAATTGAAGTGTTCATCTTGCTTTACATACGACGTTGAAGACCTGACTTTTCTCTCTAAGTGAAGCTTCCCACTCCATGGACGACATCATGAGATCTGACAGTGCTTCATCCACCTGCCTCATTTCTTGCCTCTTCAATGGATCTTCCCAAAACATCTCTCAGCTAACACTACCATCTGCAGCAAACATATATGCACTATCAATTCCCTATGAGAAACTGACAATGGCACGTGAATAAATAAAAAATCTTAAGCATATATGTTGAATCTAAGAGAGAGCCTCGAACCAACAGTAACATTGCTGACATGTAATTTAAGCTACGAGTTTAAATTCTAGAAGCAACCTTTTCCCTTGTGGAAGTTAGGCTGCGTGTATATATCCTTCCCCAGACTCCACTAGTGGGAGCAGCCTCTCTACTTGTTGGAGTTAGGCTGTATACATATATTCCTCCTGAAACCCTACCTGGTGGGAGCTCTATACATTGAGCTACTTTTTTTAAGAAAAATTAATCTTTTAGTTCCTATGATTTTGACTGGTAGTCACTACATTTTGATTCGGAGTAACTCAGTCTCTATAATTTTGACTCAGTTGTAACTCAATCCCTGAACTTTGACTTACTGCAACTCAATCCCTATAGTTTTAACCATTGTTTAATATTGTCCCCTGTCTTTATTATAGAATATAAGGACTAAATTATAAAAAGGTTAAAACTATAAGGATTGAATTGCAGTGAGTCAAAACTATAGGGACTGAGTTGTACCTAGTCAAAGTGTAGGGAATGAGTTACAATCCAGTCAAAATTATAGTGACCAAAAGATTAACTTTCCCTTTTTTTTTAATTATATAGGTTGAAGCTAACCTTGAATACATCTTCGAGAGGATAGCAACCTTGAAGGTTCCGAACTATGACATTTTCTAGAGCAGTCTCAGGGTCATTATCTTCGAATATTTTATTGACCTGCATGTATGTGATTAATTAAAAGAAAACTTGGTGAAGAAAATAAAAACCAAGGAATCTCAAATAATCCAAAAAAAAAAAAGTAGTAGCATCACTTACAACTGTAATAAGGGATTTCATTTTGTTGGCCTCTAGGCTGTCACGAAATAAAGTACACTTGCCTGTTACCAGCTCTAACAGAACCACTCCAAATGCAAACTGTTGGAAAATAGCCTAGTGTACCCTTGGTGGATTAGGCCTAAGCTTAATAGGATTGGGGTTAAAGTATAAATAATATAAATACTTGGATGGATATATGTAACATTTTTCAAATCATAATTAGTCATATTGTTTAACCAATATAATATGACTATACAAGTGGTATTGTTTCACCGAAACAATATGTCTCTTAATTGAAAGGATATTTTGTCTCTCCGATGGAAGGATACGTTAGTAGAGAGGAAAGGGTACGTAGAACACTATAAATAGGCGTCATGGATTTAGTTGTGATTAACTTGAAACAACATACAGAAACTTTGTCAAACTGACTCCTTATTCCCTCTACTATATTACTCTCTTCTTCTTCCTATGGTAGTGTATTTGCTGTGTATCATAATTGCTTCCGTAACTGTGATCAGATTAGCGTGAGTACAAAAGATTAATGGCCGCACTCTAGGTATGCCCAATAATTCTTACACAAACACATCAGTTTTTGGAGTCGTCTTAAGCTCTTTCACAGATCTTCAAACACAATATTTAAGAATATCAGAAATAAAATCAACCAAGAACGTAAATCATTCTTTCAAACATATATTCTTGTCCATAAGTTTGTGCTAATAAACATGATTCCGAGAGTTTCACAATTTTAAATCATTGATTCCAGTGTGATGAACATAAGCCTAAAGGTAGAGCCATATCCCAAAAGACCATCCTACTAAGAGGAAGAGCCTCTTGAACTTATAAACGACACTTTCTTATAAAGTTTTCTGAAGTGGAAATCATAACAAAATGCTGAAAGAGCCAAAAAATGATAGTATTTCACAGTATATCGAAGAAAAAGTAACATATAACCTACTCTGGTGGAAGGTAGCCAGGTGTTCCAACAAGCCTTGTTCCTATATTAGTATCTTCATCATTTGTTCGTTCTATCAACTTTGCAAGTCCAAAATCTGCCACCTATAAACAATGTCAAGATGATTATGAAATGGACTGAGGTATAAATGTATAAATGACACAATGCTATTTTCACATTACCACGTTTCCTATCAGAAAGAGGAACCAAATTAAAGGTTAGATTAAAATAGCTATTGACAAGTATATCATGTTGAAGAGTATTTTGTTTTATTAAACTTTGCATGTGAAGGTAAGAGAACTATAGACACAAGGTGCTTTAGATTACCATGTACAGTGTTAACATGATGATAAGTTATTGGAGTTGGGACCAAAGGCTTTACAAGGCCCCCATTTTGAGGTAAGCCTTCTTATGTGGGATTCTTGAAGTAGATGGCTCAAACTTTGGTACAACGTCCATTCCTTATTATAAGATATTGTTTGAATAGATATGTTCCTTTTTATAATATACCATTTGAAGATGTCTAAATATTTAATGCATTTTTTTATTTTTACTCTCAATTAATTATATATATTTCTCCTCACTGTTTCCCACTCATTCTCTCTCATCACTTTTTCCACTCACTCTCTCTCCCACCCACCTTCTTTATAAATAAGGGTATTTTTAGAAAATGAGTTGCATTTTTTTACATTAACCAATATTAACTAAATTTTTTATCTACATAATTTAGTTATTGGTATCTTATAAAATAGAAAGGAAGGAGTAATAAGCAATACCTTTGCTCTGTTCTTCTCGTCAAGAAGGATATTGCTAGTCTTTACATCGCGGTGAACATATCGCGCTTCCGTGTAATCATATATGTATTCAAGGCCTTTGCCAGCATCCAAAGCAATCTGAATTCTAGCATTCCATGAAAGGGGCTGATAACTTGTCTCAAAACCACTCTTTTTATTTATTTGTATATATAGCTAAGAAAAAATAGTGCATATACATATATATAAGAAAAAGTAGTGCATATATATATATGTGTGTGTGTGTGTGTGTGTATGTTATAAGTGTAAATAGTCTATTAAAAAGTGTAAATGTACACTGTCATAAACAAGTAATACAATAGTGAGTAAAGTATCGTTCCCTTGAGGATTGATCACTAAGTATCAAAATGAGTAATTTTAACTCTATTTAGTCTATCGATTAATTGGTGATTGAGATTACAAAATTAAAAATGATTAAATATGAACGCAAATGATATGAAACAACTATGAGAAAAAGTCCTAGGGATCAGATTTCACTTAACAAATTCTGCATTGAATCACTTATCTATTCTAATCTAATTTATTCCACATGATTGATAGCCGAGTTTCCCTCATGTAATTACTAGCCTCTTCCAAGGTCAAGCAATTCTATAATTAATTTTTAATCCAATATATTCCTATATGAATTCAAACAATTAATCATGCATTAAGATTTATGGAACTTATTAAGACTATATAACTCATATGAATATATTCCTATTTCATATGCAAGTTATGGTTTTAATTATATGATCTATACACATGCATCTCGTTCCGGTCTTAACATGCATATTGAAATCATTCAAAAGATAGCCAATCGATCAAAAGAATTAAGAATAATAATTAAAACTCAATCATGAAGAAAAAAAAAATTAAAACTAGATTTAATAAGTTAATATTCAATCCGTTATTAATAAGCTACATTATCACCCGAGGAAAATGGAAATCTAGCTCATAATGAAATTAAAAACAAAACCAAAATAAAATGAAAACTTCATAAACATTGCATAAGACTTTAATATTAAATTCTAAAACATAAATATACAAAAATTAGATGCATGAAAATGGAGAAAATCTAGCAGTCCTTTTAGGAGGTAAAACCTTTCATGTAGGTGATAACCTATACCATCCATAAAGGAGGACTACCTAAGCCTTCCATGTAGAAGGCATACAAGAAGCAAATACAATGCATAAAATTAACTCTAAGATGGTGTATGTGAAGAAGAGAGGAAAGTAATGGATATGAAATTGTGTGCGGCAAATGTGAGGGAGAGGATGGTTATATATATGGAAGAATGGAGTAGGTGAAATGGTAGATGAAAATGGAGTTGGTAAAATGATAGATGGAGTAGTAGGTGAAATGGAAGATGAAGTGGTAGGTGAAATGGAGTTGGTGAAATTGTAGATGAAGTGGTAGATGGAATGGTTGGTGGAATTTCACGTCTTGATCTTCATGAAAGTTGTAGCTCTGGATCTTAGCATGAAGAATCAAGCAGAAACTCCTTATTTCAATATTTGCAGCTCCAGTTATGGTCAAATTAGTGGGCAAATGTCATATTTGAACAAATTCACTTCCTCAACTTCCAAGCAAAATTCGCAACTCTTAGAAATAGAATTGGGTTTCAGTCTCAACGTAAAAGTTGTAGATATCTTTCTCAGCTTTTTATCCATATAAAGAACATCCCAATATGACATCTAGAAATCTAGATATTGTCTGAAAACTAAAAGAGGGTTTGATTTAGTATTTTTTTCAAGAAATTCAATTTTATGCCAAAATAATTATTTATTTATTAATTCACCTAAATTCATGAAATTGAGCTCAAATATCCTTCACAAAATCATCATATGAGAGAAAATAAATATATAAATATTTTACTTATCAATATACTAGTAGAAGAATCTAATAATACTCTGTGACACTTGAATAAATGTTAAAGCGAAAGTTAGTAAATAAATTTATTGCATTCTCTATATCAGACCTCTTAGTAATGGATCATGAGGATGATCACTGAGAGATCCATTTGCAACATATTCATACACAAAGTAGAGGTGATCTTCTCCACTGGCATATCCCAACAGCTCTACCTGCAATAGTAAGATTATATCTGTACATTTATCAATATATAATCAGATTTTTAAGACTTCGTTGATGAAGATCATTTCATTGGAGATATATCACTTACAATATTGATATGATGGATCTTACATAAGATCTTGAGTTCTTCATAGAACTCTTTTGATTTATTGGACCTCATCTTCTTTATTCCAACCTCCTGAAAGCAAATCAACTGGTTTCTCTAAGCCCTTTATGTGATCTAAGATTCAATTTAATAGAGTTAAAGAATGATGTGATCTTTTTAAGTGGGAGTTTCTCTTGTACTTGGAGAACTTGGGCTGCCTAGTGTGCTAAGCCCCCACCAGGTGGGGTTCAGGAGAAATAGATGTACGCAGTCTTATCCCCATAATTGAAGAGGCTATTTCCACCGTGACCTCTAAGTCACATGACAACAATTTTACTGTTGCGTCAAGACTCACCCTCTTGCTACTTGGAGAACTTGATTGTTAATATTTAATTTAAATGACTTAATTGATATCCAGTCCTTGTCCTTTGCGTACCTTCTCGCCCATGACTCCAAAATACACACTTCCATATCCACCAACTCCAATTTTTCTTCTTTCATTAAAACAATCTGTAGCCTCTTCAATCTCCTCAAGACTAAATATTTCTGGTTTTTCTGATTCAAATGGTTTTTCATCTGCACCAATATATATCCCTTAAGTAAGCAATAATCTTTCTTGTCTCCTGTGTGTGGACTATTACTCAGAACTCGCGAGTTTGCCACATATAAACTACAATATATGTTTCTATTCCGAGAATTAGATTAACTTCATGTTACCTTTTACAATCTTTTTATGAACTGGATTTGAAGGAGTTCTATTGGAAACTGATTTTTTAGATGCTCCTTTGCGTGTTTTGCTCCTAACAATGAGTATAAGCGCTGTGGGTAACAAAAGCAATGCCACTAAACCTGCTAATATGCCAACCACTAATTTAATTTTGGTAAACTTGTTTCCTGCCAACAGGGAAAATTAATCAAGTAACAAAAACATTAATTGAACCTCCTCTTCATTTCCTGCAAATAACTATACAAATGCGCATGCATACATTTGATTTAATTTTTATAGTGCAAATACTATCCAGTGCAACTCAGGCATTATAAAGAGCGGGAGCAACCAAAAAATCAGACCCCTAATCATCAGTCACACAGACTATAATGTGTCAAAAGACAAACTTAACTCAAACTCAAACTTTTAAGTATTACTCCCTCCTATTTTAAATATAGGACCTATTTGAGGAGTTGATCTTGATCCTAAATATAAGATATTTTTCATATTTATCAATCTTTTCCTAATTTATTTCTATTGATGCTCCCTTTACAATAATCAAGGGGAAGAGGGAAGGAGGGGATTAAGGAAGATAACTAGAGTATTTTAGAAAATATATGTCATATTAACTAACTTAACTAATTAATTTTTTTAATATAATTAAATTAGATAAATATGTTTTATATCAAGAACAGAGAAGAGAGTGCAATAATAATTGCAACTATATCTTCTAAACCAAAATCAACCCAACTTTCAGAAGAGCACACTACTACAAAATATACATATTACTACTCTAAAGGACATCCATTTTTTAAGAAGGGATGCCAAAAACACTAAGACTTTAAATTTCACTCTAAAACATTTGATTTTCGCGCCAGAAGGAAGCTTTAGGTGTCCCCAATTTGACTGGGGACGCCTAAAGCCACGTTTAGGCGTCCCAAGTCAAACTGGGGACGCCTAAACCTACATAAGACGTCCCCAATATCAGTGGGGACCTGTAAAATTATTATTATATTTTAAAAAAGTTGGTTTAGGAGTCCCCAACTTGGTTGAGGACGCCTAAACGTTCACATGCTCTGATTGACATGACCAATGCATGTGACTTCTGTCAGAACAACTTGCGCAAAGGCAAAGAATTAAAATAGCTAGGGAACTTTCCAGTAAGTAGGCAGGTGTGTGTGTGAGAGAGAGATATATATATGAGACTCTTTTAACAGGTAAAATACTATGACTCGTGTGCCTTTCAGTGAATGTTTAAGGAAGCTAGAGTTTCCTTTGCTTGGCTGATGTGGTTAAAGAGGGAGAGTACTTCATTTCTAAAGAAAAAGAAAACCTTTAGACATCCCCAGAACAGTTGGGGACGCCTAAAGATCTTACTTTAGACATCCCCAGATGTTCTGGGGACGTCTAATGGAAGCTTTAGAGGTCCCCAGCACAGGTGGGGACGTCTAAAGGTAGGATTTAGAAGTCCCCAGCTGTTCTTGGGACATCTAAAGTAAGTTTAGACGTCCCCAGCTGTCTAAGCTTGATCTGATTATGTCAGAAAAGGTAGCTCCTCCCCTGCTGCATCATATCACTCCTCCCAACTTCACTCCGTCCCCATTTCGGTCTCCTCTCCCCTTCTTTGTTTTCTTCTTTCTCCAAAGCACTTTCGTCCCCATCTCCGTGCCTCTCCTCTCCCCTTCTTGTTTTTCTTCTTTCTCCAAAGCTATACTTCACTTCCGTCCCCATCTTACCACCGCCTGTGCTATGGGTTTGTGGCATTTTCTCCTATTATCTCCATCGTCGGCCTCCCTCTTACCATCGTGGTTTATCTCCCTCTAAGGTTTCAGCTACAGGTTAGCATTTACCTACTGAACTTGTTAATGCTTAGCAAAATGCGTTTGGTTTATCTCCCTCTCTGTTTGCAATTTTTTTTGGTTACTTATCTTCTGCATCCATAACATGATGGGGTTGCCCAGTTATTGTTTTGGGTTTTCTTTCTTGATGATGTTACTTGAAACATCTATAATTGATGGGAGTTATCTAATTATGGATTATGTTATACTATTTTGGACTAATGAATGTATTTCCCTTTTGATTTGGTTGAGTTCAAGTTTTCCTCTCTTGCATTACTGTTTGATATTCTAAACTTCTACATTGTTAGAAGTGGAATCTTTCATTGGAAGTGGACTTTATTAATATGTCACAATTTGCTTTCAAGTTTTGTTCGGTCATTCATATATGTCTGTTCCAACACCCCTAAACTTGTGGCTGTGGATTGGAGTAGAAAATTTTGAAATTTAGTTATTCGAGTAGACATATTCATGCTAACTTTGTTGCCCTCAATTGCAAAATATTGATTTTAATTGGTGATTAAAAGAATAAATTAAAGTATGACCGTGAGTGGCTTGCAAGGTGTAGAATGGCTAAAGAATTTACAATGTGCTATTGATGGTATTTGGAGCTAAACATTGCTTGTTGTAACTTAGTGCTAGAATTTGCTTGCTATCATTGACTCCTGGAGTGTGAATTAATTGTTTGAGTTCCACTTTGTTGTCACAAACCTATTCCATTGTGATTTTGGATTTTTGGAACTTCATTACTGTGATCAATCTTGGAACACTTCTGAATCAAAAATTGTTGTGTGGATGAAAAATATAATATTGTTGTTGAGATTTGCCATTCGCTAATTGAACTTGGGAACAATTTTTTGATGTCACATATCTCACTCATGGTACATATCTAATTTAATTTAGTTGCTAAAATATAAGTGTATTCTATTTGTGCTTGGAGGTAGAAGCTAAATTTTTTTGTTTCATTTAAATTAAGCTGAGATGATTTGTTCTTTGATTTTGGGATGTCTCACTTTTAAGGGGAAATGCTGCCAAAATTTTGAAAAACAAAATAGTAAATGGCAATCCTAGTGTTGACAATTATTTTTAACTTGAGTGTAAATGGGAATGACGTAGGTGGTAATAAAATGGATCATAGTTGGATGAATGCTTTGAGAACAAGTGAAGAATATGAGAATGGGGTTGAAGAGTTTATTGGATATGCTAGAAGGAACGCTCCAGCCAGAAATGGGATGTATTTTTGTCCTTGTGTCAATTGTTTAAATGAGAGAAGACGGGATGTTGATGTTATAAGGGATCACCTACTTTGTGATAGAATAAATCTTTGATACACAAGGTGGATATGGCATGGTGAGAAAGTAACTGATTGTCCGTCGCACAATAAGGAAGCTGTGAATGTCATAGATGAAGATAGAATGGTGAGAATGATTCACGATGTTAAGGTAGAATCCTTTGCGCAATCGCATGAATATGACAGCCTGTGGAGTGATGCAGAGACACCGTTGTACCCAGGGAGTAAATGTAACACCCTGCCTTTAATCACGTAATTATAATTCGATAATGCACATTTAATTCGGATTAGAGACCATCGGATAACTTAAACTCATTTCAATCTCCTACTTTGTAGTAGGGTTTTCACAAAACATTCAAAATCTCTTCCTGTTCCTGGTCTCCATTTCAAAATTCGAATATAATTACCTGTGCAGTTTATCTACATTCATGTATAACAGAGTGTATAACCAAATCCCCGGCAACTCCCGGGTTCTATACATATATAATCTAGAGGTTACAAGTATCCACTAGGGGATTACACAACCAAAATCGAATATAAAATTCCTAATTCAAAATATCCAGTAATCCCGAGTTTAAAGTAGATAACCAACATCTCAAAAAATCCTTAGTATCACTAAAGATCCTAAGTGCTTCGGGTTGGCCGCTTCTCCTTTGAGCCACATGCCCTGTCTGAAATGTTAGTCATAGGAAAGAATGAGATTCGAGCGAATCCCAGTAGTAACAAACCACTCACACAATGCATAACACAAAGCATGTATATAAATCACAACCAGCAACAGTAGCAGCAATCTCAAAGATACATGGTTTTCACCACAAACGACAGCACTCACGGCTGTATGCATAATACGACAGCTCTCGCTGTAATAATAATCACGACAGCTTACGCTGTAATCACAATAACGACAGCTTACGCTGTAAACGACAGCTTGCGCTGTAAACGACAGCTTGCGCTGTAAACGACAGCTATCACCAGCTGTAATCGCAGCAGCATCAAAGAATCATCACATAAAAATGATAACACACACATACAGAGCATTATACATAGTATAAGAGAGAGAGTCACTACCTGATCCTTTCCCGACGTTTCTTGGCACTGCGGGCTCCCGAGGGCGGCAAATATCGAATCCTACAATTCCAAATGCACCATTTAGACACTTCCATAGTGTTACTTGGGGTTATATTAGTCTATAATGAAAATTTACAAAACTACCCCCGGGGACCCGGCCCGGGCCCGCCGTACCCGGTCTGGCTGCACTTTTCCCGAAATTCTAATCTGGGCTATCCTAACATATTTCCGCCCAAGGAATCCATTTCCATACTCAGAATTATCAAATTCAATGTCAAATTACGAAATTGCCCTTGGCAGCCCTACTTTTAGGGTTTTAGGGGTGTTTCCGTAATTATGCTTTCTCGGCCTTTTCCGAAAAAGTGACCAACTGTAACCCCACCTAATTTTCGCCCCTGAACTCAATGGAACCATCAAATCATTGAAAATCCAACTCTAAGACCCATTTAGACCCCTGACCGAAATATATGAGCTCTTCGGAGAAAATCGGGGTTTTACGATTTCGGCTCCGTAAACACGTTCCTTTCTACTCCTAACCACTTTATTGACTATTTCATTAAGTTACAACTACCATTTAGTATCAATTTGGGCAGCATAACCCCTAGAAAAACCCATTTCCAAGAATTAAAACCAATGGCAATCCGGCGAAATTTCACCGATTAAATTGCCCACAGCAGCCAGAATAGTCAATATACAAGAGTTTGGAAGTTACCTCAAGCTCCCAATAGATTTTCCTTGACTTGAATGAAAACCCTAGGTGTTTTAACACCAAAAGAGGAGCTTCCAAACCTTAAAGAACATAAAGGAGTAGCTTAGGATCGGAGTTATACGTGTTAGGAGCTAGATCGTCGGAGAAATCGGCTTACCTTGCGAGTTCTCTTCTCCTTTTCTCCCAAAACCCTCTCAACTCTTTTTCTTTACTTTGGTTGCAGAATGGCGTCGGGAATGGCTGATGAAGATGATGAATAAAAAGTGTTTTAACATTAGGATGATGTCATGTTTTATTATGCTGATGTCATAAATCCCATTTTCGGATTTTATGACAGTTTTTCTGCCCAAACTTTAAACAATCATAACTAATTCTAGAAAAATCGAAATGAGGTGATTCCAAAGCCAAATGAAAGATATTTAAGTCCTATTCATAGGAAAAATATTGGCCATTACTGAAAATCACCACAAAATTCCCAGACTTTCAATCTTTGCATACTGTTCCAGAAAATAATTAATTTCGCTGGGCAAACTTCAAAAATCCAAAACTCTTAGGTCACAAATCAAAATGATACAAATTATATGTTCATTTTGAAGCTTGACATGTGAAATTTAATACTGGAAAATTTCAGAATTTTTAGACACCATTTGCCTATTTAAAACGTCCATACAAATTGGCTGCCCTGCACAGAGTTTCAATGGACAGAGTTTTCAACTTTTGCACAATTGTTCCCAATGGTTCCAACTTCACAATAAACACTCTCCCCACATGAATTTTCACAAGGGAGCCATTGGAATCATTAAAATATCCAAATTCCCATCACACATTCTCCAAAAGTGTTTATTCAACAATAATTACATCCACTTTTGAAGTCATTAGCCCTTAATCACTTTTTGGGATATTACAGTAAATACACACGGCTGACAAGAACATTACATTTGGTTAACTTAAAAGCAACTTGTGCGTGGACCGATAGTAGTTTCACAATGCTGCTTGAACTGTTGTGTGATATGTTTCTGGACGATAATGTACTTCTAAATCGTATGTATAAGGCCAAGAAAATCCTATCTACAATGGGTATGAAGTATAAAAAGATACACACTTGCCCTAATGACTGCGTACTGTACAGAAAGGAGTATGAAGGTCTGAGTGAATGCCTTAAGTGTCAAACTGCATGATACAAAGTGAAGAATGATGGTGGTTGTGGCGATGGGACAACTAAAAGACAACCTGTAAAAGTTTTGTGGTATCTTCCAATAATACCGCGCTTTAAGCGTTTGTTTGGCACTGCAAAAAAAGTGAAGAAGTTGAGATGCCATTCGGATGATAGAATATCCGATGGAAAATATCTTCGGCACCCAGCTGACTTTCCATAGTGGAAGAAAATAGATGAAATGTTCCCTGAATTTGGCAGTGAGCCGAGAAACCTTCAGCTTGGGCTTTGTACAGATGGCATCAATCCGTATGGAACTCTTAATAGCACACACAATGCGTGGCCAGTACTCCTTGTAATATACAACTTGCCTCCATGGCTTTGTATGAAACACAAGTATGTGATGCTTTCTTTGATGATTTCTGGACCAAAACAACTAGGAAACGATATCGATGTCTACCTGGCGACTTTGATTAAGGACTTGAAGAAGTCGTGGGAGGAAGGCGTAGATGTTTTTGATGCATATAAGAATGAGTCATTCAGGCTTCGTGCAATGATTTTTACCAGGATAAATGACTTCCCTGCGTACGGAAACCTCTCAGGGTACAGTGTGCAGGGGCATAAAGCATGTCCGATCTGTGAAGCAAACACTCACTTCCACCAACTCAAACATGGAAGAAAAACAGTCTACCTTGGTCACAGGAGGTTCCTTCTTAGGTTCCATCATATTGTAGATTAAGAAAGCGTTTTAACGGCTTACCGGAGCATGGAATGGCTCCAAAGGCATTAACCGGAGAGGAAGTTTACAGTCGGGTTGAACGTATCAATGTCTTACTCGGTAAGAATCAGAAGACTGCGGGTGAAAAGAACATATGGAAGAAGAGATCAATTTTCTTTGATCTTCCATATTGGCGTAGTCTTGATGTGAGACACAGTATTGATGTAATGCACGTAGAGAAAAACGTTTGTGATAGTCTTGTCAGTACACTTTTGCACATTCTAGGGAAGACCAAGGATAGGATTAATGTGAGACTAGACCTTGTTGATATGGGAATAAGAGAACGGTTACATCCACAGCTAAGAGATGATGGTAGGAGGGCATACATGGAGCCAGCAGCGCATATACTATCAAAAGCGGAGAAAAGAAGTTTGTGTAGGTGTTTGCATGAAATTAAGGTATCACAATGTTATTCTTCGAATGTGAGAAGGTGTGTGTCAATGGACGATTTAAAGTTAGTGGGAATGAAGTCCTATGATTATCATGTATTGATGCAACAACTGTACCAATAGCTATTAGAGGCATTATGAAAGATGAAGTTCGAAGCACTGTGACTAGATTGTGTGTTTTCTTTAATGCTATATGTAACAAAGTCATTGACACTGAAAAGCTGGATGAACTAGAAGTTAAGGGTTATATTATATTGTCCCAATTAGAGATGTACTTTCCTCCTTCATTTTTTGATATAATGGTGTATTTGATAGTTCATTTGGTAAGGGAGGTAAGGCTTTGCAGTCCAGTTTACCTGAGGTGGATGTACCCTTTCGAGCGATACATGAAGATCTTAAAAGGGTACTCTAAAAATCTCTATTGACCAGAAGCCTCAATAGTTGAAAGTTATATTGTTGAAGAGGCTATGGACTTCTGTAGCGATTATCTATTAGGAAAGAAAGAACAATCTCAACATGAAGAGGGGAGGAGCAAGGGAACACGAGGACTGAAAGTGAAGACTATGCCTCATGAAGAGGTGTTGCAAGCACACCTTTATATCCTGAATAACATGGCAGAAGTTCAACCGTACATAGATGAACACAAAGAGATTGAAGAACATGAATCCGAGGAAGAATGACATGTAGATTACTATTGAGCAAAACAAGACATTCATTCAGTGGTTTCAGGAAAAGGTTTTGCATGAGACTGGTGTGTTTGAGACAATAGAGTGGCTAGCCTGGGGGCCTTCGTTTCAAATCATTACTTGAAGTGGTTATGATATAAACGGGTATTCTTTCTACACAAAAGACCAAGATGATAGAAGTACCATACAAAATAGTGGGGTGATGGTAGAAGCTGAAGCCATGCACTTTTCCAATTCGAAAGACAAAAACCCCATATTAGCATCCATGGCCTATTATGGAGTGATAGAAGAAATATGGGAAATCACTTACAACAAGTTCAAAGTTGCTTTATTCAAATGTAAGTGGGTTAGCAATAATGCTGTGGTAAAAAATCAATAATTTGGATTTGTCTCAGTTGATCTTGAAAGAATAGGTTATAGGGATGAGCCCTTCATTCTAGCAAGCCAAGCGAAACAAGTGTTTTATGTCACAGATCCTGCAAATAAAAAAATTTACATTGTACTTCAAAGTAAAAAACAAAAGCATGGTGATCCGACATTCAACCTTAACGACACACCACCTTTCACAATTAATCCACCTACAACAAGTGAAGTAGATTTGGTAGATAATGAAGAATATGCTATAAGAAATGATCATGGTGAAGGAATATGGGAAATAATCTAGAGTAAGAGCTTAACTTAGAAAATAGTAATGTGTGCTATTTGTTTTATAACTAGTTAGTTTATTCATTTACTTACAATTTATTCACCTATCTGACAATGATTTTTGTGCTTACAGGAATATGGACAATTCTAGTGACTCAAAAAGTGATAGGACAATGAAATGAATAGGCCTAAACCTTCTTCGAGACCTGAATCTGCTGCGAGAAGAAGGGTTAGAGGCAGTACAAAAATGCCTATATTGGTAGCATTCATTACCATTAACAGGAGAAGTTACATATTGACTTTGATGAAAATATGAAACCAATTGGTCCAGAGGAAGACCATTTCATTAGTTACTTAGGTTTTTTGGCTCGAAGCAAAGTTTGCATTACCTATGATAATTGGAAGTTGGTTCCACCAAAAATGAAAAACTTGATTTGGCAACAACTTTTAGTATATAAGTTTCGATAAATTTGCATATATATCTTTATTCCCATTGCTATATGATATAATTAACTTATGTTTTTACCTTACAGCAAACCTATGATGTCCCTGACACTGCGGAGATGTACAAGGAGTGGATGACGGAGGTTCATCTATGATGGAAAGATTTCAAGAATAGGTTTACACGAGATTATATTCGAGGGGAATTGAGGGGTACAAATCCATGTTAGGAGTATACGTATTTGTCTCCAAAGGATTGGAGGTTGTTTATGGCATCACGAGAAGATCCAAATTTTTTGGTAAGATTTCTGTTATCATATTGTTTTATTTGAATATAGTTGACATTATTGATTCGGTGTTCGTTGTTTTCCTTTCACAGGCATTAAGTGTAGCAAATGCAGAGAGGCAAGCAGCAAATAAGTATCAACATTGCATGTCTTATGGTGGTTATCGGAAGCTTGAGCGAAAGATGATGGCAGAAAAGTTTGAGAAATTGAAGGAAGCAGCCACATCAAATCCTACCGTTGTGGTCCAGGCCCCGCCACCTCCTCCACATCACAAAAAATGGAAAGCAGAGAGGATTAAGGGTGGGAAGTATGTAAATCTGACTGTTGCTGAGGTTGCCGCAAGAATTGTAAGTAGTTAGAGTATAAGTACAAAGTCTTTTATCATATTGGGAGTGCTTAATTTTCATTTACGATAACTTTTATACTGCAAGATGAACTGGAAGATCGTAGTAGCCAAGGTTCGTTCACTCCAAGTAGGCGGATGGACATTTTGTCAACGGCGATTGGTAAGGCAAATCACCCCGGTCATGTTCGAGGGGAGGCAGGGGGAGTTCATGTCATGAAGTATTTTGGCCGAGCCTCACATCCTTATTCGTCACAAGCTGAACCCAGTAGGGAGTTTATGGCCAAGATTAGCCGGGAAGTCTTACAAGAGCTTGAGGCCAACCTTCACAACAAGCTTCGACAAGAGCTGTTGCCAAAGCTACGTCTTGAGCTAATGCCTAAGTACGAGCTGAAATGATGAAGATGTTTGAATCGCAGATGGCAACTACCGAGCGTAGAACCCATTCATCCCCGGCCTTCCACAGCACCAAAGAAAGTTCCAATCCGGTGGAGGAGCCACTTGTCGACCCTTCTCCCACTCCAGCGCCGGGAGAACCTGACGTCCTCTCTTTGGATGCCCTAGTGCTGCGTGTAGTTGCAGATGCTCTCATTCACGCAGAAGCTACTACCTACCATCATCAGCAAATTCCACAGCATTTACGTAGGGTGACTGTGACGTGTGTTCGAGAGGGGGAAGAAGGTACATCCATCTTATTCCTGATTACAAGGTTGCCACAATAGCTCAGGCGAGAGGATCTTCATCCTTTGGCCTGTACATCTTATTGGCTTAGTAGCAACACCTCCAATGGTATGGAACTACCTCACTTTTACTTGAGATGTGTTGACATCCTACTAACAATATATTTTTTTTATGTTCTAAAAGAACAAGCAGGAAGCAGGAAAATGGCCCTTCTTAGCACGACTGCAGCAAATCTATAAAAGCATTCCCCAGATTGATTTGCATATGCCTACAGGGATTGTGGGCCAGGAATTAGAGTATCCCTTCACAATTGATAAAGAAGATCTTAAACAGTTCATTAAGTTGGAGGAGCTAGATATTGGATGGGGCAAATTTGCAATCCTGTAAGTTTTTTATTTCCCATTTTTTCCTTCATTTAGTTAAGTTGATTTTAACTAGCTAATACATTTATCATTGTAATTCTATTATTGCTCCTTTCGTCGTATATGCATTGACTTGCAAAGAGTTGATTTATATGGATTCTTGTCTCCTGCACATACAACAAGGAGTAGGAATACATTGAAAAAAGGACGCACTGTGTGGGCTTCACAGTAGGAGAGAACGACTATCGTTGTTATCTAGCACTGATTGTTCAAGGGTACGCATTTCAATTTTGTGTATTTGAGATTTTTAATAAATAATTCCCTTGCCAACTAACTTCTTTTTAATCTGTATATGTTGTTATAGTTACCATTGGAGTTTGTGTATTCTCTGCCCTCGGTCCCACGTAGTTTACTGGTTTGATTCCTTGAGTAAAAGACCAGACAAAGAAACTATAAGCATCTTCAACATGTAAGTTATTTTTTTGTATTTCAATGCTTCTTGATTCTTGACTTAAATGAATTATTCTAATTTCTGTTACTTTCATTTTAATGATAGGGCATGTACGACATATCGAGCGCTTGGCGGGCCACGCGATCGAAAAGGTGGCAAAAACCCGAGATGGTTGTTTCCAAAGATACGTAGTTTCAAATCAAGTTCTTTAGATTGACGGTCGTTTTAGATATGCCTTTATTGATTTTAACCATTTGCTTTTGATTTATAGTGTCCTCAACAACGTGGCAGCTGGGAATGTGGATACTATGTCTTACTTTATATGTTTAACATCATTAAGAGTGGCATTACGACAAAGTTTGAACAAGTAATCGCTTCTTCATTCTCAGAGGATAATATTCTTGGTGTTGTAATTCAATGGCAATTCATTCACTTGATTCATTATTTCATCTAAAGTTATTTTCTAATTTATTGATTTTTGACAATGAAGATGCCTATTCATATGAAGACATAAATATGATCAGAGACTTTTTGGCTGGACATCTTCTTCAACGTATACCAGAGTAAAGTCTTTAGTAGTTTGTGTAAGACATACTTTTGTAGTAGTTCTATATATTGTACATATAATTAGCATTGTTGTTGTTAGATATAGATTGGATTTAGTCTTGGTTATTGTACAAACTGGGGACTTGAATATAGTCTTTTTAGTGCAATAACAGACTTGGATATAGATTGTTATGTAGTTAATTTGTTAGTTAATTAGTTTGCTACTTCTTAAAGTTATTGCATGTGTAGTAGAGCCTTGGGTTGATCACTATGTTTCAAGTTGTTGTTTCCATTCTGCTGAACTGCTTTTGTTTTATTCTGTTGTTTCCATCCAATTTCTGCAGTTTACATTTTCCAGACAGTGAAATATATATAAAAATGTCATTTAAAAAAAAAACTTTCAACATCCTTAAAAATAAAGAGAAACGTGGTAGAGGTGGGGGCGACACTTTAGACGTCTCCATTATGGACTGGGGATGTCTAAGGTCACTTTAGACATCCCCAATCCACACTGGGGACGTCTAAAGGCATCACTTTAGAAGTCCCCAGTGTGGACTGGGGACGTCTAAAGTGCATCTCAGACATTAGACGTCCCCAGTCCACACTGGGGACATCTAAAGTCCACCTTTTTGACGTCCCCTATTTTACGGACATTATTGATATTTTTTTTCATGACTCTCAGATAGACGTCCATCTATTTTCAGACGTTAAAAGGCTAAAAAAAAGGATGTTAAAACCACTTTTCCTAGTGGCACGTCAAATAATGCTATGATATATAGTGTTTGTGGCAAAAAGAAATACCTTTACCTCGATTATCATTGGGGAATGAAATGCCATTTAAGTCGCTGGGAATAAATAGAATCCCCCCCCCCCTTGCCGGGGCCACGTCAATAAAGGATGGATTTGAATTTAAAATCCGATTCGAGTTCTTCATGTTTTCCAGGGTAGAGTTCAAAAGACTAGCAATTGTGAAGAGCGTTTCATCCTTCTGCACCGTGTACGTCACAACAATCTCATCAGACTCACTCTTCTTGGAACACCCACAGAGAAGATATATACTTAAATCCTCACTTATGTTCAAAAGGCTATGATTTCCCAGAATTCATGTTTGCCCACTATAAACATGATTTGAAATATTCTGCACGGTGTCATTTGGATACACTGTGTAGGTCGTTTCATAGAAGTATCCACTAAGCTCACTAGTATTTAGGCAAGTACAGGGCACAGTAACAAGGTAATCGTCCTTTTCATTGTTGGGACGCCTTATGGGCTTCAAATTCGACACGTGGACGGAGTAGCGCGACGCGATTTCTTCTATGGAGGAGAGATTATCATTCTTGGTGATGTGATATAACAAGGCATTGCAATGGGAGATAGTTGCAGAGCAATTCATGGGTTCTTTGTCAAAGGTTTGGGCCTTGATGATCACGAACGAGTTTGATATTATTATTAGAAGAGGGAGAAGCCGAGGAGGAGGAGGAAGGTTAAGGGAAGGTTAAAACTTTGGTGTTGGGAAAATGAAAAGGGTATAAAATGAGGAGAGGTTTAGGACAGGAACTTTGTGCTCGTACGTTGTTGTCATGACTTGGCTGGTGCTTCTTTTGGAACGATTGAAACTAGATTAATTAATGTAGAATTGTGATATGCTTGAACTGTGTTTGGTTAATTAAGCTAGGGTTTTATAGGGTGGTCGTGGTTTATAGCTAGGCTGTGCATGGCAATTTATTACTGCTCGAAGTTTACGTTCTGAGTTGCCTATGTTGTCTCTCGGCAATATTTATTCATAAATTTCAAGACTATAGTGATATAAGTTGGGTGGCATCTATGCCGGCGATACATGCCAAGGTCACACCTAGTTGGAACTAGTACAACCTATCAATGCATATGTGTGTGTATTTGTATATTTATTTACAAACCTAGAGAGAGAGAGATCGTGCAACCAGCAACAATGCTCATCCACATGGTACTTAGCGTTTGGAAAAGTTAATAATTAATAATTAAGAACTAATATATAATTTATAAAGTTTGCAGGGGAAGCCAGTTACAAACTCAAAATCAATTTTTCTTAGAAGTATTTGAATGTGAATTAAGATGGAAAACATATACAGTAAAGAATTGCTAGTAATTAGTGAATTAGTAAAAGTATATGTAGCGCCAGAAATTTTGAAAAAACATGGAACCGTCATCAAAATTTTAGAAAAAAGATAATTTTGGAAACATTTTTTAAAAAATAGAAACTGGTCTACAAAACCATTTAGGGTTCAGGAGTCGATTGTGTATGGGGAAGGTGTTAGGCACCCCACAACACCCATTCACAAGAATGGTTACCTTAAGTTAATTATTTAAAAATATTATGGCCTTTAATTTTATTATAATTATCCAAAAAAAGAAAATTTACAAAAATGAAATGAAAAAACTAAAGAAAAAGATAAAAACATTTATTTACAAAAAGAAAATAAGAAAAAAAAATATTTATTTACAAAATTGAACTTGACATATAATGAAAACCTAGGGCTTACGTATTCTTTAAAGGGATCAAAGCCCACGTAGTTTTAAAGTAGAAAAGCATGTCACTTGGTTGGTGTTTTTTTAGAAAATGTTTATTTAATTTATTTGAGAAAAATATTTTTTTTTGTTTGGTTTGTATTTTTTATTATTTTTTTTAAATTTTTTTATTTATGAAAGAACTTCTTTTATTTTTCATAAAAGAGAGCTTTTCCATTTTATTTTCATTTATAAAAATGTGTTAAAATATTTTTTCTTCTTTTTTGAAAGAGAACCTAAGAAAGGGGTAAAGAAGAACAAGAAGGAAAACAGCACAAGTTAAAAGAATGAGAAGCCAAGGATGAAGAGATTTATATGCATACCTTTTATCCTTGCAAGCTAGATATGGGTGATGGACATTGAGAAAAAGAATTTCACCTCAAGAGATCCAATACCCCATAGGGAGGATGAAGTGCCCATTAACCTGCGAACGGCCTAAGCTATTACGCGGTTAAGGATTTTGTTAAATGTTTATTATGTCCAAGGCCCATATCAAATGAAGCTAAATGCCAATAGATGATACAAGGATACCTCATGAGACATGAAAGAGTGATGACTTATACTCCAAGTTTTGATATGGGTGATGGACATTAAGAAAAAGAACTCCATCTCCTCAAGAGATCCAATACTCCATAGGGAAGATGAAGTGCCCATTAACCTGCGAATAGTCCAAGCTATTATGCGGCTAAGGGTTTTGTTAAATATTTATTATGTCCAAGGCCTATATTAAATGAAGTTAAATGCCAATGGATGATGCAAGGATATCTCATGAGACATGAAAGAGTGATGACTTATACTTCAAGTTTTGATATGGGTGATGGACATTAAGAAAAAGAACTTCACCTCCTCAAGAGATCTATTACCTCATAGGGAGAATGAAGTGCCTCTTAACCTACGAATGGCCAAGCCATCACGCGGCTAAGGGTTTTGTACAATGATTATTATGTCCAAGGCCCATATCAAAATGAAACTAAAATGCCTATGAATGATGTAATGAGTCCTTAAGGATCATCTCTTATTGAGAAGTTTTCTAGCATGATTGATTTGATGAGATCATGGTCTTTTAGGGTCATAGACCCTTAGACTAAGGTTGGCTATCTAATGCATACACCGTCCTTGTGATGTATCTTTATATGAAGTGATGCAAGATACATACTCAGGTGAAGTGACAGTTAGTCACTTGATCCTAGGGGTTTCATTGACTATGCATAGATGACAATAAAGATTATCAATAATAAATAAATATATGTCTTCCAGTGTCCTATTTTAGGAATAACCCTAGGTTGGGGATATCTACCCTAAGAAAGGAAGGTATTAATTAATTGGGTAGGTCGATAATGTCCAATAATCGGTGCAATGGTTTCAAAGTGGTTCTAATTCTCACAGATAAAGGCCTCCTAACTGCCCCCATCGTAAAGATGAAGACCCCATTTAAAGAAATTGACCTTCAGGGGGTTCTAAAACCCCACAGGGATTAACCTCGCCAAATGAGTAACAGCTAGGATGAAGTCTTCACAGTAACCTCAGGGGGTTTTTAAAACCCCACAGGGAGACCGCTAGAAACTTCCACTCACCTAAGGAACTCACAGACCCGGGTATAGGGCCCAAAATGTGTGTGAGGAAAATAGTGTATGTATTCAGTGTGTGTGGAGAGCATACCAACCTATGGGCCTAGGTTCTACCCAACCCTCATTTGCTAAGCAGATCACAAGATAAATAAATAAAGAATTTAATAAATAAAAACAAATATTCACACAAAAAAGAAAAAGAAAAAGGGTAATTAAAATAAAATTAAGGCCATATTATTTTTAAACACTTAACTTAAATGGGTTTGACTCTCAAACCATCCCTAGTGGAGTTGCCAAGCTGTAGCGCCCGGAATTTGGAAAACATGGAGCCGCCACCAAAATTTTAGAAAAAGGATAATTTTGGAAACCTTTTTTAAAAAATAGAAACTGGTCTATAAAACCATTTAGGGTTCGGGAGTCGATTGTGTATGGGAAAGGTGTTAGGCACCCCACAACACCCATTCACAAGAATGGTTGCCCTAAGTTAATTATTTAAAAATATTATGGCGTTTAATTTTATTATAATTATCCAAAAAAAGAACATTTACAAAAATGAAATGAAAAAACTAAAGAAAAAGATAAAAAACATTTATTTACAAAAAGAAAATAAGAAAAAAAAATATTTATTTACAAAATTGAACTTGACATATAATGAAAACCTAGGGCGTACGTATCCTTTAGAGGGATCAAAGCCCACGTAGTTTTAAAGTAGAAAAGCGTGTCACTTCGTTGGTGTTTTTTTAGAAAATGTTTATTTAATTTATTTGAGAAAAATATTTTTTTTTGTTTGGTTTGTATTTTTTATTATTTTAAAAAAACGTTTTTTTTTTATTTATGAAAGAACTTTTATTTTTCATAAAAGAGAGCTTTTCCATTTTATTTTTATTTATAAAAATGTGTTAAAATATTTTTTCTTCTTTTTTGAAGGAGAATCTAAGAAAGGGATAAAGAAGAACAAGAAGGAAAACAACACAAGTTAAAAGAATGAGAAACCAAGGATGAAGAGATTTATGCATACCTTTTATCCTTGCAAGCTAAACACACAAGAAGGTGAAATGTGAACATATTATTAGAATCTCCATGCCAACAATAATACCTTATCTCCTTGCTCTCTCAAAATTCTTGTGTGTCTTGATTCAACCCTTACTCCCCTATTCATAGTCTCAAGGTAGGGTTTTCTTCATAAATGCTCCTTCTTTTTTTTTTTTTTTGAATTTTCATTGTTGATTTTTTTTGTATTTTATGTTTAGAACTACCTAACTTGACCCAATCACCATCAATGGAGATTTTTTTTTTTTTACTTTTCGTTTTTATTTTTTTATTTTTTATTTTTGTATTTTCTATTGATAAAACTTCCTAGCTTGACTTAATCACCATTAATGGAGATATTTTCTTTTTAAATTTTTTATTATTATTCTCCCCACAAGTAATTTCCTAATTTAAACCTATCAACATAAATGATATTTTTTCTATTTTTATTTTTATTTTTTTATTTATTATTTTCCCTTAATGAATGACAATGTCAATCATCATCAATGAAGGGATTTATTTTAATTTAATTTTTTTTTTATTTTTTTTTCATTTTAATGATGATCGTCAGTTTGGACACCGATCATCATCAATAGGAAGATTTTCTTATTTTTTTATTTTTTTAATTTTTTATTTCTTTTTTTCTTCAAATGATGATTGCCAATTTGGATACTAATCATCATCAATTATTTTTGTATTTTTGAGTGGGGCCCAGACAAAATAGGGTGTTCACAGTATATAGTCCATGAAAAACTGGTTGCATGCAACTCATCAGTAATAATAAATCTTTTAAAAAATGATAGTAAATAATTTAGAGATATAATAACACGTTTATCTTCAATAAACTATGATGCTGCTTTGGTTCAGAGTGTGAAGATTGATCAGATTCCCTCACACAAAGGATAAGGAATATGACCATTGATTTAATCCAAAGTTCTTAAAGTGTTCTTTTATTTATTAACAAAAGGTACAACTCCTAGAAAAGAGAAAGAGACAGAGGAGGAAAAAACAATTTTGGATGGGGTTATAAAGTTTAGGTGGGTATGTAAAATTTCTCACAATGCCAGGAGAAAAAGGAACAAGAAAATTATGTATATTCATTTTAATTAAGATTCCGCTAATGAAAACTGAATGACAACTTGCGGACAAATTTTATTTTGATCTTACTACACTCTGAAATTGCTGTATTTGTTTCGACCAAAAAAAAAAAGCTGTATTTATATTTTTATCAAGGTATTAAAAATCGAACCGGTCACTGAACCGGGTGAGGTAGTGGGTCAAGGGTCAGTGGGTTAGACCGGAGTTAGCCCGGGGGTCAGACCGGTGATGATTTAAAAATATATTTAAAATAAAATTGATGAAAATATTCATATTTAATTATGAAAATATTTTTTAAAAATAATATTTCAAAATATCTTATTAACTACCAAAAGTAATTATGTATATATATATATATATATATATATAATATAGCAATAACGAAGCTGATGTCGGCAAAAAAAAACAAAACGAAGCAGGTGAGTCAATTTCCATTCTCTTTCTTCTCTTCAAATCTTATTTATATTTTATTATTTATATGCAATTATTGTGATCTAGACGGATGGGACAATGTACAAGATATTATTATTTTTTAATGTTTGCTTCGGGATAAACACAGCCGAACTTTGGAAAAGAAAAAGGAAAGGTTACCTGGAACACGTTATGTCAGGGACTCAGGTTCTCATTAATGTAACACAGATTTCCTTTATGTTTTCACTGTTGAATTTTAAATCTTCGTCCGTCGGTGCTGCTGCTCTTTTTTGATCTCTCTCTAAATTTTTCACCCAAGCACACATTCAACTTCAACAACAAACATCTCCAGAAAAAAGAAATCATCCTTTCCTCAACATTTTGAAAATATTTTTCGCTCATTTTATCAAGATTTCTCAGGTGTTCTCTTTCATAGTAAGTATTTTTCTTTGCATCTCTTACCGTATTTTCCTTCTCTTCTCTCTCTTCCTCCTCCTCCTTCTTCCACGTGAACTTTCTTCTTCCTTCTCGGAGTTCTAGCGTGTTTCAGGCCAGTAAAAATAGTGAACCGGGTAGCCCATCCAACCCAGCGGGTTAGCCGAGTCACTACCGAGTTACACCGAGTTGTACGGGTTCGTCCGGGTTAGAATCCCTCCGAGTTTGAGCATCAACCGGACCGGACAAGTGCCCGGGTCGCCGGTTTTTGGGCTAACCCGGCCGGTCCGGTCCGGATTTTAATACCATGATTTTTATTACTTTAGCACCCGCATGATTCACATAAGGGTTTGGGACTAGGTTGTTAACGTCCTGGACTATGTTTTTCGGAAGCAGATATCCTCAGAAGCTTTTTTCCAGCACTGGGAATGTGGGCTGGCCCGTGGGTTGCGGGCCAGCCCGCACGGGCTAGAACCTTAGGCCACCAGCCCGCCCCCTTCGCTGGCTGGCTTTTGCTAGCCCGAGCTCGTTTAGGTGGGTTGGCGGGTTGGCCCGCCATCCCGCCATCCCGCCATCCTTTTTTTTTTAATTTCGTTTTTTTAAAAAAAGATTTACTCTCTTTCTCTTTCACCCACTTATATCACACTTCTTTTTTTATATACATTTGTGTTATGAAGTCAATTTTATTCTTACTTTCCTTTTTTTTCATCTACTCACATAACAAAAACATATAAACACATCTCTTTTAAATTTAATAATAATAGAATAAATAAATATAATATGAAAATAAAAATATCAAATAAAAAGTATGAGAAATTGATTAAACATGGCATCAAATGAAAGGTAATAATAAGAATATTTAAATTTATTTTATTTAAAAATACCAAAAAAAAAAAAGCGGGCCAGCTCGCCAGCCTGTAGGCTGGCCCGCATCAGCCAGCGGGCTAAATGAGCTGCCAAAATGACAGCCCGTTTAAGATTTTTTTGGGTGGCTGGCGGGCCAGCCCGTCAGCCCGCCCAAATTATCGGCTCTACTTTTTTCCTCAACATCCCTCAGAATCCTAAATCTTATCCATGCATATGATCAATGGGTCACAGTGCGCCAAGTCACTAAGCCCTTAAATTTAAAAAAAAAAAAAACTGAATCCGGAGAGAGGCCCATAAACGCCTTCAACCTTTGGCCCCTCTCTCTCTTCTTCCTCGATCTCCCGTCTTTCGCTCACTGCTCTTATCCTCCTCCTCCTTTCCCTGTTTAAAGAGTGCACAGTCATTAGGAATTTAGTTGGACTACTAACAGTCTTAGATGGTTGAATGATAAATTTATACAGATTTATACCACCAGAGATAAAAAAATTCGCTTGTTGTCACCGCATAGAGGATTGGAGAATGCCCTGTGTTTTAGAGAATTAAAATCCTGACATAGGAAGAGGAGGGAGAGGATAAAAGAAGAGAGAAAGAGAGGTGATTGCTTGATGACTAATTGCTGATCGCTAGTGTGTGTGTGTGTGAGAGAGAGACATGCTCTAAGATTTCTAGTGAGGCAATAATGGCCTCTCAAACTCAATTAACATTCTTCTTATTTCGATCTTCCTTCTTCTAAGATTCTCCACAGGGCATTCCCTACACGGTTCAATCTTTTTCCCTTTTCTCTTGCCGATGAGACTTTCTCATAATTATGTGCACAACACCATCAATTTTATATAGCCAGAGATAATAAAAAAAAAATCACTTGCAACAGCGCAATGGAATGGTCCCTAATGGCTGAGAGCAAGAATAAGAGAGAGATGCCGAAGGTCGAAGGCGTTGCGTTGGTGATCCTGGCTCGGGATTGAGCTTCTTTTTTAATTTAATGGCTTGACGACTTGGTGCACTGTGACCTATTAGATTATCTAAGGATGTGTTTGGTTTGAGGGAAGGGGAGGGATGCGAGGGAATAAGAGGATGGGTAAATTATTTTTTTGGGTTTAAGGAATTTAAATTTTGGGTTGGAACCCAAAATTTAAAAAGAATGAGAAAGTAAATTTTGGGCGGGAAACCAAAATTTAAAAAAATGAGAGGGTAAATTTTAGGTTTCTTTTATCCAAAATAGTAATTTCTCCTCCCTCCCTCCCCTCAAACCAAACACACCCTAAATGGACAGGATATAGGATTCTGAGGGAAGCTGGGAAAAAAACTTCTGAGACTATCCGGACTCATGTTTTTCCCGTCTATTTTTGAAAGATTCTCATGAAGAATATTTCACATATCTTTTGTGTGCGCGCGCTCGTGAGAGAGAGGGGGGAGGGAATTTTTTTAAGGATCTATCAGGTGAGAATCGAAGGAATTTCGGCTGTTGTTTATTTTGAGTTTGTATTGTGTCCATCAAATAGGGATATATATATATATATATATTGAAATTTATTTTAAAAACATTAATCCAGTAATAGATATGCTGTCTGTCACCACAATACATACTATTCACGCAATTACTATAAGCGGGATGACCCCAAAATTGTTAGTCCTAAGGTTTCATGTATAATATATTTTGCTGATCCCAAAATTATTAGGTGTTTAGAGTAAGAAATTTCAAATTATTAAATTTTAAATGACGTTAAAATTCACTTCTACCCATATCATAAATTATTTTGAAATTGGATTGATTTTTGGTCTCCAATGTCTTTTGGGCTTATAAACGAAATTAAAATATTTATCGATGATGGAATAGAGGCCCAAATATATTCTGTTACTCCAATGATTTGGAAAGTTGGATGCATGTGAGATATTAATAATAGTAATAATGAGAAGGAGGAGGAGGAGGGAAGAAAGAAAGGCAGCTATGTGGAGAAAAGCTAGGCTAATTAGCAAGGTATTAAAACTCGGACCGGGCATTGAACCGGTCAGGGTACTGGGTTAAGGGTCAGTGGGTCAAACCGGAGCTAAACCGGGACCAAACCGGTGAGAAATTGAAAATTTTAGACTTATAGTATGAAATTCTAAAGGAAAAATGTTAAAAAAAAATTATTTTTTTTTTAAATGTCAACCCGGACCGGACCGGTTTACCGGCCGGTTCACCGGTTTCCGGGCCGGACCGGCCAGTCCAGTCCGGGTTCAGCAACTATGCTAATTAGCATCAAGGTATTAAAACTCGGACCGGGCATTGAACCGGTCGGAGTACTGGGTTAAGGGTCAGTGAGTTAAACCAGGGCCAAACCGGAGCTAAACCGGGACCAAACCGGTGAGAAATTGAAAATTTTACACTTATAGTATGAAATTCTAAAGGATTTTTTTTTTTAAAAAAATGTGAACCCGGACAACCGGTCCGGTCCGGGTTCAGCAACCTTGATTAGCATTCACATAAGGAGGTATAACATAGCATTGGGACTCCAACAACAACCATAACAATAAGCATTATCTATTGGCCAAAAAAAAAAAAAAGTATTATCTCACTTAATGGAGTCAGCTACACACTACACAGATTGCACATCATTTATTATGCTATTTCAACAATAAAATCTTTAGATGCATTATTAACTTAAAGTCACACTCAATAACTTCATTGAGCATTTACTTTAACCTCCTTTCCCCCTTTTCAAAGGATTTTTTCATACTTGTTTGATCTACCTTCCTCACCAATTTATCCACGATGGCCTTCTTTGTACGTGTCTAAACTATCTCAAATAATTTTTTCATGACTTTCTCTTTAATAGATGTCACTCCAACTCTTTTGTATACATATATGTTTATTATGAATCTTATCTTTTCTTGCATCAATATACATCAATCGCAACATCATCATTTAAGAGTCCATGCATATTGTTAAGAGTATGCTCATTATGTGATACATCTGGAATAATGACGTGTCTATATTTACAGGGCTTGGCCAGAGCTTAGTGCATATACTACCTGTTATTGTTAATATAAAACTTAATTTATAATGTAAATTGCATTATAAATTAGATCTTATATTAAAGACCGTTGGTATCACTACAAAAAAAAAAAGACTTCGGTGGCAACAAAAGTCATCGCTGAAAGTCTAAAAGTCGCCGCTGAAAGATTTTCAGCGGCAACAAAAAGTGCGACCGTTGCTGAAAGTTTTAGTGGCGACAATTTTTGTCGCCGTTGAAAGTATAGTTTCAATGGCGACTTTTGTTGCCGCTAAAGGTGACTTTCAGCTGCGACTTTTTGTTGCCTCTAAATGTGGCTTTTAGTAGCGACTCAATACTTCCAAAAAGTGTCAATTTTTTTTAAAAAAAATTCAAAACATATTTTTCAAAAAGAAATTCAAATTTTTTAAAAACATAATTTACAAATGCCACGTGTTTACTCCTCAAAGCACCATGTGTCCCCTTCCCTCGCTGCCACGTGTCGCATCCTCATGATATCACGTGTCATCACCTCATCATTCCTCCAAGTAACGCTCCTCCTGTTCGAACCTGCGACCTCAAGGAGCCGACGCCTTCGGGCACGAATCTTTGCCAGTTGTACCGAAATGAACCTGTGTCATATTATTATATATATAATATTATCAAATATATAAACATACATACATATAATTAATTAATTATATACGTATAATTAGTTGTTGATTAAATATAATATTATTAAAAATAATAAAAAAATTTAAAAAAATATTTATATATTTAAATTAAACAATTTTTTAATTAAAATTACTTAATAAATAATAATTTAATATTATTTTTAATATAAAATTATAAATATAATATTAATAACATATATATATATATATATTATTTTTAAATAAAATAAAATAATAACTAATATAATAATAATATCATAAATATTATTTTAGTAGAAACTATTAAATATAATATTTTAGTAAATGATTATATAATTTTAATAATTAAGGTTAAATAGAATTATTTAATAATTATATTTTAATTTTATAAATATTATTTTTTAAAAGAATTAATTTAAAAAAAAACTGAAATTGACTTTCGGCGATGACTTTAATTGTTGCGGCTGAAAGTATGAGTTTCAGTGGCGACTTTTGATAGTCGTCACTTCCAGCGGCGACATTTTTTGTCGCCGCTAAAAGTGTGAGTTTCAATGGCGACACAAAATGTCACCACTGAAAGTGCTACTTTCAACGGCGACTTTTTATAGTCGCCGCTGAAAGTGTCACTTTTATCGGTGACAATTAAGTCGTCGTTGAAAGTCAATTTTTTTATAGTGTATTAAAAGATAAAGATATATCAATTTTTGTTTATATGAAAATGGAAATTTTTCAACATACTACCTGTGGCCCTAAATGTATTACCTAATTTGTAGTGTAAACTATACTACAACTTAGGTCCTACATTTAACAAGAGTATGTTATATTTCCAATGTATTATTCTTATACAGATTAATAACACAATGGGGGCACACAAGATACAATTACACTTAGGAGGTAAAGTAGTGCTCATATATAATCTTTTCATATTTAGGCCTATATGTATATGCATGCTGTAATGAATCATGAGAGTTCAAGGATATAGAAAGTTCCTAAAAAACTTCAAATGAGCTTAAAGGTGATGAGCTTGGAGTTATAATAATGAGACGTAACTTCAACAAAAAATAGAGTGTTTAATTAAAGTGCAAATTAATTTTGAATCTTTTGCTTTTAAAAAAAATAATTTAGGCCAATCATGTAAATAAACACCTCATGTGTCATATGGATACCTAATTTCAATAATTAATTAGGTAACAAGCTTAAATCAATTTGAATCTTTCAGGATACATTAGTCTTTTATTTTAATTTATTTCATATGTGTTTTCATTTATTCATTAGGGTCAATATAGAATGGGCCTTTTGGACTCAAAGCTTAGTTAGGGTTTTCAAATCGTTTTGCTCTAGATTAATTAGGATTATTATTTACCTATTTAAAGGTCACTAATGTAATAATGCGTGATAAAAGATATTGGAGTGGAGGGAAATGGGGAAAGAAGATGTTAGAGCAAGCGTTTCACCCAAGAGGGGGGGTGAATTGGGTGATACTAAAATTTTGTTGCAAATAAAAACTTGACGGTGAATATAAAGCAATAAAGAGTAAGGAGAAATATCACCGAAGTGTACACCGAGAATTATACTGGTTCGGCCACAACTACTTGACCTACGTCTAGTCCTCAGAGCTTCTCTGAGAGTTTCACTATAACTTCCAAGATTCAGTGGGTTCTTGGCACCTCAATATAAGCAAGTTCCTTCACCTGGACACTCGCTTCCCCTTACAAGTTGAATCCAATCCCAACTCAAGGTTCCACAACCTTAAGTTACCTCAATAACAAATATTGAGTTTGAATGAAATATCTCTCTCACAGAGTGAATAAGAATCACTGAAGCATAGAATTACAAGTATAATGTAAAATAGAGTAATCAACTTGATGATACGTTCGTGTATGTGTTCTTGTTGTCATTCTCTGTTTGGATGTTCCCATATATATAGATACGTTGGTAATGATTGTTGGAACATATTTCTTCATGTCCGTTAGAGCGTGCGCAGCCACTGTTGACTTTTCTAGTATTTGAAAAATGTCTGTTTGCGGTAGGTGGTGGTAGGTGGCATTTGAACGTTGCATTTGACTTTCCTTATTTGGAAAGATCTCTTCATTGTTTATCTGTAGATATGCTAAGAATACTAATACAATGAAAGGTTAATCATATAGGAAACAAATCAAAGAGCGTTGGAATGATTTCTAAATTTCTGGATTTGTATACTCGAGTAGTTACTCGAGCATTCATTTAAGTTTACTTGAGTACTTACTCAAGTATCATCGGTAAAACTTTGATAAACTGCAAGCCAATAAGCAAACATAACATTACTCGGGTAGTGCATGAAGTAAACAAAATTTCAAACCTTTAGAGATACCTGTTTACTCGGGTACTTACTCGAGTATAGCACACTTTAATTCATAGGTTACTCTAGTAGCAACTCGAGTAAACCCTCAAATAAACTTTATATTACTCGATGCTTCACTCCAGTAATGTTGGCAGGATTTCAAAGCCGAGAGCACTTCAAGTTTGATTACCTTGTTACTCGAGTACTTACTCGAGTAAACATAAATTTTCTTCATAGCTTACTCGGGTAATGACTTGAAGTTATGTGTCAATAAATCTGCACATTACTCGATTACTTACTCGAGTAATCCAATTTTAAATAAGTGATTAAATACCTGCATACTTGACTAGTGCCTCGAGTGAAGTATCATAAAAACATATCATGTTATTTGAGTATTACCTTCAGGTTTTGCTTACCACAGTGAGTTACTCGAGTAGCTCCTCGAGTAACATTGGCAGGGTTGAAAATGCCGAGAGCAACACATTTCTTGAAACAGAGTAACTCGAGTATCATTGGCAGGCCGAGAGCAACTGGAAGTTTTTTACATGGTTACTCGAGTAGCTCCTCGAGTAACGTTGGTAGGCCGAGAGCAACTCCAAGTGAATTACCTGGTTACTCGAGTAGCTACTCGAGTAACGTTGGCAGGCCGAGAGCAACTAGAAAACATTTACCTTATTACTTGAGTGCTTACTCGAGTAACGTTGGCAGGTTACTTGAAGGTTGATCTGGTTACTTCAAGTTTCTGTCTCATTACTCGAGTAGTCACTCGAGTAGCCTTTTAGAAAATTTGCCAACAATGAAGTTTCTTAGCTTTTTCTCTTGGCCTTTCTTTATTACTCCAATGCTTACTTCAAGTGATGATTTTCCCTGTTATTACCTTTTTCAAACTTATTTGTGAATCAAATCTTTTTCTACCATTCTTTGTTATCATCAAAACATGAGATCTAACATTCTCCCCCTTTTTGATGATGACAAAACTTGGTGATTTTGAACAAGATTTTTGGAATTGAGTTTTCAATTAAATACTTCTTGAATTCAATGATAATTTTAAAAACCTTGCTAAGTTTAGATTCAAAGTGTTTTAAAAGAGAATGAAATCATAATATACACCTTGCACACATAATAAACTCATTAGTTCCACAATGTATTATAATTTAAAAGCTAAAATGGACTTGAAATAAATTCATAACTTGTATTAAACTTAAAGTTACATTGCAAATGAAAAAGTTATAAGTTAAAAAGCTCCCTAAATCCCATATACACCCATATATCTAAAAAGAAACTTAGACACTCCACAAAATCACCCTCAAGCTCTTCTCCCCCTTTTTGTCTTCATCAATCAAGTGGAGGACTAGAAGGCTTAACCATGGAGATAGGCTTCACTGGAAGAACCAAAGAACCATCTGAACCAGAAGAATCAAAAGAACTAGAAGATTCTGGTTCAGGAAGATTAAGTGGAGGGATATGGATGTCATCTCTGGGAGGAATAGGAGAAGGCTGGTAGACGATCATAGTGGTGGTCTCAACCTCTGGAGTATGATGATCAGAGGATGAGGGAGATATCTCCTCTGTATGAGTAGGAGAAGGAATGGGTGTAGGAGTAGGTTGGGGCTGAGCTCTGGGCGGTGAATCCTCAATGACAATATAGATGGTCTCATTGGTTTCAGGGTTATGCACTGAGCATAGGATATCTTCGGGTCTTGGCTCAGGTGGACTAGAGACTGGACGAATAAGTGGCTCAACCTCAGAGTGATGAAGGTCAGATGGGATGTTCTATGGAGGTGGTGGTATATGCTCTGGGGATGGTATATGCTCTGGAGATGGTATATGCTCTGGAGATGAAGAAGTCTCATGTGCAGAAGATGATGGACCGACAGAAGGTCCAGGACCCAAAGAATCCAATCGTGCCAGAATCAACTTCAAGGTCTCACCCTAGGCACGTTGCTCAGCTAGCAACTCTTCGTGCCTCTTATCCATCTTCTCTACCAACTCAGCCATCTTTCCATTCATGTGAGTTATCAACTCAGCATTTGTGTTGGCAATGTCCACATGGAATCCTCTGAACATATTTTCCATGAAGTGCTGAAGTGTGGCATTGAGGAAAGAGGGTGTAGAGGTAGTGGCAACCGGAGCCGACGACTGAGTGTCATCCATTTTGCTAGTCTCAGTCTCAGTCTTCTTCTTCTTCTTAGATCCAGATTCCAGAGGACCCTTGAGAGGAATGTCAATGTTGAGCTTGCCAATTTGATTTCTCCCAACTGGAGTAATTCTCTCAATATGCTCTTTGCTCTCTAGATACCATATCTTATTTTCCTTCAGAATGAGTGAGACAATCTGAGGATATGGCATAGGTGTGGTAACTTTCCCATCTACTCTGTACCTCTTCATCTCAGAGAATATGTACTCCCCCAAATCTTTCTGTTCCTTCAGGAGTAAGGAAGCAAACCATCTAAAGTCCCTATCAGAGAAATGGGTATAATTGTTGGCCTTGTTCACAAGGGATCTAGAGTATATGTACCATAGAACCCTGTGATGATCGCACAAGTCACTAGGTTTGAAATTCAAAGGGCCTACAAGCTCACCAGGTTTAAGAACAGAGAAAATTTGGTTTGAATCAAGTTTGGAGTAAATATCATCTTGTGGGTTCTCTATTTCTAACCACAGATTGATCCTAGAAGGTGAGATAAGTATCTTTTGGCCTCTAACAATGGTAGTCATCTCTTCCTCTGCAGAATTTCTATTGGGTTCATCTAGAATCTCAAGATTGCAGTAAAAGTGTGTGACTACTTTTGTGCAAAAAGGAAGTCTAATAGATAGCCAAGGCATAAATGGTTCTAGAAAGGGACTAAGATCATGCTTCAATATCTCTCGAAGTACTTTGAGGTCCACATAGTGTGTCTTGCATACTTTTCTCTTGGAGAATTGAGTGAGGTACTTCGGGGACTCCTCTAGCTTGTTGACATTAAACCCCTTTGGAGGTTTGGTGATCTCCTCTTCTGGAAATTATGATTTCTTTAATGATTGCCCCTTCTCAAGCTGATCTAGAATGCCAGCTATTGCTTTAGCCACATTCACATCATATTTGGGCTTTTTAGGGGGTTTTGGTGTGAAAGAGGGAGTAGAGGAATCAGAAGGTGGAGGAGAAGGAGACTTGGCACTTTTGCCTCTCCCAGTAGAGGTGCTCTTCTTGGATTGAGCCATTGTAACCACTGGCTCTTTAATCACAACACCTTTTGGTTTCGGTTGAGGTTTGGGTTGGACTTTGGCTTTGGATCTAGGAGTAAGTTTTCTTCTCTTTCTGGGAGGAGAAGAAAGAGAGTCAGAGAGTTGTGGGGATCCAGAAGAATCTGTGGGAGTAAGGTTTTTGGTTCTAACCATCTTGAATCAGTGAAAGTTGAAAAATTCAGAAAACAGAGCAAGAAAAACGCGATATAGGGCACAGTGAATCTGAGCAGAATAGGAAGTTTCTGGGGTTGAAATTTGGTGGGTTTTGACGGAAATCAAGTAAGAAAGAGATTGTGAAAAGTTTTTCTGAGAGGACTAGGTGATTTACTCAAGGAGATTTTGTGGAAATGACCGAGTTTGTGACAGATAAAGACCTAGAACATGATGTTACTCGAGGCCTTACTCGAGTAAATATCATGTTTACTCGAGTCCATACTCGAGTGATCATACAGAAAATTTTCAAAATAATTCATTTAAATTGCGTGCCTGGCATGAATAATATTGTAATTATCCATGTATGTTCCCTCGATCATTTTGTAGCCAATTTAGAGCAGATTTCAGTCGTTTCTCATCAAATTACTCGAGTAAGCTTCAAGTTTACTCGAGGCTCGCCTTGGGTAATCTTTCATTTTCAGTTTGGATTGTTCAGTTCTCATCAATGAACTGTTTGATTCAAATTCCAAGAAACTTGATACGTCACTTCCAGTTTTGGAAGACCATTACTCGAGTAGTTACTCGAGTAAAGTGCTCTTTTATTTCAAGTTGCTCCTCGGGTAATGGTTCACTGTCAGTCATTACTTGAAGTTGGTACTCCAGTAAAGATGTCCTCTGTTTTTATTTTTCAAAACAGAGTTTCAATCTTCCTGCAAAATAAGTTTCTACATCCTCCGATGCTTAAATTAGTAATCATCAAAACATTATCAAATGACTTCATCTAATATTATGAGAAACTGAAATAACTTACAATTCATTGGGATTTACCATTCCCAATTCTCTTCTAATATATAGAAATTGTTCTTTTGCAAGAGGTTTGGTGAAGATGTCAGCTAGTTGAAGATGAGTAGGAATGAATATCACTTCAACATCTTTCTTTTGGACATGATCTCTGATGAAGTGATGTCTGACATCGATATGCTTGGTTCTAGAATGTTGAACTGGATTCTTTGCCAAGCTTATTGTGTTTGTATTGTCATAATAGATTGGTATTTCTTTAAGATAGATACCAAGATCTTGTAGTTGTTGTTTTAACCATATCACTTGTGCACAACAACTTGAGACTGCAACATATTCGGCTTCTGTTGACGAAAGAGACACAGTATTTTGTTTCTTGCTGAACCATGATACAAGAGATCCTCCAAGAAATTGTCCTTGTCCACTGGTGCTCTTTCTGTCTGTCTTGTATCCTCCATGATCAGAATCTGAATATGAAACTAGATATTCACTTCTTCCTTTGGGATACCACAGACCCAATTCTGGTGTGTCAACAAGGTATCTAAAAATTTATTTGACAGTTTCAGCATGTGATTCCTTTGGTGCTGATTGATATCTTGCACATATGCCAACACTAAATTGGATGTCCGGTCTGCTTGCCGTGAGATAGAGTAATGATCCAATCATTCCTCTATATTTTGTGATGTTGTAGTCTTTCCCTTTGATATCAGCATCAAGCAACGTAGTTGAGCTCATAGGTGTGTCCGTTCCATTTGCTTCATCCATTCCATACTTCTTCAATAGCTCTTTTAAGTACTTTGTCTGAGAGATGAAGATTCCATTCTTTCTTTGTTTGATTTGCAAACCGAGAAAGAAATTTAATTCTCCCATCATTGACATCTCAAACTCTCCCTGCATTATCTCAGAAAATTCCTTACACAGAGATTCATTAGTAGCACCGAAAACAATATCATTAACATATATTTGAACAATTAAAATATTATCACGTTTTCGTTTTATGAAAAGTTTTGTATCAACTTTTCCCTGTACAAAACCTTGATCAATAAGAAATTTACTGAGTCTTTCGTACCATGCTCTAGGAGCTTGTTTTAAACCATATAAAGCTTTTTTGAGTTTGAAAACATGGTCAGGTTTAGTTACATCCTCAAAACCTGGAGGTTGTTCTACATATACTTCTTCCATAATGTAACCATTTAGAAATGCACTCTTTACATCCATTTGATAGAGTTTGAATCTTTTGATGCATGCAAAGGCTAGGAGTACACGTATAGCTTCCAATCTAGCTACTGGAGCATACGTTTCCTCATAATCAATTCCTTCTGCCTGATTATAGCCTTTGGCCACCAATCTTGCCTTATTTCTGACAATAATTGCGGATTCATCGAGTTTGTTCTTGAATACCCATTTAGTACCAATGATCGGATGATCCTTGGGTCGGGGTGCCAAATCCCAAACTTGATTTCTTTCAAATTGATTTAATTCCTCTTGCATTGCTATAACCCAATCATTGTCTGATAGAGCTTCATCAATGTTAGAAGGTTCAATCTCAGAAATGAATGTAGAAAAACTTACTTCATTGAAAATTCTATTTCTAGTTTTGATCCCTTCATTCACATCTCCTATGACTTGATCTAAGGGATGACTTTTATTATATTTCCAGGCTCTAGGTTGTCCTAGTGATTGCTGTTCTTCCTTGGTTTCATCAACTTCTGGAATAAGAGATTTAGAAATAGATTGACCATTTTCTTGATTTAAAACAACTTCCTGTTCTTCATCAATGGTTTTGTCAGAAGATTCAAATTCATCAAATACAATATGAATTGATTCTTCAACAACACATGTTCTTTTATTGAAAACTCTATATGCTTTACTTCGGTTAGAATACCCTAGGAAAATTCCTTCATCAGTTTTAGAATCAAATTTTCCTAAGTTATCTTTACCATTATTATGAATAAAACACTTACAACTGAAGATGTGTAGATGAGCAATGTTTGGCTTCCTTCCTTTGTATAGCTCGTATGGTGTCTTTCCAAGTTTTGTTCTAATATAGGCTCTATTTGAAATATAGCATGTTGTACTCATAGCATCAGCCCAGAACACTTGAGACGCGTTCTTTTCATTTAACATTGCTCTAGCCATTTCAGTAAGTACTCTATTCTTACGTTCCATGACTCCATTTTGTTGAGGTGTCCTTGGAGCAGAGAAATTGTGATCAATGCCATTAGTACCACAATATTCTTCAAAGGCTTGATTTTCAAATTCTCCACCATAATCGGTCCTAATACCTGCAATGGACATACCTTTCTCATTTTGCACTTTCTTGGCAAAAACAATAAATTCTTCAAAGGTTTCATCTTTTGATGATAGAAAAATAACTCAAGTAAATCTAGAGAAATCATCAACAATGACCAATGAATATAAGTTGCCACCAAGACTCTTAACTCTTGCTGAGCCAACTAAATCCATATGTAATAATTGTAGTGGTCTATTTGTTGAAATCTCATTTTTCAATTTGAAAGATGATTTAGTTTGTTTACCCTTTTGACATTCGTCACAAATCAAGTCATTTTTGAAATTTACTTTGGGTAATCCAAGAACTAAATCCTTTTTGAGTAGTTTGCCTAATTGATGCATATTGACATGAGCCAATCTCTTATGCCACAGCCAACTTTCATCGGCATTACGCAGAAAACAGTTTTCAGATTCATTTCTACTAATATCTAGAGTATAACAATTACCTTCCCTTTTTGCTCTGACTTAGCCTTGATATTCTTCTTATCAAGTGGTAAGTCATTCTTGTTGATAATTAGACATTCCTCTGAGTCAAATATTACCCAGTTGTTTTTGTCTGCACTTTGACTTACACTCAGCAAGTTATTGCATAATCCTTCGACATAGTATACGTCTTTGACTTGTATGCCTTTGTCATTTTTTATTTCACCAATTCCTGCTATCCTTCCGGTTTGATTTCCTCCAAATTTTACCTTCCCATCTTCTTTAGGTTGTAATTTGGTAAAACTTTCGAAATCACCGGTTATATGTCTAAAGCATCCACTGTTTATGTACCATTTGTTGTTTTTGGATGCTTTGAGACACATCTGCAATTAAATATGATTAATTCTTAGGTACCCACTTCTTTTTGGGTCCTTTTGGGTTAGTACAGGAGATTGTGGAGACATATGATCCTTTAAGTACCCATTTGTAGGTTCCTATCGTTCCTTTCTTCTTATGAATGCATGAAGAAGTATAATGACCTTTTTTATTACAGTAATTACAGAATGCAAAAGGATTTGATGTATGCACAGAATACTGGAAATAATTCAAATATGACTTACCTCCTGCTTTCTTTCTACCTTTCCTTCTATCTGATTTTGGATCATATCCAATTCTAGATCAATCATTTACAAATCGTTGAGCTTTTAAAATAACATTTAGTATCTCACTTCCTTGTGTAAATTTTTCAAGAGTTTTTGTGAGATCAGTGTTTTTCTTTTTCAACAAAGAACAATTTTCACAATCCTTTTCTGAACTTTCTTTAAGTTCAATTTCAAGAGCTTTGTTTTTCTTTTTGAAAACAATTAATTCTTTAACTACTTTGATGAATTCAAAATGTAAAGCATTATATTCAGAAAGTAATTCATCATAGGTAGGATCAGAATCATTTACCTCTTCTTCGGTTTCTTCTTGAGCAACGAGACATATATTGGCTACTTCTTCTTCATCACTTTCTTCTTCAGAGGAACTATCACCCCATATAGTAGATACAAAGGCCTTCTTTTTGTTAAAGAATTTGCCTTTTCTCTTTTCTTTTCTCTTTTGATTCAGTTCTGGACATTCTGATTTGATATGTCCTGGTTTTCCACATTCATAGCAAATGATATGATCTTTGCTGCTAGTTCCTCCTTTCTGAAAGTGTTTGAACCCTTGTCCTTTCTTGTAGAACTTTCTAAATCATTTTATGATTAGGCCCATTTCATCATCGTCAAACTCCTCATCTTCATCTTGATTTTCGTCTTTTGCTTTTAGTGCTAGGCCTTTCTTTCTCTTGTAACCAATGTCATCTAGTTCCCGTTTGAACTTTAGTTTGCTTTCATATTTAGAAAGGCTTCCAAATAAAGAAGCAACTGATCTCATTGATTCTCGTTTTGCTTCTTCTATCGCAGTGACTTTGGCCTCCCATTCTTTAGAAAGAATATTCAAAATCTTTCGTACTTGGGTATGTTGATCATAGATTTTCCCAAGTGTTGAAAGTTGATTAATAAGATGAGTATATCTAAGTTCGAATTCAGATATTGACTCACCTGATTTCATTCGAAGTAGATCGAATTCAGTGACCAAGGTATTGATCTGATTCTCCTTTATTCCCGAAGTTCCTTCATGGGCTATCTCTAGAGCTTCCCATATTTCCTTTGCTGTTGGAAGTGTGCAAATTCTGAAATATTCACTTTGACTCAAAGCACTTTGTAACATCAGAATTGCCTTGCTATTGAGAGTGATAAGTTTCTTGTCATTCTCATCATATTCTGCTGGAGTCTTGGGAATTTTCTGAGAATCTACAATCTTTGTAGGTTGATAGTTTCCATTCTCAATCACATCCCATAGCCCATATTCAGTAGCCATCACAAATACTCTGAACTTTGCTTTCCAGAAAGAAAAGTGTTCTCCACTAAAACCTGGAGTTCTAGTGATGGATGCTCCGTCGGGAAGAATTCCTTTACCCATGCTTGCCATTGGATCCTTCTTAGGTTGTTAAGCCTTAATAAGAAGACCTATGCTCTGATACCAAATGTTAGAGCAAGCGTTTCACCCAAGAGGGGGGTGAATTGGGTGATACTAAAATTTCGTTGCAAATAAAAACTTGACGGTGAATATAAAGCAATAAAGAGTACGGAGAAATATCACCGAAGTGTACACCGAGAGTTATACTGGTTCGGCCACAACCACTTTGACCGTTGCATTTGACTTTCCTTATTTGGTAAGATCTCTTCATTGTTTATCTGTGGATATGCTAAGAATACTAATACAATGAAAGGTTAATCATATAGGAAACAAATCAATGAGCGTTGGAATGATTTCTAAATTTCTGGATTTGTATACTCGAGTAGTTACTCGAGCATTCATTTAAGTTTACTTGAGTACTTACTCGAGTATCATCGGGAAAACTTTGATAAACTGCAAGCCAATAAGCAAACATAACATTACTCGGGTAGTGCATGAAGTAAACAAAATTTCAAACCTTTGGAGATACCTGTTTACTCGGGTACTTACTCGAGTATAGCACACTTTAATTCATAGGTTACTCTAGTAGCAACTCGAGTAAACCCTCAAATAAACTTTATATTACTCGATGCTTCACTCCAGTAATGTTGGCAGGATTTCAAAGCCGAGAGCACTTCAAGTTTGATTACCTTGTTACTCGAGTAAACATAAATTTTCTTCATAGCTTACTCGGGTAATGACTTGAAGTTCTGAGTCAATAAATCTGCACATTACTCGATTACTTACTCGAGTAATCCAGTTTTAAATAAGTGATTAAATACCTGCATACTTGACTAGTGCCTCGAGTGAAGTATCATAAAAACATATCATGTTATTCGAGTATTACCTTCAGGTTTTGCTTATCACAGTGAGTTACTCGAGTAGCTCCTCAAGTAACATTGGCAGGGTTGCAAATGCCGAGAGCAACACATTTCTTGAAACAGAGTAACTCGAGTATCATTGGCAGGCCGAGAGCAACTGGAAGTCTTTTACATGGTTACTCGAGTAGCTCCTCGAGTAACGTTGGCAGGCCGAGAGCAACTCCAAGTGAATTACCTGGTTACTCGAGTAGCTACTCGAGTAGCGTTGGCAAGCCGAGAGCAACTAGAAAACATTTACCTTATTACTCGAGTGGTTACTCGAGTAACGTTGGCAGGTTACTTGAAGGTTGATCTAGTTACTTCAAGTTTCTGTCTCATTACTCGAGTAGTAACTCGAGTAACCTTTTAGAAAATTTGCCAACAATGAAGTTTCTCAGCTTTTTCTCTTGGCCTTTCTTTATTACTCCAATGCTTACTTCAAGTGATGATTTTCCCTGTTATTACCTTGTTCAAACTTATTTGTGAATCAAATCTTTTTCATACCATTCTTTGTTATCATCAAAACATAAGATCTAACAGAAGATACAAAAAATGGAGTGATTTTTTTCTTAAAATATGATGGAGTGATTGAAGTTCATAGTGCCTTTAGATTAGGGCTTTTTGGTGACAGGCCATCTGTTATATAAAGTGACATTAACTTAGACGACTAATATACAGGAACCCAAATAAGAGGTAATTTTTTAAAGGCGAACTTGAACCCTAGACCTCATACTTAAGTAGTCTTATGTAATCCCCTTTACCATAGCCCATTCTTGTTGGTAAAAATGAATGAAGGCTATTGTAAAAAGAAGTTTTCTTCAAGAAGAGAGAAGCACACAAGTAGGTTTTAATCTTGAGTTAAGGGAAAAAAATACCCATAAACTTTTATTAAAAGTGTGTCCAAAATCATATATATTTGAAAGGTGCAAAAATACTCATGAACATTCAAAATGGGAGCAAACATGCCATCAACGTTAAATTAGACCTAACACCGTTATATATGCATGTGCAAAAATAGTGTGGATCCTACTAAAAAAAGTAACCGTTTAAGGTTAAATTTAATGGTGCTGGTATTTTTGCTCATATTTTGAATGTTCATAGGTATTTTTACATCTCTGAAAAGTATATGGTATTAGACACACTTTTAATAAAAGCTCATGGATATTTTTGCACCTTCACCCCTTAATCTTCCCCTCCAATTTGAATCACATGATCTCATTCAAGAGGTAGAAGCACTTTTTTACTTAGGAATACTTCCAATAGAAACCTTATTCACACAAAGACCAGCAAAACATAACATTACAATGAAGTTAATAATAAACAAACAACATATTAAGTTAAAACTTAAAAGGAGAGAAAAGTTAAAAAAATAAAAGACTTCTTAATTAGTTTCCCCTTGATTGGTCTCTCACAAATTATGGAAGCCGTCAGCATTCTTCTTGCCAACATCATCCAAATCAATATAAGGCAGACACGATCCCAAAAACCAGTCAAGGTTTGTTTTCGTTTGGCCTTCTCACTCTTAATTAGCAAAATAAAAAAGAATAAGAAAAAATATGCTAACTCCTGGTTTGATATAAGATCCATTTTAATTAATGAAGAAATTGACTTAGGAAGTGGATCTTATTTTAAAAGACCGGAGGGAGTACCTTTATTAGCACAATGATGACTATCATCACTACAAAAACAAAGGGTAAAGGTGTATCCAGCACCTTGATATATTTTTGAAGGTACAATCAACTCCCTAAAGTATTTAAAGGTGTGATTAGCCTTCAAACATTTTTGGGGGTGCAATCTGTAACCCCTTGCCTTAATTAGCGTAATTAAAATTCGATAATGCATAATAGAATGGAATAGAGACCGTCGGATGATTCAAAACTCATTTCAACTTCCTACCTTACAGTAGGGTTTTCACAAAACCTTTCAAAAACTTCTCTATCCTGGTCTCAAGTTCAAATATTGAATATAATTACATGTGCAGTTATATCACATTTAAACATATCAGAGTGTATAACTTAACCCCCGGCAACCCCAGGTTTCATCTATATATATAACTATAGGGTTCCAGTTCCCAATTAGGGGATTACACCACTATGTATTCAAAAACTATTCACAACCTAAAAATATCATACAGTAATCCCTATCCAAAATGAATAACCAACGTGACCCGACTCAAATATCCCTACAAGGTTCTAACCGCTCCGGGTCATTCACTTCTTCTTGGAGCCACTTGCCCTGTCTGAAATGTTAGTCAAAGGAAAGAATGAGATTCAAGAGAATCCCAATAGTAACAAATCATTCATACCACACATAAGCATACAACATGTAAGCAAATCATCATACAGAGCAGCAACACAAATCACACTCCACCCTCATCCCCTTTTACCGCCGGGAAGGCACACCGTACTAACCCGAATTGTTGTTAACGACTCAGGGACTATTGGCGTGGCAGTGCATACACATAGCCTTATAGCTCATATAGCCATCCGGCTTTCACAATTGGCTCATCGGCCTTCACAAATAGCCTTTCGGCTTTTCACATAATCACACATATCACACCCCATCCTCATCCCCTTTTAGCGTCGAGAAAGCACACCGTCCTAACCCGAACCATTGTTAGCGACTCAGGGACTGTTGGCATGGCGGTGCTTACACATATCCACAAATGTCGCAACATACGAATTCATCACAAATCAATGATATAACACACAAACAATGCATCACATATGGTATAAAAGAAAAAGTCACTACCTTGTTCCTTTCTAACGTTAGCTGTCACAGTGGGCTCACGAGGACGGCAGATGTCAAATCCTATAAACCAAATTAGGAACAATAGATCAATCTCTTTTCCAAGCTCTTAATTCCATAATACTTTAAGTTGGTATTCTTATAAACTCTTTAGGTGGCTATTAAATGCCTAAACATATTCCTAAAGGGTTTGGAAGCAAAAGCACTTATTTTTTGTCAGCTCACTCTAGTGAAGATGACCTCACTCGAGTGATGACCCCCAAATTCACTTGAGTCCCTAAAAGTGCCACACTGGAAGTGTTTGCCCAAGAGCAACCCTCAATATGTCTCACAGCCTCACTTGAGCACAAGAAGCTGCACTCAAGTGATAACCTCAAATGCACTTGAGCACCAAAAAGTGAGACACAGCGAGTGACTACCCGAGAACAACCATAAATCCAAAAAGCTTAAACTTACTCCCTCACTCTAGTGAAACCAAGATTACTCGAGTGATGACCTATATCACTCACAGAAACGAAAGTGCACTCTTGAGCTTTGCCTGAGAATCCAAACGAAACTGAAGGGAAAAAGGGAAAATGCCTCGTAGCACTCGAGTGAACCCTCCCTCACTCGAGTGTTATTCATCAGAAGCCAAAAATCACAGCAACTGACATATGTTCCCAGATTTACCCATTTCACTACCAATGGTCCTAAAACTTGTGCCAAAGCTCGTTCGTACTCATTTTGACAAAAGGAACCTCTTGGTGACTACAAAACAACCCAATTTCCACTCAATCAACACATCCTCAATTCTAGTTCACAAGGCCACACAAAACCACAATTTGCCAAACTTCCTCACTCAATTCCTAAATCAAAACTAATGACATTATAACACATCCTAATACCATCTTCTACACAATACCATTCCAAACTCTTTCATTATTCAATTCTCATGAAATTAGGGCCAAAATTCTAGAATTTACAAAGCTCAACCAAAAATCACCATAAGTATACCAAAATGTATCAAATTCTTACCTCTTCAACTTGGTAAGATCAAATCTCTGTTTCCCCAACTTTCAAGTTTATGCAAACACCAAATCACCACTTTTCAAAATTATGAAAACATAGCAAAGAAGCTCTCAACCTCTTGAACAAGTTTAGTGAAGAGGCTTTAAGAATAGGGAGACAATTACCTACTCAAAATGAACCTTTTCTCTTTCTTGCTTGAACTTCAGCGAAAATGGAAGGAAGGAGAGAGAAGATGAGAAATGATGGTGGATGCATGAGGATCATTTTTCTCCACACACACACTCATAGCCAACTTAGAGGAGAGAGGGAAGAGAAGATGAGTTTGAAATTTTGACTTTGATCCAAGGGTCCTTGTGATGACACTTGTCATGATCTCATGTCTGCCTTTATGAATCCATATAACCCATGCACACTTGATTCCACCTCTTGCTTAACAAATCCTAGCCATTGATCTCCAGTTACCTATGAGTTTTTCTTTGGTAACAGTCCAGTTGGTCGGCAAATTTACTATTTTACCCCTGATTGTCATGACACATATATCATCATCATCAAACACATTTTACATCACAACTCACATTATTTGCTTCATAAGTGTTTAATTAACATTAATGACATCACTTTGAAATTATTAGCTCTTAATCACAATTTAGGATATTACACAATCAGTACCCTAATGTATTAAAAATGGAGTAATTACACCTCTTCACTAACAGAATACTAAGTCTGTTTGCTGACACACTCTTTCCTTTCCTCTTTCATCGATCTTCAACATTTTCATCCCTTCTTTTAATATGTAAGGGTACAATTTTGCCCCTAGTGTATTAAAAATGGAGCAATTGCACCCCTTCACTAACAGAATATTAACTCAAGATTTGGGGTTTATCTTTCCCATCATAGTTCCCCTATCATTGTGATGAAAATATTTGCCTTTGGTTTTGTTGAATCCGAGATCCAAATAAAAGAAGAAATCAAGTTGAAATCATAGTGGACTTTTATTCATAATAAATTATTAGTTCCAATCACAAATGCAGGAATATATTAAATTGTATTAAATTCCCCAAGTGAAGGGGGTGTAATTGCTCCATTTTTAATGCATTAGGATACTGATTGCACCTCTAAAAATAGTTTAGGGTAATGATTGCATCTCCAAAAATAATTTAGGATGCAATATATTTTAGGGTGTTGATTGCACCTCCAAAAATATATCGGGTTGCTGGATGTGCATTTACCCAAAAAGAAATAGTAGATTGCAATGAAATTTAAGTATGAAACTTCAAATAAATTACCACTAATTAATTAGTCACAGAATTCAGCCACTAAATTGTGTCACTAATTGACTGTATTTTTGTGGTTAAGTTGATGGGATGCCATTTAAGTCACTAGGAACAACAAGAACCCACCCTTCATCTATAAATGATGGGTTTGAATTTAAAATCCTATTAAAATGCTTCATTTTATCCACTATGGAATTCAAAAGACTAGCAATCATTGAGATCGGATCATTCTATTGCACTGTATATGTGGTCACAACTATTGGAATTATTATATAAATAATGTAGGTGTGTCAAATGGAACAAGTCTCACATTCTTTGAGAGTGTGAGAGTCCAAGTGTATGAACTTGCATAAGTAAATGAGTTAAGAGGAGGAATGAACTCGCATAACAATCACTACAAAAAATATGACTTTCGGCGATAACAAAAGTCACCGCTGAAAGGCTAAAAGTCGCCGCTAAAGGTTTTTAGTGGCCACAAAAAAGTCGCCGCCTATGCGACTGTCGCTGAAAGTTTTGGCGGCAACAAAAGTAACTTTAAGTTGCCACTAAAGGTGACTTTCAGTGACGATAAAAAGTGTATTTTTTTTAAATTATAAATTCCGTCACAATTTTTTTAAAAAAATTACAAATTCCATGTGTCTCTCTCCTCCACTCACTGCCATGTGTCATCTCCACACGCTGCTACGTGTCGGCTCCTCGTGCTTCCACATGTCGACGTTACATAATTCCTGAAAGTGCTTCTTCTCTAGCTCGAACCCGTGACCTCATAGTGAGAAAGCCTTCACGTGCGTGCTTTTGCCAGTTGCGCCGAAATGAACCTTTGTTAAATTATTACATATTGTATATATATAATATTATCATAAACACACACACACATAATTAATTAATTAATTAATTAATCAGTTATATATCTATAATAATTAATTATATATAATATTATTAAAAATAATGATAAATTAAATAAAAATGTAAAAAAGTATTTATATATTTAATTAACCAATTTTTTAATTAAAATTACTTAATAAATAATAATTTAATATTATAAATGTTATTTTTAATATAAAATGATACATATAATATTACTAACATATAATTTATTTTTATATAAAATAAAATAATAACTAATATCATAAATATTATTTTAGTAGAAAATTTTAAATATAATATTAATAAATAATAATATAATTGTAATAATTAATATTAAATAGAATTATTTAATAATCAATATTTTAAATATTATTTTAAAAATAAAATTAATAATTTTTAATTTTTAATAAATTTTAAAAATAAAATAAGTTGAAATTGACTTTTAGCGTAGACTTTAAAAGTCGCTGCTGAAAGTATGGTTTCAGCGGCAATTGTGAATACTCGCCATTGAAAGTGCTACTTTCAGCTTTCAGCTGCGACTATTAAAGTCGCTACTGAAAGTGGTCACTGAAAGTCAATTTTTTTGTAATGAATGGCCCACATGGAAATCCGGCAATTTCCCTTATGAGCGAGTTAAAAGCAGATTGGGCACCTTTTTATTTAAGGTTTTAAAAAATCTAAATCTTAGTCTGGAATAAAAGATTTTACTAAAACATACCATTATTTTGTCTTATTGTTGAGAATGGGACGTTGGACTAATTTAAATCAGAAACAGTTTTTAACAAATAAATTATTGATGCCTTTGAATGCATTTTAACTTGTGATATTCCCAACGTCCATGTTTTTAAAAGCATTTGATGGCTCTTAACTTGCCATATTCCAAACGTTCCATTTAATCACTCTTTATGACTCTCAACGTTCAAATTTGTTTTATGGCTTTAAGTGGCATTTTATGGTCCTTTATTAGGTGCTCAAAAAGGATGTATTTGCAAGAGGGTCAGGTATCCTACTCTTGAGCCTTTGAGCATTTCTCTCCTCCTCTGATTTTTGCCTGCTGAGTTCTATTTTATTTTGTTGTTCTGTTCACCCTATTCTTGCAGGAAAGATCCGTTTTATCCTGGGGAGTGCCGCTTCCTCTTAGCCGGTGGTTGCAGAATAGCTCTCAAGGACAGCGTCCTTGGACGTGACTCGGATTACACAGTGTATTTTTAGGAACTAAGCCAACAATCTTGAGAGTTACTATGGCTTCTGTTCCACCTGCTGGTACCAGAGCTAGTGCCAGAGCTAACAATGCTACTACTTTTGAAGCAAACAACACTGGTGCTAGTTCTAACCTAATGGTGGTCCCTATGCCAAGACAATTTCCTGACATTTCCAAGATAGAGCAATTTGAAGGGAAGAACTTCAGACGCCGACAAGAACGTGTCTACACTATTCTTGACATGCATGGAGTACACAATCTGCACCATCCCCAAATGCTAACCAAGCCCAGAAGGATGCTTGGGCATATGCTAACAAGGTTTGTAGACACACTCTTATTACTACTTTATCTAACGATCTGTTTGATGTGTACCATGTTTACAAAGAAACAAATGAGATATGGGAATCACTTACCCTCAAGTACACTACTGAGGATGCTGGAAATCAGAAGTTCGTGATAGGAAACTTTTACAAGTGGGAGATGACAGCTGACAAAGACATCAAAATCCAGATTAATAAGTGCCACAAGCTGAATGAGGAGCTTCAAGCTGAGAAGATCAATCTGCCAGATGAGTTTGTGGCTAGTGTACTGATCGAGAAGCTACCAGATTCATGGAATGACTATAAGAAACAACTGAAAGACAAACAGAAACAATTGTCTTTGAATGGTCTGATCACTCATATCGTCATTGAAGATACCAACCGAAAGGGGATACAAGTTGCAAAGGGCAAAGAAAAGGCTGCTAAAGCAAACCTAGTTGAGGAAAAGCCGCACAACAAGAAGTACAACCCCAAAAACAAAAAGAATAAAAATAAAAAACCTTACTACAAGCCCAAAGACACTAACCCTAAGAAAAAGACAAGCAATTATTTTGTCTGTGGAAAACCAGGTCATTATGCAGCGCATGTAGGAAAAGGGCTAAGGCAGATAACTCTTAAAGGGGTAAAAATCCTCCTAAGCCAAATGTGAATTTGATTGAGGGAGATGATAGTAGTGATGAAGAAATCATTATTGTTGTGGTGTCACAAGCCCTTCTATGCAAACAAAGAGATGTTTACCTCCTTTGAAGAAGGGGAAGACCACATTTATCTTGATGACTCCCGAACTGCTAAGGTTCAGGGAAAAGGGAAAGTGGTATTGCAACTCACATCTGGAAAGACCTTGGCACTGAGTGACGTGCTATATGTTCCTGAAGTCAAAGCTAACTTAGTCTCTATGGCGCTACTTGGAAAAACTGGGGTTAGAGTGTGTTTTGAGTCTGACAAGATTGTCATGACTAAGAACAATGTTCTTATTGGGAAGAGTTGTTATAATAAGGGACTATTTGTTCTGAGTATTGCTGAAATGAATGAGAATGCATCTTCTTCTGCTTGCTTGATTGATTTTTTTGGTGTATGGCATGCTAGATTAGGACATGTTCATAGATCTTGTATTAAAAGAATGCAAAATCTTGGGCTTATTTCTGAAAATAAAAATGATTTTCAAAATTGTGAAGTATGTGTAGAAACTAAGCAAGCAAAAAAACAGCATTTTTTTACTCAGAGAAATTGAGTTGTTAGCTTTGATTGAATAATATACCAAAGTGTATTTGATGAGATATAAAGATGAGGCTTTTGAAAAATTTCTTTTGTATAAGGTAGAAATTGAAAATCAATTAAATAAAAAGACTAAAAGGGTCAGATCGAATAGATGAGGAGAATATTTATTATTAAATAATTTTTGCAAAAAAGAAGGGATAATTCATGAAGTAACTCCTCCTTATTCATCTGAATCTAATGGTGTTGCAGAAAGAAAAAATAGAACTTTTAATGCTTTACTTGTAAGTTCTACAGCACCTAATAACCTATGGGGTGAAGCCTTGTTATCTGCTTGTTTTTTACAAAACAGAATACCCAACAGGAAAACTAAAAAGACACCTTATGAGTTATGGAAAGGTTTTGTGCCTAACCTTCAATATTTGAAAGTGTGAAGGTGTCTTGCTAAAGTTTTACTACCTGATGTTAAAAAGAGGAAATTTGATTCTAAAACTTATGATTGCATGTTTATTGGATATGCTCAACAAAGTGCTGCTTATCGTTTTCTAGTTTTCAAAATCAATGTTTTAGATCATAACAAAATTGTTGAAACAAAAGATACAGAGTTTTTTGAAAATATATTTCCTTTGAAGATTGAGCATATTCCTAACAGAGTTGAAAATTCCTCTACTTCTTCTGAACAAAATTTTTTGGTTGAAGATTTAAGGAGAAGTAAAAGACAAAGAAAACAAACATCTTTTGGAGATGATTTTAATACTTACTTGGTACAAGATGAACCCAAAAAATTTTATAAAGATATTTCTTTTCTGGATGAATCCTTTTGGAAAGAAACAATAAAAGCTAAAATTGATTCTTTAAATCAAAATAAAACATGGGTTTTGATAGACTTGCCTCTAGGAGCAAAGCTTATTGGTAATGGGTTTTTAGGAAAAAGTATTTTCCTGATGGAACTATTGATAAATATAAGGCTAGGTTGGTAGCCAAAGGATATACTTAAAAAGAAAATGTTGACTATTTTGATACCTTCTCTCCTGTAACTAGGATTTCTTCTGTTAGAATCCTAATTGCCTTAGCTTCTATTCATAAACTTTTCATTCATCAAATGGATGTTAAAACAACTTTTTTAAATGGTGACTTAGAAGAGGAGATTTATATGGTGCAACCTAAAGGTTGTATTTTTCCTGGGCAAGAAAATAAAGTTTGTAAACTTTTAAAATCTTTGTATGGTTTGAAACAAGCGCCTAAACAATGGCATGAAAAAATGGATCAAGTTTTGTTAAGTGGTGGCTTCTCTACTGTTGAGGTAGAAAGATGTGTTTATACAAAACTTGTAAATAATGATTGTGTAATTATTTGTCTGTATGTGGATGACATGTTTATCTTTGGTACTAGCATGGGTGTTATGCTTGACACAAAACATTTTCTGTCTTCTAATTTTGATATGAAAGATTTGGGTGAGGCAAAAGTGATTTTGGGTGTAAAGATCATAAGGAATGATAATGGTATAATACTTTCTCAAGAACATTATATTGAGAAAATTCTGAGAAAGTTTGAATCATTTGATGAGTCTCCTATGAATACTCCTTATGATCCTAATGTGCATTTAAAAAAAATAGAGGAGATCCAATTGCTCAATCTAAATATGCACAGTTTATTGGGAGTCTGTTGCATTTAATGAACTATACCAGGCCAGACATAGCATATGCTTTGTGTAGATTGAGCAGATACACTCATTGTCTAGGCAATGAACACTGGAAGGCTCTAGTAAGGGTATTGAGATACTTGAGAGGTACCATGAATTATGGTATTTATTACAGTGGATTTCCTGTTGTATTGGAAGGATACAGTGATACTAACTAGATCTCAGATTCAGAAGAGAGCAAATCCACTAGTGGCCATGTTTTCACTCTTGGTGGTGGAGTCGTAACGTGGAAGTCAGTCAAACAAACTATTTTAACCAGTTCCTTAAGGGATTTTGAGTTTATAGCTATGGAGTTAGCTGGTATTGAGGCCGCGTGGTTGAAAAACTTCTTGGCAAATATTCCACTAGGTGGAAAACCAACACCGTCAGTGTCTTTACATTGCGATAGCCAATCTACGATAGCTACGGCTAAAAATAAAACTTTTATTGGTAAAACTAGACATATTTGATTGAGACATAATATAATAAGGCAGCTGTTAAAAGATGGTGTAATCACAATCGATTATATAAGGTCAGCGGTGAATCTTGCGGATCCATTTACAAAACCCCTAGGGAGGAAACAAATCTTTAATTCATCAAGGGGAATGGGACTTAAGCCGATACAAAATTAACAGCGATGGCAACCCAACCTCTGTGATTGGTGATCCCATGAAGGAGGTTCAATGGGTAAGAACAAGTCGTATGTTAGTTCGGCTAGCACTACTAAAGTAATTTGTTAGTTCATTCCTATGATGCCGAGAAAGTGCTAGAATGCATTTTGGTGAGGATGAGCAAAGCTCTTAATGATTTCAAAATCCTATGGGATGGTGTGCTCAGTGCAGGTACATTTCATGCAATCACCTCTACGAATGTGGAGTGGGGCCACTCCTATGAGATTGTGGCAAAATCTCTAGAGCATTCATTATGCACCCGGCACGCGCATGGCCTTCTTAACGTGCAAAACCGCGTTAACAGTGAAATGTGGAGGTATAATCTGACTCTTAATACTTCTAGTATACGCCTACGAGTTATTGGTTTTAAGTTCATAGGACCACCGATACAACGGTAATACCCATGTGTGCAACTCAGCTAATGGCGTTCCTTTTGACACATGTAGGGGATTGTTGGAATTATTTATAAATAATGTGGGTGTGTCGAATGGAACAAGTATCACATTGCTTTGGAGTGTGAGAGTCCAAGTGTATGAACTTGGATAAGTAAACGAGTCAAAAGGAGGAATGAACTCACATAACAATGGCCCACATGGAAATCCGGCAATTTCCCCTATGAGCAAGTTAAAAGCATATTGAGCACCTTTTTATTTAAGGTTTTAAAAAATCTAAATCTTAGTTTGGAATAAAAGATTTTCCTAGAACATGCCATTATTTTGTCTTATTGTTGAGAATGGGACGTTGGACTAATTTAAATCAGAAATAGTTTTTAACAAATAAATTATTGATGCCTTTGAATGCATTTTAACTTGTGATATTCCCAACGTCCATGTTTTTAAAAGCATTTGATGGCTCTTAACTTGCCATATTCCAAACGTTCCATTTAATCACTCTTTATGACTCTCAACGTTCAAATTTGTTTTATGGCTTTAAGTGGCATTTTATGGTCCTTTATTAGGTGCTCAAACAGTCATATACTTGAGGCCTATAAAAAGGATGTATTTGCAAGAGGGTCAGGTATCCTACTCTTGAGCCTTTGAGCATTTCTCTCCTCCTCTGATTTTTGCCTGCTGAGTTCTATTTTATTTTGTTGTTCTGTTCACCCTATTCTTGCAGGAAAGATCCGTTTTATCCTGGGGAGTGCCGCTTCCTCTTAGCCGGTGGTTGCGGAATTGATCTCAAGGACAACATCCTTGGACATGACTCGGATTACATAATGTATTTTTAGGAACTAAGCCAACAACAACAATCTGATACTCACGACTACTTGTCGAACACCCACAGGGAAGATATATGGTTAATTTCTCACTTATGTTCAAAGGACTATGATTTCCCAGAATCCATGCTTGCCCATTATAAACCACATCTGAAATATTATGTACTGTGTCATTAGGCCCTACTGTGTAGGTTGTCTCATAGAAGTACCGACTAAGGTCACTGGTATTCGACAAGTACAAGGTACAGTAACAAGGTAATCATCGTGTTCAGTGTTGTTGGGACGCCTTGTGGGTTTCAGATGGGACACGTCGACAGAGTAATGCGATGCGATGTCTTCTTTGGGGATGAGATAATTCTTGGTTGCGTGATATAACGAGGCATTGCACTGGAAGATAGTTGAAGAGCAATTCATGGGTTCTTTGTCAAATGCTTGGGTCTTGATGATCATGAGCGAGTTTGCTATTATTAGAAAAGGCAGAAGAAGAAGGTTAAGGGAGGCCATAATGGAATTACTGATGGAAAGTTTGAAACTTTAATGTTGATTGTGAAGATATTAAGAAAGGATATGATATAGATGATAAGTTAGTAAAACTAGGGTTTTATAGGGTGCATGGCAACAAGCTCGAAGGTTACGACGTTCTGAGTTGCCAATGTTGTCTCTCGGTAATGTTCACAAATTTAAAGAAGAGTGATAAATTGGGTGGCATCTCTGCCGGCGATACATGCCACATTCACACCTCTAGTTGGAACTACAATTTATCACTTTTTATGCTCCCTCCGCGCTTCATAATATATAATACTTCTAGAAGGAATGCATGATTCAGAATAGGGTTAATATAACTTTTGGTCCCTAAAGTTTGATCCAATTTTGGTTTTGGTCCCTGAAGTTTGAAATCTGTGGTTTTGGTCCTTGAAATTTCACCCGATTTTGGTTTTGGTCCCTGAAGTTTGAAATCGGTGGTTTTGGTCCCTGAAGTTTCACCCGATTTTCGTTTTGGTCCCTCAAGTTTGAAAAGGACTTGGCGACCCAATTAAAAAACCCGACCCGACTCGGGAAAAAAACCAAATCCTTTTCAAACTTGAGGGACCAAAACCAAAATCGGGTAAAACTTCAGGGACCAAAATCACCGATTTCAAACTTCAGGGACCAAAACCAAAATCGAGTGAAACTTCAAGGACCAAAACCACTGATTTCAAACTTAAGGGACCAAAACCAAAATTGGATCAAACTTCAGGGACCAAAAGTTATATTAACCCTTCAGAATATAAGTCACATCTAGTTTAATTAATACTTTTTTTTTCTGTCTTTGTCTTTGTGATTAATACTCACTTTCTAACTTTGCCCACTCATTATATCTCCTCTCTCTCTAAAATAACATTCCTAATACAATAAAACACATTTCTTTTTCTTTTATTTTGGTCAACAATAAAACACATTTCTCAAGAAGAATAAAAATAAAACAAAATTATATTTTAAGACATATTAAATAACTTAACTATTATTTCTTATTTTCCATAATATAGTTTAATTACCCTACCTGTGTAGTGTGTGGGACTGTCCAGTATATATGCTACCAGCAACTTCTCGTTCACACATTAGTTTAGATAGTGTCTGGAAAAGTTAAAACTAAGACCTATATAATTTAAAAACGTTTGCTGGAAACAGTCCGTTACAATCCATAAAGTATTTGAATGTCTAGATGGTCAACATGGAAAAGATAGCTAAGGATAATTACACTACGGTCCTTATCATGAGTTATATTTCCAACATATTTCAAATTTGTCTATGTTATATATATATATATATATATATGAATAATTTAATACTATGAAAATTACTCTTCTAGCCCTATTTATAAGGCAGGGAGAGAAATGTTTTTTTGGGGAATTACTATGAGATCCTATGAAAAGGGCTTAATCAATAAGTTCTAATGACAATTGAGGAGTATGCTAGCTATGATAAACTCTAGTGTAAAAAAAAAGACTAACACCTCATTTATCATAAGGACTTCTTGGTAATTAAGTCCCTTCTTTGGGATCTCATATTGTCAATGACAAGAGTAAGTGATGACACTATTGATAAGTCATGAGACTTTCCAGATATTATTTTCCTTGGTTAGAACCTTGGTGTGTAATTTTTCCATTTATTTGTGTATAGATTTTGTACTCATGGGACATAGTTTATACCCCCTTAGGTGCACAATATAGGGCACTTTTAGAAGGAAGGCATAGTCTAGAATATAAGTCACCTCTAGTTTAATTAATGCTCATTTTTCTGTTTTGCCCATGTGATTAATACTCACTTTCCAACTTTGCCAACTCATTATATCTCCTCTCTCTCTCTCCTCCTAAAATAGCATTCCAATGCAATTAAATACATTTCTTAAAAAGGGGTAAAAGTGGAAAAAATTTACATATTAGGACATATTAAATGACTTAACTATTATTTCTTATTTTTCGTAATATAGTTGAAGTGCTCTATATTGTGGACCAGAGGAGTATTAAATAGGGGTAATGTTCGAAAGTTGTTAAATTTTAAGGCATAATTATTAAGGTTTCAGGTTTTTCTTGATTCTGGTAAAACATGCATATTGGAAATGACTTACAAATGTGACCAGAAGAGTAAATAACATACATGAACATCTAATAACGGCGTAAAAGGAGAGTTAATGATAAACAATTAATGACATGTCTAGCAATATTTAATACTCTCTCCACTTCTATTTGTAAGAGCTCAATAACCAAATTACGTGGTTTAAAAAAACGGTTAAAATTAGTTAAAAATGAAAAATATGTCTTAAAATAAACTTTTTTTTTTCAAGTATGCACTTATTTATTATGAGACAAGTAAGAAAGAGAAATAGAATAAACATTAATATGACCAACCATTTAATTAATGCAATATATATAATTAATGATGAGCACAAATGGAAAAAAAACTCATTAAATGTTGAGACAACTCTTATCGGACTCTTATAAAAATGACCAAGACAATTGAAATTTTAAATTTTTATAAAAAGGATATGAGGGAGTACTCCTTAAAACTTGCAACTGCCTTATAAAAGATTAAAAATACCTTCTTGAAGGTGAACTATAATAGGTATTAGAGGGAATATTGATTAGAAAATTAGAAGAAAAAAAGTATATAATCCATGAAAAGCTAGTTGCAACTCAGCAATATGCAAGTCTTTCTAAAAAAATAATTGATAGTAAAATAAGTTAGAGTTATAACATGTTTATCCTCAATAAACTATGAGGCCACTTTGGTGCAGCGTGAAGATCGATCAGACATCCAAACACTTGGGATAAGGAATATGACCATTGATTTGATCAAACGTTAATTCCTAAAGTTTTTTATTTAAAAAAAGGGGGTTAATATAATCTTTGGTCCCTCAAGTTTATCCTTATTTTAATTTTAGTCCCTCAAGTTTCAAACTATAGGTTTTGGGTCCCTCAAGTTTTATTTCGTTTAAAATATTGGTTCCTATAGCTCAATAAAAACTTATATCATTTTATCCCTAGAAGGTCCAAAGCAAATAGTTTGAAATTTGAAAGATCAAAACCAAAATAAGGATAAATTTGAGAGACTAAAGATAGTATTAACCCAAAAATTGTACAGATCCGAGAATTGAGAGAGTCAGAGGAGAAAAACCCAATTTGAATGGGGTTTTAAGCAAGGATGTTTTTGCGAATAAAGCATATTCTTATTTCTCGATTATCAAGGTTCATATTGGGGCGACAGATCAGAGTGTGGAAGGGCTTTGGCAAATTATTACTGCTCCAATTATTATTCCCTCTTGTCCTAAATATATGACAGAGTTGACTTTTTTTGGAGAGATTAAAAAAGCTAAATAAGTTACTTAATCATATCATATATTGTATATCATTAGATTATATATCAGTTTATAAGTTTGGCAATATAGTTTGGAGGAAAAAAAACCAAGGTATTAAAACTCAGACCGGGTATTGAACCGGTCGGAGTACTGGGTTAAGGGTCAGTGGGTCAGACCAGAGCCAAACCGGAGCTCAACCCGGGCCAAACCGGTGAGAAATTGAAAATTTTAGACTTAATAGTATGAAATTCTAAAGGAAAAATTAAAAAAAATTGATTTTTAAAAAAAAAATAAAAAACCCCGACCGGACCGAACCGGTCTGATGACCGGTTCGGCGGTTCCCGGGCCGGACCAGCCGGTCCGGTCCGGTTCTGGGAACAATGAAAAAAACGATAAATATAAATATTTTAAAGTAACATAATTAGTTTTTTTAATTTCACAAAAAAAAAATCAACTTTGTCTTATATTTAGGTTCATGAGAAGTACAATTTTCTGAGTTTCCCATGTTGTCTATATGTAAAAATTGCAAATTTCAAGGTTATTGATGATTGATTGGTTGGGCAATGCCCGCCAAATTCACACTTGGTTCGCATCAGCTTTTGGCTGACTCAAAACTTTATAAAGACCCGCACGCACACATATATATAATTTATAGAACCTAATTACAATAATAATCAAACAGATCAGATGGATGTTACAATCAATGTTATTGATAATCTAAAATCTAGATCATCCCTGTTATTACAGGCTTTCTTGTATTAAACCTCGTCGCGGTGGTTCCTTCATGTGCACAAGAGAGTAGAGACAGCAGATGAGCAAAGGGCAAGGGGAGGAGATTCCAAAAGTAACCACATACTTAAGGAAAGGTTCTACAGGAATCGTTGCCCATAAGGGAATTTGGCTGATCATGTTAAGGTTCTTTTCGTCAATGACCCTATCGTAGTTGCCAACTTCATTCGCCTTCTGTATTCCATGACTACTTCGTACGTTCTCAAAATATCATCATTCGTATATACACGCTTTAATGTTCACAAATCTTGGTACAAGACTACATTTTTGACAAATATTTTGTTCACTTTATAAAACAATACTATCATTATATATAATATAATCATGTTTAGATATATTTTTCCTCCACATAATTCAGTTATAGTAATACTGCCATTTTGTGATGATAACCCACTTGGTATATAGAGAAGTCAGATCCCAAACAGGAGTAGCTCTCCCAAATTGTAATCATGCGAACTCAAAATAGTCATCCTATTTAAGTAGGATATTCTAATGCATATTGGATTTATTAAACTATGACTAGCCTAGATTAAGTCATGTCTCAAACTAAAAAAGAGTAATTCTCTCAAATGGATCTTCTGCATTTACATAAATTCAAACTCAAGTCATCATAACCCTTTAACTAGGACTGCCATTCTTGTTGGTAGGCTTCAGCGCTCTAACCACACATTTTGTGAGGAAATGAGTTAAAATATTGTTTACTTGCTTCCACTTTAAAGAAAAGGGAGAATCCTAATTAAATCCTTCCGAAATGGAAAATTCCAAATTTAGGTTTGCACTTTCAACAAATTTCTAATCAAGCCATGATGCCTAATTAGGGATTTTAGAATATTTTTAAAAGACCATAATGCCCCTATTCAGTTAAAAAAATGAAGATTTTAATCTATAAATTTTCATATACTTTTAACCATAATGTTAGAATCTACGCCTCTTAATGGTCACAATTTTCTTGATATTTCTCCAATCGCCACTGTTTTCTTTCCCATATTTTTCCAGAATTTCAATTATGGAAATGGAGATTAGGTATGGTAAGCTATTTGACAAAGACAAATGGCTCACATATTACACCTCTTCTATACTATAAGACAATATATACCGGTCCAGCATTACAACAAAGTGGGTTGCCATGAAAAAATTCGTAATCAAATGTATTATTTCTTCATGTGACTTATTGTTAAACTTGTATTTTTTTCCCCTAACGTTTCTGGGATTGATAGTTTGGTCATCCCTCATAGATAATAAGTAATTTGTTATGCTTCTGACGACAGGTTTGCCATTTGCTGACTGATAACCAGCCTTGTTGTCATTTACGTGTTGGTGGAGTATTTGCAAATTTGAAATCTTTGATCATCATTAGGGTTAGGGTAGAAGCCAATGATTCCAATGATTTAAAGAAGCATAGATTCTAGGTTAGCACTACTACAAAAATAGAGATTAGTGGCGCACCTTTTGTAGCACTTCTTTAAAGAAGTGTCATAGCTTCTTTCTAGATTTTTTAAATTTTTATTTTTTTTTTTAAAAAAAAGCACGTTAGGTGGCGCTTCCTCAAGGAAGGCCACACTGCTTGGTGACATTAGATGGCGCTTCCTTGAAGAAGTGCCACCTAAGGTGTTTTTTTTTTTAAAAAAAATAAAGTAGCAGTTGTGGCGCTTGCTTAAGAAAGTGTCACAACTGCTATGTATTTTGTGTGACACTTGGCTTAGGAAGCGCCACATAAAGTTTTTTTTTTTTTTCAAATTATCCTCTCTCCTGCAATCTGGTTCTATCACATTTATCCTCTTAGTCTCCACTCCCCATCTAACACGTGCCATCAGTCCTTATCCTCTTAGTCCCTACATTTTCTAATTCTCTTCTTTTTTATCATTTATTACTATCTCCACTTCGATCGTCGCTACTTCCTCCTTATTCCTTTGTCACTCATCACCTTTGTGAGGATTTTCTTTTGGAAAATTTGTGGTCTACCAGATTTTTACATCTAGAAATAGTATATCTTCAATCGCTTTCCTTTCTCTAAATCTTATAAAGATGATGACACTTCCTTCACACACGCACACACTCTCTCTCTCTTTTAACTTGTTTATTCCATTATTTTTATATTAAGCTTCGAATTTTAGATCTGCGTCGTCCAACTTAGCATTAGCCATGAAGTAGTAAGTTTATTTGGTCTAATTGCTTTTCTAGCTACATTATATCACATATATAGCCTACCAGTTTATTTTGAATAATAGTTTCTTACTATTATGTTGCATATGTTTCTACACGAGAAGAAATCTTTGGTTTTTTATGATGGAGGGAATGATGTTTGTATTTTTTTATCAATTGCAGCGTTGGTAAAGAACATTTATATTTACTTTCAAGTTTCCTGCTTTTAATTGTTCTAATTTTCCTTGATGAAGAGTACTTCTGAAATTTCTTTTCTCATTTATTCCTGAAAAAATTATTCTCATTTTTATATGATAAAAAATAAATGAGATAAAATTACATGTTATTATATATAATTTGTATTTATTTAATAGTTATAATTTTTAGTTGTTGTAGTAATTATTAACATTGATTATTTGCATTTGATGAAGAATGCTTCTGAAATTTCTTTTCTCATTTTATTCCTGAAAAAATTATTCTCATTTTTATATGTGCTAAAAAATAAAGGAGATAAAGGTAAATTTTATTATATATAAGTTGTATTTATTTAGTAGTTATAATTTTTAGTTGTTGCAGTAATTATTAACATTGATGATTTGCATAAGTAAAATAATTATTTATTTTAACACTTGTATTTTACTTAGTAGTGATTTTTTTAATTAGGTATTTGTTAATTTATATTATTTTAGAGTTATTTGATTGTGGTTTGCTTTTTTTAATTTTGTTGTGGATATGAAAATGTGTTAAAAGTGTGCTATCAACTATAATTATAGGGTTCTTTTGATAAAAAAAATAATTATAGGGTTCTAAAATAAAAATGCGAAAATAATTTTTTTTAAAAAAAACATAACACCTAAGGTGGCGCTTCCTTGAAGAAGTGTCACAAGAAGTCCACCTTAGGTTTTTTTTTTTTTCACTTCTTGAGGCACTTCTTCAAGAAAGCGCCACCTAATGTATTATTTTTTTAAAAAAAAAATAATTATTGACTTCCTATGGCACTTCCTTAGGGAAGCGCCCTGGGAAAATTTTTAAAATATATATATATATATATATGTTGTGGCGCTTCCAAGCACCACAGTTTTTTTTAGTGGCGTCTTAATATGTGGCACTTAATAAGCGCCACAACTAATACAAATATAAGTGTCACAACTTTATTTTGTGTAGTAGTGTAAGGTTAAAAGTATATGAGAATTTATAGAATAACAATCTTCATTTTTTTAAACCAATAGGGGCATCATGGTCTTTCAACAACATTCTAAAATCCATTAGGAATTTGTTGAAAGCGTATGCTTGAATTTGGATTTTGTTATTTTGGAATGATTTAATTAAGATTCTCCCTAATTATAATTATTAAGGTTCTTTTCTCTCTTTTCTTTTGGTAATAACAAGGGTTTCCCCTTTCGAGGTTTTGGAGAGTAAAGGATTTTCACCTCTCCCAACAATTTTTTTTCCAAAAAAGTATTATTTTCTACATGTCTTTTACACTAATATTTCTTAATTCTTTAACGCATGTTTAATTTGAATTAGAATAGAAATATTATTTGTTTGGGTTAGCTTATTACAACTTGAATCATAAGATTAACTATAAAAAAAATTTATTTGAGACTTTTAATATAGTTTAACTATAATTAATTTGTTAAGTGATTTGTAAATTTTTTTTTTCTTAATTTTGGATTTTATAAGAACATTGATAGACAAATTATTGAATATTAAATATATGCACTTGTAAATTTACCTATAGGACACTTGTAAATTTTGCATAAATTTTTATAATGTAAATACACCTATAGACACTTATTATTTTATTATTGTTAGGTGTTAAAATAGAAATCTGTAAATTTTCATATGGACTCTTGTTATTTTACTATGGTTAACATGTTCACTTCTAAAATCACACCGATGAAAACTTACCTAAGTTTTGTCTTTAAATATTTCTCCTCAGAATCAAAATGTAAAAATTTGTAGTGGAAAGACCTAGTTTGCATTGGATCAGAATGTCCTCCACCGTCACGCATTACTACTCCGCTAGCACATTCCTACCACACTCCTCTTGGTTCTCGGCCAGCTAACTCCTATCATTTTATTCAGGGCTTAAACAAATGAATTTTGTAATACCATCAGGCTAAAAACCACATGAAAAATCGAGCAAGAATGTAGGCTTTTAAAATTTTGTGAGATTGTTCAACAAAGCTTAAAAAAATTTCAAGATAGAGAAAGAAAAAAATAATTAATTAAGAAGGGTCTTAAATTAGGATTTCGATAGTTGATCCATTATTTAGACCATGTTATACAGAGAAAAACTTACATGCTCTAAGAGCGTCACCTCATCTATACTCTAACTAATTAAAACACAACTGTTAGATATGATTAGTTTTGATGATGTCAAATATAGATATGAAGTCATAAGAGCAAAAAGTTTATATAATGTCTTTCTTTGACTAACTACTATATTTAATGTTACATATTTTGTAGATTAGTCAAGCAAAGAATGAAGAAGATTGAATTAATGAAAATGAACAAGAGGAGGAAGAAGAAGAAGAGAAATTGAAGATAGTCAAGGAGATGCCTACTCGGATTATGAAGAATTATTATCAAGAGGAAAACCAAGAAAAAAGATATTGAAGAATGAAGAACTTGGAAGATCTATCATGAATATCAAGATTCAAGTTGTTAGAAGTGATACTGGAGGTTTCTATGATGATACCGGAGGTTTCTATGATCAAATAATGGTTGGAATAGGTTAATACGAAGCTAAGATGACTTATATATGAGTTTTGGCACTTCCAGAGGTGTTATGCTCGAGCACGAGGTGTTTCACTCAAGCATAGGAAGAACTCACTCGAGCACGGATGAATTCACTCGAGCACGGGGTGAACACTCTGTTCTACTCTGTTTTACGTTTAGCCTGAGCGAGGTCTGGTATTTTGGTCATATCTCTCAAACCACAAGTTGGATTGACCCGAAACTGGTGGCATATGAAAAAGGACTCACAACACGTAAAATCTGAACCAAGATCACATTGAAAGAAGATCAAATGAAGGAGATATGATTCGTGAAAAATGAAACACAAATCACCGTCACTTTTCAAGACAGGTTCGGTATTTTGCACGTAACTTACAAACTACCCATCGGATTGAGACGAGACCAGTGCCAAATGAAAGTAAACTCAAAGAGCTTTCCATGGATTGGTAATGTTCGTAATTTGAACGTATATTCTAGGAGCTATGTCTTCTGGAAGTTGACGCTTGTGTAGACTAGCGAAATATACACTCTTTCGATCATAACTTGCAAAATACAAGGAGTTTGAAGCTGATTCTTTTTACATTGGAATGCATATGGCAAGAGCTTTCTTATGATACATCATTTGAATCAAATGAACAAAATTTTTCTAAAGTGGCCCTACATCACCCGCGAGTGCAAAAATAATCTCTCTGAAAAAGTTGTGCGAGTGATGTCCAGAAGCAACTGAAACGTGAAGAAAATTGCATCACTCGAGCACTAAGATCCATGCTCGAGCATTGGATGATTTCTCACTCGAGCACATGCAAGTTTTGACATGGAAGTGATAACCCGAGAAGAAGCTTGTACGTGAAAGCATGAAACGCACTCGAGCATGACTGGTTGTGCTCGAGTGATTCGAGAATTCACTCGAGCAGATGCCAGTGAAGTGCAGCGAGTGATTGCCCGAGAGGAAGTCAAAACGTGAAATTATCAACTGCACTCGAGTGAACCATATTGCACTCGAAGTGAGGTCCTGACAGAATGCAGAAACGAAACAGAGCCTCATAGCCATCAATCCAAACGTGGTTAAATGTTATACAATCATTATGTTTTCACTTGTTATTGTTCCTAAACATTAACTAACATATATTTCAAGTGTAAAACAGGAGATTAAATATTTGGGTTGTATCTTCAAGAACGGAGGTCACAGCGAATATCTTCACTCAACGTGATGAGTCCCAGAAGCCAAAAATTCAGCTTTTGACCAATGATCCAACATACCCATGACTAATACTTCATCATATTAGTGATTAAGCATTTTACAGTGTGAAAGAGGAAATTTAACGGTGAGCTTACAGATTCAAATGAAAGAGTCAATTATGGCGGGCGACATTATTACACACCGAGCATCAGCTACCTACCACGACAAAAGTTTGACCCACCATGAGAGATTGTCTGGAAACTCAAACGTTTTCATCCCGCTCCACAATGTGATGTACAGCTCAAAATGAATCTTCTTGCTGTTCAACGAGACGCTCTGCTTTGCAACGGAAAACTCATGGTAGCTTGTTTTTCAAATATGCTCAAACGGTCAAAATGACTCCAACGGACGAATGCTTACAACGGTCATCATCTTCATCAACTATAAATGAGAAAGCATTCAACGTCGATGAAAGATAGAGACAGCGAGCAACTATGAGAAAAATGATAGAAATGTGAATCCTCTGCTTCTACTCAAACACTCTCTGTTTTCCAGTTTCTATATTACTTATCATTGAGAGAATGATTATTTGTATTGTACTTCAGTGAGCATATATATCCACTCTGTGAGAGAGTCTGTAAACAATTTCATCTGTATTTCTGAGTTGATCTCAAGGTAGAGGGACCTTGAGAGGGTTGATTTCCTTACGGGAGAAGCTGTAGAGAGAATTGCCATAAAGACATTCTGCTCGTAAGACTTACAAGGTGCAAGCAGTAGAGAACGTTGCTGCTCATAAGACTTACAGGGGTGTAAGCAGGAGAGAACGTTGCTACTCGTAAGACTTGCATGAGTAAGCAGGAGAGGAAGATCTTCGGGATTTCTCTGCTCATAAGACTTGCCGTAAGGGGGAGTATCTTGGTGAGAGATTTGTAAAAGGTTTCACAAGTACCCGGCTAAACTTGTAGGATTGTAAAGGCTTTTCTTGTGCCCGGATTAAACAAGAAGATAGTGGATTTGAAAATCTCAGGAGGAGCCTGGGGACTGGACGTAGGCCATCACAGATTGGACCGAACCAGGATAAATCACAGTTTGCATATTCTCTTCCCTAAGCTCTTATATTTCCAGCATATATTATTTAATCTAACTGTTGATTTATAAACCTTCATACTTACCGCTTTCGTTAAGATGCAAAAAGATTTTCAAAGTTCATAAGTTTTTATTATACACCCAATTCACCCCCCCTCTTGGGTGATAGCCGGTTCTAACAACAACAAATATCTCATTTTAATCCCACATGGCTAATGAGTCATCTGAAGAAATTCAAATTTTATAATTTTAAAAACATAAACTTGATAGTTTAGAAAAACAAAAAACGCAATTCCCTCCCTTGAGTTGTTATTTTTCAAAATCATAAAATTTGAATTTCTCCATATGAATCATCAGCCATGTGAGATTAAAATAAGATGAGTTGTTATATTTTAATTAGTCAGAGTACATATAAGGCAGTGCTCCTAGAGTATATAAGTATTCCTCATGTTATGCCTTGTTGCAATTGGAATGGCCCTTTTGCACATCATTCACTATAAAAAAAATGAGATTTCATATCGGTTAATTTGTAGCGGTTAAAGTTAACCGCTACAAAATGTGAAATTTATAGCGGTTATAACATAAACCGCTACAAATTTGTAGCGGTAAGCTATGCGCCAAGTGGCGCGATTGATTGACAATGTTATTTGTAGCGGTTAAAAGGATAGAACCACTACAACTATGGCATGAGTTTCCCATCAAAATTTGTCACGGTTAACTTGCAGTGGTTACAACATATAAACCGCTACTAAGTTAGCACCACTTGGCTCCACCAAGCTACGCCAATAGTGTAGCAGTTTTTTGTAGCGGTTGCAACGAACTGAACCGCTATAAAATGCCAAAGGTCACCTATTTGTAGCAGTTAGGTTTTCATAACCGCTACAGATCTTCAAAGGTCACCACATTTGTAACGGTTAGTTTTTCATAACCGCTATAGAACTTCAAAAGTCGTCACTTTTGTAGCGGTTATTTTATAACCGCTACAAAGTTTTGCCGCCCTAGCTTTTTTGTAGCGGTTTATTTAGCGATTCTTTCAAGAACCGCTATAAAGTCCACAACTATAAAAGGTCGTCGCCCCTTCCGTTTTCTCGTTTGACCATTTTGTTTTCTAACGTTTCTCTAAGAGTTTTCTTTAGATCTGAGCATTCTGACATCTGTCGGAGAGTTTCGCTGCAACATTTCTCATTATTCTCACTTGAGGTACGGACAATGCATTTTTTATTTATTTTTATTATAATTTTACATATAAATGTGACTAGTTGGTTTGTTTTTTTTTTAATTTTTGCAATTGATATGGCTTCAGGGATGGACAAGGGGAAGGAGCCCAAGGTCTCCAGACCGATTTTATGGGGTAGCAACAGCAAATGAGGGGGCAGTGGGAGGGGGCAGCATGGAAGGAGAGCGACCACACAATTTCAACCCATATCTCGGCAGCAGCCACAGGAGTCGGCCTTACTACAGCTACTGCAGACGATCCCACAGAAAACAACCGCACCAAAAGTGCCTGATTTGGGAGAGGGAGATATCAGTGTCAGTGACTATGACGCGAACAAGGACTTTGAGATCCCGATTCTGATCAAAGGCATGGAGTGGTTCCTAGATGATGAGGAGGCACGGGACCAAAACAACCCACGACAATCATCTTCTCGGTCTACTGGGTTTAAGGTGCAGGTCTAAGGTAAATATATTTTTTTATTTAATAAATTAAATATTTAAATTCAAAATGTTAAATTTGAATTGCAATTTATCTAACATGCATTAAATTGTGCAGATGAGCAGAGGAACGTGTCCACGAGGAAGTTGGACGTGGCCAGTCTGAACAGCTTGGACCAGACATTACGAGTTGTAGTTCCATGGAATGACGCCACGGACCAGCCCATCTACAATGGGGGTCACCTGTTCAAAAGCTTCTTGAACGAGCTGGGCTTAAATTAGATGCGGTTCCCCTTTTACTTTAGGACGTGGAGGAACGTTCCAAAGGAGTCGAAGGACCTAGCGTGGGACGAGGTGGTGCAGGTAATTAATAGTATTTAATTATATTATATTTTCTGTAATTAATTATATTTAATTAATATCTTTTAATTATCTTATTTGTAATTAGTCATATTTAAATATTTTTTTTCAACGGTGTTACAGCTTAGGCTTGCCGTCCAGGACAACTGGAAGAAGTACACGCTGGTAAAGATAGGCAACGGCTGGAGGAACAGGAGGAACCATTTCTTCCACAGTATGAATAAGGATGGGATGATTCCTCTGCAGCAGCTGATCAAGAATGTCCCGGATGGCGTTCCGCCGAACGATTGGGCGAGTTTCGTCCAATTCAGGAGGAGCGCTGAGGGGCAGGTAATGTATTTATAATTATAATTATAATTTAAATTTAATTAATTTTATGATTTTATTAATTATAAGTGTTTTATATTGTTTTAATACTTTTAATACTGTTTTTTTAGGTGCTTTCTCAGAGGAACATGAGGTGCCGTGGGAGCAGACAATCCACCACACAGCAGGATCGAAGACCTTTGCTGTCACTTACAGCAAGCTGGTAAATTTTCACAATATCAATTACTTTTAGCCAGTTATTTCATATTATGAATCTAGTATTTTGTTTTGATAATACTAATTTAATTTTGTAATTGTTTTAGAAGAGGAAGGCACAGCAGAAGAACCGTCAAATGAACTACAGGGAGTTATTCGCTATCGCACATAGACACCGTAATGGGACTCCGACCTCTCAGCAGGCAGAGGCGGCCATTGCGTAACCCCCTTCCAACATAGGCCAAGATTTATGTTCATAAAACGTGATTAGGTTGAATTAGAGACCATAATACGGTTTGGGACTTAATAAAGCATTCATTTTCCCAAAAACTGGGCTTACAAAAACTTTTCTAAAATATATTCAACAATGGTCTCACATCAACAATCAACACACAAATGGCCTGTACAATTCGATTCCATTTATACATATCAGAGTGCAATGTAAACTCCCGACTGTCACACCCCAGTTTTACCCCTATCTGGGGATGCCCCGTGCCGGTGATGCCCCAGGTGTGGACTCACAAGAGTCCCTCGCTCCCCAAGGGAGGTTTTTCGCCTCCGTGGGGATCGAAGCCACTACCTAGGGGTAAGTAGCTTCAATGCATCCCCACTACTACTTGAACTCAAGTGAATTTCCCTCCCACTGTCTTCTAATTTGTAGTGGTTTCATTAATAAACGCTACAAAGTGAAACCAAATTTTTCCGACGGTCATGAACATTTGTAGTGGTCTTTTTCTTATAATCGCTACAAGGTGAAAAAAAATTTGAAATTTGAATTTCTTTAAGCTCCGAAATTTGTACTGGTTGATAAAATAAAACCACTATAAATATGTAGTAGTAGTAGTAGTTACACTAATTAAACTGCTACAAGTATGACATGAATTTTTCTAAATCCTGCCAACGGGTTGAAATTTTATAGCGATTATATGCATAAAACCGATACAAATATTGAATGCAGTAGTGGTTATGGTAGCAGTTTTGTAACCGCTACAAAATGTTAAACGTTTGAAAAGCTTTATATAAGCTTCCAGGCATTCGTAATTCTCTATTCACTCATCTTCTTCACTATACTTTCTTCTCTCTCATTAGAGCTATGGATAAATCATAGATCAGGTTGCCACGCAATTCTCCAGGATATTTGTATGGATTAAACAATTTCTTGGATTTCGCATTCACCAAGATTGTCTATTCGTGTCAGAGTTGCAAGTTCAAGAAATGGCATGTATGACGAGTTGTTAAGGAACATTTGCTTGTGAAGCTTTTCCCGAAAGACCATACGTTCTGGGCAATTCATGCTGAGAAGGCTTATATGAGATATGATGATTCTTTTCCTCGAAGTTCACAAGTTGGAGTTCAACTAGATGAAGATGATCCAGTTAATGATGCTATACGTGATGCTTTTGGATTTCAAGGCAACAACTTCAACAAAGAAGTGTACGGTTCAGAGCCGGTGTTCATGAGGAATAAAGCAGCTTGAGATTTTTTCCGCTTGATAGATAAAGCAGATCGTCCTTTATATTAAGGTTGTCGAAAATACTCTAAATTATCTTTCTTGATCAAGTTGTATCATATCAAGTGCTTGTGTGGAATCACATATAAGGGAATGTCAATGTTGCTTGAATTATTACAAGATGTTCCCTGACGTGAAGATTCCCGCAATGTTCTACAAGGCCAAGAAGATTATCAATAGGTTGGGGTTGAACTATCAAAAACTTGATGCATGCCCGAACGATTGTATGCTATATTGCAAAGACGATTCTAGCAAGGAGACTTGTAAGAAATGTCACACATCGAGGTACAAGACAATTCAAAAAGGAAAAAGGCAGAAGAAAAAACCTGTAAAGATTCTCAGGTACTTCCCTTTGAAGTCGCACCTACAAAATTGTTTATGTCATCCAAAACGGTGGAGCACATAAGGTCGCATGATGTTGATAAGAAAGAAGACGGTAAATTAAGACATCCCCAAAATGTAGATGCTTGAAAAACGTTTGACAATGACTTTCCATCTTTTGCGGCTAACCCCAGAAATGTTTGGCTTCCTTTAGCAACTGACGGTTTCAATCCATTTGGGAATCTTAGCATAAGTTACAGTATTTGGCCGGTAGTCTTAGTTCCCTACAACTTACCCCCTGGATGTGTATGAAACAAAGCTCCTTCATTATGTCTATGATCATTCCAGGCAAAAAGGCACCAAGTAATGACATTGATGTGTATCTCCAACCGCTTATTGCGGAATACTTGACCTGTGGAATGTTGGTATCAAGACATATGACGCTTACAGGAAGACATTGTTCAGCTTGTGTGCAGCCTTGATATAGATGATTAGTGACTTTCTTGGCCTTGGCACGTTTCTGGTTGGAATGTGCATATTGGGTCGGCATGTCCAACTTGCAATTTTGACTCTAACACAGTACGCTTTCCCCACGCCAAAAGTGGTGCTTTATAGGGCATCGGAGTTTCTTAATGGAAGGCATAAGTTCAGATTGCAACAGAATCACTTCAATGGAAAACTAGAAAAAAAAAAAGGACTACCTCAGACTTTGTCCGGTATAGATATCTTACAGCAACTTGAGCATGTTGAATTTGAGTTTAGAAAAAGCAACGATTCAGCACAAGCTCACCAAAAGACGCGAAGGGCTTCGGCACCTCAGCAATGGAAGAAGACAAGTATTTTCTTCACTCTTCCATATTAGAGATCTAATTTACTTCACCATAGTCTTAATGTCATGCACATTGAAAAAAATGTTTGCGATAATGGGCTATATACTATGCTTAATAAACCCGGAAAGACAAAAGATCATCTTCAAGCGAGGAAAGATTTACACACCATGGGAGTTCGTGAAGACGCTTGGCTAGATGAGCGTGATAAATTTCAACTGGAAAAGTTTACCCTTACAAAACCGAACAAGGAAGTCTTCCTCGTGACATTGAAGAAATTAAAAGTTCTTGATGGAATAATGTATTGACTTACAGGCTCAAAAGGTTGTTGGCCTGAAAAGTCATGACTCACATGTTCTTATGCAACAGTTACTCCCTCTAGCTATAAAGAATGCAATTTCTCCCAATGTGTCCATCATTTTGGTGGAACTTTGTTCTTTCTTTTGGAAGTTGTGTTCCAAGGTTTTGATCGTTGAGGAGCTCATCAGCTGCAGTCCAAAATCATTCTTATACTTTGTCATTTAGAGATGATCTTTCCTCCATCCTTTTTCACTGTGATGGTTCGTCTTACAATCTACCTCATTCATGAAACAAAGCTCGCTAGCTCAATTCAATATCGATGGATGTATCCGATTGAGAGGTACTCATTTTAAATATGCACTTCATTGTTAGTTTCTATGTTTGTTTGTCACCCTTTTCAGCATTTAGTATCATTTTTCCCCTCTTTACTTCGTAGGTTTCTTGGGAAATTAAAATCTTACGTAAGGAATAAGGCGTAGCCAGAAGGTTCTATAACTGAAAGCTATATAGGAGATGAGGTGTTGTATTTTTGTTCAAGGTACTTTGAAGACCTTGAGACGGGTTTCAACCGCCCACCTCATACTGACGATTGTCCTGAACCTGCGCCAACATCAGAAGAATTTATCCCTCGTGTTGGTAAACCACTTGGAGGAACTGAGAACTTCAAACTAACGGCAACTAAGAAGTTACAAGCACATAGACATGTCTTGATTAATTGCACTCAAGTTGAACCTTTCATACTATCACGCCCTCATCTTATTTTCACCTATTTTAAAGTATTTGAGGAAAATGATACGCAGTTCGGTAGACAACATAGAAATAGCATAAATATAGTAATATTATGTGCACGATTACGAAAATTCCCCATAGGAATTCATACTTGATAATTACAATTCATGTAGCCTCATAGGGCTCTTGGGTGCCTAAACTCATCCTAGTAAAACAAAGACATCTTCTCGTCTTTGTTCCACAATTGTGATCCCCTTTGTACGGTTCTCTACATTGTTCTCAGCATATCTTTTATCTTCTCCTGTCTAAATTGTTGATAGGGGAGGGTGAGATTCGAGAGAATCTCAGTAGGAAAATAGTACCAATATGCATCCAAGATAAGTGCTTAATGCATGACATAACTCATGTTCACACAATGACATATCTATGTGCTCAATGTTTCAATCAACATATTTATGTCCATAGCATAAACAAAAACAGAGCTTCAATCATTCATATATGTTTCACATAACCAAGCAAAGCAATAACATGCATCAATACACTAGCACAAATATTAAATACATGCAGGAGAGGTAAGTTCCTTACCTCAAAGTCTTATCAATCCCTTTTCAGTGTGCCTCGTAAAACGTGTCGCTTCCAGCTTCCGGCTTCTGACTCAATCCAAAAATATTAAATGTATAAGAAATAGGTCATAACCTATCTAAGTATCATTTTAGACTCTTTCATAGTGTTTCTTTTGGTTACATTAGTCTATGGAGAAAATTTACCAAAATGCCCCCGGGACCCCGGCTCGACCCTGCCATACTCGATCGGATGGCACGTTTTTCTAAAATTTTGACTAGCGCTATCCTGACTTATTTTCGCCCGAGGAATCCATTTCCGGGCTCGGAATTATCAAATTCAGTGTCAAATTATGAAAATACCCTTAACAGCCGCCGATTTAAGGATTTTAGGGGCGTTTTAGTAAATATGTTTTTTCGGCCTTTTTCCGAAAAAGTGACCAACTATAACCCCACCTATTTTTGCCCATTGAATCCAATGGAACCATCTATTTTATGAAAATCCAGCTCCTACCACCTGTTCTGACCTTGGCCAAAATTTTCTCAAGAAAAAGGAAAAATGGAGTTTTTGTGTTTAAGCTTCCAAAGCTTGTACTTTTCCACTTCTAATCCCTTATTAACCCATTTAAACACTTCTTAACCATGATTCAAAGAAATTTGGGCAGCATAACCCCTTAGGATTAGGGCTTTCCAAATTTACAAATTTAACAAAAATCACCAAAACCAAACACAAACCTCAACAACAACTTCATTCAAGAATAGATCTAAGGTTTGTGGGTTACCTCTTGAGATCTTGAATCCTCTCTCTCTCTAGGTGTCTCCTCTCTCTCTCTCTCATTGAGCTAAGAATGAGTCTTCAAAATCATGGATTCATAAGGAAAAGGAGTTTAGAGAAGGTTTCTTAAGCAAAATGACAAGAGAAGCTTAAGAGAATCAATCTTCTTACCTTGATCTTCTTCTTCTCTCTAAAACTCCAAGTCTTCTTCAAGCTCTCTCTCTCTCTTCTTTCTTGTCTCTTAGCCGAAATGTGAAGGGAAGAGGAACGGGAAATTTAGTCAAGTGTCTCTTCTTTCCTCTTAGCCATTGATTTTCAAGATGAGATCTTATTGTGACACTTGTCACAACCCATACCTCCTTCATATCATGACACACGTACTCCATTAGGCTTCCCATTGGTTTTAAACTAACTTCCTCCCTCTTGCTCTTCTAAGCAAATTAGTGCTCTTCCAACTAAACCAATCTTACACTCAAGGTAGCATACCATTTCATCATGAATCATAATTACTATGTTCATATAGCATTGCAATTTGACATGTGCTCATCCAAATCAATTATAATTTAATCCCCCTTCATATGATAATGACACTTCACATCTTTAATTCCATTACTCAATTCAATTGGTATAAAAGTTGGCTATCTGACTTTATGACATAAGTAAGGAGTTATGACACAACAATTATCTCTATCATCTTTCATGTGGTGTTGACACTTGTCTTCTCGTCCTTCATTCCTTAATTTCTAAAATAATTAAGAGAAAAGGGAAGATTAATTTATTTCTTCCATTTTCACACAAACAGAAAATCTAGGCAGAATTTCACCAATCTTTGAAAATTCATAACTAATTTTGTAGACATCATTTCAGAGTTATTCCAAAGGCTATGGAACCCTTATTGAGTCTAGTTTCAAGGAAAAATATAGACTTTTACTAGATGGGATCATATCATTGCCAGAATTTTAATCTTTGACTGCTGCTCTAGAAACTTTTCAAATTTTCTAAACTAACTTCAAAAATTCATAACACTTTGTACATAGCTTCAATTGATTTATATTATCTATCAAATTAAAGCTTAGGATGTCTACTTTCACCTTGTAAAATTTCATAATTTTTGCTCAGCATTCAGTCTTCCAAAACCACATGACAAACCCACTGCCTCGCAGGCGATTTCATTGAAAACATTATTCAACTTTCAATTTTCAATATTTAATTCCTCTGACCTTAAATATTCACCATTTCATTGAATATATAAAATAATCACAATACATTCTTGGTGAATAAAATTTGAGGTGTTACGCATATTATTCTATATCTTTCGTAAGAATTGTACACTCACATGCTATTCTATATCTTTCGTAACATTTTTCACAAGATCAATGATTGCAAACTCAAAATTCGGGTGTTTATGACACTTTTGGGATAAGGAGTTATGTGAGCAGCATGACACCAACATGCAGTTCAGAGGCGTCCCTTACTATGGAAAGCTTCTTGATGTCATCGAACTTAATTACCAAGGTTGTTTCACCATGACATTGTTCAAGTGTTTGTGGGAAAATATTACTACTTCCCAGGGACTGACAACTGACGACTTAGGGATCACATGAGTCAATTTCTCACAGACAATTCATACTAGTAATTCTCAAGATGATGAGCCGTATATTTTTATCTCAGAGGCACACCAGGTTTATTATGTTAAGGACGAGAGGCACAGATATTGGCACATGATCATTCATTTAAAGCCATGAGACCTTTACGAAAAGGGTGAAGACGATAACATCGCCTACGAGTGTGAGCCATTTCAGCCCACCAATTTCAAAATTTCTTCCCTGAATGCGATGACAATTTACCTCTACTTTGGTGCGTTTTTTAAGTTCACATTATTTAAATTAAATTTTTTTAACAAAATAATACATCAATAACAATTTTTCTACACAATTTCTGTAAGGATGGTAAGAATGATTGATTAAACAAATTATGTTTTTATCTTAAAAAAATAAAATGTTTGTAGCGGTTAAACAAAAATAACCGCTACAAAACTCGATACACTAACCACTACAAATGCTATGCAGATCCCTATAAATACCCCCACCACATCTCATTTCAAACACTCTCCCATTTCTTTCCACCTAACCCCTCTTTCATTTTCTCTCATTTACAAATTTTTTTCTGAGTTGAGGAGCTAAACAAAGTGATCAAATATGGTAACAATTTTTTAAATTTTTGATTTAAATACTTTTTTTCTTCTCATAAAATTTATTCTCACTATTTTTTTTTTTTTGCAGATATTTAAGATCTTTTTCTCATTTTCACCTATTTTTCTTACACAATCATAATCACATTGTAGTAGACAACATAATAGTTCCTTGTTACCTATGTATCCTCAATAATATTAGTAATACAATCTTCATACTTATCCAACTAAATTAAATCATTCCTTTTAAATTATAAATGAGCTAAACTATTGAATAATAAACTAATTAAATCAGCTAAACTACTAAAATAATAACTATTTAATTTAATATCAAAAAATGGAAATAAATGATTGTATTTTAAAAAAAAAATTGCTTATTTTTGTAGTGGTTATTCAACCGCTACTAATTAATGGCGCCATTTTTAAATGGAAATTATTTTTTTGGCTCAAAATTTGAATTTCTATGAAATTAGTAACAGATTAATAACTGCTACTAGTTAATGGCGCTATTTTTAAAATCCGTATTAGTAGTAGTTCTTGAACCGCTACAAAACAGAGCAAAGTTTTTTTTTCGTTTCCCACCTTCCAAATTTCAGGGTTTGAGATTTGCAGTGGTTATATAACTGCTACAAAGTTCAAAGAAAATGATTAGTACTCTTGGCAATATTGTAGTGGTGGGTTTTAACCGCTACAAATATAGTAGCGGTTATTATACATGAGTAGCGGTTTAAAATAACCGCTGTAAATCCACTTGTAACAGTGGATTTAGTGGCAGTTTCATGAACCACCACTACTACGGAAGGGATTTTTAACGACCATTTTTTTGCCCTTTAGACGACTTTTTTCAGGGGGACGTCTATCTTAGTGTCGTTGAAAATTTGGGAAAAGACGACCATTAAAAAACAGTCATAGTATGGGAGATACAACGACTGTTTTCCATAAAACAGTCGTTGTATCTAACAGATACAACGACTGTTTTATGGAAAACAGTCGTTGTATCCTCTTTTTTTTATATTTTAACATTTTATTCCCTACATCATCCCCCTCTGCTCCTCCACCATATGTGTCTACAAGTCCCCATGTCCTCCATCCCCTTCACCACAGGATCCATACTACTACAAGTTCCCATTTGCTCCATCAATTTCACCATTGCCTCCATACTACTACAAGTATCCCCTCCCACCGGCTCCATCTTCTCTGCTTCCATTCTAGTAGATGAACCTATCCTAACGAGTTCTCTAATCTGTATATTGCTATCTTTGAAAGAAGAAACCAGATCCATGAACCATTCTCTCATGATTAACTCTCTAGCTTCCCATAATACTCATGGAAGTGAAAATCACATGTTAATTTTTCTATCATGACATATAGCGCATATATCATCATAACATCATTTCAATGTGCAAACTTCAACTTTCAATGTAAATCATGACATGCATATGGCCAAAGAGATGATGACATGCTTCCATGAAAATCCCTATTCTTCATCATCATTTTCCAAAGTATTCTCTGTAAAGCATAATGCCTTAACAAATTCAAAGTACTCATAAATAAGAAACTAGGAAAAGTATTCGAATATGCAAATTTATATAGCACTGTACAAAACCACTGCACTATGTAAAAAAAACTCTACACATCATCACCCCTCTATGTGTTGTAGAAGATGTCCTGACAACAGGTCTCGGATCAAATTAATGTCTTCGATTGTGTAGGGGTCCTGATCACCAAAAATCTGTGCGTAAAATGGAGAATATGTTAACATAAATAAATATATTGAATGAAATAACTAACAATTCAATCACATGAAAAGAACTGAAATTCAATTGAGAATCAAGAAATGATCACCTATTCAAAATTTGTAGTAAGGCCAGAGAAAATGATGTTATACATATATAGTATAACATAAAAGCCACACTCAGTTTTCCCTGCTTGCCGAGGACACTATACATCAAAAGCAAACGGTGAAAAAGATTAAAGGCCTATGTAAAGCAATAGTCAATCGAAGAACTTGAATGTAAAGAACTTACCTTTGGCTAGAACCACTTTGTATGAGCAGCTTTACCTTCACGCTTCCCACCCATTATATAATATGTCTTCAATGCACTGTAATAATTAAAATGATAAACAGAAGACATTAAAATAATTGAGTAAAATCAAAAATCAATGACGGACAAATAAATTTACTTACGTGTTAAAAATGTTTTTGAACTCTGCGTTTGGCTTGTGACCCAATGAGTCAAACCAAAAGATGACGTTGATCAAGGGACAAGGAACACAGAGACTCCAATGATAACTATAATCACATGCATATATAGATTAAAATGAGGTTAGATAACATGATACTGTTTAGCAAAGTGAACGTGTATAAATATATCAAATAAAGTTACTTGCCCTTCAACAATTGGTGCCAGATAACAAGGCAGCTGAGTCTCGCCTATTGTATAGCCTACATAGCTCATCCGATCTTCCAACCTCTGGTTATTACGTCGTGACATAGTGCCAAGACATAAGAAGCCATATGTAGTGCTGAGCCCTCGTTCGGCACACAGTTTGTGGAAGCAGCTACCACATAAATGAAATGAGAAATGACACAGTAAATGTAGAAACCTAAAACCCCTAAATATCAGTGCATTAATTACAATTAAAAATTATAACTAAACTCACATGATTGCAAATGTGACCCATCCTACGTTAATCTCCTCCAAAGATAGGAACTCTCTAATATCTTTGTTATCAAGTCCATAATTATACGAGATTCTGCGACCCACAATCTCACAAGGCATCTGTAAGTCGACCTTATTTATGTCTTGATGAATATTTTGCAGTCGTGCTAAAAAGGAAAATTTTATCGCATCATCTTGTTCTTAGTAACACACAAAATAAAGATTATAAGTAGAATGTTAAGGATCAAGTAACAGTAAGGTGTTTCCTACCATTAGAGGGACTGGCATAGTCTGAACAAGGTGTCTAGGCCACAAGATGAAAGATCATGTTGCCTGACCTAGATTGGCAACCTCACCATCGGGGAATGGGACATCTACACCTTCCTCCCCTAATCGAACGGTTGTCACATTGACCTTAAATTGATCGTCCCGGATTTGGTTATTATGGTGGGTGGTGGCATGGCTGTGTACAACAGCATCAACAACAGCACGCAGGTACGGGACTTCCAAATACATAGTACAGGGTTCTCCAGGCTCTAGTGAAGGACCAGGGTCACCATGTCCAACCTCTGGCGGATTGTAACTGTCTTTGGTGCTGGGAAAGGCCGGGGATTCCTGAGTAAGAGAAATGAAAGAATTAATTAAAATAACGTAAGGAAAAACTCAATATAATGTTAAATGAAATTAGTTACACATCCCGCCTTGCATGTGAGACAACACCATCGTACTCATCTCACTACGTATCTCACTCAACAACTCTTCTTTAAGCTCGTCTCGAAGTGAGTGACGTAGCTCTGCTCGGATTTCCTCTCGAACCCTGGCCACAAACTCCTGACTCATTTCACCTCGTCCAAAGTATTTAGAGAGACCAACTCCCCTCTAACTTGACCAGGGTGATCTAGATTACCAAGCACCGTGGCTAAGATGTCCATCCTTCCAGTTTGAGTGAAGGAACCCTGGCTACTCTGCTCTTCAAGTTCATCCTGTGGCATATAATGGATAAATAGAAAGTAATTACATGCCACCAACGTTAGAAAAATGAAACACATTTAAATATACTTGTTATTAAATACTCACAATCCTTTTAGCGACATCAGCAACGACTGGATTTATATATTTATCTCCCTTTATCCTCACTGCTTTCCATTTTTTGTGACGCGGGAGAGGAGGTGGCGCCTGCACGACTATACTAGGATCTACTCGGGCTGCTTCCTCCAATTTTTGCAATTCAGCCTACATCATCTTCTTTTCAAGCTTCCGATAACCCCCACGTGACATGTAATAAGGATAATTTTTTTTCGCTTGCCTCTCTTGATTTGCTTGACTCAATTTCTATATAAACAAAGAATAATGATAACTGAGTTAGTGATGTCAAGTAAGTTCAACTAAAATGTTTAACACTAAGATGAACAGAATGTACCAGAAAATTAGGATCCTGCCGCGATGCGACAAACAACCTCCAGTCATTTGGAGAAAGAAACGAATACTCTTTACAAGGATCCTCATGACTCCTTGGCCCTCAAACGTACTTGGTTGTGAGCGTGGACTTGAAATCTTTCCACCGCTCACAAACTTCCCCCATCCAATGCTTGCACATCTCCTTCGTATTGGGAACATCATAGGTTTGCTACAAAACAAAATATATAGTAGTCGTTATATATGAACAAATAGAAATAAAAATATAGATACAAATACAACTTTACATACCAAAATTTGTTCTTAAATCATACGCTTCGTTTCCTTTGAAACTTCCCACCAGGTAGGAATTAGAACGCTAACTTTGCTCCGACCCAAAAAGCCAAGGTAGCTAATGAACGTGACTCCGTCTGGGCCAAGTGGCTTCAAATTAGCATCAAATTCCATGTGAATCCTGCTCACCTATTGTTCCTCATGACGTGCCACCAACGATCACAGCTTCGTGCTTCCTCTAACCGTTTTCTTAACCAGTGAGCCAACAAAGTCGCCCGAATTTGAACTTGCCATGATCCTGCTAAGAAATAAATGGGACATGATAAGTAAAGTGAAATTACATGCACACTTTAAACAATTCATAATCTTACTAAGAAATAAATGTGACATATGATAAGTAAATTGAAATTACATGCATACTTTAAACAATTCAAAATCTTACTTTAAGTTTTTTCCCAAATTCCTTCACAATGATCAACTCTAGCTGCATATTCATCATCATCTACCAATTCCACTTCAGATGGCATAGGCGGATTTGTAGTGAAAGGCGGCATGTCGTCAAGATTCAAACTCGGATCACCATCCTTCTGTTTTTTACTTTAGAGTACAATAGACAATTTTTCATTTGCTAGATCAATGACATAAAACACTTGTTTTGCCTGACTTGCTAGAATGAATGGCTCATCTTTATAACCGACTCTTTCAAGATCAACTGAGGTGAATCTAAATTGATATATTTCAACAGAATTATTGTTAACCCACTTGCATTTGAATAAAGGAACTCTCAACTTAGTGTAGCTTATCTCCCATATGTCTTCAATAACTCCATAATAGACCATGGATGCCAAAATGGGGTTTTTGTCTTTTGAACTAGAAAAGTGCATTGATTTGGTTACCACCATCACCCCACTGTTTTGCATAGTACTTCTGTTATCCTGGCCATTTGTATAGAAAGAATAATAGTTTATATCGAAGCCACTCCAAGTTATGACCTCAAAAGAAGGCCCCCAAGCTAACCATTTGATTGTCTCAGACACATTGGTCTCGTACGCTATCTTATCCTTGAACCACTCTATGAAAGTCTTGTTTTGCTCATTAGCTATCTGCATGTCATTTTTCCTTGGATAGACCTCCTTTAAACTCTTTCTGTGTTCGGCTTAGTACGGATGAACTTCTTCCGTATTATTCAAGATATACAGGTGTGCTTGCAATACCTCTTCACGACGCATACTCTTCACTTTGAGCCCTCGCGTTCCCTTACTTGTACCCTTTTCATGACGAGATTGGGCCTTTGACCTTGATAGATATTCTTTGCAAAAGTCCATAGCCTCTTCAACAACATATCTTTCCACAATTGAGGCTTCAGGTCGATAAGGATTTTTAGAATATCGTTTTAAGTTCTTCATGTATCGCTCGAAAGGGTACATCCACCTTAGATAAACTGGGCCGCATAGTCTTACCTCCCTTACCAGATGAACTATTAAATGCACCATTATATCAAAGAATGCGGGAGGAAAATGCATCTCTAGTTGGGATAGAATAGTATAACCCTCATTTTCTAATTCGTCTAACCTTGCAATGTCAACAACTTTGCTACAAATAGCATTGAAGAAACTGCACAACCTTGTTATTGTCCCTCGCACATCATCTTTCATAATGCCTCTAACAGCTACTGGTAATAGTTGTTGCATCAAGACATGACAATCATGAGACTTCATTCCAACTAACTTCAAATCTTCCATTGACACAAGTTGGCTCACATTAGAAGAATACCCTTATGGCACCTTAATGTCGTGCAAACACCTACACAAACTTCTTCTCTCAGCTTTTGACAATGTATGCATTGTTGGCTCTATATACGCTCTCTTACAATCATCTCTTAGTTGTGGATGCAGTCGTTCTCTTATTCCCATTTCAACCAAGTCTAGTCTTGCACTAATTCCATCTTTTGTTTTCCCTGGTATGTGCAAAAGCGTACCAACAAGGCTATCACATACATTTTTTCCACATGCATCACATCAATACTATGTCTCACATCAAGACTACGCCAATATGGAAGATCAAAGAAAATTGACCTCTTCTTCCATATGTTCTTCTCACCCGTAGTCTTTTGATTTTTACCAAAAGTGACATTGATTCTTTCCACCCGACTATAAACCTCGTCTCCAGTTAATGGCTTCGGAGCCATTTCATTCTCCAGCAAACCGTTAAAAAAGCCTTCTTTAGCCTACGGTACAGGTGGAACCGAGGAAGAAATCGTCTATGACCAAGGTAGACCGTTTTTCTACCGTGCTTGAGTTGATGGAACTGTGTGCTAGCTTCACATATCGGACATGCTTTATGACCCCTAACACTATAACCTGACAAGTTACCGTATGTAGGGAAGTCGTTAATTGTGGTGAAAATCATTGCACGTAGCTTAAACGACTGTTGCTTATATGCATCAAACACATCTACACCATCATCCCACAACTTCTTTAATTCCTCTATCAAAGGTGCCAAGTAGACATTGATATCATTCACTGGCTGTTTTGGTCCCAAAATCATCATAGAAAGCATCATATACTTGCGTTTTATACATAACCAGGGAGGTAAGTTGTAAATTACCAGCAGAACGGACCATGCACTATGTGTACTGCTAAGAGTACCATAGGGATTGATCTCGTCTGTGCAAAGCCCAAGCCGAAGGTTTCTAGGCTCTCTGCCAAATCCGGGATACATTTCATCTACTTTCTTCCATTGTGGAGAGTCAGCCAGGTGCCGAAGGAATTTTCCATCACAAACTCTGTCATCATAATGCCATCTCAACTTCTTTGCTTCTTTCGCATAGCAAACATTCGTTTGAACCGCGGTATGATTGGAAGATACCACAAAACCTTTAAAGGTTGCTTTTTATTTGTCTCATCACCACACCTATTACCTTTCTTCACTTTGAATCTAGAAGTTTTACATTTCGGACACTCACTTAAGCCTTCATACTCATTTCTGTACAATACGCAGTCATTAGGGCAAGCATGTACCTTTTTGTACTCCATACCCATCGTAGATAATATTTTCTTGGCCTCATACATACGATTTGGAAGTACATTATCCTCTGGAAACATATCACACAACAATTCTAGTAACAATGTGAAACTACTGTCGGTCCACCCACAAGTTGCCTTTAAGTTGACCAAGTGTAAAATGCCTGACAAGCGTGTATACTTAGTACACCCAGGGTACAAAGGTGTATTTGCATCACTCCGTATGCTATCATATACAGGCGTTTGTGCAAAACATTCTACCTCAACATCGTGAATCATGTTCTCCATTCTATTGTCATCTCCAACCTCCAAAACTTCCTTCTCGTGTGACGCCCAAGCGGTTACTTCCTCACCATGCCATATCCACCTTATGTACCGAAGATTTATTCCATCACAAAATAAGTGATCCCTTATATAATCAACATCCCGTAGACTCTCATTTAAACAGATGATACATGGACAAAAATACTTCCCATTTTTACTAGGCGCATTCATTTTAGCAAATTCAATAAACTTTTCCACCCCATTCTCATATTCTTCACTAATTCTCAAAGCATTCATCCAACTGTGATCCATTTTATTACCACCTAATCCATTTTCACAGACACTCAAGTTTAGAACAGCTATATGAAACACTCATAACACACTGTAAAAACTAATAGTTCAACTACCATTTTCAAAGTTTAGTAATTCAAATTTATCACGCTTACAACAAATAGTAGCACCATGTTATCCTCAGGTTTCAAAAACTTTCATTAACAAGCAATAACATAACTTACCAGCTAATATTTAGCTTCCAAGGACACTATGTTTGTGATTGAGGATTTGGAAGAAGATTCTACTGAGGCAAGGATATAGTAGGCCGGCAACCCAAGGGATAATGATGGCAGTAGTGATACTTGCAGGTTTATGAGAGAGTTATTACCCAAATCATTATAATATTACCCAAAACTACTACATCTTTAATGAACTCAAAGGCATTGTTGAACTGACCTTGTTGATTGGACTAGTTTTGGTTTTTAAATTTCTTTCCAAAGAATTTAAGGGCTTTAGAATATATGTCTGTGAGTGTTTTTTTTTTTGGCGGAGTTTTTGGAAAATGAATTTTTTTTTTTTTGGATTTATACAATTAAAAAAATAAGAAAACACAAAGAAAATGAATTTTTAAAAGGACAAAACGTATTATTATTATGTCCATTTGTTTATATCTATTGGTCTAGTTTTCCCATAGAAATAATCATCTTGCTGCTCCTTTATAGCTCTTTATTGGTCCATGTGCTTAATTTACCATTCAGTTACTCATAAATCTTGGTAACACTTTTGTTGGTTTCTGGAATATTTTGATAGAAGGAGGCTGAAAATTTCAAAGTATAAATTACAATCGTTAAGGAACATTTAAACCTTTGGTTAAATGCATTATTTTGAAGGATTGTCAAGAGAGGTCTTGGAATTTCTGGAGTTAGGCAAAGCAAAACTATTAATATGAGTATAATTGGCATTTTGGTTTATTAATACATCATTTGGCAATCTCAACTCATCCACACAAAAAGTTGGTTTTATTTTTTCTTTTTATTAATATTATTTGATATTTTTCTAAAAAAATTGGTCTAGTTTTCCAAATCAAATTGAAGCACATGAATTTTTATTTTTTTTACACAATAAGATTTCACATGAATAAAATTTCAAAATTTTGTTTGACTATTACTATAAAAATCACATATGACAAAGCTTAATCACCTTCATTTCGTGCTTTACGATTGGGTTGAATCTTGGGTGATGCAAATAATCAACCAACAACTTTGGCATTGGTAAAGAATAACCTAACACCTACTCTACATTTGGAATATTTCTGATTCCCATGAGATATTTAACAAGCACAACCAATCTCAATGACATACTAATTAAGCCTAGATTCAGTCACAAACGAAGTGCAAAATGCCAAATTTTTTTCCAGAACAGCAGAAATTGACATCCCAATGAACAAATCAACTAGAAACAGAAAAGGGAAACTTACACACACATCGGAATAGACCAAGAACGACCAACGTTGTCTTCTTCACAATAGTACGCGAAGACCCAGTATGAACTACAGGAGCGAAAATAGAGGCTAAGAAGAGAAAACCAAAAGCAAAAAAACCAGAGGAAGAAAACAGGGCTACCTACTTGCATTGCTTGCTGCTCGGACTGAGAAGAGGGAAAGCGAAGATCAGACCTGCGACCAAGAGGGAATGGAGGGACTGCGAAGATGGTGGACGTCGGAGAGGGACAGAGGACAGAATGCAGGAGAAAGAGATAGGCCAAGAAATTTGCCCTATGGAGCTCGCGGGAGACACGAAATTCAGGGTTCAATTAGCGCGGGGAAGACAATGACAGAAATGCGCACTGATTTGGGAAAAATATAACCAGTTTCAACGACTCGTTTTATAAACCAGTCGTTGAATCTAGTTTCAACAACTGGTTTTTTTAAACTAGTCGTTGAAACAATAGGTTTCAACGACTGGTTTTTAAACCAGTCGTTGAAAACTTGTTTTCAACTACTGGTTTCCTTGAAAACTGTCGTTGAAACTTCAGTTCAGTGCTATCCGTTCACAGAGCTTACTTTTTCACTATTGGTTTCTAAAAACGGTTGTTGTTTGGTGTCGTGGAATCATGTTCTTGTAGTAGGGCACTACTAATGATGTTAGTATCGGTTAAAACCACTACAAATACATTTTTTAATCGCTACTAAATCACAGTTTTTTTGTAATGATTACTCAAACTTGTCTTCCTATTATTGCTCACTTCCCAATATCACTATATCACATGAAGTATTTGACTTAATAAAACAGTTACATGATTGACAAGGAAATAAATTAAATAGCTTAAGTTCTAACGAAATTTAAAGTCATTTAATAAAGAGTTAATCCTAATTAAATTCTTCCGAAATAGAAAAATTTAAATTCAAGCCTACACTTTCAAAAAATTCCTGATCAAGCCATGAGGCTTAATTAGGGATTTTAGAATGTTGTTAAAAGACCATAATACCCCTATTCGGTTAAAAATGAAGATTTTAATCTGTAAATTCTTGTATACTTTTAACCCTAACACTAGAATCTACGCTTCTTGAAATCATTGCAATCGTTGGCTTCTACCCTAACCCTGATGATGATCAAAGATTTCAAATTTACAAATACTCCACCACCTCATAAATGACAATAAGGCTGGTTATCAATTAGTAAATAACAAATTACTAATTATCTGTGAGGGACAACCAAACTATAAATCCCCAAAACATTAGGGGAAAAAATACAAGTTTAACAATAAGTCACTTGAAGAAATAATAAATTTGATTACAAATTTTTTCATGGCAACCCATTTTGTTATAATGGCAGATCAGTATATATTGTCTTATAGTATAGAAGAGGTGTAATATGTGAGCCATTTGTCTTTGTGAAACAGCTTACCATACATAATCTCCATTTCCATAATTGAAATTCTGGAAAAATATGGGAAAGAAAATTGCAGCGATTGGAGAAATATCTAGAAACTATGACAATTAAGAAGTGTCGATTCTAACGTTAGGGTAAAAAATTATATGAGGAATTTTAGATTAAAAATCTTTATTTTTTAATTGAATAGGGGCATTATATTTTTTCAACAATATTTTAGAATCCCTCATTAGGCCTCACGGCCTGATTAAGATTTTGTTAAAGGTGTATGTCTAAATTTGAATTTTGCTATTTTGGAAGGATTTAATAAGGATTCTCCAAAAAAAAAAAAAAATACTACCACCGATTCTTAATATAAGATTTAGATAACAAATTTATGGATATTAAGGAAATTAATTAAATTAATTATCTATAATAATTGGGGGTTGGTTTTAACAAAATACCCTATTTCATCATGTGCTTTGGAATTACCCAAAACACTTTAATATGTGCAATATAACCATTAGGGATACTTCAGCTCAAAAATTATAAATTTTAAAAATAGAGTTGATTGATGTTGGATATTTAGAATTAAAATAAACCCTCTGTGTAAGCTTATTGTTTAATTAGGAACTGAAAAGATATTCAGTAACTTCGTGTTTTGCCAAGCAAAATTTCTCTCGGGTGTTTATCTCATGTGCTGTTTCTTAGTATCCGTTTAGATTAGTGGTAGAAGTTGCCTTTTCAACGTAATTTACGGTTTATAAGGTAAGTGTGTGAAAGGAGTTTTATCTTGACTTACATGAACATATTTTTCAAACGACAACTTCAATAAACACTTATAGGTTAATAGTTGGATACTGTGGGGCACCAGAACCTAACATGTCCAAGCAACTGGCGACGGAGATGGACAGTTGTTTAAGAACAGGATTGGTGACACGTTGGTTCGGATGTCTTCTTCAGACGTTGTTCTAGGGACCCTCCGTTGGGATTCTGATTTTGCCGTCAAGAATTTACAGCTTCAGAAGATTTCGCATGTAGTTTATACTTTATAATGAGTTATTGTTATTATAATTTTCCCCTGTAAAATTATAAAATTATAGCATTCATATATAAGACCTTGCTAAAAAAACTCTTTAATACAATATTAAACTATAAAATTATATCTTAAAGAGTAAAACTCATACATATAGGTCATATAATTCTTTAAAATAAAATTAATAAAAAGATATACAACTTAATTATATTATAAAGAAATATTATTTAAAATTATAGTAATGATTTGCACTATCAGAAGGGTTGCTTCATCCGACATAACCCGTTTCATGGCTGTAGTAAATGAAGCAATTCAATCATGCTCATAACAATAATCTTATTTAGTTGGGAGAATTATGGTGAGGTGCAAAGAAATAATAGTAATTACCAAAAATCTCAATAAAAAGAGAGCAACACAACCATGATATTTCATACCGCCAACTTATTATTGCATAATGCTCAATTGTCATAAACTTTTTAGTGATTACATTTTGTTTTTGGGACCTCATATTAATTTTTCTTATTTAGTTTTCGTTAATAGTAATATACCATGACCAAAAGTTATGCTATATAACCAAAAAAATTGTCAAGCTAATTGAATTTTGATTAGAATTAGGACTGGTTGTCTATAATTTTCTTTGGGTTTCACCAAAAGGAAAACCAAGAATATTGTCATTCCAAGGTGGGGTCAACATTTCCTTGTAGCCAAGAAAGGAAATCAAAACATTGCCCTTCCATTGTTTTTTTTCTTTTTTAACTAAACTTACTATTTGCTGAACCACCCTGTATTAGAAGCTAAGATGCCATTAAACCTCAGATGAGCATGTCAAGCAACTTGGTTATGTGTCGGTAACTGTTAAGGGGAATTAAAACAGAGGAGAGGATAAAGAAGAAGCTCATTCTTCTATATTTTTTGTGAACGTCTCCCCTTCCCATAGAATATAATGTGAAGGCCAGCATGCTTCAGTTACCAGCTAGAGATGCTAAACTGCTTCGACCAGATTCTTTCGGAAAGCCACGGATAACTACAGCAACGACATGTCACCTCCTATTTCGCTCATAACTTTCTCCACCTTTGACAAAATATCTAGGAACAACAAAACCGTGCATCAAAAACTTTTTAAGAATAACATTATGCTAGCTATAGATTTTGCCAACAACTATGGCAACAAGCATGTTGAAGTTCAGGCCTTAAATTTGAATAAAGAGCATAGTGATTAATACTGGAGAATAATATTATGGGTAACATGAAAATACTCCTAAGACAAAAGGAACATGAAAGTATTTTTTCACTTGAGCAAACCCCCTGATGTGTTGGAAAAGGTAAAAGGATTAACAAAAGGGAATTATCAGACTTTGCAAATGTAGGCGAGATAAGCAATTTGTTATACCTTGGAAGGAAGAGTCTTCCATGTACTTCTGCAAGACAAGAAGAAAGTAAATAAATCAATAGAGGACCATTCTCTAAGGCAGAGCAAACATAAGCGGAGAGAATATGTAGTTCCAAAGCATTCTTATCCCAGGGAAAGCCTATGCTATCCAGCGCTGGATCAACAAAACTACAAAAGTAATAAGTTTTGCCAGAATCAGAAATTTCAGGGTAAAAATTCAAGACGTGTACCACAATTTGGGACTTGAGATCAAACTCGTTGGAAACAGTTTGTTGAGCTGCAACAAATAACCTTGATCAAATAAAATTGATTGTGGTGGGAAATCAAAACCAATATGATTTTACCAAAGAAATATCGTACCCTGTTTGATCTCAGAGCAATCCATTAGTAATGAGGTGAAACTGGGAGGTAAGGCAGGGTATATGCCTTCAGAATTGTAACCAACAGTGGTTTCCTTTTCTTGGGTACCTGAATATCGCTCTTCTTCATTGTTGAAACTTGGGGCCCTTTTTGGAATGTAAGTATCAAGAGGTGTTATTGTGCTAAGTTCATCACCAGCTCTTGGAGGCATTTTTGGGATGTAAGTATCAAAAGTTGTTACTGAGCTATGTTCATCACCAGCTCTACATATGAAGGAGGCATCAGTATATATTCTTAACTGATACTTTACGTAGTTCGCGATTAACATGCATAACTTCTGGAAAGGAGAGGACGAGAAAATAAAAAACAAGGAAAGAACTAGGGATATTCATCAAAGCTGATGAAGGAGAGACGTGAACATTAATGCATTCAACTTCTGTTGTCTCCCATCTTACCCTACAGCAGCCATTCAACTTCTTACCTATGGGAGTGCTTATTTGATGAGATAAACTCTGATTGAGACGAAATTTCAGATCCAAAGTCAGTGTTTGGAGTTTCTGGTCCCTTCTTATCCTTCAGTATTCCCTACAATAAATAAGTAACCAAACAAATAAGCTTCAGGAAAGGAAAAATGGCATTACAAGCCATACCTCTCGTTTCATGTACTGGTCAAGCAAATGTTATGATTGCCAATAGGGGGCTCACCTTCAAAGTATTTATAAATGCCTGTGCTTCCTCGAATGATGGAAACCGCATGGCAAACTTCTGGATCTGCCAAAAAAAAAAACTGTCTTAAGAATCTTTTATATTACTGCAAAGTAATGCGTGTCATAACTAAGACTTCAGGTGAGTTATCTGCATAGCCAGATTGTGTGGTATTTCCGTGAAAGCAGTCCAGTTATATAACCTTGCAACTTAGATAAATGCAAAAATTATCAGCAACTTGCAGCCTGTTCGTATTTAGTATTGCATATGGCTATGAGGAGGCAATTCAAATTTAAATTTATCTATCATTTTTATTCAATGTTTACGCATTTTATTGAGAATGTAAACAATATTCATGTAGCTAAAAGATATGACAAGAAAGAAAACTTTTTCGTTATCTCTCTCTCATTTACAGCGTTTGAGAATGTGAAGAGATTACTTAAGCTTGTGCTTTGTAAAGTGAACAAAGTGAGGGATATTAGATAAGTAAAATAGCCAATCTTGCCTCGCCCACGGAATCTCTGTAGCTAACTAGTACGGTTTTCATGCCCCGAGCAGGAAATCCAGATGCGCATGATACCTGGGGCCAGGAAAAATGCAGCTTGGAAAAGTAGTGCTCCTCCTGTCAAATATTAAATAATTCCTTATCGAATGAGATGATAAGAAGGAAAAAATCAACTGGCAGTGGCTCACTAAGACCATGCCACATTATGTTCTAAATGGGAGCAGGTCTATTTATATTCATTGCTGCGGCGTGAATAATTAAGAGCATGCTGCATAAAAGCGCGTCCATTAATACAGAGAACAAAGTGTATCAAGTATAAATATACTTTTCTTCAGATAGGCTAAAAAGAAATATCTCTTATCAGGCACGTTGTGAGCGATAATTGAAAACTAAAACCCGATCAAAGCATTCAGATTAACTACTTGAAATTTTAAACAAATCCTCAACAGGGGCAGACGTCCCCTTTACCCCAAAAAAAAAAAATCTCCCCGAGAAAAGAGAAGAAGAGGACAAATGAAAATTGAAGAAAATTTCTATTGACAAGGAACATCATCCCAATCTCAGTCTTACGAAGTATCAACACTTGAACAGGGAAACATATTAAACATTACACTGTTCTTCAAATTGTATCAAAGCGCTACATATTTTATAGGCCTATTTGATCAATGTGTGTTATATAGGGCGCTGTGCTGTCACTTACCGGCTAGGTATAAATTTCTAAAGCTCAAGTCAAATCGTTTTTTATATGCAATAAACTCTATTACAACAAAGTCAGATAAGCTCTTGCAAGCAATCTAACACGTATCAAATGACTCCTTAAACCTACACAACCGCGATTTGAAATATTTCAAAATCTTCTACCGTGCACGTACTACCAAAATTTGCTACCATTAGAATGACACTGATATGTTATGAAGTTTAATGCATATGTTCCTTAACAATGAGAAAGAGCAATCGTTCGAGAACCAGGAAGCAGACAACTGTCAACACTAACAAATCAGAGCAAGTAACATAAGAAGCGTCTAACACTACCAAAGAATTAAGGACTCACGAGGACTTCGCCGTTAAAACTGATGCAAATAACCACATCGGAGTTAGAATAATCGTTGACGAGCTGGAGAAAAGCAGTTGCTGGGGACGAGATCCAATTGCCTCTTGGATTACGATTCCTGAGGCGAGGAGGCAGAGGAATAAGATCGGAGCAAGTAGTGGTGGCTGAGGGATAGACGAAGAAGCGAGCGAAGTTGATCTCCCACTCATTTTTGACAGTCTTCAACGGATCCACACTGCCATTGCTTGGTATCATAGCGAGCGAACCAGCCATTTCTTCTCGGTGTTGGCTCGCCATTCTGAACTTTGAATTTAAGTGCGAAAAATATGAACGACCCTTTATATACGAACTTCTCCGCGAGCCCCGATCCGTTAACCCGATCCGCGCTACAGTTTGCGCACTGTAAGTGAGTGTTTGGTTTCGCGTTTTAATGGTCAAATCACACCAATAAATGTCAAATCATACGATTAGAGGTGATGGAATAAAATGAGTGTTTGGTGAAAACTCATAGAAAATCTCACTTTTCTTATATTCTTGCGATTTGAATAAAGCTATTAAAGGGAACTTTTTGATATTCGTACAATCTCACTTTTTTGTTATAATTTATAAAAAAATTTATGTAATATTATTTCATTAAATTGTGTTAATTTTAATTCCTAAATTTATCATTTTTAATTTTTATAAATTTTTTATAATTTTAAATTTAATTTTTCTCTTATCATTATCATAAATGTTACTTATACTTGAGACAATTCAAATAAATTTTACTTTTACAAAATTTATTTATACAACTGTCAATCCAAACATAAATCACATTATATAATCTGGCTTTTACCAAAAGTAAAATTGCATTAAGTCAAATTGAAAAAAGTCATTTTTGCAATCATTGTTCTAAACATACTATAAGTGCATTGATTGGTTAAGCTATGAGAGATTAGATAGGCCCAATTGGAAAAGAAAGTCATTAGAAATCTCGATAATTCTGTTTGGATAATTTTTTAAGAATTCTGATCAACTTCAATGAATTGTAGTTTCACCATCCAACCACACATTGAGCATAAGTGACAAAGGAGTTGTTTATGTGATTAAAAATGCCAATTGAAAAATCCCAATTGAAACTTCCCTAACTACAATTTCTCGAATTTACCCTCTAATCCATCCTCCAAATATTCTCTAAATATATCTTGCCTCATTTTTCTCAACTAAACTAGTTCAAATAATATTATTTTAAATATTGTTTTACTCATTACTTAACATAAATTTTTAAATTATTTTAAATAATAAAAATTAAAAATAATATTTAAATATTCATGTCATTTATTAAATAATATTTAATAATTATTATTAAATATTCAATTATCTTTATTATTAAATATAATCATGAAAATGTAAATAGCTTTATTGAAGAAATAAACTTGATTGCATAATCTGGTGCAATCCTAGCAAAATAATTAACTATCATATTTATCAATTTATTTTTTCATTTAAAAATTAAGTCACATTGTGACAAAAAAAAAAAATTAAATCATGCGATTATGATAGGTCCTATGATATGCTCTCTGAAGTATACTTCAACATGTATAATTTTTCTTTCAATTTCATTTATTTTCTTCGTTGAATATAACTTTATGAAATTCATACCCTTTTTAGTAAATTATACATTCATAAGTGCTTTTTAAACAATGAAATCCAAACATAATCACAATTATTAAAGTCACTTGTGAAAAAAAAATATCCAAACAGAAATCACAATTGACCACAATTGATCAGTAACACTTTTAACCAATATCACTTATACAAATCACGACTACGATTATTCATCGCAAATCCACATGGACACTTATTTTTTTAATTTTACCATTTTCAATTTTGGTACGAGTATTAATGATTATTTCTCTTTCTTTATTTTATTTAATATTATCTGTATTAGAATTAATTTTATTTGAGGATTTTATATCACATCTATATTATGTTTTCATGCGTGAATAAAAAAATTTAGGTAACAAAAATTTAACACTAACAAAACTCGACATGACGAATATAAGGAATTTGGCTTAAGTTTTGTCGTTAAGGGTGTATTTGGTTTGAGGGGAGGGGAAGAGAAGGGGGTTAAATTACCTTTTTAGGTTGAAGATATTTAAATTTTGGGCGGGAACCCAAAATTTAAAAGGAATGATAAAGTAAATTTTGAGCAGGAATCCAAAATTTAAAAGAATGAGAGGATAAATTTTAGGTTTCTCCCATCTAAAATTGTAATTTGCCACCCATCTTCTCCCCTCCCCTTAAAACAAACACACTCTAAGAGAATACTTAGATTAAATTTCTTATATTTATTATTTCAAGTTATCAAGTTACAATGTTCATATGTCCTATTATTGAAATATCATCAATTAACTATAAATCCAAGTGAAAAAATACACATGATCATTTTTTATTAGAAAACTTGACATAATGCAAAAAACAATCTAGGTTTTTAGGTTCTTTTGGTCATACCGTGGGATAAAAGAAAAAAGGGAAAATGACATCAAAGTCTCAATTAAGAAAAATAATATTATAAAAGTCTTAAAACTTATCAATGACAAATGAAAGAGCAGTTATTGACTAATGAATAAGCTATTTATTAATAAGTTGTGAAACTTTTATTATATTATTTTCTTTAATTGGGACCTTATTGTTATTTTCCCAAGAAAAAAAAAAGTATACTACTACAATAGGGAGAGAGAAGAAAAGTGGGACCTTATTTTAATAAAAAAAGATAAAATTACTTTAAAGACCCAACAATCATATATAAATAGCTAATCACATCATACTATCTGAGTTTTACTCATATATAAATTTTCAACAGTCAAATGAAATAAAATTCACTTTTACCACCGTTAATCTGAACAAACCCTATATCTAATGAAGCAAGGCTGTGAGAGAGTTGTGGAGAGTTAGGGTCAATTTGGTGTGAGGGATTTAGAGGGGTGGGGAGGGGAAGGAAAATTTTTATGATTGGATTTTAAAAAATTAAAGAAATGGAATTATAAAATTTTAACAAAAAAAAAAAAGATGAAAGAATAAGAAAAATTAATTAAAAATTTTTAACCCCATTTCTCTAATTTTTTTAAATCTAACTTAAAACAATTTTCGCATAGGATGGAATACTAATAGTAAAGAAGCTTGAGAACAAGAGCGTATGGGTGAGATGCTTAAATGGGGTCAGCTGCAGTAGGTATTATTTGCAGAAATAACAAGGGTGAGATGCCATGGGGGCCGGGGCGTTGGGAATAATATGGTATTATTTGCAGAAACAACAAGGGTGAGATGCCATGGGGCGTTGGGGATAATATGGTATTATTTGCAGAAACAACAAGGATGAGATGCCATGGGGCGTTGGGGATAATATATTGAGTGTGTTTGTTTTGGCGATTAAATAAGTAACTTATTTTTACTTAAACTTATAGAATCTTAAGATTAGAAAAAAGTTGATTGGGTAAAATGATGAATGTTTGGATTAGCGATTGGATAAGTAACTTAAAGTAACTTATATAAAAGTTAGGATATTTGGTTTGACTTTTGCATAGGTGACTTTTGTATTAATTAAGAGAAAAAAATTGAAAAAATTATGAAAAATGAAAAAAAAAAAATGAAGGGATAATTGTGAAAAAAGTCCTCATTGGCAACTTAATTGTCAATGGGACCTAGGAAGATATTTACAAACGGAGGGATTTTTTCACAATTTTCTCAAAAATTAACTTTGAACATTTGGTAATAGTACAATTTTAATAAAATTATATCAAACTCTAATTTAAATTGATACATTCTAAAAGTCTTTTTTACTGTGCACAATTAAATCCTAACTCATATTTTCATATATTAAATCCTAACTCATATTTTCATATAGCTCAAAATCTAACAAAATAAATCGATTAAAATCTCAATAATACCTCCAATAATCCAAATAAATTATTTAAACTAAATTTAATGGGTAAAAACACTATATAGAAACTAATGTATAACATGTTTATCAAAAAAAAATTGATTATAAAATCATAAAACTACTAAATAATAAATTTAAACTGATTAAAATTAATTATTAATTATTCTCTACATTTCTACAGTCATATATTAACAAAACTCAAAACTTACCTAAACCTTATCCCAAATTCTCTAATTAGCAGAAGATTACTATCTAAAGAAAGAGAAAATTATTTAGAACATTTTTCATAAAAAAATTTTTGTGATTAGAAGTGATTTTGAGTATCTCATTGATCCCAAAAATATGAAAATGCTCCTATCGATATTTTTTTTATACACACACAGGCACATAAGTTCCAATAAGCTTCATTTTGAGGCTTATGACTTTTTCCAACTTATGACTTTTTTTCACCTTAAATCTAATCGCGGAAACAAACACCCATTTTTTATTAAAATATTGTTTAAATCCAATTGACCACTATTCAAATCCAATTTCCCTACCAAATCACTGAAACAAACGCACGCATTGTCAAGGTAAAGTCAGCTTTTGTGGTAGAAGTGTTGGCTTTCAAAGGGACTGTTTGCCTAATAGAAGAAGTTCTCACTTCAAAGGCAATAATAGAAGTTGATTGTGCTGAAGTATAGTGGTGTTGCAATTGAATGGGACGATTGGAGAGGTAGGGGGGACATGGAGGCTGCTATCTCAGCTTCTGATAGTAAACATAAATATTGGTTAAGGATACCTTTCTACCAAAATGACTTTTTTTTTTTTATATATAATTCTATCAAAATAATTTAATTCAATTGATAAGATCTACCTCAATTTTATATACTTTCTATTCAATGCCCCACGAATCAATGTGAAACTCTCTTAATATATTCTCATAGAGATTACCCTTACTTCAAGAAAGGGTAATTGAGCAACTGATTGGATAGCTATGGCATGTGGGAAAGGGGTTTGCCTTATTGGGTGGGTGTTTCCACCAACACCTTAGTTGGCTCAAAATGATACTCTCTCTGATCCTAATTATAAGATAAAATTGGTTTTTTTGGAGAAATTAAAGAAGACAATTAAATTACTTTAGAGTATTTTTATTTTTATTTTTTTCTCCAAACTAATTAATTTGACTAATAAACTAGTATATAATCTAAGGATACTAAAAATATAAACACTCTAAAATAATTTAATTGACTTTCTTAATTTCTCTAAAAAAATCAACTGTGTCTTATAATTAGGACCAGAGGGAGTAATAGCTAAATGATGCCAAGGCTGGAGGGAGTTCTGCAGATGTTCAGGATGGGGGAAGTTGCAGGGAACTATATGCACACTAATGTATCTGTGTTTTTTGTTTCTTTTGTTTGATGCGTTCTAGTTAGTTGTATTTTTTTTTATATTACTCGTAAGAAAAACAGATTTCTGTTTGGCCAAAACAAGTTATCATTATTAAATATAAACATTTATAGATAAAAAATATTTAACAGTCATTAAAACTATCAAATAACTTATAAAAAAAAGATGTCCTAGAAAACCACATTTTAATAACAGCAGTCAAAAGACTAAAGGAAGGTGTAAGGCAAGAATGAGCGACAGTGGGACTGCTAGTGAAGGAGGACGCGGTGGAGGAGAGAGGTAGATTGGAACGACAGTGGGACTGCTACTGAAATCTCGACCCAAGGTCACAAGGAGCAGGTAGATTGGAACGCTATGTTCGCAGTTTCATACTGGAGAATTTGGAGGAGATATATACGTGCTCGTTTGAAATAGTTTATTTTTGGGTAATAAATGTTTATAAATTGTGATTTATGGTATATGAGATAAATATATTAGAATAATTTTATTTCAGCTTGCATAATAAAGATTTATTTTTTAAGAAAACGATGTAATATTTTCTTGTTCGAAGCAAAGAAAATCTCGAATACTATGCTTGTAAAGTGTAAACAGCGTTATTGCTCTGGTGAGTAGTCTTCGGGAGGCTCATGGCAAGTTAGCTAAGGGAGGCACTAATGGAAGCAATGCTGGTAACCTGGCTACATGATGACTTCCTCCCGAGCAGGGTCACACCAAACTGTTTATTTATTTGAGATAGTTTATTTTTAATTTATAAGTATTTTTAAATCATGATTTACGGTATACAAGATAAATATATGAAAGGAGTTTTGTTTCGACTTATATAAAAAACATTTATATCCTAAAAATAAACTATTCCAAACGGCGCCTTTTCTCATTTCATGGGCAGCAGTGGGTGTGGCGGTACGTGATGAACATGGAAAACTGATTCAAGGGTTCTTGTGCCAAATGGATTCTGGTGATAATTTAACAGCAGAGCTTTGTGGCTGTTTACATGGGTTGAAATCCATATCTGATTTGTTAATTGCCGCTGTATCAGTATAATTAATGTTGAAATTAGTGTGTCCCTTGTTGACTTCGCCCAAAAAAATACTCCAGTCTCTGGTTGACAGAAAAATTGTTAGTGCTCCATCAGCGTAATAAAGAATTGATGAACCGATTAAAAAAAAAAGTGTATTAAGAATTAGGAATATTCCGGTGGTTTCAAAGTCAGCGTGCGAAACCAGCTTCGAACAAGTCTCATTCCTTCTTCGCTTCATATCAAATCCAGGGAGGCAAAGCAGACAAGTTAGAAGAACAAGTTCTCACCATGAAAGTCCTGCTTCATTCAGAACCTTCTCTCTCCCATTCTCATCTGATTTTCTCCAACAAAACTCGAAACTTCACTCGTGCCTGGGTCCAGCCATTTCAAAAACTCCGTATCAAAGATCGTGATCGTTGGATTGGACGAAAGCTTCATTTTACTGTCAAAGCCACATTAGATTCGGCCATCATCGAACAATTAGGGATTACGGAGTTTGACATTCGGAATCCGGCGTTGTCGTCTTCGTATCGCAGTCCAGCATTACCGAAACCGAATCAAACAGTGTTGGAAGCTCAAGCAAGGGTTTGTACTGGGCCTACACAGACCAAGCCGCTTGGAGAGGATCAGGCTTTTAAGGTTCTAGACACAATTTTAAGATCAGGTTGCCCTTCCATCTATTTAATATATATCCTTCGTTCCCGTTATTCATGACTATCAAGTCGTGGATTACTCTGTAATATTAAAACAGCTTGGTCTGTGTGCGTGTTTTAATCTCAGCTAAGGGAGAGCTCAAAGATGAAGATGAAGTTTCTAAAGCACAACTTGGGGCATTTTTTGCTGGAATGACGATCCGTGCAAATGCCTTTCCTGAAGCAACCCAATGGAGTGAGGGGGAAACGCAGGCGATGAAGACGTTCTGGCCGCTTCTGGTTCGAGTGCTTCCATCTGATATAATATTCATAGCTGACCCTGAAGGATCAATAATGGGGGTTGGAAGTTCAATTGGACCACAATATGTTGGAAATAGCACAAGCGAAATGAGATTGGTTGGAGCTCTCAGGGAAGTACTAGCCGGAGGGCATCTTGGATATGAGGAAGTCCAAGGAGTATTGAGAGATGTTCTTTCCTTCAAGGATGGAGGAGAATCACCAGGAGTAAGTGATGCATTACTATCAGCATTTTTAATCGGTCAACGTATGAACAGGGAGACTGACCGTGAATTAAAAGCATATTGCCTTGCATTTGATGATGAAAATGGTACAATTTTAGTCTCGTTATTCAATTTGATTTTGACTTTTGTTCAATCTATCACATTCTGACTTTTTATAAGCGCATTTTCCGATTGTTAATGTTTTCACTAATTGTTCTCTAGGTCCCACTCCTGTTGCTGATGTCTCATCCTTGACACATTACGGTGAACCTTATGATGGGAACACACGATTCTTCAGGAGCACATTATTTGTCTCTGCTGTTAGATCCTGCTATGGAGAATCTTGCTTGCTTCACGGAGCAGAATGGATGCCACCTAAAGTGTGTTTGTTCCTCTCCTTCTTAGGATCTCAAGTTTGTCATTTCTATCACGAAATCAGGATGTTTTTACAGTCGTTCTGTTTTTCACACTTTTCCCTCAGAACTGACTAATGAGTGCGCTGGAGTGGATTTTGTCATTAAATCTTATATTCCATATCTAGCAATACCTGCCATGTCTCATATTGAGGATCCTCTTATTTCACAAGTGCACTATCATTGTTTGTTTTTCAGGGGGGTGTTACTGAGGAGCAAATTCTAAAGTATATAGGGGCAAACACCAACTTATCCCCATGGCAGGCCAAAAAACTTCTTGAGGTCTCTCTGGTCCCCACAATATATGTAGCATAATGTTTTTCTCATTATCTTCCTTCAGCATCTGTAAATAATATCTTTATGCCGACTTCTTTCCAGGATAAAGAGGTTGGTTTTGCTTACTTAAGTCAGCGTGAAGCTCGCCCATCTCTGTAAGTTAATTTGATCAACTTTATTAATGTAAACGTTGTCTGAGCTGTTCATTTGTATAGAGACACTGGTCTTTTCCTCCTGTAAGAAGAATGTATATGACACTTTGAAAACTGAAAATGTGTCTCGGGTTGATTTTTGAAAATGTAGCTGGAGGATCACTTAATCATTATACAATTACCAACCAAGTGTTTCTTCTTCATTTAGTAATGAAAGGTTAGATGAGAGTAATGGATAATCAGTGGTATCTGGTTCTAGCTTTATAATGTTGAAGACCTTTATTGACTATGTTTTGACAAGTTCTTCTCTCATAGTTAAAATTTTAGAGATAATTTTGGGTTTTGTAAGGAAGTTCGGTCTGGATTATTCAACTACTTGTGGATATCTGGCATATTCTACGAACTTAAATTGCTGTTTTTGCAAAGAAATATTATGATATGCTTGTCTCCACATGTGTGGGCATAAGGCTTGTGTTTAAGATGATGGTTGAACATGCGAATCTTCTCTGCAGGTACTCATTAATTGGAATTAGGGAGCACATAAAAAAACGCCCTCCACTTGCAACGACTGAAAAGGTTCAACAGCTTGTAAAGGTGGGATTAGTTTTCCTTAAATAGTATTAGTTAGTAACATTGTCTTCTTTTAATAAGTTTGATCTCTCAATGAAGATTTTCAGAAAATAATTACTCTGAAATTTCTTATTTCACTAGTGGAGTCATGGAATGAGGTGAAGACATATTGAGACATATGGCGATAATCGTGTCAATCAACTCCTGAAATAAAACCACCATAAGGGCATCGAAATGCTTGGGGCTAAAGAAAGGGAAAAGAAATGTTGATAATTGACGATAAATGACCTCATCGGACAACTGTAAAAACAGATAAATGAATTCAATATAAAAGCTTATTACAATTGAATAAAATAAGAAACATAATAAGAAATATATCACTGACCTTTTGAGACAAAATCACCGACAGAAACACATGGGATTCAAGAGGGAATAACAAACTGACATCAAGGGATTCCAAAATGCATTTACAATCTCTATATGCCAAATTCATTAGTTAGAATTTTTATGCGTGCAACCCATGTTAGAGGAAACAACTTTGTAATAAATTAGCGCAAATGTTTTGTGGAGATGAACGAGTTTGCATACATGTAATTCTTCTGTGAGTATTAAATAGTCTATTGGATAACAAGTTGTAAAGTTTCATTACGAAAAAACGGACTCTTATTTGATTTGATGTTGAAAATTAAAGAAACATGAAGGTTTTTTCGCCTTTGAAATCATTAAGAACAGGGAAGTACCATATGATGGACTCGTTGATTGCTTAAAGGAAATAAGATGTCATTAGAAATAGGCAAAGGAAAAGACTGGAGAAAGTGAGGGGGAAACAGAATATGTATTATTCAAAAACTCAAGAATGGTCTGTTCAAATCTGTGGCCTTTACAGCTATATTTGCCCTAATTACTAATAGTCTAGTGACAAGTGACTTGACACACCTTACTTTTAGTGCACTGCAGGAAACTCTTTTCTTAATACATAATAATTTCATCAGTAATCCTTAGTGGACTTATTACTTTATCTGTATTGTAATCTACCCTTAAAATTTCTCCATTGATGCAGTTTCTTGGGGTTGAAATATCTTCTAAATCAGGGACAATACTATTGTAGCAAGAGTAATTACCAGTTTCTTCATTGTCAGTTTTTCTTAGTTGGTTTATAAACAGCTTTAAATAATTAAAATTTAGAAACTATTTTCTTGATCCGTGTGACTTTCCTCAATATTCCTTAACAAACTTACACTAATCGGATTGTAGCCCACCCTTAAAATTTTTTCCATTGATGCAGTTTCCCGAGGTTGACATACTTTCTAAGTCAGGCACAGTGCAGATATATCAAGTTCAGACACTAGTTTCTTTATTGTCAGCTCATTTCATAGAGTATATAAACAGTGAACACTTGGTTTTTAATAATTAAATTGGAAAATAAAAATGATGGACACTGGGTTGATCAAGATAAAATTTTGTATTTTGACTGTGTATTCTGACTGAAGAAACTACAAGTAGGGGAATTGGTATAAATAAACCAGAGGCAGACCTAATGAATTGAACAAGCCAAAGGGGTGTATAACATGGTTGGTTTTTCTTTCTTTCTGAAAAATATCACCATTTGTTTGTATATTTATTTAATTATTTATTGATTTATTTATTTTGAATAGGCTCGTGGCAAGGAAGCGTTTGTTGCTGGGTTTTATCATGAGGGTTATGAAGAGCCATTGTTAATGCTCATGAAAAGAAGGGGTGTTCAATCTGGCTTGGTGGTGAAGGTTGGGATTTCACCTTTAATATATCATGAATTGTGAGCATTTCCATCTAGCATTTTCATAAATCAATTTTTTTTAACTATATAAACATTTTATTCTCCTCTTACTCAATAATTAAATCATTTTAATATTTAAATCAAAAGACCTTAGAAAAGAAGCCACTTCACATATACTTGAGGATACTCAAATTGCAGGGTGAGGAAGGTGCCCTCTCAATGACAACGAGATTGAGGTCAGTTAGCACCACAAGAGGACTTCCTGTGAACTACTGTTCAGGGTTCCGCTCACTGAACATTTCATCTACATCCGAACTTGATGGTCTGTGTTTAGTTGTCATGTTCATTTTAAGGCTTGAAATACTAATCAATTAGAATGCCTGTTTGTGTAATCTTTTCTTTTTCCAGTTTTAAAACTGTTTAAAACTTGATGATAAATTTTGCTACTCAAAAAAACTAATTGGCTTTATGATGCTTTTATTCCACTCTTGTTCATGGACTGATGTAGAACATTGATATTTCTTACTGTAGGAGTGTCACGTCAAGGTTTTTCACTTGAGGTCAATGCCCAAGACTATGGTTTTCAACCAACAGATACACCAAGAACTGATAGATCGGTAAAGTGCTTGAGATCTCTTGTGATTGTTGGTCCTCTTTCGTTCCATTCTGTTTTATGCTTTCACCTGGCGTTTACTAGAAATTACTTGTATTTCATTTTTCCTAGCATCTAAATTGTTCCAATTTTATGGAATGTCCCCAGACAGACTTCATTTTCTATGGCAGTGTGTTTGAAATTTGCATTGCTTGCCAAGTTTTTTCTTTTTGTTCCCTCTTCAAGTGATACAGTTGGTGGTGACTTTCCTAGTCTCCAGACCAATCAACTGCATTTGATTGCTTATTTATTGACTGAATGTGTTATATGCTTCTATGTGCTCTAACTCGTCTCCTATCCCCTGCCTTCATAAATCACGCATAGCATTATATTGAGGTGTTGCTAGTTGTGACTTAAAAAGGTTATGCATGAACAGATGGTTTCCATTTCTAAGCAATAATATAGTTCTGCTAGGGATTCTCCAGTGAGCTTTCTTTCCACAACCAGAAAACATAGATTTTGAAAATTGCAACGTTCTTACTGCATTACATAACCTAGGTTTCACTCTGCCAATAACAACCTTAACCCCTTGAACATTCATGCATTATTATTCTATTTAGAATATGTAGAGTAGCCCGAGTAGTTGAGCCTTTTGACCTGTATACTTCCATTTAACTTGGCCTTTTGAGATACTTAGACTGAATTTTTACTTGTAATGATGAGCTTAATGTCAATGCAGTGTTGTCTGTTATATCATTAGTGGCAGGATGTCTCCCATATTTGTAGCCTGTATGCTAGCAAAAAGGGCCAAAGCCATGACTTCTAATCCTTTCTGAAAATTTAGGTCTCGAAGAACATTGAATTGGGTTTAGCAGCTCTTGGTGGAGAAAAGGGACCAGCATATGATCGAATCGTCCTTAACGCCGGTATGGTGGACCACTTGCTTGGAGTTGATGGTGCTGAAGACATATCTGTAGCCCTGGATAGAGCAAGAGAGGCCATTGACAGTGGTAATGCTCTTAAAAGGCTCTTAAATTATATCAAGATTTCCAACAAAGTGGATTAAACTAGCCCCAAGTGGTAGAGGACTAGAGGTACATGTCATTTACAATGCACTTGATATGGTGATCATGGTTGGAAGAAGAGGAAGGAAAGTGATCAGATGGATAAACCTTAATCCAAAATAAGGACAGAGGAAAGGAAGTATTAAAAAGAAAGGGGAAGCCAGAGATAAAAAGAATCAATTCTTTTACCCGTCATTCTGGTAGTTTAGGTTACCCTTAGTATAAATGTACCCTTTGATAAGGAATCAAGAGGGGTTTTGAACCTTAATGAACCACCAATATAGTCTTTTTTTTTTTTTTTTTTGATAACTTAATACAGTCATTTTTGGATATTCTCGTGTTAGATGGTTGTCTTTCATACGAGACTGTAAAGATTTGTAATTACTTCCTGGATTTGCTAATACAGAATGAAGCTTTGTTTTATATTCTGTCAGAATCAATTGAATTTTTTATCTCTAGTTACACTTTACCCTTGTTGTGGTGGATCGTGGGGTTGCCTTTTTATATGTTTAATATTATGATACTGTGATTTTAATTTCTCATGATTTCTGGTTAAAAAGATTTCTTATGATTGGAGACTCAATAGTAAAGTTAGGTTATTTTTCACGTTCCATTATCATATTCGAATGTCGTACAAATTTGGTTTATTATTCAAAATGGTGTAAAAATGTTACGCCTATTTTTTTTTTTTTTTTAATCAATAAAATGTTACTCCTATTAAATCACTAAGCATTGATAGTTTAGCAAATAGTTCCCATACGTTGCACATTTCCACTACGGAATCTTCTACACAACGAAATGGGGCACCTCCTCGTTGCTGAAGATGTCCCTCCTCCAGTTGTGCCATTTTATCATTATTTTCTTTAGTTTCTTTAATGTCAATGTGTATTATCAGACGATTTGAATGCGTTGATTTCTGTGATGACAAGCGAGTCGTTCTAGACCTCCTCTTTGTCTCCTTCGAACACATGACTAATTTATAACAGCAGTGTCCCTAATCTGCAACTCGTTAGCTTTGAGGCAAAACTATCAATATCAAAGAAACCAAAAAAAAAAAAAAAAAGAATACTGAATGAGGCAACCAAGGAGAGATAGCTCCAGTACAAAGAGGTGCAGCCATTACGTCGTGCAAAAGACCCCATAGTAACAGACGTGGCTATTGGGAGCAAAAACATTGTGCAATGGGTATGGGAACGGCTTGTTAAACAATCAATGTTTTTTTTTTTTTTTTTTGGATGAAAGTAGAGGGTGTTTACCCATTCATTGAATTAACATCAGAGGGGATTAATTCCCTTACAGTCATTTGCGCACAGTGCCCGAACAAAAGTTGGGCAACAATCATAGTAAGAAGTCCTAACTATGCCTTCTTTCGCCATTGCATCAGCAGCAGCGTTCTTATCTCTTGTAACATGTATAAAATTTACTTCCCATTCCCACTTCCTCATTTCGCCAATCTGCATAAACACAAGACTGGATGAGGGTATGCGACTGTTGCTGTTAATCAGTTCAATAGCTTCCTTTGAGTCTGACTCAACTATTAATTTCCTGAATCCGAATTCCCAGGCCAAATAGACTCCCTTGAATATTGCCCATTCTTCAGCCTCGTAAGAGGTGCACTGCCCTAGAGATTGGGTGAAACCTACAACCCAGCTTCCTTTATGATCCCGAATTATCCCTCCACATCTTGCAGCATTATCAACTGGCGATACAGCTCCATCAACATTCACTTTAACCCATCCCATTGGAGGAGGTTGCCAATACCGTGGCTCTTTAGAGCACTCACCCCTCAATAGTGATTCAGATGTTAAACAATCAATGTTGATTGGCTTAGCGGTTGTATCATTTTTTTTCATCATTTTGGATCACCTTCATGTATATTTTGCACCATGTTTTTAATTAACATGTTTCTTAAAGGATGAATGTTGGTTAACTTGATAACCATGACATTTTATCAACATTTTTAAAACCTTCATGTATAGTTTTCCATATAAAAATTAGGACACTGTGCGGATAGGAAAGTACTTAATGGTTAATACTCCCTTCAGTCCTAAATATAAAATAAAATTGGTTTTTTTTTTGGGAGAAATTAAATAAGATAAATAAGTTACTTAATTATATCATATATTGTATATTCTTAGATTATATATCAGTTTATAACTTAAACAAAATATTTTGGAGAAAAAATAAAAAATATAAATATTTTAAAGTGATTTAATTATTTTTCTTAATATTTTCAAAAAAAATTAATTTTATATTATATTTAGAAGCGAAGGATTAATTTATTTGCATCTCAAGCCTTTAAAAAAACTCCATTCCTCTGGTCTGTTTCCATTTTTTCGTCCATCAATTCATCTTCACTCTACCTTTCGGTCAAGAGAAAGTGACATAAAATTTACATCCCCAACTTCCTTCCCTTCATCGTCCCACAAACAAAATTGCTCTTCTTCACGACCTTGAGCGAGGAAGGTTAAATCTTAAGAAGGGACGAGCTGAGCCACAGTTGGTTTGTGCATAGTGGAGAACCTGATAAACAAATAAGAGCCACTCCTCTTGGAGAGAAAGTGACATTAATATTTGTCGAGCAACGACTCCTCTCAAGGCCAGGGCTCTGTTATCTCCCAGGAGGCTTTGGGCCACATTTATTGCCCCAGGCTTATCCTTCTACTTTGATTTAAAGCCCCCAAATAATCCATTCAAATCATTCAGTGGTTCTGCTTCTGCCATTTCGTTCACTTACCGCCACTCCCATAAATAAAAAAACAATCCTTTTTTCCATTATACAAATAGAAAAGGTCTCTATATTCCGTCAGACACGCATAACGCTCTACAGTGTGTGGGTTTCTTTCAGGGCATTACAAGCGACTCTAAGCCAACCTCACAGGTAACAGTTCGATTGCTTTAGTTATGAGATATACATTTGTTCTGAGAAAGTTAAAAGGCAAACCTTTTGATTTTTCTTTGAACTGGTTTTGTGTTTTGTTCTCTTAAACTTGAAGGGTTGGTTCAGGATTCTGGTTTGAAGTGGCTGAACTGTGTTATGAGATGACTTCGATTTCTTGGACGTGTATCATTGTATACGGGATATTCTGGTTCTTATGATGATGTAATTATGTCATCGAAGTCATTTATGGTCGTTCTGTTATAGGGTCAGTCTAAACAAGTGAAAATTTGATGAGTTCAGTCTGTTCTATATTGTCAACGAGTAAAAAGCTACCTCCTCTGTGTTTATTTTGGGAATATGGGTTTGTGATTACACGTGATCTTGATCTAATTTGATTTATTTCTGCAATCTTTGGGATTCTGAGGGGTCTTTTATGGAAGGTACGGGGACTATATGGGACTTGACTTGTGGGATTCTAACAAGTCTTAAATGAAGTTTGGGTTCTCTAAGGTAGCTTTTGTGGCACAACTCTCCCAGAAGTTCATATCAATGACAGGGACGCATGGATGCCAACATAGGTAGCAGATACAACACTAACATGGATGCAACCACATGATGAAGTGTGTTTAGTATCTAAAATGTCAAATATATATATAAAGTATTGGCTCGTGTCCAATTTTAAATTCTGACATGTTTTGAATTTAGACACACTTTTTTCTTGTGTATGTTCATCTTGGTAGCAAAACCTTGCTCTGCCTTTCACCCTCCTTTTTCCCTCTTTTGAGCAAATGAGATGCACAAGTTAGAGGACATGGAGAAATGTCATGACCCGTTGCAAATATGGGGCTTGTGTTCCATGTTTAAAGTATATAGAACTTTAATGTGAACTTATATAAACCTTGTTCTATCCAACTTCATGAGCCAGCTTTTCTCTCTCTCAAATAATGATGTTATTTACATGTTATTGCTAATCTGTCGCAGTTATATTTGTTCCACTAAATTGAATATATTATTGCCTTTCAGATATAACAAACTCTGATCCTTGCATTCCGAAGTTTACTGCACCAATTAGCTCGAGTTCTGCCATCAAACATGTTCCTCAATTAAAACATCTTACATGTTAGAAAAATATTTAATCTGAGGGCACTTTTCTGCTTTACCTATCAATCAGGTTGGCAACGGGCTTTATTTGTAGCCAATTTTTTGGCTTGTTATCTGGTGACATCTGCAAAAAGTTTTCTGCTCCACCATGCCTCCAAGACCCTTAGACCATGAGTCTATAAATGAAAATGTGAAGAGGGCTCAATATGCTGTTAGAGGTGAATTATACCTCCGAGCTTCTGAGCTTCAGAAAGAAGGGAAGAAGGTTAGAAATTTAGAATATCATATTCTTGAGCAAACTTCAGCTTTTGGATGAAATGATCTTAATGGATGTAAACTCATATTCTATTTTAACTATTTTGGCAGATTATATTCACTAATGTCGGCAACCCGCATGCTCTAGGACAGAGACCTTTGACCTTCCCTCGTCAGGTCCACTTTCTATACCATATTTTCTGCCTTCAATTTCTATCTTGCAGTTTTCTTACTATCAAGAACTACTAAACATACTCCTTATATATTTGTATAGTTAGTGTCGAATTTTGGTACTTGTTAATTATGGTGAACCAGAGTAATTTTCTGCTGCAGGTTGTTGCTCTGTGCCAGGCTCCATTTTTACTAGAAGATCCCAATGTTGGATTGCTGTTCCCTGCAGATGCAATTGCAAGAGCTAAACATTATCTTTCAATGGCCCCAGGAGGTCTAGGTATTGCTTTCTAAGCGCTGTCCAATAATTTATGGCCAACTGTATATTCAAAATAACCTAGTAGAATTATATGCAATCTATTTCTCTTTGAAAGTTTTATACAGGAATCTGCATTTCTTTTATGAAGTTACCAGTGTTTCAATTATACACTATCCCATGTGGGGAAAAAAAAATTTTCTAGAGTGCAGTTGTGATAGGCAGAAAACTGGCTTTTTTCAGCTTCTTCGAAAAAAATGGAAAATCCTCATAGGTTAAAAGCAATTTTCCAAATAATGATCCAGGAGAATTTTATTCACAAAGATAGTGCAGTATGAAAATTGTGTGCTGATCATAGATTCTGCAAGTTTCTTCTCCAAGTTATTTTTAATTCTAGTAAGAATGCTGGGTTTATTGACCCAGTGCTTTAGTGTTACCCTATGTTTAAAGATCCAATATGGCATTTATATCCATCATCCAATTTTTCCTGTTAAGTTTCCTTCATTTTCCTTGCCCAAGGACCATAGATCAATTTTTTAGTTTAACTATAAAAGAAACTGATTCAGAAATTGGATTGTAGTAGCAGAATATTGGGGAATTTCATATTTGATCAAGCTCTTCCCTGAAATTGAGAGACTTAATGACCAACACCATTGAGTTTCTCTCAATTCCTCTTAATCGGTTCATGTGTTGGGAATTCCATTTTTGACATGTAAACCTCCACTAACAAACTGTAGAACTTGTTGTTTATTTTAGGTGCTTACAGTGACTCCCGAGGCATTCCAGGCATACGGAAGGAGGTGGCAGAGTTCATTCAAAGGCGTGACGGTTATCCTAGGTAATTATCGTCCATGCTAGCTCCATTTCTTTTTCCATTTATACTTTTTAGGGGTTCTCAAGCCTAGTTTGCTACTTGTTAGGTAAATGTGGATTAATCACTTCTTGCTCAATTGACAGCGATCCAGAGCTTATATATCTCACTGATGGTGCCAGCAAAGGTGTGATGCAGATCCTAGGTACCATCATCAGAGGTCAAGGAGATGGGGTAATGCATATGAGTCCTATTTCTTAGCATGTCTGTTTTGATGTTTTATGTATTCACAGTGCCATTTCAAAGTATTTTCCAATACTTTCTTTTTGCCAGATTTTGGTTCCCGTCCCACAATACCCACTCTACTCAGCAACAATTGCTCTCTATGGCGGTTCTCTTGTTCCATACTACCTTGAAGAGACAGCAAACTGGGGCCTTGATGTTAATGATCTTCATCAGGCAGTTTCACAGGCTCGCTATAAAGGAATAACTGTATGTGTTCACGCTTGTCAACATGACAATATGAAGCCCATGAACCTTCTCATAGTCAAGTCTTTTGTTTTCTGACCTGATTTTCTTGTTACTTCTTAAAATGACAACCAGAAATGACTTTGTCGGTTGTTTCAGCACTAGACTTGCATGGTTCATTTATGAATTATCTGTTCAAATGCAATTCTAAAATGTTTGAACTGTTTCTTGTGACTTTTTTCAGTCACCAAATCACCTCATGATGATCTAGTCTATCGTATGATTTAGATTCAATGCTTAAATTCAAGCGCTTCTGATTTGTCAAATATCCTCCTATCCTTTTATGTAATGCCTAACTACATACAAACTCAAACTTGATCAGGTAAGGGCAATGGTGATCATAAATCCTGGAAATCCAACTGGTCAATGCCTTAGTGAAGCTAATCTAAAGGAGATTTTGCGATTTTGTTACCAAGAAAATTTAGTCTTGCTTGGAGATGAGGTTTACCAGCAGAATATATATCAGGATGAACGACCTTTCATTAGTTCTAAAAAGGTATACTTTGTACTGCTAGCTACCTGGTGTTTTGCCTCTAATGTTGAATTGAGCTAATACTAACTATTCATTTAACACAAGTAGGTTTTGATGGACATGGGGCCCCCTATAAGCAGGGAACTCCAACTTGTCTCTTTTCACACTGTGTCTAAAGGATATTGGGGTGAATGTGGACAGAGGGGTGGATATTTCGAGATGACCAATATTCCTCCAGAGGTTTGTCTGTTAACAACTCTTATTTATTGCTGAATTTTTATACATTGAGTTTCAAAGCTGGAACTACTTTGCAACTTTATTATCCATAAAACTTGAAATGACTTAGCTGATAAGAGTTTGAATTAGCTTTTGGAGAATAGATTTTGAAGAAAAGATATTAAAAGAATAGATTTTGTGAAAAAGCTATATTGATAATTTTGAAATTCTTTGGATGGTTGTTATCATAATCACTTTTCATGTGTAAATTACTAAAAAGGGCATATAAGGTCTGAGGGTAGTTTGGTACTCTTATCTTGGACAGTAGCGATTATTACCCCAACTACCAAAACATCGCTTTGCCATAAGCTATACCAGTGCACTTAGCTGAAACCATGGTTTTGGCCTGTAAAATAGGCTTTGGGTTTTAATGGGTGTTTGGATAATTTGCTCTGAAACCATGGTTTAGATCAGAAAAGTGCTTTTTGGATCCAATCCAAACACCCACTAGACCTTAGGGTCAAACTCATGTGGTCAACCCCCTAAAATGACTAGGCTAACATTTAGAGCATTTAAGAGCCAGGATAGCCCTAATTGAGTATTTAGTAACCTTCCATCTTTTATGTAAGGCTTACCTTCAGTTTATGGTGTATCTGCACTGCTGATATTTTTTCCTTGATTCTCCCTTTTTTTAACAGACAGTGGATGAGATCTATAAAGTTGCATCAGTGTCACTCAGTCCAAATGTTCCAGCACAGATATTTGTGAGTTGGAGCTGAATCCTTCTTGTTATTATGATGTTTCATTATGGACTCAGTATTTGTCCACTTTACAATTAGCATTTATCTCCCTCCCATTCCTTTCCTTCAATCTTCACTTTGTTCTGCAGATGGGACTGATGGTTAACCCACCCCAACCCGGTGACATTTCTTATGACCAATATGTTAGGGAAAGGTAAAATTTATGCTTAGAGTAAGTTGCTAAATCTCAATATTTTCATCATGTTAACTGCTCCCTCTAATTCAAAATATAAAATAACCAATTTGCGCTTACCAAGAAATCATTTAAAAGTAGTTAAAATAATAAATATGTAAGGCCCTTTATTTATAAAGAAAATAAGTGGAAAAAAGGATGAAAGAGAATTTATGGGAGAAAAAGTAATGAGAGAGAGTGTGACAAAATTGGAAAAAACTCATTAAATAATCAGACAAGTTTAAACTTTAGCTTATATAAAAAAAAACCAGAGTACCTGACCCCTTCACAATTTTTAATCTTATATTTTGAACTGAAGGGAGCATTGTTTTCTCTTTCACTCATGTATATGAACATGGTCTCTATAAGCTGTGGACTGACCATTTTTGTACTAATATGCAGCAAGGGAGTACTTGATTCACTGAGGAGAAGAGCAAGGTTAATGACTGATGAATTCAACAGCTGCAGAAATGTTGTTTGTAATTTCACAGAAGGTATATGAACTGTGTACAAATGAGTATATACTCCACTTTCTTATGTTTCTCCAATTTCTGAGAACTTTTTTTTTCGCCTAGTAAGCTAATGCATAGATGAACACTTAACTTTCTGTTCAGGTGCTATGTATTCATTCCCTCAAATAAGATTGCCACCTAGGGCAATAGAGGCTGCAAAACAAGCTGGAAAGGTTCCAGATGTATTCTACTGTCTCAAGCTTCTGGAAGCCACCGGCATATCTACTGTTCCTGGTTCAGGATTCGGACAGAAAGAAGGGTGCAGATTTTTTTCTATATATCACTCTAATTTTTCTCTATTAAAGATGTTGATAAAACCAATCATGAAGTTTCACTTAAAAGTTCAGCATGGGTTGAGTTTAAATGGTTCTTAACTTTACAAAGTGGCCTAGATAGTAATCCCTACCACTCACTGTGCATAAAAACTAAAGGGCTTTCACGTCCATTACGTTAAATACACAAGTGCTTGTTTAGATTAGTTTATTTTAAGTGATTTTATACTGTACAAGGTGAATATGTGAGAGGAGTTTTATTTCGAAAAAGCACCGGAGTGTTTGTTTTTTAAGCTAAACCAAAATTTAACTTTCAATTAAGACATTGGCACATGATTAGTCCTCCGGCATCATATATGATGAATTTGGGTGTGTTTGCATTAGCTTTTGCAAAATAGATTTTGCCAAAAGCTGGACTTAGGTGCTTCTCTGAGACTAAAAGTTTTGAGCTTTAGAATAGATTTCAGATTAATGGGTGTTTGGCTAATTTGCTTTGAAACCATGATTTAGATCAAAAAATAGATTTTGGCATCCCATCCAAACACACACTTTGTAGTGATATATTTCTAAAACAAGCCTTATGAATAAGAAAAGAGATTCCAGTGTTGTTCTGTTTCTCATAAAGCTACTGAACTTGTAGGGTGTTCCATCTGAGGACAACAATTTTACCAGCAGAGGAAGAGATGCCTGCAATTATGTCTAGTTTCAAGAAGTTCAATGATGAGTTCATGGAGCAGTATGAAGACCATAGAGGTTATTCAAGGATGTAATGTAATAAAAAGCTAAGCATATCATCATTCTGAAACTTTGTATTATATCACTCAGCTTTTGTGACACTAAGCTTTTTCGTTTCAGACACTTCATCTTCTATATCATCCCTCAACTGTGTATTTTTTGTTTTAAGCGAATCTGACCTCTCTCTAGCAGAAGTTTTATATTAATGGTGTGGCAGAACTAAACAGTTGCTTTGAACATGAAAATTCCGATTCCTAAGATCACAGTTTTAGAAAATATGAACTGGCTAGCGATCCAAGCCTATGAGATGATAGATGAGTTTATAGTAGCTAAGGGTAGGAATATCGCCTATCAAAGAGAAAATAATATAAAATTGTTTTGAGTTAGTTTGAACTTATACAAAGAAGGGTGTTAGAGATGTAAGTGATAAGGGTAGATTAAAAAGTATGGAGTCATTTAAAAAGTGTGAAGAAAGAAAAGAATGTTCAATAAAAATCATTGAACTGGATCTTTTGGTTAATAATATGTTTATAAATTTAATTGTTGACAGAATATAATGACATCATGTGATCTATATAGTCAATTCCACATACTGTTAATAATATAATGCTTCTTGTTGTTGTGCTTTACGAGCCAAAATTACTCTTAAATATTGCAAAATCACAATGTTAAGATGTTTGGTTTAGCTTACGTAATTGTTCTTTGCTCATGTCATGGAATGCGTCATTTGGTTTAAAGGACAAGACTTTGAAGAGTTACTTATTATTACGTAATTGTTCTTTGCTCAGGTCATGGAATGCGTCATTTGGTTTAAAGGGCAAGACTTCGAAGAGTTACTTATTATTTTGGGTTAAGTGCCAATTTTACCCTGAAAATTTTAAAACGAGAGTAATTTTGCCTTAATTATTATTTCAGTTAATTTTGATCGTTAGTTGACCAAATATGCTGAGCTAACAGTCCACATATCATCTACATCATTTTTGTTATGATGCAAATTTGTTTCGAAAATTCATGTGTCATCTATTTATTTTTTTGAAAGTTAGATCTAAAACTTTTTAGATAAATTTGCACAGATTTAAAATTTTTTAGGTAAATTTACTTTTTAACAAAAATGACGTGGATGATATATGAACTGTCAGCTCAACATATTTAATCAACTAACAGTCAAAATTAATTAACATAACGACTAAGTCAAAATTACTCCTGTTTTAAAATTACGCAAAACTGCCCCATAACCTTCTTATTTTTTGTGATAACTCCTTAAACGATAGCTCTATTAATCACGTACGTGAGGGTCCAAAAAAAAAAATCACGTACGCTATTCAATGGATCAAATAGATCAACTAGAAAGCCTAAGGCTAAGAGGATTGTAGAAAGATTCCAACCATGTGAACGTCTTTAAAAAAAAAAAAAAAAAAAAAAATCTCTGTAGGATAAGTCCCTCGATTATTCTTCTCTTCAAAATTGTGAACGTGTTAGTACTTTATTTGTGGTTGGTAGGTAGGCTTCTTTGTCACTTTAAATTAAAGTTGAACAATTGGATTGGAATAAATTGAAAAGTGTCAGAAACCAATAGGATGTTTTGCGTTTAAAACATTGGAGATGCTGTTGAGTTTACGAGAATATTCCACCTGAAATTACGCAAAAAATAATAAAAATAAGTCTCCAATTATATCCTTCAAACAAGAATCTAATCATGCATTAAAGTAAAGTATACAATAACGTCAATAATATGCTTAGAAATGTGAGACCGTGATTACAAAGAAAACGACAATAACAATGTCATATTAACTGAGTAACTAGTTGCTACGTCATCTTCACAAAAACAAAGTCAGTTTAATATTAATAATTCTGCCGGTGCCAAATATAAGGTACAGTATATTATAAAAATATAGTAATATTTAATTCGTCTAAAATGTAAACCATCTTGTAATAAATAATTGCATGTAATGTGTATATATATTTTGAAATTAATAAAGTAATTTACTATATAAATCATGAGAGGTTGGAGTTAACAAAAGGAGCACCAGAACTTTGATTATATATATACATGGAAGGGCTTTGTTATCAGCTTTAGGCAGGTGTAATTGGTTTATGTCATTATAGTTACTGGAAGCTTTTCACATGCAAAACCTTGTCCCAAACAGCATCTTAATTATGCAAAAAAAAAAAAAAAAAAAAAAAGATACATGTAATTTTTTTTTTTTTAAAAAAAGGACATATAAAATTGTCAGTCAGGAACTAACTAGTTTATATTTTATACCCAGGGTCATTACTACTAATGATAAGTACTATGCTTTACATTATTTTATTGACAAAAGTGTATTTATTTTATGGTGCTCTATTTTTATATAAAATGTTAGTTTGGTCTCTTAAAGGTATAAAATATATTTTCAGTCGTCTAAACCTAATATTATTATTATTGAATGATATTTTTGGTGCTAATTACTAGTATTTTAAAAAATTAAAATTAATATGTAAGCATTTGTGAATTTGCCCATATTTAACTGTAATATCAGCATATTTATTAAGACTTTAGGATTAGAATACCTGACAAACACTTTATGAAATTAAGAGAGATAAATGAAGTATAGGAGGCTAAAAGATTAGAGATACACTTCTTTTCATTTTTATTTGTGTTGAGATCTAAGATGTTATGATGCAAACTTCACATATTCAGGATTTTACATCCATATCAAATTTACACCAATAAGGTTTTATCACATTAATATTTAACAAACATGATGTTAGATGTCTCTCATTAAACACACAATACTTAAATTTAACTTTTTTATCAACATATTTATATTTAATCTAATAATATTGAACATTTGTACCATAAAACAGTGATTCAAATCTATTTTAAGAATCAAATCCTATCCACTTCCTAATAATTAGTTATTATCAAGTACATATAATTAAACAAATGCTCAATGATAACACCAAATCAGTACTAAAGATCATGTTTGATATATAATATTAATTCCATCTTTTCTTCAGTTATTTATTTATTCCTCAATCCTACCCCTGGCAGTCAATGAGGCCATCAAAACATTTGAAAAAAAATAATAATAAAAGAAAAAACCAAAGTTAAATTAAAAAGGAAAAGAAGAAAGGTCCAATGCATCATGTTCATGTATGGCAGAAAGGTCTTTTCCTTAAAAAAGTTAATTTTTTTTTAAAAAATGGCTTTAGTTCAGAAATTAAAGAATAAAATAAGGAGGGTAGGGCTGGCGATCCCCATGCACTACAATTTTGGCGCCAAAATCAGAGCCAGTCTTAATCCTCTTCCCTCTCTTCATCCTTCTTATGTGCTGCCCGTCGGTCAGCTATTTTCACGGGCCGCGCTCGGTCTCGGCTCCAGCCATTGTGCCCCTTTTGGGCATTTATTTTTCCAGCAAATTATCAGTTTCCAGAATTCTGCATCGGCAAGTTCTGCACTGAATTTTATTAACAAATTTTCTAAATTAAAGAACCGTTTTTTTTTTATATTATCACTCAATAATCGGTTTAAGATTTGTGACTTTACATCATGACACAAATGATTTTTCTGAGATTGGAACTTGAAACCCCAAAAAAAATCTAGCGGGGCTTTACTTCGCTAGATGAATTCTATGTTAGTAAATATCTATTTTTTTTTAATTTGCATTTTTTGACAAATGATTTTTTAAGCAGTTTAAATATCTTTGTTTGAAATTTGAAACTATTAAAAATTATGGAAAAATAAGAAAAAGTATACTTCAGTGAATTTTTTTCTAATAAAATTCCAATTTAAATTTATTTACTCATAAAAAATTTTAAATGCTATTTAAATATGATTTATTTAATTAATTTTTTAAGAAATACAAGTAATATTTATAACAAAAAATTAATCTAATATATTTCATACATATTAAAATTTTCATATTTTAGCATATAGGGCATTCTATGGATTTATAAGAAAAATTAATGTCGTTTTTTTAGGGAGAATTGCTAAAAAAGATCTCATGGACAACTTATTTGTTAAATAAGACCTGGGAAGATATCTTGCACATAAAGGGAAGATATCTGCACACGGAGGAAAGATTTCTGCACACGTAAGGAAGATTTCTGCACATGTATAGGGAATAATTTTGCACACAGGGAAGATCATCTGCACACCAGGGAAGATATTTTACACACGTGGAAGATAATCTGCACACGAATGTCCCATTTGGCAAATAAGTTGCCAATGAGGGATTTTTTTTTACAATTTTCCCTTTTTTAAAAAACTCTAAAAATATATTATAATTACTTTCTTTCTTTCCTTTTTTTTTTTTTTTTGCCGGTATATTAGAATTACTTTCATCCATGCGTTTAAAAAAGAACAAAGAAAAGTGGAAAAAATATTTAAAATCTTAACTACTTAACTGTGAGATGTGTCATAGCCTCATAAGACATGGGTGTAGGTAGATGTCTTATGTTGTCTGACAAGGTCCAGCATAATTGAGTAATTGACATATAACTGACATTCTTAACAAAGTAGTCTGAGATTGGATCCTTATGTGTATGGAAGTGTCATTAGAAAAAAAACACACTTGACTTGGAAAAGATAATCTTTGACTATGTGACACTGATGATAATACATTGGATAATAGGAATGCTTAAACTAACTTATTCAAAACAGTGCTATCTACATTACCCACTTATTAGATGCAAATTATTCTTCTCCGGAAGCATATAGTAAGGGAGTTAGAGCAAAGCAGTAGAGGTTTTTTGTAGGGGAATACTGAAGAGAGTCGGATGTAACCCCCACCAAAAATGAGGCCGTGATTAGTGTAAAACACGTTTTATAATTGGATAAGAGATCGAGAGTAATTAAAAACCTCTTTCCAAAAACCTATATGACAATATCTCCATCCTTTCATTCATAAAAACAATTGGCCTATTCGGTTTGTCACATATACAATATCAAAGTACTAATAAAATTCCCGACATTCACCTGAGATAATATCATTAATCCAAGAGTTTCACAGGGCATCATTGCCCATCTCAGTTTCCCAAATCGGGGATTACACAACAATTACAAATCTATGTTCAATCCAATATACACAATTGTCCAAATGATAATCAAAAACAAAAAAGAAACTAAGACTACCACCGGCAATCCTAGTCGTCCTTGTTCACCTGCTTGTCCCTTAACCTGCTTGCCCTGGCTAAAATTGTTAATTGGAAAGAGTGAGATTCAAAAGAATCCCAGTAGTAATAGTTTACGTATATGATGTATAATTACACAAAGCATGTAAGTATATATCATAATTAAGCTACACAACATTCAAAGTCGAGTTACCTGTCGCGACTCAATCATTCATTCAAGGTCGGGCTACCCGCCACGGACCCAATCAGCAATATTCAAGGTTGGCCTAACTGCCACAAACCCAATAAGCAACATTCAAGGTTGGGCTAACCACCACAAACCCAAGCAGCAACATTCAAGGCCGGGCTACTCGCCATGGACCCAATCAACATTATTCAATGATAAATAGGTGCGAGCAATGCATTAAACATGATATAGGATAAAGTGTCACTACCTTAGTCTTTCCGTTCTTGATCAAGCACAGGTTTTCTACGATCCGGGAAAATATCAAATCCTATAGTCATAATTAAGGACAACAAGTTATCACTTATTCCAATATTCAATTGACTTCACAACACTTAGATTTGGTTATCATTAATATTCTTTAGGAAGCCACAAATGTCTCTAACAAAAGCCATAAAGGGTTGAGAAACACTGGGTTGAAATCCACTTTTCAGAAGTGCAAAATACTGATTTTTGGGGTTTGTCCGCGGCCCAAAAATCCACTTGCCGTGGCCAAGAAAAATCCTGTTTCTTGGCTGAACTTCGAAAAATCATAATTAATTCTAGAAAAATTGAAATGGGATGATTCCAAAGCCTATAGAAAGAATATGAATCATTGCTTTCCATGCCCATTAAAATACAGAATCCAACAAAGGTCCACACTGCTCCAAAATTGATCCCAGTTTCAACATCAGACTTTGGACAATCATAACTCCCAGAACACACATCGAAATGACATGAATTATATATCCATTTTGAAGTTTGGCATGTGAACTTTAAGATTGGAAAGTTTCAAAATTTTTCATCATCATTTACCCATTCAAAACGTCCATGCAAACCATTGCCAGCACGGAGTTCTTACTAACCAAAAACTTACAACTTTTAAACCTAAGTTTTCAATGGTTTAAAATTCACATGCAATACTACTCCTACACAATTTTTCATAAGGAATCCAATGGAAACATCAAAACAACCAAATTCTCATTCCATTATCATGCTCTTTTTTAGGCAACATCACAAGGCAATTTCTCAAAAACTCAAACTTCACAATTCAATCCCAAATTCATTCTATCAATTCAATATACATCCCAAGACACCATTTCCATGACCACAACATGCCATACACATAATGACTCTAATTTTTGAAAATCAAGCCAAAATTCTAGAAAATCCAAACTCAACCAAATGACACAAAACCTACATAGAAAGGTTTGTCTTACTCACCTCTACAACTTTTCCAAAGGAGTTCCTTGGTTCTTCAAACTCCAAAATTTCTTGAGACCTCAAATACCACCAAATAGGAAATCTAAAACCATCAAAATGAATCCTTCAACTCAAGGAACAAGACTGTAGAAGAGAGTTTTTCCATTAGAAGTCATTAAGAGGGTCAAATACTCACCTTTTTGCAAGAGCCTCTTCTTCTTTCCTTGGCCAACAATGGAGGACGGATGGGAGAGAGAAAAATGAGAGAGAGAAGGAAGCTTGAGGGAGGTGAAATGATGATTTCCCTCTAGCCCATGCTTGCAGCCGAATTTAGGGAGGGAAAGAGAGAGAAAGAATTGTTTTAAAATGCTTATTTGACTTTCCATGACCTCTCTCTTACTCTTGACTTTCCAAGTGTCAAATTTTTATTGGATGGGTTAAGGGTCAAAACTACCCTTAAACTTTTCTCAAAAGTGCACCCACCGCCATAAACTTTTTTTGTGTGCAAAAGTAACTATGAACTTCTAAAAAAGGGGTAAAAGTGACACTACCATTAACGGCCGTTTAGTCAACAGTTTTTAAGGGGTAAAAATACCCATAAAATTTTCTCAAGAGTGCACTCACCACCCTAAACTTTTTTTGGGTGCAAAAATAGCCATAAACTTTCAAAAATGGGGCAAAAGTTACGGTTATCTTACTGGGTTGAAATGTAATCTTTTGATTGTTCTAAGTTTAGGATAAAAACACATCGACTTGTCCACCATGATTTTTCCAAGCCAAAAATTTAAAAACCCATCTTCAATAAAGATGACATCACTATCCTGCTCTTACCGACGTGTAGTAAATGGAATTGTTGAGATCCTTCCCCATCAACAATTTTGGCAACTGCATTTACGACACCATTGATATCAACAATTCCATTTACAACATGTCGGTGAGAGCAAGATGACGACGTCATCTTCATTGAAGATCAATTTTTCAATTTTTTAAAAATAGCCATAAACTTTCAAAAATGGGGTAAAAGTGACGGTTGTAATCCCCCCTCACGGTAATTATATCCGGATTATGAAGTTTAAGTGAAATAGAAACCAATAAGATAAAAATCACGTTTGTAATCACTTATCTCCAAGAGATGGGATGTCCAAAAAAAAATGTTTAAAAACAGAATTCATCTAGTTTCACATTCACTTTCGAATACAATTACCTGTGCAGTCATATCACATAATAAATATCAGAGTGCGTAACCAAAATCCCGGCAACCCCGGGTTACTTTCATATATACAATGGGTTTCAAGTTTCCCAAATATGGGGATTACATATCCAAAAAATCTATATTTACAATCATATACATACAGTAATCCCAAAATCCAAAATCTAAAACATATAACCAACGGTCCAAAGTCTAATATGTCCCTACTAGCCCTAACCACTCTTGGTTGGCCGCTTCCCTTTCGGGCCACTTGCCCTGTCTGAAAATGTTAGTCATTTGGAAAGAGTGAGATTTTAAAGAATTTCAGTAGTAACAAATCACTCATACAATATATAAACACAAGGCATGTAATGTATCATGTTCACCAGCATCATTAGCAACACAATGATTCATGGCTCACGCCATAGACGACAGCATTCACAGTTGTATCACAATGCTCTATGCCCGCTTTCGGGTAATCACTATGCCAGCTTTTGCTATAATCACTATGCTCGATATGCAGTAAACACTATGCAGCAACATCACAAGGCACAAAGCATCTCAAGGCACAACGTAACACAAGGCACAAAGCTCCACAAGGTATCTCAATGCATCTTAAGCAGCAGCAACACACAATGCATGATAGGCAAACATACAATACATTTACACAAAGTATGAGAGAGAAGTCACTACCTATATCTTTCCTGACGTTCTTTGGCACAGCGGGCTCACGCATATGACAGATATCAAATCCTATACCAATTTAGGGACAATTGATTAATCTCTTTCCCAAATACTTATTTCTATAATACTTTAAGTTGGTTATCATTTAGGACTCTTTAGGTGACTATTAGAGGCCTAAACATATGCCTAAAGGGTTGGGAGAAACTACCCTAAATACCCCTTTTCGAAAGGCAAAATATTGATTTTTGGTTGGCTCACTTGAGTGATGAAAGACTCGTGCTCGAGTGAGAACGGCTCTCACTCGTGAGTGTTTGACAGTGAGCAACCATCACGGTCTGAAGTTCTCACCACACTCAAGCATAAGGTTTTTGCACTTGGGTGATGACTCCAAATCCACTCGAGTCCCCGAAAGTGCAACATAGAAATTGACAACCCGAGAGCACATGCAACATCAGAGGGAAAAGCTCACTCGAGCATACCCCCCAGCACTCAGGTGAGAAGGTTTTACTTGCGAGTGTCAGAACACACTCTTGAACATCAACCAGCGAGTGACAACCCGAGAGTAACCCTAACCTTGCACACACACTATCACTCGAGTGATCACCAACATCACTCGCGGTTACAGAAGTGCAGCTTTACTCATAAAACCCAGGCAAAACACAAAGCAAAAAGATAAAACACAAGGCAGCACTCGAGTGGGTTCCTACCTTACTCGAGTGACGCTATCAAATTGCCAGATCGCAACAACTGACAAAAATTCCCGGATTGTCCAAAATCACACCCAATGGTTCCCAAACTCCACACAAAGCTCATACTCACTCAAAATGACATAGGGAACCCATTGGTAACCTCAAAAACACCCAAATACCATTTTAAACACAATCTATGCCCTTGGGTCTCTATGACACACAATACCCAATTCCAATCAACACACTTCCAAACTTTAAAACTATAACCAACATTCAAATAACTTCACAATGAACTAATTCCAACATCATCCACTATGAAATTCATACATTCCAAAATGGGCATAAACCAGGGCAAATTTTTCCAGAATTTCCTAACTCATCCAAAAATCATAAATAATACACCAAAATGAATCAAATGCTTACCTCTTCACTTTGCTAAAGTCAGAATCTTGATTCTCCAACTTTCAAATTACTCCAACACCTAAATCACCACCTTTCAAGATTCTGAAACAACCAAAATGGAGCTCTCAACTCTATGAACAAGTTTAAGGAAGAAGATTTGAGCATAGGAGGATCATTATTCACCAAAGATTCAAGCTTTCTCTTTCTCTTCCCTTGCTTGTGTCTGCCGAAAATAGGAGAAAGAGGAGAGAGAGATGATGATGAAGTGTAATCTTTCCCTTCCTCAAAGCATATACCCGAATAGGAGAGAGAAGAGAGAGAAAAGTGATTTTTTATCTTTTTGTCTCATCCCATGGTCCACACAATGCCACTTGTCATGATCTTACTCACTCCCTCTATGAGCTCACACAAGTGCAAAGCATATGATTCCGACCCATGGTCAATAAATCTCAACCATTGATCTTAAATCTCTAAATATACTTATATCAAATTTACATCACATTTATCCAAAAGTGTTTAATTACACTAATTATAATCAACATCAGAGTCATTAGCCCTTAATCCCAAATTGGGTCATTACAACGGTTATCTTACTGGGTTGAAATGTAATCTTTTGATTGTTCTAAGTCCAGGATAAAAACACATCGACTTGTCCACCATGATTTTTCCAAGCCAAAAATTTAAAAACCCGTCTTCAATAAAGATGACATCACTATCCTGCTCTCACCGATGTGCAGTAAATGGAATTGTTGAGATCCTTCCCCATCAACAATTTTGGCAATTGCATTTACGACACCATTGATATCAACAATTCCATTTACGACATGTCGATGAGAGCATGATGATGATGTCATCTTCATTGAAGATCAGTTTTTCAATTTTTGGTTTGAAAAAATCATGGTGGACAAGTCGAGGTGTTGTTTTCCTGGACTTAGAACAATCAAAAGATGACATTTGAACACAGTAAGAAAACCGTCACTTTTGCCCCATTTTTGAAAGTTTATGGTTACTTTTGCACCTAAAAAAAATTTTATGGTGTTGAGTGCATTTTTGAGAAAAGTTTATGGGTATTTTGGCCCCTTAAAAACTTTTAAGTAAACGGCCGTTAATGGTAGTGTCACTTTTATCCCTTTTTTAAAAGTTCATGGTTACTTTTGCACCATTTTTAAAATTTTATGGTTACTTTTGCATCAAAAAAATTTATGATGGTGGGTGCACTTTTGAGAAAATTTTGAAGTTACTTTTGCCCCTTAACCCTTATTGGCTCTTATAAAGTAAGTAACCAATTAGTTACTCTAACCCCTCAATTAGCCATTTAGTTACATTTCTCATTTCCATCTTAGTTAGTAATTAATCATTCCATTAATCATTGTCTAATAGCCATTCTTTCAATTTCTCCACTAATTATGGCATATTAATTAAAATTGCCACATGACACATGATAATTCACACTTTAATTCACAAATTATTATTAAAAATTATCATTAGCCCTTAATCAAAATTTGGGGCATTACACCGAAAGTTACATTTAATCTCATGGGAACAAGTTTTGCAAGAGAAGAAGGCAGGAGGGTTAGGGATTAAGGACCTACGGAAGCATAATAAAGCTTTTATTATTAAGCTTTGTTGGGGCTTACTATGCAAGAAAGAGGCTTTGCGGGTGAAGGTTCTTAAGGCAAAATATCAATGTGATGAAAATGAGATACCTGACGTTAAGAGGAAAACAAACTCATCTCTTACATACAGGGCTTGGGAGGAGAATTAGGAATGGTATATCTACTTTTTTCTGGATAGATAATTGGTCTGACATGAACATCCCTCTAATTGATATAATACCAGGATATGAGGGTCTCATTGTCAGGAATGAGAGGATGGTTGAGTATGTCTTGGATAATGGTGAGTGGAGTAGAAGGAAGATGGAATTCTGGCTACCTCCACAGGTCCTTGATCGAATAGTTAGTGTGCATCCACCTCGTAAGGAGAGAGGAGCGTTCAAAATGTTCTGGAAACTAGCCACTGATGGTTGTTTTTCTATAAAATCTACATATCATTTTCTCTTTATAGGTACAGGCTGGAGGAAAATAGCATATTAAAGATACTATGGAGATGGTCTATTCCAGAAAAGATCAAAACTTTCATGTGGCTTGCAGTTCATGGGAGGGTTTATACATCAAAATTGAGAATGCAACGAGGATTAGAGGCATTTGCTACTTGCCCCTTTGGCTGTGAGAGGGAAGAAGATTTTGTTGGAAATTGTGCCCTAAGGGCCAATCATTATACTTTGAACATTATTAATTTAATGAAATTTCTCCATTCTGTTATCATATTATTTGCATGTTAACTGTGATGATTGTATCCTTGGATAAATCATAAAGATTTTCCTAAAATGTCCCTGGTTGGTCATCTATACGGGAGTAAAGATGAAACAAGACCAGTATGACTTTGATAAGATATGGACATACGAATCAAAGTCTTATGCACTTGTAAGAGTATAAGGTGCTGGACAGACCCACTATGAGAAAGCTACATAGATTAAGTCATAAGCTTTTCTCATGTATAACCACGTCACAATGCCTTTTGACTTACGGTTATCATGGATTCCTACATGAGAGTTGTTAAGCTTTGAACTAGTCAAAAGTCACTTTTGACCGGGTGATGATAAAGGCTACGATCGGGCTTGGTGGTCTTTCATGCAGAGGAATATGAATGATCAAGATAGAATTTGTCCCTCACATAAGTAGAGAGATATTACTGGGCCCTTCAATGAGTGAGTCTGAGAAATGTATGGCCATACTATAATGGAAAGGAGTTTCCATTTCTATTGTTAAGCTACTCAGGAATCGAGAAAGTAATGGTCAGGAACAAGAGAATGACATTATCCATGCATCATCCTTGACTGATATATCGTGTGACAAAAGGGACGTGACATGGTTGTATGATGGTTGCATCGTGTTAACGATTCTCATATGAATTGGGAAGTCGTAATGTCTTGCTAGAGGCCGCTTGCGACTTGTGGGTTAGTATAGTTATTGGCCCACTGTCAACTTCGTATGGGCCTACAGGGTCGTACACAAGAATGGCCTAATACGAGATAATGCTTAATCTAGAGTGGATGAATTTTATATTTATATATATATATATATATAATATAAAAATTTGTTAATAATATTATATATATGTATATGTATGTATTTTTGAAATACATAATATATACATATATATATATATATTATATGATATTATTATATTGTGTTAGTTTTAAATTTAATTGTATTAAGATAAATTAGAGTTAATAACTAACATGATAGAAATATAGTATCTCAGATTTAATTTATGAAGATAAATTAAATCTAATGGCTCTTTATTTGAATTAAATAAATAGGTTAAATTAAAATTGTTGGACATATTTAATTTAAACTGAATTTATTTACTTAGCTCATCAAGATAATTAATTTTTAATTAATTTCAAAATTAATAAAGATTAATTATGAAATTCAAGTATAGCCCTCATAGGTTATAAACTTGATAGAGCATATATACTCATACACGGATGAGAATTTAGAGCCGCAAGGAAAACCCTAGGATACGTTGGAGGCGCTAGCACATAGTCTGTGTTAGAGAGCATTCATGTGAATACCGATAGAGGGAGCGGACCTAACGTGTTGGCTCCTAGATATCGCAATCCCTGAATTGAAAAAGGTATGAATCCTTCTAACTTGGTTTAAACGTCGTTGATAGATCCTCGATTAGGATCGGTAAAAATTTTAAAATTCTTCTGTTGTGCCTGCTAATCCTAACAGATTTGATGCGCATGTTGAGGGATTGCTCAAATGTCAAGGATTACTGGAAATCTGTGGTTGCACAAGAGAAATGTGATATGTTTTTTTCCTTGCAGGGTGTAGATTGGATCAAATGGAACCTGACTCATGAGATTGGAAGGAACCACACTAAGAAGGTCACATGGTCAACTCTGTTTGGTTATCTATGCTGGGATATATGGGTTTCACGTTGCAACAAGCTCTTTAACAACGAGAATGTAAACATGGGGTTGAAGATAAACCATAGCTTCTTTAGAGCTTGCTTAGATAAAGATCTTCTTAGAACATGTGCTACAGATAAAAGGTTTATTCCTCCTCATAGTGCTCTGGACCAACATGGCGACGATGTTTTCAAACTAGAAGTTGATGGCTCAGTGTTGAAGGATGGAAGAAGCGGATGCAGAGGCTACATCAGAGACTAGAATGATAGATGGATTAAGGGTTTTAGTTGTAAATTAGTAAATGTTCCTTCAGCAATTGTGGAATTGATTGGCTGTATTCAAGGCCTACACTTATATTGGTCAAAAGAGTATAGGAAAATTATTTTGTCCACTGATTGTATAGAGGCTATAAACTATATGTTGAGAGGGTGTGATTGGGATCACCCATTTAAGGACGTTGTAGATGATGTTGGATTGTTACTTCACAGGGAATGGCAAGTTGTGCTTAACCATTGTTTCAAGGAGACCGTAACTATTGCTGATAGATTAGTGAAATATTCATATAAGATAGATGGAAACTATTGTTTCTTTCATCAACCTCCTCCTTTTCAGAAGGCGAATGTTGATGAAGGTCAAGTGATATAGTTGAGCTTTTTTGTGATGTCTATTGAAACAATGGATTTAGTTTCAATAAAAAAATTGAGTAAATCAATACTTGATTTAAAGTTATAGTCTCTATAAGAATGATTTCAAAGATTAAGTGGGCATTTTACTCTAAAAGGACTAATCAAATAGGAGATAGAAGGTTTAGTGCCTGAAAATGATAGAAGCGGATGCGGATGAGTTATTTAGGACAATCAAGGCGGATGGATCTGCAGTTTTGGCTGCAAGCTCACAACAATTACTCTTGCCATTGTTGAGCTAATAGGAATTCTTCATGGACTCTATCTATATTGGTCTAAGGGCCTTATAATAATTGGCATCATTTGTAATTGATGTATTGAAGTTATTAACTTATTAATAGAGGTTGTGATAGTGCTCATCTCTTTAAATATATTATCGATGATGCTAGGTTTATGCTGTACAAGTATGGGACAATTTTTGTTAGTCAACTCATAGGCCAAGAACTAAAGAAAGGATCATTATTTTGCTGACTAGGCGGCCAAACTTTCTCATAAAATCGATGATAATTTTTATATCATTGATCACCTTTCACCTTGTGAATAAATTAGTCTTAATGTGATGAAAGAAACTAGTTTCTTACTTATTCTGCATATGATTTAAGTTAATGGATTTCAGCTTTACTACCAAAAAAAAAACAAAGGATAATCTTTGGCTATGAACTAAGAGATGGCCTTGTCATACAAAAGAAAAATACATTATATTTTAAAATGGAGGGAGTAGGGTATTTGAAATCAATGGATTATAGGCATCCAACCTTAGTAATAAAATGAATAAACTACTCCTTACGATCAATAATATAGGGCACTTTAACAAATTCACAAGAAACAAGAAGGAACAATTAACTTATTAAATATATCATAAAGTAATTTTTTTTCACTTTTACCCTTTTTGAAAAATGTGTTTGAAAATTTAATAAGTAGGTAAAATTGAAAATAAGCATAATTACATAGACAAAACTAGAAAATTAGCATTAATTATCTTAGAACTGACTTATATTTAGGACGAAGTCATTTTAATAGAAACACGCTATATTGTAAAGGTGTAATTTTACTCGTAAACATTTTTTGGAAGAGCTAGAGGCACAATAAAAATTTTGAGTGTAAAAGTAACCATGAACATTAAAAAGTAGCCCAATAATGCAATTTCCGTTAAGTGGGTGGACGTTGACTGTTAAAATGAAAAGTTTAACTGTTTATGCTGACACGCATGGTGAGCGGACAAAAGTGGTTTGAAACAATTGATTAGTAACACTAACGTGTACAATGAAAATTGAATGGGTATTTCACAAAAAAAAAAAAAGAATAGAAACTCCATGGCTCCAAGCTTTCTGTTCCAATTGGAGCAAAATTAAGGGTAATCATCCTCCATGTTTGATGGTTGAGAAAATGTATATTTCTGAAATTTGACTATGTTTATAAGAACTTTGTTCTTAATTATACCTAATACCTTCATGTTAGAATAGATTCCTTCTGTCGGACTTGTCATCATACCACAAACTTCAAGTATAATCCAAATTCTGGCGTGATTAGCCACGGTGGCGATGACGACGGGGCAAAATTTTTGGGGATTCTGGAAATCTACATTCATCATGCGAGGAATATTCACAACATATGCATCTACAAGAACCAGGGCGTGTACGCGAAATTCTCTCACCTACAATCTAGACGATACCCTCTCGACTAGCATTGTCAACGAAGGTGGGAAAAACCCTACATTTGATGAGAATCTGAGCATGGAGGTCGCACAGAACGACACCGTTCTGAGCATGTAGGGTAAGGAATTACATAGAGGATTAGCTATAGGTTTCACTTTAATCCCAATTTTTGAGGTTTTAGGAAAAGGGAAGCTAACTCAAGAGTATAGTCTCTCTTCCACTGATCTCTTTCATTCTCCTGCTGGAACTGTTAAATTGGGCAAACATTGCAATTCCTGAATCATAATCAATGGGTTGGTTTTCTGTCACGATAGGGGAATTATTAATGGTACTAGGAATTTGTTCAGAGCTTGTTGTCAGGGTGGCGATGGGAGGAAGATAAGGATTCCCCGGTGTTGTTGTTGCAACAATTTAGGAGAAGCCTCCACTAGAGAAGACAAAGGATCGACAGTGACATCGTCGGATATGCCTTGCATGTAAGCCTCTTTAGTTGATGCCATGAGGATGAGTCGGCGCGTGTAATACCCCGAATTTTGGGATTTGAGGCTTGGGAATAAGCCTAAATTAAGCGGAATGCTAAGCCCCGATTTAGCAAGTGTCCCAAATCTATTCTCTAATATTTCTTATATCTTTGGGGCATTAAAGAAAATAAAATAGTGAATTTTGAAGAGAGTGATTATGCTTTAGTGAAATTTCCTGCGAGGCAATGATAGGTCATATTACTCAATTAGAGCTATATACAAAAAGTTATAAATTTTTGAATTAGCCCAAAAAAATTGTGAATTTTCTGGAACATTAAGTAAAGATTAAAATTCTGGGAATTTTGTGCTTCCAACTAGCAAAAGGCTATATTTTTCCTTGAAACTAGACTCAATAAAGGTTCTATAGCCTTTGGAATCACTCCAATTTGATTTTTCTATAATTAGTTATGATTTTTCAAAGTTTAGGCAGAAATCTGCCAAAATTTTGTAAAAATCCAAAAATTGGGAAATTGATAAATAATCAAATTATGACATCATCATGATATTAAAACATCATCTCCTTCCTTTCCTCAGCCATACCAGATGCAAATTTTAGCTCAAGAGAGAGAGAGAATAGTTGTGAAATTCTAGAGAGAGAAAGGAAAGAAAACTCACGAGGTAGGTTGATTTCTTCGGTGAATTCGTACCTAACACATATAACACTACTCCTAAGCTTCTCTTCCATGTTCTTGAAGGTTGTTGAAGCTCAAATCTTGGTTAGGAAAGTTAGGGATTTTCAGCCACATCAAGAAAAGAAAGGAGGAAGCGAAAGGTAACTCCCAAACCTTCAAATATTGATTGTTCGGCTTCTATGGTTGATTTAATCGATGAAATTTCACCGGATTGTCTTTGTTTGTGAAACTTGGAAATGTTGTGTTAGAAGTGTTATGCTGCCAAAATTAGGTTTAAATGGTAGTTATAACTCAATTAAATAGTTAATAAAGTAGTTTGGAATAGAAAGGAACACGTCTGCGGAGTTCGATTTCAAAGACCCCAATTTTCCTCAAAGTTCCTATAAGTTTCGGCCAGCTCTAGAAATAGGCCTTAGAGTTAGATTTTCAATGATTTGATGGTTCCATTGAGTTTAGAAGTGAAAATTATGTGGGGTTACAATTGGTCACTTTTCGGAAAAGCCCGAAAAAACATAATTACGAAAACGCCCCCTGAAACCCTTAAATAAGGGCTGTCATGGGTATTTTGTAATTTGACAATGAATTTGATAATTCTGAGTCCGGAAATGGATTCCTTGGGTGGAAATATGTAAGAATAACCCATGTAGAAATTTTAGGAAAAGTACAATTGGACCGGGTACGGCGGGGTCCGACCAGGTCTCCGGGGGCATTTTGGTAAATTTTTATGATAGACTCGTACAACCACCAGAAACACTATGAAAGTGTCTAAACTGGTACATTTAACGTTTTAGGACGAATTTGAAAGCCTAAGGGATTGACACGCGAATCGAAGCACACGGTTTGAGGTGGAAAAGGTCTAAGGTGGGGAACTTACCTCTCCTGCATGTATTTGATATTTGTCCTGGTGTATTGATGCATGTTAATGCTTTACTTGATTATGTGAAACATATATGAATGATTAAAGCTTTGTTTCTGTTTATACTGTGGCCATAGTTTTGTTACAGGAAACATTGAGTATGCAGAAATGTCATTATGAGGCATGCGTCTAGATAAAGCTAGCATGTCATACACATAGCATCTATCATACATGCATTATGATATATGTTTCCTACTGAAATTCTCTTGAATCTCACCCTCCCCTACTAACAAATTAGACAAGTGAAAACAAGAGGTGTACTGAAAGCAAAGAAGAGAACTGTACGAGGAGATTGTAGTGGTGGAACGAAAACAGGAAGATGTCTCTGTTTCACTAAGATGGGTTTAGATACCCTAGAGTCCTGTGCGGCTACAAGGTTTGTAGATATTCTGTGCGAACCCCTATGGGGAATTTTTGTAATCATGCATATATTATCAGTATATTTACGTTATTCCTGTGTTGCCCACCGAACCGCATATCATTTTCCGGAAATGCTCTGAAAGAGGTTAAAATAAGATAAGGGCGTGACAGTACAGGTAGTAGTAGCCAGGTAGTGAGTTTCTGTTTTTTTTTTTTTAATACCTTTTCAATTTTCATTGTATATGTCCACATCACTGGTTAACCTTTCAAGCCACTTTTGCCTGCTCCCCATACACATCAGCATAAACAGTCAAACATTTCATTTTAACAGTTAACATCTACCCACTTAATGAAAATGACATAATATTATTAGGCTACTTTTTAATGTTTATTGTTACTTTTATGCCAACAAATTGTTTACAGTGCCTTTAACTATTCCAAAAAATGTCTAAGGCAGAATTGTACATTTACCTTAATTCAATATTCCATTTAATGCATTATTCTTTACATTTAAAAAAAAAAAAAAACCGATCATGATGTTTCCTTACGTCACGGGTTTCCTCGGGTTCTCTCCCACTCCCACCTCTCATTGGTCGAAAACATACACCAATTTCAACGTCGCTCTTTCCCACTTGTTCATTTATAAGCCCCGTCCCTCTTCTCTATCTCTCTCTCTCTCTTTCTGTGTCCCCTCTCCTTCCACAATCTTCCTCCATACTCTTCCATTGAAAGCCAACCCCAATCTTCCATCTCTTCTTCCCTCTCCACTTTTCACTTTCCCTTTTCCCCTCACCAGTCAACTCTTTCCTCTCACTTTCCTCAACCCTTTTATTTACTCCCCCGCCACCCTAGTTATATATTCACCGCTCTGCAACATCATTCTCCGCCATGGGGTTCTCGGAGAAGCCGCAACTCGACGAAGCAGCTTTTGACTCTGATAATAATAGAAAATGGGTCATCGCCGGAATTCCACTGCGTGTGCCTTTGAAGCCCATATACACCACCGTCCCTGCCGCAGTAGTCGTCGACAAACCGCCGTCGCCGCCTCAAGACGACTGCGACGACGTCGTTGAGACAGATGAGTACTGTTGCACGACGCCGACGAGCGAAGAAACCAGAATCCCCACCATATTCACCTGCCCGCCAGCTCCCAGGAAGCGAAAGCCTTCCTCTTCCAAGTTCAATTTCCGCAGCCGCGCGACTCCTCGTCGGTTCTTCAATCCACCGGATTTAGAAAGTGTGTTTATCCGTGCAGAGAAGGCTAATTGATTCATATTTATTATCTGTACTTTCTCATATGTACCTTATTTATGGTTTAAAAGTCTAAAAACTCAATCTTCTCGATCTGTTTCGTAGGACTATTTTGTACAGAGCAATCTAGATAAATTAAAAAAAAAATGACATGTTAATGGATTACTACTAGTACTATCTTGCGTTGCGTACTGGAGATTCATTTCTTACTTATTCTGAAGCTGATCATGGGTTTGTGTAAACTGTTGGTTCGTGTTTGTGCTTAGCTTGAAATTGTAAAGAGAAGACACGGGCAGCGAGCTTTAGTTAATTCCGTGTTGGATCGTATGGAGATGTGTCTTGTACTGTAAGGAAATGTGGGAAAGTGTGTCACTGTTCATGGCCACGCGAAGGAATGCGAGAAAATTCCATAGTCAAAAATGTGAGGTAAGCTGATAAACACAAAAACATGTACAAGTGGGAGCAACATCGTTTTCAACATGAGGTTGCCAGATGCTGCACGTCTTCCTTCTCATATTTTAAGTTCTAACTCATTGACTCGGACGGACTCAAAGCCCCACTTAAGTGCCCCTTATTGGCTTTGGAGTCCCAAATCGTTATAACCTCAATGCTATATTTTCTTTTGGGACTTTCAATGATATAATCTATAATAAAATGTATAATCTTAATTAATAAAATATCTAACATTCAAGACATTAAGGGGATGATGGATGGATGGAAGGAAATGTGCTTTGATGGAGGCTACAAACTAAATGCCTTTTAAGATTTTGGATTTTGTTTTAATATTGGATTATAAGTTTGCATTAAGTATCTTGAAATATTTTTTTCAATTAGCACTCATTATTTTAAAATAATTTTTTTTGTGCAATTTCAATACTAATGATACTATAAACTTAATGTACTAAGTACTGTTGAATTAATATTTCATAGTGATGAATGTATTAAAAATTATTTTAAGACACTGGGTTTATTGAAAAATGTTTTAGAGTTTTGGATGTCCCAAAAGTCATGTCAAAATTTTGAATGCTATTAGAAAAAAACTCTAAGGTTCTGGATGCAATTGAATTTTTAAAATTTTAGGTCACTAATGACATCTGCATAGGGAGCCTAATGAATCAATATACTCCCTCCATCTCTAATTACAAGATTCAAACAACTCATTTGTGTTTATTAAGAAAATTGTTAAAATTAATTAAGAGAAATAAATATGCATTTTTTTCAACTATACTTTTATTTGTAAAGAGGATAAGTGATAGGAACAATAGATGTAATAAATGCTTTGACAAGATAAGAATGAAACTTAGGGTCTGTTTGAATTGGTGTTTGAGAAGTACGTTTATATAAGTTGAGATAAAACTTATCTCACATACTTACCTCTTATTTCATAAATCACGTTGTAAAAATAGCTTCCACCGCTAACCTAAACGGACACTTATATTTTGGGACACATTCATTCCCAAAGTTAAAGCTTATATTTTAGGATAGAGGGGGTATTAGTGAACTTATTGGTTGACTCTTTGTAGGCATGATCTAAAATAACCTTCTAAATGTTCATCAAGATAAAATACTCCTGTCGTGATTAAATATAAATGTTAGTTAGAGAATTTACTTCAATCCTAAATATAAGATTTTAGTTCACTTCATTTTTAAAATTTATAATTTTTTTAAAACTATTGGGAGGGTTTCCATTAAAAGGTAGTTCCAAATACAAATGACATGATCAAAGAAATTATTTTAAAAAAATCAATATATATTTCTTATAAGTAGCTAAATTAATTTTATTAATCTGTATAAATGAGTTATCTAACTCAAAGGGAGTAAGTTATTTGTTATTAGTGAGTTTAATTAAAAGCAAAATTTGGTGCAAAATTAAGTGGGAGAGGGAAGGTTCTAAGCAATGGAGATGTGGAAAAGCGACAAAGCACATGTGGAGGGGTAGCATTAGAATCCTATGCCAAGTTGGGTGGCCCTCTTTTTGCACTTCTCTGAAGATTTGAAGGCCAATTATTGGCACATTGAAAACTTTATCTTGTTCACAAAATTCTTTCTTCCAGTATATGCTACTGTTTTTTTCTCCAATTATTATAACTGTTTTTAAACTTAATTTTTATCCCAATAAGTCTTTCCTATATTCGCTTTAGAGCAAAGTCCGCTAATTCTTTCAAGTTTGATAATATTATATTATATTTAGGGTTTGGTACAATTTTATTAATAAAATTTTTTCCGAGGAGCATCTAATACAAAAAGTTTGGAATTGGCAAAAATATCAATAAATAATTTAAACACTGTATATTCACCAAAACTGTTAAATTTTACTAAATAGCCGTTAAATTATAAAAGAAGAAAACTCTAACGGTATTTGATGAACTTTAATGTTTTGGTGAATTTGCACCATTTTAAATTGTTTATTGGTATTTTTACCTCTTTCAAAACATATTTTTATCAAACGCACTTTGGAAAAAAAATTTGTTGGTAATATTGCACGGAACCCTTATATTAACATAACGTGTCCTCATTTTGGTGTAAATCACACAACATTCCTCTCAATTTGCTTAAATTTTTAAATAAATTTATCTTCGTGCACTGCTTAAAGAATGATAATTTTTTAAGAAAAGAGGGAATTTCTTTAAAGAATGAAATTACAAAGGGTGATTGTGAAATAAAATTCGTTGAATAACTTTATTTTAAGAAATGCATCGTGAAGAATAGTTGAGTTCATTGATGTAATGGCAAAAAAAGAGTTCATTGATATAGAGTAGAGTACACCGGAGAGAATTTTTTTACATATATATTAAATGTTAAAGAGTAATATCAGAAAAAAAAAATGTTAAAGAAGTCATATTTTTTTTTTTTAAAAAAAAAGAATTATAAAAATATTCAACAAACTTAAGGGTGTCTCTATTATAAAATTTATTAATATATCAATTTCGATGAAGTTTCTTTTTTATTGATCTTGCACTAATTAATTTATATAACATTTTACAATGTTCTCTTACGACTTATCTTGGTAAAATCTAGCTAGTTTTGAAAATTTATAAACTAATCAATCATAAAAATGAAAAGAAAAACTAGATAGTTAAGTTATATATTCAATACATCTTTTTTTCCTAATTGTATTTAGAAAAGTTATTTACTTCACCTTTTACTTATCCTATTATTAATTTGGTTCTTAATGCTTTTTATTTATTTTTAAATTTAAAAATTCACTCATTTTAATTGGATAGAAAATAAATACATATACACTAGTACCGAATTGTTTCATTATAAAAATGACATGATTAATACAATTTTTAAGAAATTTGATTTTTTGCAGTATTTTGGATATCACCATCTCAATATGTGAATATATTATTTATAGTCATTTTAAAAAATGTGAAAGTCATGGATAGCTATATGTTCTTTCTCACACATATAAAATATAGGGAATGTCTATCATGGGGACAGCAAACCCCTGATTAGTTTTAAAAGTGAGTTGAAGCAGTGGGACACAAAATATTGACCTAATCTCCTAAAATAAACCCCCTCTTGTGTTAAATATAAGCTTCAACTTCCTCTTGTATCCTATGTTAATTATTTTCCTCTTGTATCCTATGTTAATTATTTTTTCCTATCGTACCTCTATTTATTGAAGGATTTTTATCTCTCATTACTATAGAATATAGATTTTACATCCCTAAAGGACGTCCTTTTTTAAAAAGGGGAAGTAAAAAACAAAAATGGTGGCATTTTTATAATTATGGGTGAGAACTGAATAACTTTAGACATTTCCAATTTAAATAGGGATGTCTAAAGTGTGACTTTACAGACTTTAGACGTCCCTATTTGAATCGGGGACATCTAAAGTAAAAAAAAAAAAAATTACTTTAGACGTCCCCAATTCAAATAGGGACATCTAAAGTCTGTAAAGTCACACTTTAGATATTGTCTAAAGTTTTTAAAAAAATAAAATTTTATTGAGGGACACCAAAGGGGGTCCCTCATGTTAGTTTTTTTTTTTTTTTTTTTACTTTAAACATCCCCAATTTAAATTGGGGAAGTCTAAAGTCACGTCTAAAATAAATAAAAAAATAACTGGACAACTTTAGGCGTCCCTAAATTAATTTAGGGACGCAAAAAAAATTCAAATTTTTACTGACAGTCTTTATTTATAATTTTTATACTACTTTTACACTCATCTTTCTCTTTCCATCACTGCAAACACAAGAAGAGTCAGTACCACAATGCCTTTTAACTTTAGCTTCTTCTTTATATGCTCTTTTTACTCTTACTTCTTCCTTTCTCTCTCTTTTTTTCACCTCGTTATGCTTTCTTACCATTTTTTTATTATTTTATCATCTTTCTCTTTTTTCTTTGGGTTTCCCTTCTATGTTATCTTCTAACTCGTATTGTTATGGCTTGTAGATCAAGACTCTGAAACATGCTTCATGGCCACGTTCCAGCTGAGAAAACGAGGTTCATCTCTCCTTGTCGCTCTTAGTTAAAATAAGCATATTCTCTATATAGTCCCAAGGTACTAAAATCAGGTTAAGGGTTGATTCTATCGTGATAATTGTTTAAGGGTCAATGGGTTAGACTGTCAGTTCTCTGCGTGATTTGGTTTTGTATAATTACTACAAAAAACAGACAATTAGTAATGAAATTCTATCACTAAACTAATTTTGCGACAGAATTTTGTTGCTACTCAATCAGTGACAATCTAGTTTACCATAAAATCATCAAATTTCTTTGCCAACACACAACTTTTTTAGTTCTAACTGATTAAGATTTATCAATAAAAACAGTTAAAACACGTTAAATTTATTATAAAATTCAAGTGATTTTTAATCTCACTCTTATAAACTAAAACAAACTCCAACATCATATTAATTTCTTTTCTCTTTTATTGCCCTTATTAAATATGGGCATATATAGAAAATAATATTTAATTTTTTTAAAACTAGCTAATGCCTTATGAAAAACAGCAAGAACACATTCTAAAAGTCACACGCTTGAGGAAGTACTTAATACTCCCTCCGATATTTTTTATAAGAATCCAAAATTTGAATTGTATTGATATTTTTTATAAAAGCTTGACAAGAATTGTCAAATTTAATGAGTTTTTCCAATTTTTGCCCCTCATTTATTATATGTATTGTATTAATTAAAATGTTGGTGATGTTTATACTTATTATATTTCACTCTCTTACTCTCCTTATTATAAATAAGGACATACTTGAAAAAATAAGTTTTTTTTAAACATACTTATTATTATTTTTAACTAATTTTAACCGCTTTCTTAAATCATGTAATTCAGTTATCGAGCTTTTATAAATAAGACTGAAGAAAGGATTGTGGAGGATTATACAAAAATATATGTGAAATGAATATGTATATGGCTTATGGGGCTTCGAGTTTGCGATGGAAGAAATCGCATTAAACACAAAAGCTCTTTACTTAATAGTTGGGAAGGGCAGATTGTGGTTGGCTTGTAGTGGGGTCATAGTAGTGGATTAGATATCCCTCAATTTAATATCACCCTCATTATTGCCCACCACATGATCCCGATCGTTTATATTCACAAAATATATGTAAGTTATATACATATACATTATATATACTCATTATTCGCTTGTGCCTTGTATGAATGTATGATCACTTGTTTTAGTTTGTTTTTTAAATGCATAGATACAATTTGACCAAAAAAAAAAAAAGGTGCATAGATACATTAATAGCTAGGCAGGATATGATAGCGAGGATCTGAGTTGTACACATGATAATAATAGAAAATAAACCATCTGTAATCTTAATTCATGTGGTTTTTCTTTCTTCTTTCTGCTACAATTGATTCAGGTGATAAAGGTATATGGCTCATTCTATAAATCAACCATTCAAATCCGTTATTCGATCTATATGATATCTTATTAATTAATACCAGATCATTTGTAAGTATTTTTGTATTTAAATAATTATGAAATTTAAATTGAACATTCCTAAAACCCAACTCGCTTATATATTTTACAACAACAAAAAAATGTTGATTATTCATGAACTAATCTGGATGCTATTAACTTGGATGCTATGAACTAATCTGGTTGAGTTAGTTTGAAATAATATAACTATATATATATATATATATATATATATATATATAATATCAGATTATACAACTTGCAACTCACGCCATAGATGTGTGTGTATTGATTGATTCGGGCTAATTAAGAATTAGCGGTATCATTTAGTATTATCCTAATGGACACAGCCCTTTTATTTATGGTCGATTCTAGAAGCAAGCCGTAATACATTATTATACTCGTCCTTCATGCACAGAGAGTAAGAGTACCAATTTACTTAATCTTCCTGTGAAGATTGTTTAGATACTGTTGTCTCCTATATATATAAATATATAAATTTTTTTTTTTTTACCAGCATATATAAGCAAAACTGTTCATAGTTAAACAGCTCTTGTTTGTATATGTTCATAAAATTTCATTTAAAAGCGGATTTAACTCAAAATTAAATTGACCCAAAAACTATGATTGCGTCCATCTGGAAGTTTATTGCACCAAGAGCAAAAGCAAAAGTTGAAAGAGACAATTGTGCCAAAATATTGACTATTTGTCTCCTTATGTACGTAATAGTGTGTGTGTGAGTGAGTGATGGCATTAATAATGGAACTAGAGAAGGAAAACACTAGGTGAATCTTTTGTGTGTGTGTGTGTGAGAGAGAGAGAGAGAGAGAGAGAGAGAGAGAGAGAGAGAGAGAGAGAGAGAGAGAGAGAGAGAGAGAGAGTGATGGCGTTAATAATGGAACTAGAGAAGGAAAACACGAGGTGAATCTTAAAACATTGCTATCACGGACGGTTTCATAAAACAGTATTATTGGAAAGTCAAGAATCAAATGATCATAACATCTTAGAGCAGCCATGACCTTTTTTCATACAATTATATTCACTTGTATTGAGTTAGACTCAAATATTGTAAATTTAGTTGAATTTGGTTATATCGTCCATGGCCAAGGTTCTATGATTGCACCACATGACCTTGTTCTTAGGTCCTGTAATCCCCCCCGCCTCTTTTATAGAGCCTCTGATCTATAGTTTTTTCAGTTATAAACTATTAGTCATTATAGTCATAATTTGTTAATTAAAACTGATGTGAATGCTGGCTAAGCGATATGTAAGTTGCCGCGAAATCCAAAATAAAAATATTTTTTAAAAATAAAATTTATTTATTATTAACATAAAAATAAATCTCCTTGCATTTATGCATAAAATGTAATCATGTTGTTGGTTTTTATTTTATTTAAATTCACATGGCAAAATAAATTTAAGAGTATGCTGAATGAAAGTCAAATAAATCATCTGTTACTAACGTAGTTTTTCTTACAAATTAAAAAATTTTGAGAAAAAGAACCAATATCTATAATTTAGAGAACTATAAGGACCTAATACAAAAAGGAAAAAACAGTGACTTAATTAAAAATCAGGTAAAAATATATAAACATGTTACATGCCTAATTAATTTGCCCCCTAAGGTAAAAATATTTTCAAGCAATGTTTGATGATGTGATTAAAGTAAAACAATGTCCTTCAATTCAGGTGGCGGATAATAATTTTCAAACATGGTCACAGATTTGCTTTATAATGTCAAAGCTAAAACCGTTAAAATACAAAGAGTAAAAACACGGAAGAGCGTGACAAATTTTATATCTGTATCGTATAAGTCAATCATGATAGTTGGCCAAAAAAAAAAAAAAATCAATCATGTTTCTGGTCAAATTATGATGAAGGTGTGAGGTAGTCAAATTAAAAGATGCCTAATGGGCCAACCCAAAGCTAGGCTAGGTTGGGCTGAAAACGACACAAACTGGAAATTGTTGATTCAATGGGCCCACAACAAGAAATCGGCCTCTATCATTAATAGGTCCACTAAGAATTGACATCTTTTACTTTAAAAACCAATTGTCGGTTCGGTATAAAATTGTCTTTCTGATAAGCTTTCTGTCTTTTCAAATTCAAATCTTTTCAAATAAAAATAGGTAATAATATACGGAGTATTCCATTTTTTTAAATTTCTTTTGGTAATAGACATTTTTTAAATTATCTCTGAAATAAATATGTTAAATTTTCTACAGAAATAAAATATTTTCATATAATAATTATAAAACTGAAAAATATTCCAAAGATAATTTTCATATGCAAATTTTGCTTTGCATATTATACTTGTGTTTGTGACTTTGTGTTGTTATGAATTTTTTGAAGTTTGAAAAATAAATTGTATTATTTTTCTTAATAATGTGTATTTTTATGAAAAATATGTAAGAGAATAATTCATCCTTTTACAAATTTCACAAGATGCATTATTTAAAGAATTTATCATTTAAATAAACTTTAACGCATAGTTATAAATGGGCTACGAAACAACATTGGTAAGCTGCTAACTTATAAGTAAAATTGCTATCTTATGCATTTTTTTATAAATTGAGACAAAAGTCATCTCACATTTTCATTTTGAATGTCATAAAAACGCTTCTAAAAGGTAAAAACAAACCAACAATAAAAGTTGAACCATGAAACCTCGCCAAAAAAAAGCACTAACATATTTGGTTTAGCGATATAAACCCTGTTAGATCCTTTTGGGTCTCGGTTTTATCTCCCAGATGAGACACTTGTGCTGAAAAAGATAGCCATAAATCTTAAAACTAGAGTAGGATTCAAAAAAGGCATCGCATGATGGTTGATGATATAAAAAAAGGTTGAACTTGTAATTAGATTTGTAATAGTATACTTACAAGAGTTTATATTTAGCAGTAAATAATATGATATATAATTGCATAAATAAAATATATCTAACAATAAATTTATGAAATTATATTTATTCAAATATTATCAATATTTTATAACTGAATATTATTCTACAAAAGAGATTAGCCTTAGAAAACATAAATAAAATTTCAGCAAAAACAAATTTCACATATAAGATCCGCTCCTCCAATCATTGGATAAATTTTATTTGGGTCTTAGTTATTGATTGAATAATAAGGAATAATTTTCAAGTGAAAATAATTATTAACAAGTCTTGCTTCACTTTGCATCAACGATAGGTCCTTTTTTGATAATATAAAAAAATGATAGGTCTTTTTTTGACATTTTTAATTTATTAGTGGATGATAAATACTAACAAAGATTAAATAAAGCCGTGCACTAAAAAAACATGTGAATTTTTCTCCTCTCTGTAGGGTGAGTTTTTCGCTCATCATAGGGTGAGACTTTCTACCACTGTTTGGGTGGTTCCGTCGTTGTTTCAGTGAGGAGTCTGGCGATCGCCCACTGTGAAAGTTGTTCTAAAGAATGTCTTTGACTTTTTACTTTGGATAGTCGAGGAAGGTGAGGATTTATACAGTAAGTGTTGGTGTCTGAGCGATTTCAATCTCGATTTGTTATGGTTTGTGTCAAGATTGGAATCGGAGGTGTATAAGGTGGTTTTGGTGTGGTTTTGTGTAGATATCCAGGATTATTGTACGTCGATATGATTTCATTAATTTGGTGAGAATGGAGATCAGATCATCGAGTCGATGTGGCTCTAAGAGGTTCAAATCGATAGATCTTAAGATACAATGAAGAGGAAAGGAGAAGGGAGTATGAGGTGCGCTTGTTGGTAAGATGATTAAAGGCAACTACAATCATAACACGGTAGTTTGATGATCAGGAAGGGCTGGAATATGGAAGATGAGGTGGAAATTAGGGATTTGAATTGATGTTTTTTTTTGCTTGACAAAAGGGAGGATTATTGGCGCGTGTTGCGAGGAAGGCCATTGTCGATTTAAGGACAACTTCTGAATATATAGTATTGGGAAAAGTACATGTTGTTTAAGGAAGTTGATTTCTCTAAGTGCCTGTTTTAGGTATAGTTCCATGGTCTGCCCTCCTACTATACTCGTCTTCCACATTAGGATCTTTAATCATCTTTACTTCTCCAATACATTCCCCAATGTAATAACACTGCTTCTGCAAATAGGGCTATTGCTTCCTAGGCCTAGAAAGGATGATGCTTTTATGGATATCAAGTATGAACGTCTTCTTGGTTTTTGTTACAAGTGTGGTATATTAGGACATGAACAAAGAAACTGTAGAGTAAGGGATATTGAAGAAGATGATATAATTAATTCTGGAAATTGGTTATGTATGCAAGTTGTTAAAACTATTGATGAGAATATGGTGATTGTGGATCCGCTATGGTGTAAGGGTGATGAAATGAGAAGAGTTTCATTAGCAATGGGGCTGCAAAGTATAGGGTTAAGGAGAGCAATAGGAAAAATAATTATGAAACTGCTACTTTTCCAGTTAAATATGTGGCTTTTCTAGGAGTATTTGAGGTTGATTCAAATGAGTTGGGATTGGTAAAGAGGTTGAGTAAAGAAGAGAAGCATAAAGAAGTAGAAAAAGAAATATGGATTGTAATATTGGTGTTGCTCTAGAATTTAAAATAGATAGGTGTGATATCCTAAAATATACTCAAGGGCTAAATGTACATAATAGATAGTGGGATTAATGACAAAATTACCCTCAGAAATTTTGTTATGACTGTAGTTCCGATTAACTTAATATAACTATTTAGTCTTTTCGCCTAAAGTAAAAATGACCAAAGGCCTAATTTGAACATGAGAAGAAGTGTAATAGCGAATTTCGATATATAAGGCTAGGGAATAAGTCTGAAATAAGTGGACTGCTGAGTCCCGGTTCAGCAGGATCCCAAATGTCGATTAAGGGTTTAATGACTCCAAAAGTGGATGTGATTAGTGATAAGTGGGCCATTTTGGAGAATATGATGTGAACTGTGATTCGTATGTGTTATGAGCAATGTTGAAACCCTGTATTTAAGTTCAATTGTGGATTAACATCTAAATTGACTTAAAATATAGGGAGGGTCATATTGTGACTAAATGGAATGATATGATGTGTTTGGTGGTAATTCAAGAGAATTACCATAATCAGGGGCAAAACGGTAAAGTTGTCGACTAATTGATCAGTTGCCGAAGAGGAAGCTCATTGGTAACTTCAAGATCAATGGTTAGAATTGATTATTGTGAGATCAAAAGGGGTGGAATCATGTGTGTGTGTGTGCGCGCGCCTATGTGAGCTCATAAAAGATGGAATGAGAGTGTGACACTTGTGTAACACCCTGCCTTTAATCACGTAATTATAATTCGATATTAGGTAATTAAATTAAATTAGAGACCGTTGAATAGTTCAAAACCCATAAAATGTTCCCTTTAGTAGTAGGGACTTTACGAAATTTTCAAAACTTCATTCTTCTTCCGGTCTCAAGTTCAATTATCGAATATAATCACCTGTCCAGTTTATCTACATTTACGTATGACAGAGTGTATAACCAAAATCCCGGCAACCTCCGGGTTCAACTACATATATATAGTTTCAAATCCTGATGAGGGAATTACAGGTTCAAGTATTCAAACCATTTACAACTCAACGTTATACAGTAATCCCCAATTAAACGGTCTAACCAACATGTCCAAAATAAATGTCCCTACGGAACTCTACCCGCTCCGGGTCACGCGCTTCTCCTTGGAGCCACTCGCCCTGTCTGAAAGGTTAGTTCAAGGAAAGAATGAGATTCAAAAGAATCCCAGTAGTAACAAAACATTTATACCACATATAAGCACACAGTATGTAAGCAAATCATCATACAGCAGCAGCACATATCACACTCCACCCTCATCCCCTTTCTCCGCCGGGAAGGCACACAGTCCTAACCCGAACCGTTGCTAGCTACTCAGGGACTATTGGCGTGGCAGTGCATAAACATAGCCTTATAGCTCATACAGCTATCCGGCTCTCACAAATGGCCAGTCGGCCTCACAAATAGCCTTTCGGCTCACATATCACATATATCACACTTCATCCTCATCCCCTTTCTCCGCCGGGAAGGCACACTGCCTAAACCCGAACCGTTGTTAGCTACTCAGGGACTATCGGAATGACAGTGCTAACACAAATCCATAAAGATCACAGCATACGAATCCATTCCCAATCAACGATATCACACACATGCAATGCATCATATATGGTACGAAAGAAAAGTCACTACCTAATCCTTTCCTGACGGTTGCTGGCCCAATAGGTTCACGAGGATAGCAGATGTCAAATCCTATAATCAAAATAGGGACATATGGTTAATTTCCTTTTCCAAGTTCTTAATTCAATAACACTTTAAGTTGGTATTCATTTGGACTCTTTAGATGACCATCAAATGCCTAAAGGGTTGGGATAACTATCCCCAAAGATCCCTCTTTAGAAAACTAAACACTGATTTTTGGTCCCTTCACTCGAGCACAGAAGGCCGTGCTCGAGCATGGCCCCCCATTCTCACTCGAGCACATGCGAGTGAGACGCAGGAAGTGCTTGCCCGAGAGCAACTCTCGCGACAAATCTACACTCTCACTCGAGCACAAGAGGCTGTGCTCGAGCAGAGACCTCAGAAGCACTCGAGCACCACGGAAGTGAGGCCTGCGAGTGACAACCCGAGAGCATCTCTCCACATCTTCCTCTACCTTCACTCGAGCACAAACACCTGTGCTCGAGCACTGATCCTCAGCGCTCTCGAGCACAAGGAAGTGAGGTCCAGCGAGTGTCTACCCAAGAGCAACCCAACTCCCAGGCAATAGATTCACTCGAGCACAAACTCCAGTGCTCGAGTGATCTCCCAATGCTCGCGAGTGCCAGCGCACTCTTGGCAAACTGCCCACGAGTGATAACTTGCAATGCTCACCCCCAGTGTTTTATGCTCCCTCACTCGAGCACACACATGCTCACTCGAGCATGTTCATCTTGTGCTCGAGTGAAACTCCTTCTCACTCGAGTGATACCCATCAGATACCCAAAACGCAGTAGCTGATATAATTTTCCAGAATTCACCAAATGAACTCCAATGATTCTAAAACTTGTGTCAAAGCTCGTTCTCACTTATTTCAACACAAGGAACCCATTGGCAACCAAAAACAACCCAAATTTCCACTCAATAACAAATTCACATCTCTAAACCATAAATCCACCAAAACCACAACTTAACACATTTCCCTTATTCCACTTCAAATCAACTTCTAATCACTCCCAAGTGTCAAAACTGACCAAATGAACAGTGACCCACTAATCAAAGCCTAACCTTTAATTAACATCATAATTAGGTCAAATTTCCAGAAGTCTCATTGATTAGGCAAACATCTTGACATATATATCAAAATGCATCACAAACCTACCTCTTCAACTTGCTGAAATCAACACCTTGATTCCACCAACTTTCAGATTTATCCAACAATCAAACACCACCAATGGAAATTCTGAAATCATGAAAGTCAAGCTCTCAATCTCTTGATCAACATTGATGAAGGGTAGCTAAGCATATAAGATCATTTACCTTCACAAATTTCAAACCCTTCTTTTCCCTTTCTTGCCTAGCTCGCCGGAAATGAAGGAAATGGAGAGAGAGATGAGTTGTTGAAAGTGATGATCATTCTTTCCTTCTTCCCCATGCAAGAAAACTGACTAAGAGGAGAGAGGAAGTGAGTGTTGAAACTTTGACCTCATCCATGGCCCATAGCTTGCCACTTGGCATCATCTCCTTCCTCCTACAATGATTTCACATATTCCCATCCATACATGATTCCACCTCTGGTTCAACACATCTTAGCCATTGATTTTAATTACCAAAGAGTTTTCTCTCCAGCAACTAACCGATCGAACGGCAAATTTACCGTTTTGCCCCTGATTATCAATTTACACATTAAACCATCCCCAATGATCTTTATATCATATCACACATAACATCCACTTCAAATATGCTTAATTAACATTAATTACATCATTTGAAGTTATTATCCCTTGATTACAATCCAGGATATTACAACTTGGCACAATGTGGACCATTGGATTGGTCAAAGTTTCAAATCTCTTTCCCTCTCTCCTCTCTTCTCTAAGTCAGCTATCATGCTTGGGGACACCAAAATGTTGACCATCTTCATCATCCTTACTTTCTCTCTCTATCTCCATGTTCGTCTAAGGTTAAGGGAAGAAAGAGAAAGCTTAAAGTGAGATTTTGGTTGGTTTGTTGTTCTCTTTAGCTCAAATACCCTTCTTTAATATTGTTCATAGTGATGAGAGCTTCATTGCTATGGTTTTAGATTTGTGAAAGAAGTTGTTTGAGAGCTTGGAGGAAATTAGAAAGATGAAGAATCAAGAAACTAGCTTGGGAAAGAAGAAGAGGTGAGTAAGAGCTTCCTTTTGATCTATTATTTGTGATTTTTGGTTAAGTTATGTGAATTGTGGATTTTGCCTTGACTTTGGTGTGACATGTAATTGCATGTTGTTTTGTGTGAAAAATGGTGTTTAGATATGTAATATGGTCATTGGGTTTGTTTGGGAACATTGAAAGTAAAAGTGGTAAAATTGGGTAAAGTGTGTGATAAGTGTGACCAAAGGGTGAAAATGTTATTTTGATGTGATTTTGGGTGTTTTGAGGTTTCCAATGGGTTCCTTGTGTAAAATTATGTAGAAATAGCTTTGTGTTAGAGTTTTGGAACCATTGGAAACATATGTTGGAAGTTAGAGAAAATTATGATATCTACTGCGTTCTGTCTTCTGATAGAGTCTCACTCGAGTGAACAAGGATCTCACTTGAGTGCAGCGTTATGTTTTACCTTTCCCCTTCCATTTTGGTTGCACTTGCAAGTGAAAGAAGCAATAGTGTAGTTCCTCACTTGCGAGTGAAGTGGGTCCTCACTTGAGTGTGAAGTGTCTCACTCGAGTGAATGTGTATTTTGTGGTATAAGCCCAGGTCTCGGGTTGTCACTCGCAACCAATTTGTTAAGAGTGTGGTTTGGCACTCGCGAGTTTTGTGCCCTCACTTGAGTGCCAGAGCTAGTGCTCAAGTGCACTTATGGCTTTGGGTTTTTTATGCTCTCAGGTGTGCACTTCTTGTACCTCACTTGCTGGGACTCTGGTGAGTGTGGAGGCATCACTCGAGTGTTGATCTTGGTACTCAAGTGATGTGATTACTTTCTGTCTTTGTTTGTGCTTTCGGCCAAGCACTCGCACGAGTGAGTCGTTCTTACTCGGGTATGAGTCGTCCATCACTCGAGTGTGTCATCCATCACTTAAGTGATGTAGTTAGAAATGGGATTTTAAGGTTTCGAAAGATGGTCTTTAGTCACGTTTCTCCCAACCTTTTAGGCGTGTGTTTAGGTTTTGAGTAGCCACCTAAAGGTCTTAAATGCTAACCAACTTAAGTATTTGAAAGTTAAGGAATTGGAAGAGGGATTAACCCTATGTCCTTGCTTTGGTTATAGGGTTTGATGTTCACCCTGATTGTGAGTTGCTGGTGCTAGAGCATACGTGGAAAGTACAAGGGTATGGAACTTACCTCTCTTGCATGTATTTGATATTTATGTTGATATTGATGCATGTTATTGTTTTGCTTGATTATGTGAAACATGTATGAATGATTTGAAGCTATATTTCAATTTATACTATGGTCATATGTATGTTGTCCGAAGCATTGAGCTTACAGATTTGTCATTGTGTGTGAGCATGAGTTATGCAAGCATGTCATGTATTAAACAGTTATTGTACATGCATATTGGTATTGTTTTCCCACTGAGATTCTCTAAAATCTCACCCTCCCCTACTAACCTTTTATACAGGGTAGTAGATCGAGGATGGAGTTGGCACCCAGGGCGGCGAGGTATCCTTCAGGATAAGATTTTGGTAGTTGGTTATCATAGTTGGGAGTAGTGTGTATTGGATATTTGTATTTGGATTTGGATATGTATTTGAGATGATATTGTGTAATCTCCGTTTGAGGAATTGTAATAGGCGAATGTGCCCTGTAAAGCTTGAGTTAATATGTGAAACTCGAGATTGGCCGGGAATTATGTTGTGCACTCTGATATTTATATAAATGTGATTTATCTTCGTGAGGTAATTGTATTCGAAATGTGAATGTGAGACTAGGGTAATTGTATTTTGAAATGTATTTTGTGAAAACCCTGTTTGGTATATGGGTTGGAAATTAAGCTTTGATTATTATTAGTTTCTATTTCACTTTAATCGCGTATTTCAGATATAATTACGGCAGAGGGTTACAAGAAGGGGAAAATGGCATATGGAAGAGAAAGAAAGGAAACAAATAAAAAGTTAATGGCAATTTAAATAATGTTGCCATAATTGAGGGCTAAAGAGACATTTGCCTTTTAATCTTGAGGATAGGAATGGAAACAAAAATGAAGGGCCAAGATTGGTCAATAGAAAAGTAAGAGTAATTATGAGGGTCAAAAAGCAAATTAACTCCCTCCCTCATATTGTTAAAAACGTCCAAAAAGGGTAAAGGAGGAAGAAAGATGATTTGGTCAAAATTTCAACTCTTTTACAAAAAGACTTTGGTTACATTGATCAAATATACCTTTAAGCAAGTGGTCAACATTCTTTCTTTTGTTTTTATTGAAACATTTCGGTTAAGACCAAGGGAAGTGAAGAGGAATTAAATTAAAGCAAGTCCATACTCATTGACCATGTCAAAAAGAGAGAAAAGAAGAATGGAAGAAAAGTCAACAATTGTGGCTAGGCTTGAAAGGCAAGCTTTATGAAAGCAAAATTGATCAATATTTCCTCTCTATGTTGAAGCAATATTTCGGTGTAAAAGAAGAAGAGAAGAGGAAAGAGAAGGCTTCTTCAAAAGTAAATTAACCACACATGGTCAATCAATCATCAACTTGTGCAAGAAGCCAAAATAATGGCCATACATTATTTCTTTTCTTTTTCTTAGCTAATTTTGGGCCAAGTGATTTCAAGAAGCCAAGCAATGAATATTAAAACATCTCTCACTTCCTCACACTCATTAAAAGTCGGCCAAGTTGGGAAAAGAAAGAGGAAAAAACGAAAGAAAAGGAAAAGGAAAGAGAAAGGGAGCATTTGAAGAACAAAGAAGAGAGGTAGGTGTTTTTGCTCACTTTTCACCTTCCAAATCACCTCTATTGCTCTTGAGGTCTTCATGAATTTTGTTCCTCTCCCTAAAAGCTTCATTTCTATGGTTTTAGAAGTTCAAGAGAAGGTGTTTTGGGTCATCTTATAAGAGAAAAAAATTGAAGAACTAAAGAGAGAACCTAAGGAGAAGCAAGAGGTGAGTACTAGCTTTAATTTAAGCTATGGGTTGTGTAGGTTGAATGAGTATTTTGACATGTGTAATTCTGCCCTAATTTTGTCCAAGCTAAGGTTTTGAAGAGTCATGGTGATTTGATTTTGTTTATGGTGTTTTATGATGCTTAGAGGACATATGAATCTAGTTAGGGGTTTAAATTGGAAGTATGATAATTGTTGAAATTTTTGTTGAATTTTTGCCCAAAATAGGATGTGGGAAATAAGTGAGAATTTGTTCATTTTGATGTTACCATTGTGTTCTACACGAAAAATGGTGTGGGAATAGCCCCAGGTTGTGAATTTTGGGTTATTGAAGCTTAAAATGCAAAACTGGATTTTCTACCTTAACAAGATTCCGGTGAAGTACCCTAATTGTGTGGTATTTTTAGATAACCAAATGATGTTCAATGGAGGTTAAACTTTTCTAAATAAAATTAGACATATCAAACTTTAATTTGATAGGTCATTTGCATCATTTTGATTTGTACATTGGGAGTTATGAATTTTTCAAGTTAGGTCATGAAATTGGGTTGAATTTTGGCAGTGTGCAATAAATGAAAATTTTGGGAATGTTGTACGTCCAACTGGCTATGGGTGGTATTTTTCCTAGAAAATAGACTAAATAAAGGTCACATAGCATTTGGAATCACTACAATTTTATTTTTGTACATAAAGATATGATTTTTCAAAGTTGATGAAAAATTCTGGGAAATCTGGTCACTTGTTTGAAAATTGAAGATGTAATGGCATAATGTAATATTGTTGAACTCTAAGGTTAGAAATTGGTCTCTTAGGTTATTGACTACTTTAACTCCTTAGTTGACTTGGTTAAATGTCCTTAATGATAACCAACTTGAGTGTTTGAATTAAAGAAGAATTGGATTAAGTAATAACTTGTCGTCCATAATTCTAATGATAGGATTCGATATCTGACTTGAGCTCAAGAAATACCGGAAAGACCAAGGTAGTGACTCTTTCTCTTATATCATGTATAATGCTTTGTATATATGTACTTATCATTGAATTGTGATGAATGTGTATATAGTTATGAAAGCCGTCATGTACAGCTGTGAAAGCTGTCTTGAATATTGCGAATGTCACGAATGTGAATGCTACTATAAATACTATGGTGATTACTGCTTTGTGATAATTACTTACATGCTTTGTTAATTATATATCATATGAGTGAAATGTTACTACTAAGATTCATATGAATCTTACTCTTTCCAATTACTAACCTATAGCCAGGCAAACGGATTGAAAGAAAAGCAGGTAACAGAGAATAGCTAGTGCTCCCTGCTAGGAGACTAAAGCTTTGTGTTGGTTATCAGTTTTTGGGATGAATGTATATATTGTATATGATGTAAACTTGTGAAGTTGTATGTAATCCCCGATATGGGAACTAAAATGGACGATTATGCCCTATAGACCCTACTAGTTTGAGTATAACCCAAGAGTTCGTCGGAAAATTTTGTTGAGTACTCCGATATTAATGAATGAAACCGAACTGAGCAAGCCAAATATGTTTGGTAAAGCGGAAACGAGACCACGTTAATCATGTTTTAAAAATTTTTGAAAACCCACTCTATCACAGGACTAAATCCTGTCTTGAAGTCGGAACCTTTAATGAGTTTTCAATTATCTTTTGGTCTCCCATTTATTTCATAACACATTTTTGAATCATATTAATGGCTTTCAAGGAAGGGGTTTACAATAGGCATTTTAGTAAGGTTGTTAGAAGGTGGTGTAAAGGTGAAACATAAATGGCAGGAGGACTTGTGAGGCTAAAAAAAAGGGGTGAGAAGTTGGTTAGATTGGAGGAGGATAAGTACTATGTGGAGTATCTAGAGGAAGAAGAGATTAATTCCAGGGTGTTGGTTCTAGTCTTGACTAATTCACCAGTAATAAATATAGTAGAACAGATGAAACAAATTAAGTTGAAGAGGGAGGTTGCTGATCTAGATACACCACAGGCACTTAAATGAAGAAAGGAGGGGATTGTGCTGAAGGAGGAAGTGGAAATAGGGTGGAATAATATGGAAAGGCAGTTGGTAAGGAAGAGTTGTGTTAGAAAAGTGAAGAATTATATAAGAAGAAGGATAATGTTTTTTAGAAGAACGGAGAAGTAGGAAGGAAGATGCAAGAGAAGTTGAGTAATTATTTTGAGGGCTTATTTAGTTTTGATGTTATTGTGAATTCTGAAGGTGAGGGAGGCTGGCCTAAAATAGCCCCAATAGGGCCAGGGGTATATTGTTATGGAATTGCTAAGGGATTTAGCCAGCCTTGGCAATTAAGGGGCTAAATGAGTTGTGTACGAAAAGAAAGTCATGTATAGTATTCCTTATAGAAACAAGACAAAAAAAAGAAGAAAATGGAAAAAATTACAAAGAAATATGGGTTTGATGAGGAATGGGTGGTAAAATCGAAATGATTAAGTAGTGGTCTTGTGTTATGGTAGACAGAAGATGTTGTGACTAATGTAGTTTCGTCTTCAAAGAATGTTAAACATACTTTGGTATCTTCATCTACTGTTTTAGTGCCAAAGTATATTACATTCATTTATGGGCTACCTAGAGAGAGTGAGTGTATGAAGGTATGGGAGAACGTTGTAGGAATGGCAAGGTTTATAAAGTATGAATGGTTGTGTGTGGGCGATTTTAATGATCTAGTTTCCTTGAGTGAAAAGTGGGGTAGGAATCCAAGATCCGTTAAAAAGGTGTTAAATTTTCAAAGGTTTATCGCATATTGTGAATTAATGGATCTTGGTTTCAAGTGTTCTAAGTATACTTGGAACAATAAGAGGCTAGGGAATCATCATATTAAAGAAAGGATTGACCGGCACTTGCTAATGTGGCATTCAGGGAAGCTTTTCTGAAGGCACAAGTGTTTCATGAAGAGCCCACAAGATCTGACCATCATGCTTTGGTGATTGTACTATGTTTTATTGGTTTAAAGGCAGTTCCATCATTTCAATTTGAGATATTTCATATTGAACATCCAGACCATTTGGATGTGGTTAATAAGACCTGATTTATGATAAGTAGTGAGATAAGGAATAGAATCAGTGAATTTGTGTTAAGATTAAAGGAGTGTAGGAAGGTGTTAGTTTAATGGAGTAAGAGAGTGTTTCTAAACTGTATTAAACTTATTGAGAGGTTAAAAAAGAAATTAGCAAAGTGTAGAGAAGGGGTATTAACAGAGGAAAAGATGGAGCTTGCTGAGAAGTTGACACAAGAGATTGAGAAAACTTGGGATCGAGAGGAAGCATATTTGTGGTAGAGGTCTAAGATCTCTTGGTGATTGCGTGTTGGTGATAAAAATACCAAGTTTTTTCATCTCTTGACTTTAAAGAGAAGAAGGCGCAATGTTGTATTAAAACTAAAAGGAGATGGAGGTGCTTGGGTTGAAGAAGAGGGTAAAATTGCTAACTACTTCTCTTTATATTTTTAAAATATGTTCAAAGCTTCTATTGTAGATCCTTTGATGATGTTTTGAATTTTGTTAATTAGAAGATAAATGATTTTGTAAATAGTGTACTAATGCCCCTGTGGTAGCCTTAGAAGTTAAAGAGGTAGTGTTTCATCTTGGAGGTCCAAAAGCTCCAGGACCATATGGGTTTTTAAAATTGTTAGCAGTCCTCATGGAAGATAGTAGGTGGAAGTGTTGTGGAAATGGTGCAGGAATTTCTTGAAGGGAAGAGTAGTGTGGTGTGCCTGAAGGAAACAAATCTTGCATTAATCCTGAAGGTAGATAAACATGAAGTGGTAAGTCAATTTAGACCTATCAGATTGTGTGATTTCTCTTATAAGGTTATATCGAAGGTGCTTGCGAATAAATTGAAACCTTATTTGAGTTTATGCATTTCTGAGAATCAAGGGCCTTTTATACTAAGTAGGCTTATACATGATAACTAGCATTTATTCCCCTTATTAAGGAAAAAACTTATTTTTCATTCAAATGAAATCACTACACTAACATGAGATTAAGGTATTCCATTTAAAACAATATAATTATGAGAGAAAACAATTAATTTGATAAAATGGAGAAATAAAATATAATTCGCTCAATTGATATGAAAAGTCAATAGAGCAATATAATATAATCTACATAGGTTTTATCTAAGAAATGAATATGCATACAATATGTGTAAATTAGTTCTAATTATTCAAGTATAAATTTTTTGAAGATAAGCAATTGATTATAATTCTTTTAAAGTAGGATTTTATAGATATAAACTCAACATGACTTGTTGATTGTCCTTCCTTTTTTGTGGATTGATATGGCAAAGGATAGAGTAATTGTTATTCTGAGAACTAAATTTTGCATCAATCAAACTCATTTCAATAAACAAACCTTAGTGTGATATATTCACATCTTCTATGCCAAATAGATATCTCAAATTCTGTATGTAATTCATTATTAAAATTTGTCTTAATTGCAGGTAAGAAAACAATTATGAATTTCCAAGCGTAACCAATATCTTATAATGAAAGTTAAAGTGTTAAACATTAAATTTTGCAGGGGAGCTTGTCTATATTAAACTATTTTTTGCATTTCTTTTTCTTTAATTATTTTTAAAATAAACTTAAAAGTAACCTTTAAAATAAGATATTTAAAATCCGACTTCATAGGGATGTTTAAGCCATCAGTTGAGAGAAGAGAAACACGTGCAGTAAACAAAATTTTCTGACTTCTTTATCAAAAGATAAAATAGTAAGTCAAAACAGTATATTCATGAGTGCCATTGGCCGAACCTGGTTGAAACTTGGATTCAAAATTATAAGCGGGAATGCGTAAAACATAAAAGAGAAAAGTTTTTAAAGCATGTCTTGACTGCATGAGGTTTTTAAAATAACAAAGCATAATATGGTGCCACTTGGAATAATGCACTTACAAAAACAAGTTTAAACCTCAAAAAACATGCCAAAAGGTCAAAAAGCACATTAGAACCTTAAACAGAGCTATGATAATCCAAATGGGATGACTTGATAGTTGAACTTTAAACAAAAAATTTTAGAGTAAAAAACAACATCAATTCATATATTACAAAATCAGATAAAGGAACATATAGTAACAGTAATACATTATGTATTCAAGTCAATCAATATAGAAACATGAATGGCAAATCAAGATAGGCTACTGACCTCAATGATGGTGTCTTATAGCAATAATCTAAAAGATTGTGAGAATAAGAAAGTAAAAATGGAAAAAAGCAAATGGAAATTTCAATAATATATATAGGAAATTATAAAGACCATTACCTCCACAATGGGAACAAAGAAGCCTCACATAACATGATATAGGATCTGAAGCATATAGACAATTTCACAAAAGGATTGATTCCTTTTTCAGCTTCAATCAGAATTGCCAAACAAAACAATGTTGACTTTATCCAAAAACTTAGTCTACATGGGGACTAAATTCGACAGCTGGCAACATAACAATATATAAGATGTTGCATAACAAAAAGCAACAAACCTGCAAATCCTTATCCGGTTGCATGCTGCAACATCTCTCTTTTTCAAGAGATGAGACTTTTTTCAAGTAAATCAACATATGGGACAACATTAAGGTGCAGACTTCCTCTTCCAAATGCGTACTTTATGTTTTATGGTTAAAAAAAACCACCCAATAATTCTTAATTCATTAGAGGATGATGTATAAAAATAGAAGGAAAATTCATTATAGATAAACATTACATTCTGAATTGCTTCTTGCATGCTTGTTGTTTCTGCATAATGCCACAGTATCATGTTTAGTGTGTAAGTGTGAGAAAAAATAAATCAGCCTTTCTAGTCAAAAGCTAAGTCTATTGGCATTGCTTAAAATAAAGTTCACACTGCAAAAAGGTGGGCCCTGTTCACCAAACTGACATGATAAACCATGTGAAGAGCAAAACACATTCAACTAATCAAGTCCAAATGAAGAAGATATCTGATGATTGCGTGTACCTGATGGTTCATCTTTAGAGGCTTTTTAGAGAAGTTTGAAAGAAAATAAAGCTATGTAAAATTACCTAGAAATGAGATAATTATGGTATATGGGTGGAGCACGATTGATAATGATACTGCTCTGATACTAATTAGTCAAAGACTGCTCAACTTTTACTGCTAGCACCAGAAGGATATCATGAAAATGGAAAGTGTGTTTACATGTGACAAGCATATTTTCTAACTATTTATATATTCTCCAAGTAATAAATTTATGACAAAGTGTTTGTAGTTGTAGAAATTCATTAACATTGCAAAGTTGTTTTTCCTCTTTTTTTGAGGAAAGGATGAAGACCAACATTTAAAGTAATGACACCAATTTATTCTAGGTATGAGGCTGTCAAAGAATAGACCAAAATACTATTAAATGCATCAAAACCTACTATCATATGATGACAAAAACGGAAGGTACATCCAAAATACATTAATTCATAGCATTACCGTTCATATTCACCGCAGAAAATACATCATTATGGAATGAGACCAACTAAGCCCATGACACTATCACACTCATAGGTCTCACCATTTAATTCATTCATCTTCCCATTTATAATTTAGTTTATGATTCTATGATTAGATTATAGCATATTTAATACATATTAATTAGTAAACATCCACTCAGATGATAGTTCCATTCTAAGTCCATATGTAAGACCACTTGTTAGAAATATCTTATATGAAAAAAAAATTTTCCCTCTTTGATATATATATATATTAAATTAGAGACAATTTAATTTATTCCCCTTGCTATTCTATTAGTTGCAAGTTTACTATATTTATGTACATAATGAGTAGCTAAATAAACATATTATATTGAACAACCTATATCGTCAAAAGAAAGCAACAACACAGCATCATATATCCAATAAAAGACAAAAAACCAGCTACCATGTCAGATTTGAAAGCCCTATTTCCCCTTGAATGATTGAATGCAAGGCAGTAGAAGAGATACTTTTGTTGACAAGTCCTGCTGCTTACTTACACATACTTGAGATAATGCAATTATCACACTTTCCTTTAACAAAGATTGAAAGAATCTATAAGAGAAGATAAAAAAAACTCCACCTTTGGTCCTTAATGTCCATAGCAATTTTAGAGGCAAGATTTGATTTTTCACTAAATCTGAAATGGCAAATAAAAAACCTGCCCACTGAAATAAATAGGGGTTATTAGTATCTCTAAAACAAATGTCACTTTCTCCATATGTGGAGATTGGGTAGAGGCTAAACATACATATATAGGTAGCTTGCATTCGACTTGTGTAGTTCAAGCATAGCGGTGCCAACTCAAAAAGTAATGAGACGTCATTTTCATCTATTCATTACTTAGGTGTACAATGTTAGAAAATTAATTTATGCCTCTTATCAATATTTGGGTTTCAACGTTATATTTGCTTGTGCAGTTTTATCTTTTTATCACACAGTAACATCAAAACCATGCAGGTTCATTGGGGCAGTAAGGCTACAACCCACCAGGCTTTGGCTACGGTATATGGTTGGCTTTCAGCTTACACTAAATATCCTGTAATATTAACTTTCTTAGATTGAAGTTTGTTAAATATATGCTACTTTCTTCATGTTTTGTATTTGCCATGTTAGGATAGGTTTCATTGGAATATAATAAAGAAAACAAATTAGTGTCTTTTGTGCTTTCACTCCTTGTGTTAAAAGGTTGATTCAAAGGTCTATATAATGCACTTAATAAAAGCATTATGACACCATTGCGTATCTTCCCAGTCCATATTTTCCTGTAGTACCTAATCATGATCTGAACAAAACCAAACTAAATGCCTCATATATATATACATACATAGAAAAGATTCAGATTATAATGAAACAACACCTAGATATATATATATATATATATATATTCTGCCATAAACTTATGATAAAAATTTTTGGGGGGGGGGAAGGATTTAAAGAGATAAAAGGAAGCAAAAGATCATGCAAAGGAAACTAACTCAAGTAGATATATTATTGACATACAAGTTAAAAATTAAAATTTATGTATTTGAAAACACCTCCACATAATTTAAAGGGTTGAGGTATACCAAGTTTAAGACCACCACATTCCTGCATGCTACTTTTATGGTGGAAAGCTTGTGAATCAATTAAAAAACTCGAGTGACTAAAAGATAATTAGGTTCAGAACGTAAACTGAGCTTGTGGAATTAATTATCAACTAATATACTTATTAAATAAATGAAAAAAGATTAAACCAAAAGTAGGGTAGTTAAGATCATATTTAAACCTTCTAGTAATGAACCTTGTAAATCTCATTTTCGAAAGCTAATGAACTGGTTTAAAAATATTTGCATAATCTGTTTTCTTCACTATTGTAGATAATAGCAATTGATGAGCTTGGAATTCCCTCGTGGGCAGAAGATGGTTGGGCAAAAATACTCCTACAGACACCAGATTCTAATAAAGCAAAAGGAAAAGGGACCAATAAAAATTTTTCCTCTCTTCGTCAATGGCGATTCTACCTCTCTTCACTAACGGTGGTTCTTCCTCTCTTCTGCCTCCTTCACCTGTAAAAGAATAATGGATTCATTGATTAGAAATAGAAGAAGATGAAGGAAACTTTGAAGTTGAAGAAGACTCCTTCATGAGCAAAGATGAAGGATAGTGTGGGGAGGAAAAAGAAACCCATTAGGGGGGGGTGGGGAATTGACGGAGGAAGGCTGAAAATACTGAGACAAAAAGGTCAAGAGGGATTTTAAATGTTGAAACCTTAGTGTGAGAGACCAGTAATTTGAAGGGGTTTGATAAGCAAGATGGGCTTCCCTTTTGTTTATTGGGTGGATAAAAAGGCGGTCTCAAAAGAATATTAAAGCTAGGAGGTACATAGAAAACAGATTTGAATTTCAAACTAAGGCAGCAAGGGAGGATATGTTTTAGAATTCATGATCTCAAGGCATTGGTCAAAAGAGATGAGAAGAAATCACAGGCATAGAATCTTGTGAATCGTAACTTTGGTAGGACATTATTCTTGTTTTATATGTGCTCATTTGGATAGCTTATTTTTTTACTTATACGTGCTTATAAATCGTGATTTATGGTATACAAGGTAAGTGTGTGAGAGAAGTTTTATCTCGACTTATGTAATAAGCACTTATATCAAAAAAAAAAAAAGTTATCCCAAACATAGCTATAGATATCATGATAGCCTATAAGGTTATGCATTATCTTTGGAGAAATAAAACGGGAAGTGAATTTGAATTTGCTTTAAAGATGGATATGAGCAAGGCATATGATAAAGTTGAGTAGGATTTTTTAAAAACTGTGTTGTTAAAGTTTGGGTTTTGTGATAAATAGGTAAATTTGATTATGGATTGTGTGACAACAGTGAGCCTTAATTTGTGTATATTAGGGAGAAAGGTTACAAGTTTAAGCCCGATAAGGGGGTTAAGACAAGAAGATCCCTTGTCCCCTTATTTGTTTATCATAGTAGTTGAAGTTTTTTCTAGTAAGTTAAACAAAAGTGTCGATAGCAAATTATTTTAGGGGAATTAAATTGGCTAATAACTGTCTAGTGCTTTACCATAGTTTTTTTTGTAGATGATGCACTTTTGTTTATGAATGCTGACTATGATAACTATAGAAGGTAAGCACAACTGATAAGGATGTATATTATGATGCTTCGAGGCAGCTTCCTAATTTGGATAATTCAAGTATACTCTTTTCTAATAATGTTCCTACTACTGTTAAGGAATCAGTATGTAGTATTCTAGGTATAGCGAAAATGGACGATATAGAGAGGTATTTGGGTATACCTAGTTAAAGGTGGTAATATGGTCCGTGTAACCCCCTTCACGGTCAAGGCCGGGATTAGTTTTTAAAATATAATTAAGTTTGAATTAGAGACCATGTATGATTTAGGGCTTATAAAAATTTAGACTTCCCAAAATCAAGGTTTTCAAAAGCTTTTACAACATCTGTTCCACAATGGTCTCACACTCACATTTCAAACATAAATGGCCTGTACATATTGATTTCATTCATACATATCAGAATATAATGCAAATTCCCAACACACTCGGGTTTCATTCAATAAATAAGGATCTATAAGGTACAATTACCTATAGATTTTCCCATAACAAAGGGATTACACAAATACTATCCAATATGCACATGTAATACCGAACAAAATATATCCAAATGATTTACAAATGATAACCAATTTTTTAAAATAAACTCATAGCCAGGAGCTCTATCCACTTTTCTTCGCCCGCTTTCCTTTGGATTCTTCAGCCCTGTCTAAAATTTGTGTTTTCGGAGAGTGAGATAGAATTGTCGTAGTGACAAATCACTCATAATATGCATAACATCAAAATATGAAAGTAAATCATCTATACAACACACATCAATCACAACAACAGTTGCAACGGCCGAGGTACGTATCATGGGCATCGCCCCCTACTACGACTCACGCTAAACTGCTTGCTGTATTGCACATCCATATCCACATGAACATATCACATATATCACCACAACTGGGATCTATATAAAACATTTCACAACAAGCAGCCCCACGGGCTGGATACTTAAATAGGAATCCATGATTCCATAACACAGCCTCGGCACTTACAACGACAGATACAACGGCTGAGGTAGGTATCATGAGCATTGCCCCCTACGACGGCTCACACTGAACTGCTCCCGCTGTAATGCCCTATGGTCGATAACACATTCACAATGATAAACATGCATACTAAGTATCAAACACAACATGAGAGAAGAATCACTACCTTGTTCCTTTCGGGCATGTCCTGGCGCCGGTTTCTCCCGAGTAAGGCAAATGTCAAATCCTATATTCATAATTAGGGACGAAGAGTTAATTCTCTATTCCAATACTCAATGACTTCTTAATACTTAATTGGTTATCATTATTGCTCTTTTAGAGTCATTAAATACCCCTAACAAAACTCATAAAGGGTTGGAAGAACTATCCTAAAGATCCTCTTTTGGAAGTACAAAAACTGATTTTTTCATTGCTACACTCGAGTGAAGATGGCCTCACCGAGTGTTGGTACGGACACTCAAGTGAAGAAGGCCTCACTCGAGTGATGGTACGGTCTACACTTCAAGTGCTAGAAAGTGAGGACAGAAAGTGTGTGCTTGAGAGCATAAGAACTTTCAAAGATTGGGAGCACTCGAGTGAAGAAGACCTCACTCGAGTGACAACTTAACACTCGCAAGTGTTAAAGCGCACTCTTGAATTTTGGACGCGAGTGACAACCCGAGGTGATAGATCATGCTGTCAAATACACCTGTACTCGAGTGAGAACCCACAACACTTGCAAGTAAGGCAGTACTCTTGCCTCTAAACCTAAAGGTGCAATATAGAAACTGAAGCAGAAAAGGAAATTACACTATCGCACTTGAGTGAACTCACCCTCACTCGAGTGATGTTCATCCCACACTCGAGTGAACCCCAAATCACTCGAGTGATACAAATCAAAAACCAGAATACCAAATTCCTACTCCATTATCATGCTTTTGTTTTGGGCAACACAAAACACCAAAATCTCTACATCACCAAACTTAACATTTTAAACCCAAATCATTTTTATCTATCCAAAACTCACTACAAGTTACCATTACTATGCCAAAAACATGTCAAAAGCCTAGTGGTCATCATTTTCGGATTAAAGGCCAAAATTTCCAGAAATTTCAAACTAAACCATTTAACATAAAACTTAGATAGATAGATTAGTCTCACTTATCTCTTTCACTTTGCCAAAGAGATTTCTTGATTCTCGAACTCCCAACTTTCCTTGTGGGCACAAATCAACACCAATGACCAAACTATAAACATAGAAATGAAGCTCTCACTCCAAGGAACAACATTAATGAAGTAAACTTTTGCATTTGAGGTCATTAGCTTACCTCAAAATCAAGCTTTTCCTTCCTCTCTCCTAAGCTCCAATGGCACCAGAAATGGAAGAAGAAAGAGAGAGAGAAGAGTGTTGGAGAAGGAGTGAAATGATGATGATACTCCCTCCATGCCATCTCAGCAAAAAAGAGGGGAAGAGAGAGAGAAAGGGGAAAACATTAAAATATTTCATTGGACTTTTACTCACTCTCTTGCTTCATCTCCTTTTGCCACATGTCACATGTAATATCCCGATTTGTGATTAGGGCTAATGGCTCTGATAATTGTTGTAATTAGTGTAATTAAATACTTTTGGAAATTTATGTAATATGAATTTAGTGTACATGCATGTGTATATAAGATCAATGGTTGTGATTCCTTGACCATGGGTCGGTATCCTATGCTTTGCGGTTATATGAGCTTAAAGTGGAAGTGGATAGGATGATGACAAGTGGCAAGAGGGTAGCCATTGGATGTGGCACTAAAAGACAAAACATTACTTTTTCTCTTCTCTCCCTCTTGTGCGGTTGAGCGTGTGTGTAAGGAAGAGAATTTTCATCATCTTCACCATTTTCTCTCTCTCCTCTCCTTCCTCCATTTCTGGCGCTGGACAAGCAAGAAAGAGGAAAAGAAAAGCTTTGATTTTGGTGAGTTGTGATTCTCTAATGCTCTAATCCTCTTCTCTAATATTGTGTGTCTCATTGAGAGCTATATTGTGGTGGTTGTAGAGTCTTGAATGGTGTTACTTTGGGCATTGATTCGAAATTGAAAGTTGAAGAATCAAGATTCTAGATTGGGCAAAGAGAAGAGGTAGACATTTAGAGCATTTTGATGTATTGTTTGTGATTTTTGGCTAAGTTGGTAAAATCTGGAATTTTGCCCTAATTATGCCTATTTTTGGAAATATGAAGTTCATTATGATTGATGATTGGAAATGATTTATTTTGGAGATATATGAACATTTGATGCATTTTGGATAGATAGAAATTGATTGGGTTTGAAATTGTTAAGTTTGGAGATTTTGAGAGTTTGGTGTTTAATGTCACCCACAACCAAAGCATGATAATGGAATAGGATTTTGGTGATTTTGACATTCTCATTGGAGTCCTTGAGTGATTTTGTGTGGGAATAACCTTGGTTGTTGATTTTGGATTCATTTGGATCACTTGGGAAAAGTTGGAAAATCTGTTTGTTTAAGCTCTGTTTTTTGCTGTCAGTTTGGACGAGCGTTTTGAGTGACCAAATGGTATTGAAAAATTTTGAAACTTTCCAGTCTTAAATTTCACATCCCAAGCTTCAAAATGGACATATATTTTATGAGATTTCGTTTAGTATTCTGTGAGTTATGATTGTCCAAAGTTTGGGATTGAAACAGAACTCTGTTTTGGAGTAGTGTGTAGTTTTTGGTGATTCTGTATTTGTGTAGTGATTTCCAGTGAGGGGCTATATTTTTCCTTGAAAGAGGACTCATATACCTTTCATTTAGCTTTGGAATCACCTCGTTTCGATTTTTCTAGAATTAGTTATGATTTTTCGAAGTCAGTCCAGAGTCAGGAAATTTCTGGGCCGCGGCCCAAGAGTGGCAGACCGCGGCCCAAGACTTTCTGACCTGTTTTGGGCCGTGGCCCATGAGTGGTGGGCCGCAGCCCAAGACCTTCTGACCATATTTGGGCCGCAGCCCAAGGATGGGTGGGCCGCGGCCCAAGCCTGTGTCCCAGCACTTCTTGTTTTCGAAAAGTGACCTTCAACCTTTTGTTTCCCAACCTTTTAGGGCTTTCATTAGAGACATTTGTGGCCTCTAAAGAGTCCTAAATGATAACCAACTTAGTGTATTATGGGATTAAGTAATTGGAAAAGAGATTGATCAATTGTCCCTAATTTGATATAGGATTTGATATCTGTCGTCCGCGTGAGACCATGGTAACGGAGCCAGTCAGGAAAGATACAGGTAGTGACTCTTTCTTTATACCTGATGTGATACATTGTATGTGTGCTATGTCATTGTTTTGAAATGGATATCGTATGCTGTAAGTTTATGAAAATTGTGGAAGCACCACTATACCAATAGTCCTTGAGTCGCTAACAACGGTTCGGGTAAGGGCCGTATGCCTTCCCGGCGGTAAAAGGGGATGATGTTAGGGTGTGATATATGTGTATATATGGGCCGAAAGGCTAATTGTGAGTCGAAAGGCTATTTGTGAAGGCCGAAGGGCCATTTGTGAAAGCCGAAAGGCTATATGTGAGCCGTGTGGCTATTCGTATACACTGCCACGCCAATAGTCCCTGAGTCGCTATCAACGGTTCGGGTTAGGACGGTGTGTCTTTCCGACGGTAAAAGGGGATGAGGGTGGAGTGTGATTGTGTTGCTGTGATGTGAGATGATTTGTTTACATATTATGTGATTGCATGTGGTATGAAATAGTTGTCACTACTAGGATTCTTTAGAATCTCACTCTTTCCAAATGACTAACCTTTTCAGACAGGGCGAGTGGCTCGAAAGGGAAGCGGACAACCCGGAGTAGTTAGGTTACACCGAGATCTTAGTGGTAGTTGGTTATCCTTATTTTGGTTTTGAGATTACCAAGCGTAGACAGAAAAAGATGTAAACGTATATTTTGGTCATGTAATCCCCATTATTGGGAACTTGTAAACCCAAGTTATATATGTAAGTAACCCGGGGTTTGCCGGGATTTTGGTTTCCGCACTTTGATATTTATTATGTACTCTGATTTATCAAGTAATTATATTCGCCCGTGAATGTGAGACCAGTAATAAGTATGTTTCGGAATTGATTTTTAAAATACCCCGTCTCTTTGATGTGGGACTATAAATTGTTATCTCATCTTATTGGTCTCTATTTCACTTAAATTTTGTAATCCGGATGTAATTACGGTGAGGGGGTTACATCACACGTATATTGGTTCCCATAAAGTAAACACCCAATTAGCTTCTCTAATCCCTCCATTAGCCATTTAATCACACTTCTCCTTTTTTTCTCTTAGTTAGTAATTAATTTCCCCATTAATCACCAACTTATGGCCAATAATTCCATTCTTCCAATTTTCCACCACTTATGGCATATTAATTAATAATTGCCACAAAATACATAATAATTCCAATTAATTCACAAATATCTACGATAATCATTATTAGCCCTTAATTAAAAAAATTGGAGTATTACAGTCCGGCCCGGTGGGTTCAGGCTAACCCGCCACAGGTTGGGACCATATGGGTTTGGGCCCAAAAAGACGCATCAATATGGGTTGGCAAACCCATAACTGTTGGGTTGGTGGGTTGGGCGGGCCAACCCATATTTTTTTTTCAATTTTTTTAACAATATACTAAGATTTTTTTTATACAATAAAATTGTTTTGTCTACACACCTAAGTATAACAAAATTAAAAATACATTGCAGATTAAAGAGAGTTGAGATTGACTTCTGATTTCTGAGACTGAAAGCATGAGCTGTCAGAGAGATAAGGAGTGAGAGACTGTTTCAAACAAAAACAAAAGAGAGTTGACCATGCTGAGGAGTAAGGGACTGAGGAGTGGGAGTACTGGGCTGGACTCTGGAGTGACGGCCTTAGACTGTTGGGGGTTGGGCTTTGGCTAATGGCTCTTCCCTCTTGTTTTTTAATATAGGCCAACCCGCCAACCCGGTGGTCCAACCTGTCGTGGGTTCGGACCATACGGGTTCGCATCCAAAAGGACCACATCAATATGATCCCAGTTTTGTAGGACCCAAACCGCCCATTTTATAGGGTTGGGCAGACTCAACCCACGGTCCCAACCCATATTACCACATCTATACCTAGTGCGTAGGAATTGTCTAAACAATAGGCTCGAGCTTATGTTAAGGAAAGTGTGAGTAAGAAAGTTAAGGGATGGAGTAAAAGTGATAAGTATATATTTTATAATTAAATAAGTGTAGATTTTGATATATATTTAATTAAATTTATGAATATTTTATACCTATTTAATTATCTTTTATATATTTTACGTCTCTTCAATCAAATATAAGATAATAAGAAATTTTAATAGAAAATCTACTCATATACCAATTTATTATACAAGGATATTATACAAAGAAAGAGATAAAATGTAATCAAACGAAGAAAAAAACTATATAGCAAATGGAGCCAAAGCAGATCATCAATCAATATAATATATATATATATATATATATATTGTATTGAAAAAGAAGACATAAGAGGCATGAAGGTAGCAGTAATAATGCCCTGTTTGATATAATGGAAGAGTTTTTAGGGAAATGGAAGTGGAAATGAAAGTGTAATTGGAAGTTGAAGTGGAAGTGGAAGTGGGGTTTTAAAGTGTGCTTGGTACGATGGTGGAAGTGAGATATAACTTTTAATTAAAATATATATTTATAATGTGAAAATACCAAAACACCCCTAAACAAAAAACAAAAAACTCTTCTACCCAAGCATGTTCACCTGAAATTATCCACTTCGACAACAATTTTCAGCCAGTAAAAAATTCATCTAAACTCAAATGATCATCATCATCAATACAAACAATATATAAATTAAATCCATGAGATGCAAAGCATGAGACCAAATAGAGAAGATGAGGTTGAAAGGCTAAGAGGTATCCATTGAAATCGAAGGGCACAATATCGAAGAGTTGTAGCAGCAACCACGATAACAAATGTTGAGATACAGCCATTGAAATCAAAGGGAGAAGATGAAAACAAACCGAAATCAAAATCAAATGTTCAAAATCTAAATCGAAACCAAAAACCCATGTGCTGAAGAAAAATTGAAATCACAAACCCAAATGTTAAAAGAACAAAATTCATTCAACTTGGCTGAGTTGCATTTGCTCTCGGAGGAAGACAAGAGCAAAATCTTATTTAGAGCGGTGTCACATTTGTTGGTGGGGGAGACAAGGATAGAGGTGTGTTCGTTATTGGAGGTTGGAGTTGAGAAGGAGGAAGCCGCTATCACATATCCAAGAGTTGAGCGGTGTCGTGATATTCGTTGTCTGGGTCATCCTTATAGTCATCCTCGCCTCTGCCGTTTGCCGTCGTCATCCTTGCCTCTACCATCATCCTTCACGGATGTTTGAGGAAGAAATAGGAAGGGGCAAAATGGTCAGAGTTCTTCTTCCATGAGAGGTGGAAGTGAGTTATCACGGGTAGCCTAAGGAAGTGACTTCCATCATTTTTTATGGAAGTCACTTTCATGGGAAAGTGAAATCACACATACCAAACAACCTAATTTTAGAATTCCACCTCTACCTCCACTTCTCCAGATTCAGTTCCCTTATACCAAACAAGGCATAAGTGAATTGGACGGATATTGTACATGGACCCCACTTGAAGCAAAGAAAGAAAGCAATAGATAAAAATCAATCCCCACGTCATGCTACTTTGAAAAGATAATATAATATAATATATTATTTTCTATTGAGATGAAAGAGGATAGGATAATATCTGGGTCAAAGATAACGCAAAGGATGCATACAACCCGATACGGAAGGAAAATAGCCGAATTGGTATCTATTAAAAAGAAGCAACACATGGATGGAAGGGAGAGAGCGGGCATAGCGGTGACACTTCCAGATCGGAAAAATCATCGTCTTCTTCTACTCTTATGGATCGTGAGAACGAACAGAACTAGAGGAAAGGAAGAAGTAGAGCAGAGATTAGGGAGCTTAAAGGTTCAAAGAGATTTAGAGCTTTAAACTTGGTTTTCCATTAATTTTCTTCTCTTTTTTTCTTAGTTTTTGATATGAACCGAGTTATTATCTATGGTTTTGGTTTGTTGATGAACATTAGTAGTTAATTTTCTCATTCTAGGATTTTCTTGAATCTATTTATGGATTAAACTATTTATTTATTCTCTTTTTACATCGAATGAAGTTTTTGTATTGATTTTATCTTGCTCTTAATACCTCTATATACCTTATCACCATTTAGTTGTCTTGTTTATTTAAATTACTCATAAGAAAGATAATTGAAGTATAGAACTTGGGTAAAATCATACTAGACTTGAAGTTTAGGTATTAAACGGTAGTTTGTTAATATCATAGATATATAGTTAATAACCTAGCATTGCCAGATTAAGATTGGTGTGTAAAAATTAGTCCTTATAAATTGACGCAAGAGATTGATTAGTTTATTAGGATAAATATTTGGTTTTGACTAGAGAAAGCATTATCAAATGCTTTAGAATCTTAGACAAATGCACACCTTCGTTTAATTATTTATTGAGGGTAAATTAACTAGTTCATGAAATAAAAAGGCGATAGATAATCCTAGGTCTTCAATACTCATGAAGTTAAGTGTTGTTTTCATTTGATTTCTTAAAATTAAAACAAAATTGAATTTTGCTCAACCTAATTAAGAATGTAATTACTATAACTTGCTCAATTTTTCTTTCCTTAGTCATCATAGGAACGATCTTTTTATATTATTTGTGACCCGTACGCTTGTGGTAAAGCTAGACAACTAACAAAAAGCTTGTTGCCATATGCTAGTAGAGAAGTGTTGATAAAATCTGTGATAAATGCTATACCTCCTTTTCCTATGGCATGCTTTTAATTCCCGATCAATGTTTGTAAGCAGTTAGATAGTATAATTCCTGGATATTGGAGGGATGGAACGAGGAATGACGGTAAGATTAATTAGAAGCCTTAGGGTTATATGAAAGGATTAAAGAAGGAAGAGGGTATGGGATTTAGAGATTTTGAGAAAATGAATGATGCTCTATTAGCTAAAACAACATGGAGGATGTTACAAAATGGGAATAGTTTATGGTGCAGAGTTATGAAATGTATATATTTTGCTCATGGCTATTTTTTGAAGACAATGAAAGGGTATAAAGCATCCTGGGTGCGGTCTAGTTTATTGGTTGGTAGGGATGTAATATGCAAGGATTTAAAGTGGGTTTTGGGGAATGGAGACTATGGAAGGATAGTTGGATTGAGGAGTTAAATGGGAGGACACTTAACTAGATTACATATGAAAGATTTAGTTGTGAAGATAAAGTGGCAAGTTTGATAAAGGAAGGAGAATGGAATCTGTCATTGCTGATTAATAAAGTTGATGGGGGAGGTTTTGGACATGATTAGTAGAATAAAGCCTGAATTTGTATATAGAAATGATGGATGGTATGGGGTGGAAAGAGTAATAGGAAGTATAAAGTGAATGAAGGTCATAAGATGGGTTAGAAGTGTGGTAGCAATTATGATGGTCATTCCAGTTCATCCTTTATAGTTCTTAGGTCTTTTTGGGAGAAATCGTGGAAGACTAAGGTAATTCTAAGGACACATCATTTTCTATGGAGGTGTATGGTTGATGTTATACCAAAGAGAGGAGCTTTGTTTAAGAGAAAGTGTACTAATTCTCCATTATGTTTGTTTTGTGATATTGAGGAGGAGTCTTTAGAGCAGCAGTTGTTTTTTAATTGACATTGGGTTAAAGGAATCTGGTTGGGTTGTCCATTAACTATCAAGATTGATAGAGTAACGATAACTTTTTTTAAGAGGTGGTGTGTGGATTTACTTGTCTCAAATAAAGTATTTACAAATTTTGATAAATCTTTAATATTTTGGATTCTATAGCTTATTTGGAAAGGGATGAATGGTTTTGTTTTTAATTATGCACAACTGACCCAGTATTTGTTATTGATTGTGTCAGGAAAAGATTGAATGAATTCTGGCTTGCTAACGAGTCAAGAGACGCCAAAACAGGTATGGTTTCTATTTCTAGTTGTAAAAATTGGATGTTTCCTAATAAGGATTGGGTAAAGGTGAACTGTGATGGTTCCCTTGATCCTGTTTTGAAAGAAGCTGCTATAAGGATTATGTGTAGAAATGAGATAGGGAAGTTTTTGTGGGGTTTTGGGGAGAAGACTGATGCTAAGTCAGCTTTTATGATGAAGGAAATGGTTGTAAGGAAAGCTTTGCAATTAATTGAGGAATTTCAATTATCAAAGGTAATTGTAGAGATAGATAGTAAGGAATTGGTAGATTGTATAAAGAAGAATAATGAATAATGTAGGGAATGGGAATGTTGCTTGATGTTACAGGACTTGAAAGATTGTCTGCTATCTAAAGCAAACTGGGTTATTTCTTTCTCTCATAGAGAAGGAAATGAAGCAACAAATTACATTGCCGGGAAGGTCAGAAAGGGGTTGTGCCCTGTTGGGTGGGTTCATGAACCAACACCCCCTCTTGCTCGCATTATTGCTAAAGATGTGGAGATTGCTGTAAAGTTCAAATCGGGTTTAGAGAAGTGATCTCATTATTGTTAATCAGTTGATGTAATTTGTAATATGTTTTTTCTTTCGTTGGATAATGGTTGTTGTTGTGTATGACTGAATTGGTACAGTTTCTAGTGTGTATTCTGGAGAGTTATGATTTTGTTATAATAAAATTTACATTTTGGTTTAAAAAAAAAGGGAATATCCCTATAAAATACCCTTGAAATAGGGAAATCCCTAATCAGTACATTGAAATCAAAAAATCCGGATCAGTCACGCGTCAATAGGGATGAACAGTACGAGCGGCGTAAAAAGACGATTTTGCCCTTCAGCCCTCATTCTTGCCACTTTAAAAATAACAACACGCGGTTCTTAATTAACAACTCCGTATTCTAGTTTCACAACTTTCTCATTTAAGTTTCAAGGCCAATAACAACACTTCTTTTTTTATTAACAACACGCCCTCTTAATTAACAACTCCGGATTCTTGATTAACAACTCCGTATTCTTGATAAACAACTCCATTTCATCTTTTTACTTTCACAATAACAACACCGGTGTTGTTATTAACAATACCATATTCTACATTAACAACTCCCATTTCTTGTTTCACAACTTCGTAATTTAAGTTTTAGAGCCAATAACAACACCTCTTTCTTTATTTACAATACCGTATTTTACATTAACAACACTATAGTTTTTATATGTGAATATGTGGAGGAATAAAGCGGAGTTGTTAATCAAGAATTCGGAGTTGTTAATAACAAGACCGATGTTGTTATTGTGAAAGTAAAAAGATGAAACTGGAGTTGTTAATAAAAAATATGGAGTTGTTAATCAAGAATCCGGAGTTGTTAATTAAGAACCGCGTGTTGTTATTTTTGAAGTGGCGAGAATGAGGGTTGAAAGGCAAAATTGTCTTTTGGCGCTGCTCGCACTGTTCATCCGTACTGACGTGTGATTAATCCGGATTTTTTGATTTCAATGTACTGATTAGGGATTTCCCTATTTTAAGGGTATTTTATAGGGATTTTCCCAAAAAAAAAAAAACCGTGCACTAATAAAAAAATTGGACAAAACGTAAGTTTATTAAGTCTATTGTATCTGTTGCCCCAATAAAAATGTGCTACTTGTGCTTCTTTTTGAGTGAAAAAATGCATTATTTTAGCAAAGGAAAAAGATGCATTTCAAGTAATGGATATAGATTTTGTTAAAAAAAAGTAATGGATATAGAAAAAATAATACAAATGACATACACTTATGGGAAGAAGGGATAAATGAACCTAATAAACTTGGCATAACATTCTTCTAATTAAATCTTTTCAAAATAGCAAAACCAAATTCAAACATACATTTTCAACAAATTTCTAATCAGGCCGATTTCATAATGTTGTTAAAAGACTATAATGCCCTTATTTTAAAAAATGAAAAATTTTAACTGTAAAATTTGTAGTTCCAGACGCTTAGGACATCAGAGTGCAAAGGCTGCAGAAGCGTAGGGCTTATTGGAAGGGATTCAATTATGTTGGGGTAGAGCTTTTTTTTAAAAAAAAAAAACAAGAAGAAAAAAATTAGATGCTGAATGCGAAAACCATAGTGGGATAATTGAGGCTCTCTCGACAACTACACTAAAAATTCTGGTGCTGCAAGATCAAGATTGGCAAATAAAAATAAGCCATGTGTACCGAGAAGGTAACAGGTGTGCGGATCGTTTGGCATAAATGAGCTTCCTCCGAAAGAAGTCTGGGATATTCTCTAGGAAGAAGATGCTGTAGGAATTGGTAGCTTGCACATAGTTATAATTTGATCGCCTAGGTCAGCCCCTAATTTTAACTATTGAGGGTATTTTTGTCTCTTATCAACATTCGAAAATCTTGAATTATGCCTTATGGTATGATTAGGAATTTGTTGAAAATATGAGCCTAAATTTAAATTTTGGTATTTTGAAAGGATTTTAATTGAGATTTCCCCTAAGATTTAACCTATAAAATTTATACAAATTTCAAAAACATTCAATTATATGTAAACTTACAATTTCAATACCAAAGACCAAAGTATAATTTTAAGTCAGTTTAAAACGTGTTTATGAAGCTCCCATATTATTAAAAATTTTAGGGAAAATTACAGTAAGTCCCAGGCAAGAGAAAAAATGAAAAAATAGTCCCTTCATATTTCAAAATGAAAAAATGGTCCTAAGAACTTATCAATGGTGCTCCTGGACTTGTCAATGACCTGCACCTGGAGTTGTCAATGAGACCATTTTTCTATTTTAAAATCTGAAAGGACCATTTCTACTCCTATAAAATTGTTACCTAATGTAGATATGCATATATACTCCCCGTATTCTTTTCATAAATATTTTTTTTTTGGTAGTTGGTACTTAATATAAGTAATTTTTATCTTGTGTCTCAAAATTTAAATTGTTTTTTCTTTTTCCACCCCTATTAAATACATATTTTTATATTAATTATCTCCCACTCACCATTAATTATCTTTCATCTAGTTATTTATTACACATTTTTTTCTCATATGCTCTTTTCATAAATGAGGTTATATTTAAAAAAAACATGATATTTTTGACACATTTATTATTTTTAACTAAATTTAAGTATCAATTCATCTTGCACAATAAAAAAAACTTATAAAAAAGACACGGGGAGTAATATATTAATAGTATTTACTAAATTATTACTCTCCATATTCTAATTATAAGATAAAGTTGAATTTTTTGGAGAAATTAAGAAAGCTAATTAAATTACTTTAGAGTATTTTTATTTTTATTTTTTCTTCAAACTAATTAGTTTAACTAATAAATTAATATACAATTTAAGAATATATAATATATGATATAAATTAAGTAATTTATTTAATTTCGTTAATATTTCTAAAAAAAAAAAGTTAACTTTATCTTATATTTAAGATAAGAGACAGGAAATATTAAATTCACCCACACATTCTCATTTTTTTTTGGGCCAATCAATTGCCGTCGGCGTCTTATTAAAATCCAAACTATTTCTTTGTTTTTTTTTTTTTTTTGGGAATATGAATCAAATTCTCAAATTCTAATTTAGTGTGACTTGAATTCTCATTCAGAATCAGATTCTTGTAAAGATGTAATGTTGGTGAGATTAAATACAAATGACAAATTTCCACTCATCATCTTCATGTAAGAATGAGAGTATATGAAACGGATAGTAGGACCGCTGATCGAAGGAAATGCGAATTACCAATACCTTCATCCCTGGTTTCCTCCGCTGCTACCTACCGCTTCGATCGACGAAGATGAAGCAGAGAACGTGCCCTTCCATAAATGACAGTACCGTTAGAACTCCTCTCAAAGCATCGGTTTCTTCGATGCGCCCCATTCCTTTCTGCTCGCCGGCGATGGCATCGGAATCGGCCATTTCGTCATCTCATGTTGCTGATTTCTCTGCTCTCCCCAACGACATTTTGGTCAAAATTGCTGCCTCCTTTAACTTTCCGAACGTTCAAGCGGCGTCGTTGGTGTGTAGGTCTTGGTCGGAGGCGCTTAGGCCACTGAGGGAGGCGATTTTGCTGTTGAAGTGGGGAAAGCAATTCAAGCATGGCAGGGGAGGTGTTAGTACAAATACAGAGAAGGCAATGGATTCTTTTTTGAAAGCTGTTGCTCTCGGCTCCACATTAGCTATGGTTGATGCGGGGCTGATTTATTGGGAGATGGGCGAGAGATCGAAGGCGATTGCTATGTTTCAGAAAGCTGCGGAACTAGGAGATCCTGCTGGGCAGTGCAATTTGGGGATTTCCTATTTGCAAGGTATTTTCAGAATTTCAATTTGAGCCCTCTAGTTTTGCCGAAACAAAAAAGAAATAAAACTCTGAGCTATGTCGTAATCGTTTTCTCTAGCGGACCGGTAGTCGTAGCTTCGATTTTTTCAACTGTTCTTTTGACCATCCTTTTTCTCTTTTTGAAGACTAGTGCGTAGTCCAGGTCTAATTTCCACTTGCATCCACTTAATGCGTAAATTAAACCACTTACACATTTAAACTTACTATTAGCTATGTCGAGAAATGCCTTATAACCTAACTTCTAAGTCTATCTGTGCTCTTCAGTTTACATATACAATTGCCACTTACAATTATAATTGGTGGTTGATTGAGGATTAATAGGAAAATAATCAAAAACGTCAAGCACATCACAGTATATCTTAAGTACTTAACCACAATTTATAAAGGTATACTATACCCGTATTCTGCATATGTAAATCTGTAATGAATACTTTGCTCATACAAGCCCAAGTGACTAAGGTTCTTATGATGATAGAAACTGGGATCATAAGGATATACTGTTTTTCTGCAGATGATCCTCCTAATAGCAAGGAGGCTTTAAAATGGTTATATAAAGCTTCGTTTGGGGGTAATGCTCGTGCTCAATACCAACTTGCACTTTGCGTGCATCGAGGTCAAGGGATTGATAGTAATATGAAAGAGGCGGTAGGTTTCTATTCCATCCTCTCATTGTTAATCATGATTGAGCCCTTCTATTTTCATTTTTCTTTATTTTTAACTAGTAGGGGACAAAGCAGATAATCCATTTTGACCTTATTATAATGCTTGAAATTTGTGTGTCCTATTTCCTTTTTTATATTGACTCTAAAGTTAATGATTGACCTATTTGATGGTATTAGTGATCTTTGGGCGAGAATTAGATCTTTAATGTCCAAAAAATCTAATGATACTGGGCATTTTTAGTTTCTACGCGATTATGATTTGTTCTGATCTTGGCTCATTAACAAGTTGCTCTGGAATAGGCTAAATGGTATCTGAAAGCTGCTGAAGGTGGTTTTGTGCGTGCCATGTACAATATCGCTTTATGTTACTCCTTTGGGGAAGGTCTGAATCATAGTCATAAATTAGCAAGAAAATGGATGAAGCAGGCTGCGGACCATGGTCATAGTAAAGCTCAATTTGAGCATGGAGTTGCTCTGTTTTCTGTAAGTGTTATCTATACTTTCTTATTTGAAGCATTCTCAAGAATAAATGCAGTAAACAAATTGTCTGTGATCTGCTGTCGCTTATATGGAAACATGGCTTAAAAACCATGGGGTACTGACTTCTTAATTACTATCTCACCACCCTTCTTAGATTATAAATTAACTGAGTTTTACGTGAACAATTCAGGTTCGGCTAGTACAAGTTACTTCTTTGTCAGTTCATTTATTAAATGAGTGACACAGTGAGGTTGTGTATAACATTAAGCTTGTTGGATTGAAAAATTGGGCTTTGGGATATGATGCTCAGCTCATTTACCTCATGAATGGTCTGTTTAAAAATTTAATGATACATACACGTATGCATAATTATACATTTAATAGTATGCATTTTCTTAAGTATCAAATAAAGAAATTTCAAAAAAAGATCCCTTGCTATCAATATTTTGACTGTAGGGTGCTGTTACAATGTATAATCCATTAGATTCACAATTGTGGCGCTGGCACTGGTTATCATTATTGTTGGTGCTGTGAAGCAAAATCATAGTCAATGGAACAACACCTTAGATGGATTGAAGACCCCATTTATGAATTCGACTGATTAATGAGGAAGTAACAATCGTTTAGTGGTCTGTTTGATTTCCAGTAAAGTAAAGCAAGAGTTTGACTCACTTCCCACTCCAAAAATCCTTAGGGCCTGTTTGGTACAAGGAATGTATGATGGAGGGAAGGAAAAGAAAGGAAGTGAATGGAAAGGAAGGGAATATTGGAGGGACCTTAAAAAGGTATCTTTGTTTGGTAGACTTGGGAAGGTAATTTAGGTTGAAGGAAAATGAGATGTTTGGTAGAAAGAAAATGGAGTGACGGAAGTGAGAAAAATACGTGAAATACTCATAATACCCGTATAATAAAGTAATGAAAAAATGGGTTAAATCAATTTACCACTTTTGTAAATCGACTCCATTTACCAAAGTTGTAAATCGATTTACCACTTTTATAAATCATTTGGCCTAGCAATCCGTTACAAGGATTTTGGCAAATAATGATTTATATTATTTTTCTTTCTAAACCTTATCTAGATTGATCCCATTTTACTAACAACGGCTATGAAACGACTGTGAAATCCATCGGTGTCAAGATCATTGGAATGATGTCCCTGTCTCCATCTGACGCTTTCATTTAAATTTTTTGTGGGTATATTTGTCTTTCAGATTTTCCCTTCTGCAAAGAAAGATAGGTTCCCACCTTCCCATATTTATGGGAACTTTGGAGCAGGTGGGAACTTGAGTTCCTAGAACATTCGGCAGCCAAACGTGTTTTCACTTAGGGAACTTGCTCATTTTCCCTTCCCTCCTGACCTTTTCCATGTAACAAACGGGCCCTTACATTTCAGGTTTTTTGGGATTCACTTCAGCCAATGTTGAATTACGAATTTCTTCAAAAAAATCCTGACTGCATGCTGCAGTCAAAATATTTGGCAACAGGGGATCCATCTCATAAAAATTCATTTAACTCGTTAAATTCATATAGTGCATATTCATGAGCAAGATTATGAGTTGAGCCCAAGCTTGATCTCAACTTGAATTCCTTGATGGAAACATGCTTATTTTTCCACTTCTCAACCTTCTTAAAAATTGATAAAACTTGCACTGCCATCTTACTACTTCTGGCATTTATGCTTATAATCAGCAATTTGTGTCACTTGCCTTAATTTTGGGATTTGTTAATTGCACTTTCACAAGGCATCTATTTATATGCTATATTGCACTGAATTGATGGTCTGCAATGGCAAAAGTTATTCATAGGCATATCATAATGATGGTTGGTGGCTAAAGGGTTCAAATTTTGAATCTAATTATGTGGTATCTAATGTTTCAAGTTTTTTACTATCTAAAGTCCTTAATATAAGAGCTAGTTGGAGATTGAATTTGGTCCTAAATATAAAACCTCAATCCACTTTATCCCCCCATATTTATCATTGTTTTTCTAAAGTATCTTTATTGATTTCATGCGTCAAGAGAATTTGCATCAAGGGGTAGCTTAAAAGCAAATGACTTAAGATGGTATTTTAGGAAGCCAACACACATTTTAAACAAATAATTAATTTAACTAATTTATTCATTCTACCCAAATTAGTTAAATAAATAGATCACATATCAAGTACTAGAGGCAGTACTTTTCAAATTGGAATATGATTGTTTCTGAGAGAGTTAATGGTTCTGTCCAGGAGGGAGAGATGATGAAAGCTGTGGTGTACTTGGAACTGGCAACTCGTGGGGGAGAAAGAGCTGCTGTTCATATCAAGAATGTAATTCTTCAAAGGCTTTCTGCAACCACTCGTGATCATGTCATGCTTCTTGCTGACAGGTGGCGTGCTTCCCCTAATTTTGACTGTTTGATTCATTCCTTGAATCGTTTGTGAACAGAAAATAGCTCATCTTAAAATGGTTGTGCTGCATCTTGTGAAAGGCATACTCAATGAATATAGCAGAAACATTACAAGTCACTTGTATTTCCCAAAAAAAGAATTATTCATTGTCGTCATTTATAAAAAGTAGTTTAAAATAAAATGGGGAATAAGAATGGGAAAATTACATTCAGATCCCAAGACTGCAAGAGGGAAAATGAAAAAATGGTTTTATTGACAACTCCAAGTATTAGTCATTGATAAGTTTAGGGGCGTCATTGACAAGTTTTTGGGACCATTTTTTCATTTTGAAATATGAAGGGACTATTTTTTTTCATTTTCCCTCTTACTTGAGACCTGAATGTAATTTTAATTTTAGTATTTGTTTTTGCTAAAATCATTAATGAATGCTAAGTATGAAAATTTTTCAAAGAACTAAGAAATGGAGAACATTTCCCTCCCAAAAAAATGGAGAATATTTTTTATGAGAATAAACGGAGAATATTGAATTTGAACCTCATTGCTCTTTTCTTTTTCTCCCAAATTTTTTCTTCAGTAATTATAGGGGATTTATAGGTCCTTCATTAGTTAATGAACTATCAACTGAGGTCATCTTAGAAGAAAACAAGCGTCATCACTGCCCCTAGTATAGAGAAGAGGGAGAGATAAGTATCCTTTACATGTGAAACAAGAATTTTGTTTTTAAAGCCCAACTAATGTCTTACATTGAAAATGTTTATTCAGAGTCGGGTAAATCGTGTGTTCGTTTAACTGATATGGCTCAGACTCCAACCAGATCATAATCGCATAACTTTCACCAATTTATAATAAAGTCTTCAAACTTAATAGGTGTAAGTTTTAACATAAATCCTCACATTTGAATAGCACAAACAACACAAGCAAACAAATAGGCTAGCAGGTTAAAATCCAAAACGAGACACTATTCCCCCTGCCTAGGAAGAGAGAAATACTATTAGCAAATAAAAAAGACTGAAGCCAATCCACATCACACAAATGGCTGTTCTTCAATATGCAGGTAGACCATAAGAAACTTTCTGGCTTCTAATAAGAAGCAATCATAGACACACTACTTAGGTATCAATAACTGAATAACAAAGTAGTTTGGATTCATTTAGAGCTTGGCAATGAGGCCGTTCTGGCTGGACTTGGCGGGTATGACCTCCTTGTCTTCCGTATCACTTGTGCTAGGCGGTACATCCACTGCAGGCGAGGAATTGAAGAAACCATGCGGCTGCATCATGAACAGAAATATTAATAGTTTTTGTTTGGAAACATGCTAAATTGTACTTGAATCTAAATTCATCAGTTTAATTTGTAACTTATGTGAAGTCGTATGTAAGAACGGTATAGTCATAAACTAGTTGAGAAAGATACCATGAGCATAAAACCAATGCGTTCCACTGGCATAACAGGCCAGTCTTCCAATCGAGGAACGTGTGTTATGCCAAATATGTACCTGAAACATTGTCACTAAATTAGATATAGAATGCTAAGAATAAACACCCACAAGGAAAGGTGAGAGGAACCAAAGATCTATAATGGAAATAAAAAAACCCATCATCTCAGTAGATTATGACAAAATCAACTGCATGTTCCAGTACACAATGCGGTAATCTAATACCTGACGCATGCATAAAGCAAACTTATAAAGCAGAACACAGGTGAAGCCAGGTAGAGTGGACACAAGATTTTTAGGCAAATCATGTTTACTACGGATAGAAAGACCAAGCCTATGATAAATAGATATGCATGTCAGAGGTGGGTTTCACAAAAAGATTATCCTAGACAAGCCTCTTCCTGATTATTGGCTTGGGCAACCAAATCTTTTGCAAACCTGATTTTACTTGAGAATTTTTCAATCAATGTCATTGCTAATACTGTCTCATAAAAGTAGAATCACGTGAACTAACCAAAGAACAACATCAGCTTCCTCCAATGAGCGATTTTGCTGAACCCAAGTAGCCAAACCCTCTCCAACGCGTGGGTTTTGATTAGGGAACTCTCCTCCAGGATGCATCTCATCAGATTTGTAAGCTGTGACCCAAAGGTTATGCTTCAAGAAAGCTGCTCTTCTCAGAAACTTGGCCTCTGACCCAGCCAATGGTAAACAATTTGAGCCTGGCACTAACTTGTAACCTGTTAACTGCCCAGTTCTGTTAACAGCCCTTGTGTTCCTTACCTAAAATAGGAAATCACTTTAGCAACTGCAGTTGGAAGCTATTAAAATAATATTTCAAACGAGTTAGTAACCCAGTTAATATTCGAGCAAGTAAAGAATTAACCCAATATACTTCTAGGATATGTTAAATAAAACTAAAGAAGAGGTAGAAGCACTGAGATATGAACAGATAAACACAAAACTAAGTATAAATCATCCTTAACATTATTAGGAATGGCAGGGTATAGAAGCATTCAAGATTTCAGACATGTCCAATTCCCCCTGATATCAACCATGGATCACAAAGAGCGTGTACAATGGAGAAATAGAGAAATAAGAAAAAATAAGCAAGGGTGAAAACTTTACAATCCAATGACGAGCAGATAACGGGTTGCAATCACGCATTGCTTCTAATTCTGATTTAAGAAGCTTCTCCTCGGCGTAGAATGCATTGTTATGAATGTTATTCTGCCCTGGCTCTTCAACTTTGACATCCACTTCAACAACCTGGCATAGAGAATACCTATCAATAATTTTTTGTGTTCTCATAGAAAGGCAACGATAAGTAACTGTGGCGGAAGCAGACAACTGTTACTGCATGGTGATACTAATTTAAGAAAAAGTTCTTTCCTTGGTTTCTACGTAGCAATAGACATGCAAGCACCAAATAAAAAAAAAACAGCAAAACAAAAAAAGTAGAAGCCTCAGCCACGGGAAGTTACATCAAAAATCACAATAATTCACCTGACATCTTAAAAATAAAAGCCACCTTGTGTACAATAACACCCTCTCCTTAGAACCAATTATATAACTAGCATTTCAACTAAACTAAGAAGACATTTTTAACTTTGATACATGCTAAATTATGTGTTTTATATAATCAATTATCACTGTTTAAAATGAATTGTGTGATATGTGATGATATTTTTAAATTAAAATTGAAGTAAATGTTTTTTTATCAAATTTTGTGACATTTTGGTGTTTCATAGTTATTTTAAATGAATTGCATGATATGTAGTCAAATTTAAGTATTGTATAAATTAAAAAGCATAGGATAAATAATTATTCAATCAAATACAAACTATTTGCTAACATTAGAATCAATTCAACACCTTGCTAACAATAATAAGCTCGAGGGAAATATACATGGGGCATATAGGTTGTTTGCCTTTTAAATTTTATTCCTCCCAATAACATTCACTTATTAGAAGTAATCAAGTGAGTGTTCCTAGCTTATTTCAAAATTGCAACTCTCTAATTAAAATAAACAGCGTAATCAAAGTAAACTTTCAGAATTTTTCAAATACTCTAATTTAAGAAACCACGTTAATTAGTCCAAGGAGAAATGGTAATAAAGCTAGAGATGTCGTTACAACAGACAAAACTGTCAACCAAACAAATCAAGGGCATCTGATTGATGGCCCAAAAAAATGAGGAAGAAAAAAAGTGACCTGGTTGTATGCTTCTCCCGGCTTGCAATCAACTGCCATGTCCATACGAGCAACAAAAAAGTGTTGGTGAACAGGAGCATATAATCCAGGTGCAATAGTTGTACCATATTTTCGAATTTCACCAGGTTGCAATGCTCCTAAGCTAAGAATTCCTGTGAGCCTGACCTCAGCTTCTATTTTCCCATCCTGCAAGAAGACAAATGTTCATGAAGCTAATTGACTTGCATGCTTGAAGTTTGACCGATAAATTCAACTTGATTGTATAGAAGAGAATCAGAAAACAAATGGATGACTAGAGGGAGCCAAATAAGCTAAGGCAAATGCATAGGTTTCATAGCTATGCTGCTAGATCAGATCTCATTACAGAAGCTTTGGAAAAACTGAATATGCAACAGATGCTATCAATTCTTTCTTTCTGATTTGGTTGCTATGTTCACCATCAGATAGCAGGAAACTCCAAGAAATTTTCTAGCTCATACTGCCTTTGAACTCACAACTAGAGACACTTGCATTTGTTTTGATGAAGTTTAGATCACCAGGCACCAAAATCAATTGGCCATTCTACCAATCTCCTTAAAACACATTCACAGGAGAATCAACACAGACATTATAACTTGCCTGATAAAAATGCCAGTAAAATCCATACTCATAGTTCGCTACAGTACATATGAAAGATACTGTCAGCCTCCTAGAGCGTCGAACCTCAGCCAGACCTGTTCTCCAATCTTGATGTTTCCACAAGATGCCATGATCTTCTTCATGCAAGCAAACACAATTCTCAATTGTTTCAACACCTCCAGTAAAATTTGTGAAATGTGCATCAAAGTACTTGATATAGCCTAAACAATCACAGCCCTGTAATAATAATGACATACAGAACAAATTCAATTCCATCTAGAGTAGACAAAGATTAGTGATTGAAACTAAAGTAGAAAGGGGAAAAAAAAAAATTCATTGGAACAAAACAAATACCAACCTTCTTAAGAGAATGAGCATTCTTACCCAGCCCATCTTCCCCAGCATCAAAAGCATTCTTTCTATAGTGAGGATCATTTGGATCTCCATAAGGAACAACCATCTCAGCAAAACTCAACCTGTGGGCCACTGATCTTCGACCTCGACTACCATCTATATAGGCTACAGAATATATAACCAAACCCTCTCTAGGGGTGAAACCGATACGAAAATTCCACTGCCAATTAAAAATCAGAATTAGAGAAGATCAATTTGACAAAGAAATTTCAATAACGAACTCATTGACATAACCACCTTCTGCCATTGAACAAAATGCCCATCAACACGAAAACTTGGACCTTCAGGCTGAATAATCTGTAAAGGTTTCACATCACTTCGATCAACTCCTCCCCGTGTTTCACCAGGTGTATAATTTCTTAATGGATCAGCAGGAGGAAGATGGACAAGTTTACGGTCCTCAAACTCAAGAACAACCATGTTTTGCATATCAACAAGAACATGGATTCCTTCAACTGGGCGAGCATAACCATTTTCGATGGGGCAGTCACTCTCAGTTCTACAGAAGATTAATGGCTTAGCAAGTCTGCGGCTGGGAGCATCAGCTTCACTATGATATCCTACACACCTGTAAGAACGTAACCTCCAAAATCAGAATTTAAAAGAACAAATGGTTTTGCTGAAGAAGTTTTAACAGTAACTAACCAAGGATCCACCATCACAAGATCCATATCTTCTATCCCTCTCTTCTTCATTGCTTCTTGAAATGGAGGATAGTCCTTGACAAGAGCTTCACATTCAGCATACTCCACAGCATCCTGTAAATCCACAGAGAAAATGACTGAGACCAATTCTTATTACATCTGGGAAATGGAAATGATGTTCATAGAGATTAATGAGTCAGGAAGGAAACTGCAGTCATAATCAACGTAGTAATAGCTCCCAAGTCTGAACTTGTTCATACGGCAGCATGCATGGGCACAAGAAACCTATGATGGATTGACCTATCATATACTGTCTCACCATGATTATATGATTATTTATCATGACAGCAATGAAAGGTTGGATGAAGTTTTTCCCCCCTCGTTTGCTTACCATAAATTAAGTCAACATATAGGAAATTCAACTTGCATCTTATACAAACAATGCATAGGGTGATGTGTTGTCATAGCAAATATTCATTATTTTTAAGGAACCATGGCAAGTAGTTCGGCAACTTATTTAGTTATTCAAACTTGAAATGAAGGTGCCAAATACTTCTTAGGATCAGTAAAGAACCATCAGAATTTGCAGTTTTTGGGAATGAGGAAGACAACAATGTAGTTATCATCAATCAGCTTAGCAGTGAGGAAGATGCTGAAAATCCTAAACAGCCACAATTTTCAAGCACGGAGAAGAAATCTGGATACCATGGGAGGCTGAACATCTGGAACAACTTCAGAAGAAATGACTTTGCCCCTGTGATGACCACCACGAGTTGCAGCATGAACTTCAGTAAGTTCAACAATCCATATGCTAGTCTCATTTGACCTTTTGTTATAAACAACTAATCTTGCTTTCCTTGGGGGAAGTTTAGTGGGAATCACAGGTCCACCTTTTGTCCTGGGGAGTAATGATGGTTGGAAAGGTGGGAAGAAATATGCATCTGCAAGTGCAACAACATTCTTCTGTGGTTCAACTAAAGCAACTTCAACAAAGCGCATGCTATCACGCACCTGACATGAAATCAAAGAATTTAATTAAACTGTCAAGAAAGGTATATTCTCCATAAATAAAGACAATTCTGTAATTGACCTCAGGGGTTTTCCCAGCAGACCGAACAGTGGCCACGGCCACAGATATTTCAGCAGCAGATAGTGGATCCAGAGGGTGGCTGGTTTGAGCTCTCACCATGAGTGGGATACCTACACCAAGGAAAGAACATCTAAAAGTAACATCACTGCCAAAATCTACTATGCTCTATCGTTGACCAGATTGAGAAAAATTATGGGTCGATGCGACGTTTGGTGTGATCTCAACATAAATTATTTTTCTTTCAGCAATTTCAAAGGCCAGATGGCAGCTCAATCAGCTAATGGTCTAGAACAGAGGGTTTAAAATTCTGAGAGTCTTGGTTAAAGAAATCAGGTCATGATTTAACATCCAGGATACGGGAATATTTCCACACGTTAACCAAGTAGACAAATTTAATGATGAGTGAGCAAACTGAGCATAGTGAGAAAGGTAAAGATATTATGTCAGCGAAATTTTTAAAGTCAGCGAATTAGGATAGAGGAAGACAACTTAGACAAGATAGTCAAATAAAATTGACTAAACAATTTGATATGGCCAATCTGCTTATTCTACTTCAGCAAAACTCTAAATCCACCAAGGTCATAATATCTGCCTTCATGTTATAATCAGCATGATCAAGCCAGACATCAAATCAGCCGACGAAAAACAACTCAAAAGAATGAATAAAATATCTCAAAATAGTGATAGAAACTAGAAAGTAGGAAACCTTTGGTGGAAGTAGTTTTTGGAGGAGGCTCGGTGAAGGGATCCACAGTGGCCATCAAGGTGGTGACGGAGCCTCTGTTTCGGATCGGATCCCCCGGCGGATCGGTCGAAGTGGACGATCGGTTAACAACCGAAGGAGCTGTAGAAGAATTCCGGTTGTTATTGTCACCGCAACAAGGCGTCGCCTTTTCCTGAGCTGTGGCCATTGTAAAGGGTTAGCGAGCTCACCGTATCCGCCGTAGTAGATCTCACTGTAGTATCCCACTGACATACAGCAATGCAAAAGAAACTTGCTAGCACTCTCCGCCGCCGCCGCCGCCACTCGGAAAGTCCCAAACTATGACCAGTACGAATGGGAGTGTCGATTTAGCAAGGAAAGAGAAAAATAGTATCGGGGAGAAGATGTATGATTTGTGCGCAGATCCAGAGGCCTCTTTCCACAAATTTAATAGAGAAGTCTGCTGTTTTTTCCAGTGAATAGCGACAGCAAAAGCGACGGAGAAAGTGGGTTGCGCTTATCGGTTTTAGTATAATGAAGTGATATATTCACACATTTATAAAGTGTAATTGCTTTGGCCGTCTTGGCCCGTTGTGATAAGTACTGGATCGAAGTTGGTGGTGGTGGGGCCGTCACACGGAAAGGTACTAGTTCCACGTCATCGCACAGTGAGGTCTATGTGACGACTGACGAGGCCTGTCCGTCCCCTAATTCTTGAGTCTATCTGAAAACTTATGCAAAATAAAATATGCAGGGTCAATATAATCTTTTGCTCCATGAGTTTACGTTCATTTTAATTTTAATCCTTTAAACTTTAAATCATAGATTTTAATTCTTTAAATTTCATTTTATTCAAAATATTTATTTTTATAATCCAATAAAAATTTAGACTATTTTATTTGAAAAAAAACAAAACTCATGATTTAAAACTTAAAAAATTAAAATCTAATTGAATGTAAATTTAAGAGACTAAAGATTATACTAACCTTAAAATATTCCTTATAAATTTAAATACTTGTACAATTAAATAGGGTCATATTTTGAAGTCACCCATGTGACGAAATTAACTACTTAGATACAGAGAAGAGAATGACAATTTAAGAATTGTGATTAACAATTTGAATATAAAAAATAATAATTTAAAGAAAATAAATCCTTGACAAAAAACTATCTCACTGGATCCCCAGAGGCTAGTGAGGGTTCCTGCTTTTCATAAGAAAAAATAAAAAATGAGGGTCATTTTTATAAAAACATTTAAATTTTAAAATTTCAAATTCATGTTTATTACCTATTTGTTATTTTGCTAGTTTATAAAGCATTTTGGATTTTTATAATTTAAATGGTATTTTTTCCATCATTTTTCTAAAATGATTTATAAATTAAATAGGGAGGATATTTATACTTTTTTTATTTTGATAATTTAAACCCATATCCAAAGGAAGACCGGCACATTCATCAAGCACTCAACTAGATTTTAGTCGCATTTCTTTCGTTTGTTCATACCTTTTAATAAGGTCAAAAAAATATATGACTGAATTTAGTAATTTTCTATTTTATAATATTTTTTTTTCAAGGTTTATATTTTTTTTCAAATGGATTTTTTTGTCATTTTCCCCTATTTTTTTATAATAATACTATATAAGTTGGGTCGATGCCACGATGGCACCAGAGAAAGTCGCCATTCTTAAAATAATATAATAATATATATGGAGACTTTGGATTATAGGTTTTTTTTTTCTACCTTGATATTTAAGGGCTGGAGTATAGATAATAATGATAATGATGTAATTGATTTTAAAATGAACCCTAATGTAATACTGCCTCTGGTCCTTACAATTAGATATTCTACCCGATTCTTAATATAAGAGTTAGTTAATTTTTTTGAAAAAACTAAGAAAGTTAAATAAGTTACTTAGTCATAGCATATGTCATGTATAATTAGATTATATATTAGTTTATAAGTCAAGTAAATTAATTTTAACAAAATAATAAATATAAATACTTTAATGTAACTTATTTAAATTTCTTTTTTTTAAATCAACTAATTTTTATATTAAAAACTAAAGATAGTATATTGTGATTCAAACAGGACGTTGTACTACTCCCTTCAATCCTAAATATAAGACAAAATTAACTTTTTTAGGAGAGATTAAAGAAGCTAAATAAGTTACTTAATCATATCATGTGTTGTATATCATTAAAGTATATATCAGTTTATAACTTTGACAAAATAGTTTAGAGAAAAAATGAAAAATATAAATATTTTAAAGTAATTTAATTAGTTTTCTTAAAATTTTTAAAAAAATTAATTATATCTTATATTTAAAACCGACGAAAGTATAACATAATCATATAATAAAAAGGGAAAATCCCTGTAAAATACTCTTGAAATAGGGAATTCCCTATTTGGTGCAATGAAAAACGAAATTCCTGATCAGTCTGGAGGTAGGAATCAGGGATTGTAAATTTCAGTGGAAATAACACAACTAGCCTTGGAAAAAAGCCTGCTGAAATGCATGAGCGGGAAAGAACGGAAGGGAAAAAACATGAGAGAGGAAAGAAAGGATGGTGGCGGGAGGAAATACGTAAGTTTCAGAAGGATTGAAAGTTGAAGACAAAGCAGAGATAACCGACGGTAAGTAATTCTTGTGTAGAAATGATGTTTGTGTTGTGAATCTTCCATCTTCCTCTTCTGAAATTGTGAACAGTTGTGATGGGTTTCTGGTAATGGACGCTTGCTTTTATGGGTAAGGGGGTGTTGGTTGAAGATGGAGAAATGTTGCAACTTTAAGGTAATAGGAGATTGTTGATGGTTGTGTGGTGGATTTCATTGTGTTTGGTGGTATGAATGGTGAAGATTGTGGGTTTTTCGTTGTTGGGGGCACTCATAGGAGTTAACCGTAATGGCTGCTGCGAGCTATGATAAAGCTTAGCTTTTTGGTTGGAGGATAGTGTTGTTTTTAGTGAAGAATGAGATGTAAAGAGATACTGTGTTGTTATTAATGGTACAAGGAGGGTAATGCTATGGGGGTGTTGTTAATACTGAAAATGGAGATGTTAAAATGAATGGTGTTGTTGTTAATAGTTCATGGAGGGTGATGATAGGGGGCATTGTTAATAATGGGGATGGAGAAGTTGAAATAAATTGTGATGTTAATTGAGAATACAGAGTTGTTAAAATATATTGTAAAATACAACATGTTGCTGTTGATACTAGATATAGGATGATGATATGTGGACGATGTTGTTAATAGTGAATATGAGAATGTTAAAACATATGGGTTTGTTGTTAATTACCCCTATTAATTTGACAATGAAATGAGCAATTACTCTGTTTAAAAAATAATAGTTGACAAGATTACTTAACTGACATAATGATAAATGGCTTTGTTTAATTAATTATTTATTTTTGGCAACAGAGATATGTGCCTTACAAGATCCCCAATCATTGGCAGCTGAGATATGTGCCTAACAGTACATGTCAAGAGTAGCTTGGGAGAGCAACAAGTAGGGGACCATTATCAACAATAGTTTCATAATTAACAACTGCATACTCTTGTTTGACAACTTTCTTATCTTTTTTTACAATTGACAAGATTGCGAACTTGTGACTTCCTGATACCTCTGAAAACAAGGGAGGTAATAACAACTTGAGTTTCAATATTAATAACTACACTTTCTTTATTAACAACTTTCGTATTTTGTTAACCAACTTAAAAATTTCATAATAGTACATGTCGAGGGTAGCTTGGGAGAGCAACAATTGGGGGACCATTAATGACAACAGTTTCATATTTAACAACGTCATGCTCTTTTTTAATAACTTTCTTATCTTCTTTGACAACTGACAAGAGGGGCAATAGCAACTTGAGTTTCAATATTAACAACTACACTTTCTTTATTAACAACTTGCATATCTTGTTAACCAACTTAAAAATTTCATAACAGTACATGTCGAGGGTAGCTTGGAAGAGCAACAAGTGGGGGATCATTATCAACAATAGTTTCATAATTAACAACTGCATACTCTTGTTTGACAACGTTCTTATCTTTTTCTTACAACTGACAAGATTGCGCACTTCTGACTTCCTATGACCTCTGAAAACAACAGCAGGCCAATAACATCATGCCTTTCATTAGTAACAACTTGTTGGTCTTGGTTAACACTATAAACTTATTATTTAACAACTTTACTATTCTTGTTACCAATTTTGTTGGAGGAAAACAAAGACATGCCCAAAGGGAAATTCAGCCACATTTAGTGTCACATAACACAGTGAAAGCATAAACATAATTACATATGTTGCATAATCATATTAACATAAGAGCATTATATGCGCCATAATTACAGTAATATGATATCATAATATCCTGCATAATTACATAACTGCATAAGGTACACCCTTAAAGCTATAATAGTGGATGTTTGGCACCTGTACATTTGTAATGACAAGGGAACATTAACATTGCACTTCACCCTAATGTTTCTTTGTTAGAACCAAAAAATGAAGACATATGCAGCAACCCATTTCCCAAAAAAAACTATACATATTACTTCAATAGGCTTGCTAACTATGAACATGGTAACTTCAGGAAATTCACATTACTATCAACAACTTTACTTCAAAATATTGTAGCTCCTTATATCTGGAAAATGGTTACTTTAAAAGATGATTTTTGCCAAATTCAGTTTGAATTTGGTTTTTTGCATTTCCATCTAGTATGCCTTGCTTTATGGCATATTCCACGGTGGTAAATCTTCTTATTCTGGAATTGTGATTCACGCCTACTGGTTCTTGGCCTTCTAGCACGTCTGGTTGTCCTAGGGGCTAGGTGTAGGTGCACTCTCTATTCCATAAAGTAGCTTATTAGATTCTCCAGCAATTTCAGCCATCGTACACAAAGCAATACTTTCATAGTACCACGCTTCATCTTCATTTTCCACACTGGTTTGACAGTCAATAGATCTTCCTTGTGAGAGTCCAAAGGAATTTAAATATCTACAGTCAATTACAATAACAACTTTTGTTACTTAATAACCCACAACAATTTCACAAATAACAACTATCATCCTTAAAAAATTTGCACTTACATTTGTGGGTCATCTGATATGTGGCATACATTATTATTTCCTTTTGCTTCTATATACACATGGCCACTCCTATCATTGTATTCAAAAAAATTTTCATCTTTACCATCATCATTTAAATCTATTAGTGCTTTCATCAAACCTCATTGCATACTTCATCTCACACATGTTGATATCAATACCAAGCCATAATGATATCATCAACCTCAAATCTCTAAGTATTATCACCTCTTTCAAGCACTTCAACTTCACATAACCACCATTATATTTAATTTTACCTTCATCATTCCACACAAATTTCCCTCCTACATGAAAATAACAAAATAGTTCTTTCACAGATGTTGTGCCTTTGTTGCATGTCATTTTACATGCCTGCCTGCAAAAAAAATGAAATAATTAATTAAACAAAGCCGCTTATCATTATGTCAGTTAAGTAATCTTGTCAGCTATTATTTATAAAACAGAGTAACTGCTCATTTCATCGCCGAACAGGGGTAATTAACAACAAAGCCATATGTTTTAACATCCTCATATTTACTATTAACAACATCGTCCATATATCATCACCCTGTATCTAGTATCAACAACAACACGTTATATTTTACAATATATTTTAATAACTCTGTATTCTCAATTAGCATCACAACTTATTTCAACTTCTCCATCCCCATTATTAATAATGCCCCTTATCATCACCCTCCATGAACTATTAACAATAACACCATTCATTTTAACATCTTCATCTTCAGTATTAACAACACCCCCTATAGTATTGCCCTCCTTGTACCATTAACAACAACACGTATCTTTTCACATCTCCTTCTTCACTAAAAACAACACCATCCCCCAACTAAAAAGCCTCAGCTTTATCACAGTGCACTACAGCCATTACGGTTTACTCCCGCGAGTGCCCCCAACAACAAAAAACCCACAATCTTCACCATTCATACCACCAAACACAATGAAATCCACCGCACAACCATCAACAATCTCCCATTACCTTAAATCTGCAACCTTTCTCCATCTTCAACCAAGACCCCCCTTACCCATAAAAGCTAGCGTTCATCAACAGAAACCTATCACAACTGTTCACATTTTCAGAAGAGGAAGATGGAAGATTCACAATACAAACATCATTTCTACACAAAGAGTTACTTACCGTCAGTTATCTCTGCTTTGTCTTCAACTTTTAAGCCTTCCGAAACTTACGTATTTCCTCCCGCCACCGTCCTTTTCTTCCTCTCTCATGTTTTTTTCCTTCCTTTCTTTCCCACTCTTATACATTTCGGCAGGCTTTTTTTCCAAGGCTAGTTGTGTCATTTCCACTGAAATTTACAATCCCTGATTCCTACCACCAAACTGATCAGGGATTTTTTTTTTCACTGCACCAAATAGGGAATTCCCTATTTCAAGCGTATTTTATAGGGATTTTCCCTAATAAAAATTCTTTTTCCAACTACAAGCTTATAGCCCAATTGGCAACCATCAGATCAACATTAAATTCTACGTTGTATGCCCAATGTTCCTAAATAAGGGGGCGAGGAATCTTTTTATTTCTTTCCTCCTCTTCTCATTTTGTTCAAATGGTTTAAATTTGGGTTTTTATAAAATTATTATTAAAATTTTAAATTCTATAAAAAAAGAAAATTTAGATTATGAAATTTTGATATGAATAATTTAATTCTTAAAAAAAAGTATTTTATATTGAGCTAGATTTAAGAGATTCAAATGTTGATCTTGTAATTAGAAAGGAAAAAATTGCAAGGGAAAAAGAAGAAGTTCATCATCCCACATAGGGGTAGGTATGTGGTCCTCTTTCTATGGGGTGAAAGGGTTTTCAATTGTCCAAATTAAAGAAATTTTTTTTTTTGTAAAAAAATTAAGGGAAAATGACGGGAAAAAAAGCTTTAAAATTGCACAATCCCAAATCAGATTCGTTATCAAGAGTTGATAAGGGAATATTGAGACTTAATAAGCAATTCACAACTTATGTTTTGCGAAATACCTTATTTAAGATTTTACAATTTCAAAATTCTTTTTCTATTATTTTCCCAAAAATTAATTAAATATTGAAATAATAGACAGTTCATCCACATAGATTGTCGCATGGGAAACTAACTAGTATTAGGTACACCATTTACTATTCTTATTAGGGTTAAGGTGCATATTTGTTTGGAAGTTTTTGTTGGAAATTGTGCCCTAAGGGCCAATCATTGTACTTTGAACATTATTATTTTAATGAAATTTCTCCATTCTGTTATCATATTATTTGCATGTTAACTGTGATAATTGTATCCTTGGATAATTCATAAAGATTGTCTTAAAATGTCCCTGGTCGGTCATCTATGTGGGAGCAGAGATGAAACAAGATCAGTATGACTTTGATAAGATATGGAGATACGAATCAAAGTCTTAGGCACTTGTAAGAGTACAAGGTGCTGGACCGACCCACTATGAGACAGCTACATGGATCAAGTCATAAGCTTTTCTCATGTATAACCACGTCACAATGCCCTTAGACCTGAGGTCATCATGGATTCCTATATGAGAGTTGCTAAGCTTTGAACTAGTCAAAAGTCACTTTTGACCGGGTGATGATAAATGCTACGATCAGGCTTGGTGGTGTTTCATGCAGAGGAATATGAATGATCAAGATGAAATTTGTCCCTCACATTAGTAGAGAGATATTACTGGGCCCCTCGATGAGTGAGTCTGAGAAATGTATGGCCATACTATGATGGAAAGGAGTTTCCGTCTCTATTATCAGGCTACTCAGGAATCGAGAAAGTAATGGTCAGGAACAAGAGGATGACATTATCCATGCCTTATCCTTGATTGATATATCGTATGACAAAAGGGACGTGACATGGTTGTATGACAGGTTGCATCGTGATAACGATTCTCATATGAATTGGGTAGTCATAATGTCTTGCTAGAGGCCGCTTGCGACTTTTGGGTTAGTATAGTTATTGGCCCACTACCAACTTCATATGGGCCTATAGGGTCGCACACAAGAATGACCCAACATGAGATAATGTTTAATTTAGGGTGGACGAATTATATATATATATATATTTATAATAAAATTCATTTATGTATATATATTATATGATATTATTATATTGTGTTAGTTTTAAATTTAATTTATTGAGATATATTAAATTTAATAACTAACATGATAGAGATATAGTATTTCATATTTAATTTATGAAGATCAATTAAATCTAATGGCTCTTTATTTGAATTAAATAAATAGGTTAAATTAAAACTGTTGGATAGATTTAATTTAAACTGAATTTATTTAATTAGCTCATCAAGATAATTAATAGTTAATTAATTTCGAAATTAATGATGATTAATTTTGAAATTTGAAAATAGCCCTCATAAGTTATAAACTTGATAGAGCAGGTATATTGATATACACATGAGAATTGAGAGCCGCAAGGAAACCCTATGAGACATTAGATGCGCTAGCACGCAGTCTCGGTTGGAGAGCATTCGTGTGGATACCGGTAGAGGGAGCGGACCTGATGTGTTGGCTCCTAGAGATCGTGAAAACCCTGAATGAAAAAAGGTATGAATTCTTCTAACTCGATTTAAATGCCGTTGATAGATCCTCGATTAGGATCGGTAAAAATTTTTAAAAATTCTTCCGCTGTACCTGCCGATCCTAACAGTTTTCACTCATGAGTGATTGGCAACCAAAAGGTTTTTGGGTTAAATTTCTTTAAGGAGTTTTCAAATTGTAGCAATGTACCGGCTATTATCTATGTTAAATTTGACTGTTAATTGGTTAAATATGTTGAGCTGGTAGGTTAACGTGTTGTCCTTTTCATTTTTTGGTTAAGGTGAAACTTCACCTAACAAGTTTTCACCTATGAGTGCTAGATATCCAAAAGTTTTACTTTTGGGTTCAATGCTGCCATGAAAATTTTCAAATCATAGTAATGTTGACTTACAGTTAAAAGGATGTTAATTTTGACTGTCAAATGAATTTATTTGACTATATACACTTTCACATGACACCAAGTTATCACAACTCATGTCGTTAAAGATATTAATATGTCATTAATACATGTAACAGATCGCAAGTCCGATTTATTATTAATAAGAACCATGACGTCATTTCGTCTGCAAAAGAACAACATTTCTTACACATTTGTTAGTTTTTTTTGTGCCCATGACACATTTGTTTGTTTGATCATATCACTTCATTCTCTCTTTTAACAAAGGGGAATATAATCCTTATTATAAAATTTATAACCCCATTTGAAAACGAAGAATTTGCATAAAAAGGAGGAGCCTACATTCTCTAAATGGTAATAAAGTAGAAGATTTGATTTCTGGTCGCAGGACAAACTGAGGGAGAATGTCGTGAACAAGGCTATCGACAATCCTCTTCCGTTGTACTCTAACAATGTCAAAATAGGCCAGTACCTCTTCAATTTTCTCTTTACCACACAAAATATTTCCACTTCTTCACTTCTTTATATGATCTTGCTACTCGTTTCGCATCCCAACATTTTGTCAAAGGTTAGGGAGGAAGTCAACGGAAACTTGTAGGGATCTTTTTTTTTAGAAAATTTTCCCTTTTTATAAGGAAAAATGTCAAAAAAAAAAACTCTTAAAATATGAAAAAGACAAATCCATTATTTGAATTTACATAATACCATATTCCTTTGCATGCAGCAAAAATAGATTTGCAAATCTTGGAAAAAGACATTTTTTACCCCTCAACACTCTCATTTGCAAAAAAATCATCACACACATCTCCCTCCATCTTCCCTTTGCCAATTCTCCTTCTTCATCCACTTCATTCATATTGACAAAAGACAGGCAAGCATCTAGTTGGGCTATATTAAGAAGTCACCGAGGTCAAACTCGCAGAACTCCTCCTTCCCAAATTGTTGAATCAACAACATAAAGTTGACGTCCAACAAACTCAGTGGCTCGTCTATGTCGAACATGAACGCATCCACAACTCCATAACAGAAATCATCGGACGCCGTCGAATCTCCATCATAGGGAATAGTGGAAGTGGGACACGCCACCATGTCAAAGTATGAAATTGTTCCTTTAGTGCTGGGACTTTCATTGATGCGACAATTGACGTCAGTGTCCTTCACACTCAGACGTGACTTCTCCACCATGTCGAGGGTTGCCAGCCATACCCTTTCCCTCGATTCGGGTCCTAAATCTTGGCGGCCCAATGACCCCTGGGCCTCTGGCGAATGCCCCTAAACTTCTTATGGTAGAGAGAGGCGGGGGATGTAACCCCCGTCCTCATCAAGGACATGATTAGTGTTTAAACATGTTTAAAAATTGAATGGAAGATCGATAGTAATTAAAAAATTTTTACCAAGTCAATACAACAAGATCTCTATTCATTTTGAAGTAAAAACAATTTGCCTGTTCGGTTTGTCACATATACAATATCAGAGTACTAACAAAATTTCTAACATTCACCCGGAATAATATCATTAATCCAAGAGTTTCAAAGGGCATCATTGCCCATCTCAGCTTCCCATACCGGGGATTACACAACTATATTATTCTATGGTCCACAAAATATATACATACTGTTAGATCCCAAGTTTTGATGATAATAAAAGGTAAATGTATGCAAAGTATGGTTTTATAAGTCTAAAGAATGATTACAAAGTTACCAAATGCATATGGCAAAGTTTTGTAATGTCTGCTGTCAGATTTAACTGATGCACTCGAGCAACAGAGCTAGCACTCGAGCATGATGATCTTTTGCACTCGAGTAGATACGAGTGTTAGACAAAAAGTATTTGCCCAAGAGCAAATTACTGTCAATTTTACTGATGCACTCGAGCATTGGAGATAACACTCGAGCATCAGGCTCTTTCTCACTCGAGCACATGCAAGTGTTGGACAAGAAGTGTTTGGCTGAGAGCAATTACTGTCACTCTTACTGATGCACTCGAGCATTATAACCAACACTCGAGTATGAAGCTGGTTTGCACTCGAGCACTAGTGAGTGAGGGACTGCAAGTGTTTGGCCGAGAGTCATGAAGATCAGAGAAGCACAATGCTGATGACAAGACTATATTACATGAGAATATTCTTCTCACTCGAGCAGGAGTATGTGTGCTCGAGTGAGGGCCCACATCACCTGCGAGTGCAAAATCACACTCTTGCTAAAATGGTATGCGAGTGTTGTCCAGAAACGGGTCTCTTAGTGTAAAGAACAAGGACACTCGAGCAGAAGGAGTTGTGCTCGAGTGAGGCCCCACATCACTCGCGAGTGAGAAAATGAACTCTCTGAAATCATGTAGAAGTGCAAGTGTAAAACAGAAGAACAAGGAGAAAATATGTGAGTTCACTCGAGTGAGGCCCCACATCACTCGATGTGCTCGAGTGAGGCCCCACATCACTCGCGAGTGAGAAAATGAACTCTCTGAAATCATGTAGAAGTGCAAGTGTAAAACTGAAGAACAAGGAGAAAATATGTGAGTTCACTCGAGTGAGCCTCCTCAGTGCTCGGTGATACTCTGCCAGAAGACAAAATACACCAGTCTTACAGTGTTCAATCCGAATATAGTTTAATGATATTTATTTACTTATTATCACTTATTATTATTATTTAACATCATTTTGAATGTATTATAAGTGTGATACAGGAGGTTGAATGTTTGAAATAAACATACGCGAAGGAAGTCAAACAACGGTAGACAACATCATTACAAGCACGTACCTACCGCGTTCAAAGATTTTAAATGTACGCATGCCGTTCCATAGTAACATGCCTCACTCCACAATGATCATTATTCAAACGGGAAAAATTGAACGTCTATAAATATAGAGTTCCAGAGATCGTAAAAAACAATGAAGCACAAGAATTCACATAATCAAATTCACGAGTCTCTGTTATTCATATTTTCTCTGTATTCATATTGTTCTTCAGTGTTTATCGTACTTGCTCTGTAAGAGAGTTTATATACATTTCAAATTCTATTTTCATTTGATCTCAAGGTATTGGGACCTTGAGAGGGTAGATATCCTTACGAGAGAAGCAGTTGAGAGAATTCCTAGTAAAACCTTCCACTCATAAGACTTATAAGATACAAGCAGTAGAGAATGTTGCTGCTCGTAAAACTTACAGTGGTATAAGCAAGAGAGAACGTTGCTGCTCATAAGACTTGTATACGTAAGCAAGTGAGAAAGGTCATAGGTTGTTTTTCTGCACGTAAGACTTGTCGTAAGGGGGAGAGAAATTTCTTAGTGTGAGAATATTTCTGCTCGTAGTCCATTCAAGGACAATTGTTGTTTTGTGTCATTCTAAGAGCCCAATGAATATTGGAAGCATAGTGAAAATCTCAGTAGGTTTTGATCTCTGAGGACTGGACGTAGGCCTGGTTTTAGGCCGAACCAATATAACTCTCTGTGTACTAATCCTCTCAATTCTACTCTATCTACAACTTCTATCATATCACCGCATCAAACGAAAATTTATCACATCACCCAATTCACCCCCCTCTTGGGTGAAGCTTGCCTCTTTCTTTGGTATCAGAGCAAGGTCTTCTCCGAAGAGCCTAAAAGCTTGAGAAGGATCTAATAAATGGCAACAATGGATGAAAACATTCTTCCAGACGGAGCTTCAATCACTAGACCTCCTGGTTTTGCTGGAGAACATTTTTCGTTTTGGAAAGCTAAATTCAGAGTGTTCATGATGGCTAACGAGTACGGTTTATGAAATGTAATACAAGATGGTGACTATGTTCCAATGAAGAAAATCAAAGATAGAGTCGTTAAGAAAAGCCCAAAGGAGTTTGACGAAGATGATAAAAGGTTAGTAACGTTAAATAGTAAAGCTATTTTAATGATACAGAGTGCTCTCAGTCAAAAGGAATATTTTTGAATCTGCACTCTACCAACTGCCAAAGATATGTGGGATGCTCTTGAAATCGCTTACGAAGGTACATCCGGAATCAAAGAAAATAGAGTCAATACTCTAATTACAGAGTATGATCTATTTCGTATGAAACCTAGAGAAGGAATATCAGAATTCGAACTCAGGTACACTCATCTTGTTAATCAACTATCTGCACTTGAAAAATCCTTTGACCAAAATTCCCAGGTAAGAAAGATTCTTGATATTCTTACGAAAGAATGGGAAGCGAAGGTGACAGCTATCGAAGAAGCTAAAGGAGAGTCAATGAGATTCGTAGCTGCTCTCTTTAGTAGCCTTTCTGAGTATAAAGGAAAGTTGAGATTCAAGAAAGAACTAGAAGAGTTCGATGATAAAAAGAAAAAGGGAGTTGCACTTAAGGCTATCAAGGAAGAAGAATCTTCCAAAAATGAAGATGTTCCTAATGATGATGATATGGGAATGATCATGAGAAAATTCAAGAAGTTCTATAGAAGAGGTAAAAAGAACTTTAAAAATTATCAAGTTGGACCAAGCAAGAAAGAAAACAAAGAGCAACAGATGGTATGCTATGAATGTGGGAAGCCTGGACATATCAAATCCAAATGCTTCAGAAACAAAGATAAAAAGAAGTAGAAAAAGAAAGCATACATATCATCTATCTGGGGTGATAGTTTGTCGGATGAAGAAAGCGACAATGACGAAGTAGCAAATCTATGCTTGGTAGCCAAAGAAGAAGAATAGGATTCTGAGGTAAGTGATTCTGAACCTACTTATGATGAGTTATTATCTGAATATAATGCATTGCATACAGAATTCATCAAGGTAGCTAAAGAAATGGTTAGTTATAAGAAGAAAGTAAAGGAATTAGAAAATACTGTCATATCATCATGTAAAGTATGTGAGGAGAAAGATAAGAAAATAAGAGATTTAACAAAAAATGTGGAAAAATTTACTAAGGGAAGTGAAACTCTTAAAGTCATTCTAAATTCTCAGAAAGTTTTCTTTGATAAATCTGGAATTGGATATAGGTTCGATCATGATAAGAATAGAGGAAATAAGAAGAATAGCAGTAGAACTTATCTTAAATATTTCAGGAATTCTGTGCATACATCAAATCCATTCGCATCATGTAGTTATTGTAATAAGAAAGGACATTATACTTCATCATGTTATTTTAATAAAGGACAAGTTATTGGCACGTATAAATGGGTTCCGAAAGGGACACATAATTACATACTAACCACAAAGGACCCAAGAAAGTGTGGGTACCTAAAACTTGATCACCTTACTCTAGGTATGTCTCAAAGCATCATGAGCAAACAAGTGGTATATTTCGAGACACATGACTGGTGACAAAAATAAGTTTACCATGCTAGAAACCAGAGAAGGAGGAAAGGTAATATTTAGAGGTAATCAATCTGGACGTATTGCTGGAATTGGTGAAGTGGGAAAATCCGATGGTGTTCAAATCAACGAGGTATACTACGTTGAAGGATTATGCCACAACCTCTTGAGTATAAGTCAAAGCACCGACAAAGATAACTAGGTGATCTTTGATTCAAAAGAATGCTTGATAGTAAACAAGAAAGATCTGCCACTAAACAAAGAATCTATCAAGGCAAAGATCCGAGCTCAAAGGGACGGTAACTGTTATACTATTGATTTAAATTCAAATTCTTCTGAAAATTGTTTTCTTACCAGATCAAAGGAAAGTTGGTTATGGCATAAGCATATGGCTCATGTTAATATGAACCAACTTGACAAAATGATTAGAAAAGATTTAGTTATTGGTCTTCTTAAACTAAAATTCAAAGATAACATGATTTGTGAAGCATGTCAAAAAGGCAAACAAACTAAATCTTCATTCAAAACAAAGTATGAGATTTCTACTTCCAAACCTTTACAATTACTTCATATGGATTTGGTGGGTCCAACAAGAGTAAAAAGTTTTAGAGGAAATCTATATACTTTAGTAATTGTCGATGATTTTACAAGATTTACATGGACTATATTTATTGCTTCAAAAGATGAAACATTTGTTGAATTTATTGCGTTTGCTAAAAAGGTCCAAAATGAGAAAGGTATTTCTATGGTTTCTATTAAGACAGACCATGGTGGAGAATTTGATAATCAACTCTTTGAAGACTACTGCAACAACGAAGGAATAGATCACAACTTCTCTGCACCTAGAACACTCCAACAAAATGGAGTAGTAGAAAAAAAGAACAGAGTCCTCATAGAAATGGCGAGAGCAATACTTAATGAAAAAGAAATGTCACAAGTGTTCTGGGTAGATGCAATGAGTACTGCATGCTACATATCAAATCGAGCATATATTCGCAAGTCACTTGGAAAGACACCATATGAACTCTACAAAGGAAGAAAGCTAAATCTTGCTCATCTACACATCTTTGGATGCAAGTACTTCATTCACAACAATGGTAAAGAAAACTTAGGTAAATTTGATTCAAAGTCTGACGAAGGATTATTTCTAGGATATTCTAATAGAAGTGAAGCTTATAGAGTTTTTAATAAAATAACATGTACAGTTGAAGAATCTATTCATGTTGTGTTTGATGAACTTGACTCTTAGACAAAACATGTTGATGAAGAAGAAATGGACTTGGTAAAGAAAAACAAAACTATTTCAAAACAGAATGATTTTGAAACAAATGATTTTCAAAATATAGAAGATGTCGATGATCATGCTCAACCAAAAGCATGGAGATATATTAAAGATCATCCAATTGATCAAGTAATTGGAGATATTCACGAAGGTGTCAAAACCAGAAATAGAATTCTCAATGAGGTAACTTTCTCTACTTTTATTTCTAAAATTGAACCTTCTAATATGGAAGAAGCTTTATCTGACAATGATTGGGTTATTGCTATGCAAGAAGAATTAAATCAATTCCAAAGAAATCAAGTTTAGGATTTGGTTCCTCGACCTAAAGATCATACGGTTATAGGGACCAAATGGGTTTTCAAAAACAAACTTGATGAATCAGTAATCATTGTGAGAAACAAAGCAAGATTGGTGGCCAAAGGCTATAATCAAGAAGAAGGTATTGATTATGAGGAAACATATGCTCTAGTGGCAAGATTGGAAGCAATACGAGTACTCTTAGCCTTTGCTTGCATTAAAGGTTTTAAACTTTATCAAATGGATGTGAAAAGTGCTTTTCTAAATGGTTATATTATGGAGGAAGTATATGTAGAACAACCTCCTGGTTTTAAAGATGAAACAAAGTCTGATCATGTTTTCAAACTTAAGAAAGCTTTATATGGTTTGAAACAAGCACCTAGAGCTTGGTATGAAAGACTAAGCAAGTTTCTTCTTGATCAAAATTTTGTCAGAGGAAAAGTGGATACAACTCTTTTCATCAAACATAACAAAGATGATATTCTAATTGTTCAAATTTATGTTGATGATATTATTTTTGGTGCTACTGACGAATCTATATGTCAAGAATTTTCTAAGATTATGTAGGGAGAGTTTGAGATGTCCATGATGGGAGAATTGAACTTCTTTCTTGGACTTCAAATCAAGCAAAAGAAGAATGGTATATTTGTGTCTCAAACTAAGTATTTGAAAGAGTTGTTGAAGAAGTATGGATTAGATAATGCTAATGGAGCTGATACTCTAATGAGTTCTACAACTTTATTGGATGCTAATGTAAAAGGTCCTAGCTTCAACATTACTAAATATAGAGGAATGATTGATTCATTACTCTATCTTACAGCAAGCAGGCCAGATATTCAGTTCAGCGTTGGAATGTGTGCGAGGTATCAATCCACTCCTAAGGTATCACATGCAGAGACAGTGAAAAGAATCTTCAAATATCTAGGAGACACTTCAGAACTTGGCTTATGGTATCCAAAAAGAGGAAACGAGTATTTAATGGCATATTTAGATTCAGATCATGGAGGATATAAAACTGATAGAAAAAGTACTAGTGGTTAATGTCAATTCCTTGGAGGCTATCTGGTATCATGGTTCAGCAAGAAGCAGAACACATTTTCATTATCCTCGACTGAAGCTGAATATATATCTGTAGCAAGTTGTTGTTCTCAAGTATTATGGTTGAAACAACAACTTCAAGATTTGAGGATATACTTAAATGAGATTCCAATTTATTGTGACAATACTAGCACCATAAGCTTAACCAAGAATCCTGTTCAACATTCAAGAACCAAACACATAGACATCCGACATCATTTCATTCGAGATCATGTACAAAAGAAGGATGTCAAAGTAGAATTCATACCAACGCACCTTCAACTTGCTGACATATTCATAAAGCCAATAGCTAAAGATCAATTCCTATATATTCGAAGAGAATTGGGAATGGTTAATCCCAATGAGTTGTAAGTTTTCTTATTAATTATTTTATTTAAATGAATTTTTGATGATAACCATATTGACTTTGGCATCAGAGCATTAGAAATTGTTTTTGTAGGTCTGTCACTCGAGCACAAGAAGTGTCACTTGAGTGACAAGCTCATGCTCACTCGAGTCAATCAACCCTGTTCGAGCACAGAATTATTGAAAATAGTCTGTTTCTAAGCATGTAAAATAGGAGTAAACAGAGGAGATAAAAATACCAAGAGACTATATAAAGTGCAACAGTTAAAATTGATCTCACTCGGGTGAGAGAGATCATCACTCGAGCATGGTATGAACATGCTTGAAGTGAAGAAAAAGCACTTGAGCAGAAAGGAAGAAATTCTTACAAGTGCCTACTCAAAGCATGGTTACTCAAATGATTTTGGAGGATTTGAGTACAAAGATGAAAAATATAGCAAGAAATCTTTAAACCAGGTACGCTTTTACATGTTTTATCAAAATTGTCTGAATATCACTATAGCACAGTATGATCACACTCGAGCACAGTATGAATAACACTCGAGCACTAGAGTTATTGCTCGAGTGTTGCAACTTACATCAGTTACGCGATAGCTTAGACTGTCACACTTCCTGCTCTCACTCGAAGCGTTGCATCACTTGAAGGTCGCCTCTCTTCACCTCCAACCATTACCCATCGATCAAACATCTCCTTTTGCCTCAAATCACCGTTACAACTCTTCAATCTTCTTTATAAGGTGAGATTTAACCTCAGAGTCTCTCATTCGGTGCCTTAACTCTCTGAAATATTCTCACTCATCTTCAGTAAATCTTTTATTCTTGTTCTTTTCATTTCATTTCTAAATGTCTAGAACTAAGATTCCTGTTATTGCCCAAAGATTTCATTCACCCTCTCCCACTCATTATGCTGCTAGTTCTTCAGGAACTCCGGTACCAACACCTTCATCTCCTATAATGTCTTCTTCACCTATACCTCTTCCTAAACCCAAAACCAAAAAGAGAACTCCGGCCAAGAAACCTTATCCTAAACCTTAAATAGCCAAGAAGGATCAACCTCCGCAAAAGAAACCAAAGGGTGTGGTTTTCAAAGAACCAATAATTACCCGGTCTCAATCCAAAGAGATCAAAGGAAGAGGAAAGAAGAAGGACACTGAGCAACCATAACAATCCTCTTCTTCCTCTGATGACACATTCAATATACAACTCAGGGAAGCAATGGAGAGGTCAAAACTTGACAAGTTGGTTGGCAAAATTGCTTCTCAAGCCGGTGTTTCAAGTTCACATCATGTTGGGCAATCCAGTGCGGCTGCTTCAGGGGTACCTTCTACATCATAGGCTCCAGAGGAAGAACAAGTCACAAGTCCTCCTGAAGGTTTCAATGTTGAGGAACTGAAGCCACTACAACAGAAGGTATACGATACTGAGTTTGCACATAGACATTTCTGTCCTATAGTTTGTGTGAACTTAGATTATTTAAAGAAGAATTGTCATTTAGATTTATACCCTTATCTTGGATTCTATGCTCCCTGGCTGAATATTCACATTCCTTATTCACCCTCTGTCGTGAAAACCTTTTACTACAACATGAAATCCCATAGCATTAAGTCTAGGGCAAGAGAATTGATTGAGGAAGCAGTATCTACCACTATTAGAGGTCAATTCATTATGATATCTGCTAAGATTATTAATGACTTACTTGGGTATATTGCACCACCTTCAGATCCACCTACTCTCTCATCCAATGAAGCCTTCCGGTTTTTAAGACCAAATGACCCAATAGGCCCTCTTAATTTTAAGCCTATTGACATGCCTGATTCTTATAGAGCCCTTCACTACTATACTCTCGTAGTATGGTTAACAAGTCCAAAAATTTTACCCATTTTGCTCAGAGAGATTATTATTTGCTAACCTCCTTCCTAGCTGGGAAACAAAGAAATGTGGGGGAGATCATTTTTAGTGAAATGAGAAGATTTTGATTTTCTTCATCAAAATCCACGACTATACCATATCCTCAGATTGTATCCCTCATCCTCATGAAAAATAAAATATGGTACTTGGAAGGAACTGAGAGGGTAATCATTCCAAGGTTTGGCAAGACTCAATTGACTCATATGAGTATCAATCTTCCAGTGAGTCGAACTAGGGCTACATCTCAGAGAAAAGCTACTCCATCAAGAGGTGATGAGGCTCAGTCGTCTGCTCAAGGACAGGTTCCCCTTCCATCTTTCCTAAATGCATCACTCTCCAATCATTTGACTGAAGTGATCAATCAAGTTATGTCTGACTTGAAAAAGGAATTGATGACTGAGTATGAGAAGTTGGTGGACAAGATGGAGTTACAAGTCTTAAAGTTGGTAGACAAGGCTAATACCAACTTTGACTTGATGTTTAAGACTCAAGATGACATGTCAAAAAGGATAACTGAAATAGAGATCTTCTTACGTTCTTACTTTCCGTCTACATCTTCAGAGGTGCCACCTGAGACCACTCCTGCCTCGACTTCACCTCCTCATCCATAGACATATGTTCTCTTCACCGATCCATATTATAATGTTAATATAACTTATGATTGGTCGCCTTCACCACCACCCTCAGCCTCTGTTCCTCAGCTATCATCTCTACCCTTTGTGCTGGTGCCAGTCAACCCTTCCACTGCCATGGTGCCCTTTGTCCCATCATCCGATCTTACTTTTCCTCAGCCCCCTTCTAATGTTGACAAAATGGGGGAGAAGGATGTGTGATGGTTTTCTGAGCTATCATGGGATGTATTGGGTGTTTGGGTAGTTTTTGTGTATTGGGGTAGGATTATGGTTTTTTGAGGTATCATGGGATGAATTGGGTGTTTGGGTAGTTTTTGTGTATTTAGGTAGGATTATAGTGTTATTTTTGGGTTTAAGGTTGTAAATGGGCTTTATGGGTAGTTGATGGTTTATGCTTAATATTGTATGTTTCTTGGTTTATCATTAATGGCTATTTTCAAGTTATTAAGTTTTCTGTTCAGTTTTAATTGTTTCTGTGATACTATGCCTTATCTTGGTTGTTAAGTGTCCAGTGGAAGTATTGCAGGAAACATATGTAGATAAGTGCAAAAATCTGAACTTTGAATCTAAACTTTAGTGAAAATATGCATTTGGAAACATTGATGTTATGTTTTAAAACTTTTTCACTCTAATCAAGCTTTTTCTTAAAACTCATCACAAAGGTTTTGTCATCATCAAAAAGGGAGAGGATGTTAGATCCCAAGTTTTGATGATAACAAAAGGTAATTGTATGCAAAGTATGGTTTTATAAGTCTAAAGAATGATTACAAAGTTACCAAATGCATTGGCAAAGTTTTGTAATGTCTGTTGTCAGATTTAACTGATGCACTCGAGCAACAGAGCTACCACTCGAGCATGATGATCTTTTACACTCGAGCAGATGCGAGGAGACAAAAAGTGTTTGCCCGAGAGCAAATTACTGTCAATTTTACTGATGCACTCGATCATTGGAGATAACACTCGAGCATCAGGCTCTTTCTCACTTGAGCACATGCAAGTATTAGACAAGAAGTGTTTGGCCGAGAGCAATTACTGTCATTCTTATTGATGCACTCGAGCATTATAACCAACACTCGAGCATGAAGCTGGTTTGCACTCGAGCACTAGCGAGTGAGGGACTCTAAGTGTTTGGCCGAGAGTCATGAAGATCAGAGAAGCACAATGCTGATGACAAGACTATATTACATGAGAATATTCTTCTGACTCGAGTAGGAGTATGTGTGCTCGAGTGAGGGCCCACATCACCTGCGAGTGCAAAATCACACTCTTGCTAAAATGGTATGCGAGTGTTGTCCAGAGACGGGTCTCTTAGTGTAAAGAACAAGGACACTCGAGCAGAAGGAGTTGTGCTCGAGTGAGGCCCAACATCACTCGCGAGTGAGAAAATGAACTCTCTGAAATCATGTGGAAGTGCAAGTGTAAAACTGAAGAACAAGGAGAAAATATGTGAGTTCACTCGAGTGAGCCGCCTCAGTGCTCAAGTGATACTCTGCCAGAAGACAAAATGCACCAGTTTTACAGCGTTCAATCCGAATATAGTTTAATGATATTTATTTATGTTACTATCACTTATTATTATTATTATTTAACATCATTTTGAATGTATTATAAGTGTGATACAGGCGGTTGAACGTTTGAAATAAACAGACGCAAAGGAAGTCAAACAATGGCAGACAACATCATTACAAGCACGTACCTACCGCGTTCAAAGATTTCAAACATACGCATGCCGTTCCATAGTAACATGCCCCGCTCCACAATGATTATTATTCAAACGGGAAAAATCAAACGTCTATAAATACAGAGTTCCAGAGATCGTAAAAAACAACGAAGCACAAGAATTCACATAATCAAATTCACGAGTCTCTGTTATTCATATTTTCTCTGTATTCATATTGTTCTTCATTGTTTATCGTACTTGCTCTGTAAGAGAGTTTATATACATTTCAAATTCTATTTTCATTTGATCTCAAGGTATTGGGACCTTGAGAGGGTAGATATCCTTACGAGAGAAGCAGTTGAGAGAATTCCTAGTAAAACCTTCCACTCATAAGACTTATAAGATACAAGCAGTAAAGAATGTTGCTGCTCATAAAACTTACAGTGGTATAAGCAAGAGAGAACGTTGCTGCTCATAAGACTTGTATACGTAAGCAAGTAAGAAAGGTCATAGGTTGTTTCTTTGCACACAAGACTTGTCGTAAGGGGGAGAGAAATTTCTTAGTGTGAGAATATTTCTGCTCGTAGTCTATTCAAGGACAATTGTTGTTTTGTAGCATTCTAAGAGCCCATTGAATATTGGAAGCATAGTGAAAATCTCAGTAAGTCTTGATTTCTGAGGACTGGACGTAAGCCTGGTTTTAGGCCCAACCAGTATAACTCTCTGTGTACTAATCCTCTCAATTCTACTCTATCTACAACTTCTATCATATCACCGCATCAAACAAAAATTTATCACATCACCCAATTCACCCCCTCTTGGGTGAAGCTTGCCGCTTTCACATACAATTGTCCATATGATGACCAAAAACTAAAAAGAAGCTAAGATTACCACCGGCAATCCTAATCGCCCTTGCTCACTTGCTTGTTTCGAGATCTACTTACCCTGGCTAAAATTGTTAATTGGAAAGAGTGAGATTCAAAAGAATCCCAGTAGCAACAGTTTATGTATATGATGCATAATTAAACAAAGCATGTAAGCATATATCACAATGCAGCAATAACAATATTCAAGGCTGAGCTAACATCCACTTCCCCTCAATCATTCAAGGTCGGGCTCACGCCACGGCCTCTATTCATTCAAGGTCATGTTCACGCCACATCCTCTATTCAAGACCAGGCTTACCGCCACGTCCTATAGTCATAATTAAGGACGACATGTTATCATTTATCCCAATACTCAAATGACTCTAGAACACTTAGATTTAGTTATCATTGAAGTCCCTTAGGTGGCTATTAGAAGTCCAAACAAATGCCTAAAGGGTTGGGAAGTACTATCTCAAAGACCACCTTATGATAGTAAAAAGTTTTGATTTTTGGATGTTGGCCGCGGCCAAGGATCTTTGGCTGCAGTCAAAAACATGTCAAAAACTTTTGGGCTGGGGCCAAAATCAAGTCCAAGAGTTTTTGGCTGCGGCCAAGAGTTTTCTGGCTGTGGCCAAAGTCTTCTGGCTGAGGCCAAAAGTAGGTCAAAAGCTTTTTGGCTGCGGCCAAGAAAAATTTCAATTTCTGGGCTGAACTTCCAAAAATCATAACTAATTATAGAAAAATCAAAATAAGGTGATCCCAAATCCTAATTAAAGCTTCTTAAGTCCTCTTTATAGTAAAAATACGAATCAAGGCTGTCGTAACCATACAAATATAGAACTATACGAAATCCCCTACTGCTCCAGAATTGCTTCAAGTTTCAACCCCAAATTTTGGAAAATCATAACTCCTAGCTCACAAATTGAAATGACATGAATTAGATGTCTATTTTGAAGCTTGGGATGTGAACTTTTAGACTGGAAAGTTTTAGAATTTTTTATCACCATTTGCTATTTTAAATTACCATGTAAAGCTGACCACTTGCACAACAATTTACACTTGGCATTTTCCAGAATTTCCAATTTTGTAACTATGTCTCCAATGGTTCCAAAATCCAATCCAGAACTCATTCCCATACAAAATTTCACAAGGAAGCCAATGGAGACATCAAAATGACCAATTTCACATTGCTTTCACAAAATATAACATCAATAACAACACAATGCATTTTTCCAAAATCTTCAAACTCCACAATTCAAACCCAAATTCATTCTACTTATTCAAGACACTTCACAAAACACTAATTCCATAACATCGACATGTCATACCCACAATAACCCACATTTTCGAAAATGAGGCTAGAAATCCCAGAAATTCAAAGCTTAATCAAATACCACAAAACCTAAGTTGAAAGGTTTATCTCACATACCTTAACAACTTTCCCAAAGAAGTTTCTTGCTTCACCAATCCTTAGATTTCCTTTGGTGCCCAAACACCACCAAATGAAAAATCTAAAACCATTAAAATGAAGCCCTCAACCCAAGGAACAATATTAAACAAAAAAGGAGTTTTGGCGTTTGAGATCATTTAGGAAGTCAAATACTCACCTTTTTGCAAGAGCTCTTCCTCCTTCTTAAGCTTCCATGGCTGCACGAAAATGGAGAGAAAAGAGAGAGATGAGAGTGTGAAGAAGAGGGTGGAATGATGGCTTGTGTATTCCCATGCCTTGTTCAGCCGAAATCGAGGGAAGAGGGAGAGAGAGAAAATGATTTTTAATCCACATTTGACTTTTTAATATACTTTCTCTTCATGTAAACTTGCCACATATCTCAAACTCATTGGTTCTCATAAAGTAAGGAACCAATTAGTTACTCTAACCACTCCATTAGTCATTTATTTACTCTTCTCATTTCCTATTAGTTAGTAATTAATTCCTCAATTAATCACTGACTAATTTTTATTCTTTCAATTTCTCCACTAATTATAACATATTAACTGAAATTACCACATAACACATAATAATTCAAACTTTAATTCACAAAATATTCTCAATAATTATCATTAACCCTTAATTAAAATTTAAGATATTGCAGAAAAAACGACAGGCCACTTGAACTGGATGGGGTTGGATTTGGCATAAGTGCGAAAAGTGAGGAAGAAGGAGAATCAGAAGATGGAAAATGGAAGATGGAGGGAGATGCATGTGATGATTTTTTTTTTTTTTTTTTTTTTGCAGATGAGAGTGATAAGGAAGTAAAAAGGGAAAATTCCAAAAAACTACACTCAAAATATACAAAGGACAAATCAGTACAACGAAATTCAGAAAAGACAAATCAGGCGGGTGTCAGAAAAAGGAGGAATCTGTCCTTTTGAAATTTCGGTCAAATTACCAAAATGCCCTTCAGCCCTTAGTCGCAATAACAACATCAGAGTTGTTAATGGCGAATCCTTAGTTGTTAATAGCGAGGTGAGTGTTGTTATTGGCCCTGAAACTTGTTAAGTGTTGAAAGAAGAAATTGGAGTTGTTAATATCGAATCCAAAGTTGTTAATGGCGAGTTATGTGTTGTTATTGGTCCTGAAATTTGTTAATTGTCAAAGAAGAATTGCAGTTGTTAATACCGAATCCGAAGGTGTTAATTCCGATGATCATGTTGTTATTCTGAAGTGTGCATGAAGGGCATTTTGGTAATTTGGCCGAAATTTCAAAAGGACAGATTCCTCATTTTTGTGACACCCGCCTGATTTGTCTTTTCTGAATTTCGTTGTACTGATTTGTCCTTTATATATTTTGAGTGTAATTTTTTAGAATTTTCCCAAGTAAAAAGTGCCTTTTTCTAATATTTTCAAATCCCTTCTTACTACGTGCAAAAGAATATGATATTAATGAAATTCAAATTATTGATTTATCTTTTTTATATTTTGACAATACTTTTTTGATATTTTCCCTATTTATAAAGCAATCCAACTAACAAATCAGCATTGGTTACTCTTCTTCCCGTCACTCATGAATCAAATAATTCTTTTTTTAGACAAGACAAGCATTAAATGACAGGAAATGATAATGTCATGAGCTCTCTGGCATCCACTGTGCATTAATTTAATGCTCCTCAGTGGCTGGAACAGTGGAATATGCTGTAAAGGTCCCGCACTTCCATGGAATTGGAGGGCCCTCGGCATAATTATCCACCACACCAGGCCAACCCAACGAAACAAACACCTTTATTTATCCACCCGAGTGAAAACGACGGATTACCCAAAAAACGAAACAAATATATATAGACGGACATAATTTTTTTTTGATTGACATGCCCACGCATTCCACTTAGGACAAAGGTAAGAATTAAGCTTAAAAATCAAAACCAAGATCCTGTTAAAAAAGCCTAGACAGCTACATATTGAGGACAATAACAAATTAATGCTTAGGCTAAGTGTGCGTTTATATTAATTTTTAAAAAATAATTTTATTATTTATAAAATAAATATATGAAAAGAATTTTATTTCGATATAAAAAAAACTTCAAAAACCACAATTTCATGGTTTTTTAAACACTCAGTGAATCTAATAAAAGTTAATTCAAGCAGGAAATTGAAACATGATTTTGTATGTCACTTGCCCCACTTACCCCAAATAGTTTTTTCTCTTTCCCAAGTAGTTTTTTTATTTCCTTTTATTATTATATTAATATATTCTGTTAGTGACATTTTGATACTTGATAGATAAAAAAGTGGTGGTGTTTTCAATTTTTTTACAATTTTTTAAATATTTGATACTCTACTTAGAAAAGGAAATTACATGAGTAAATGGTGCAATGAATAACAAAAACTGGGAAAGAAATTTTTATATTGTTGAGATTTTAATCAACAAAAGAAATTTTAATATTACCTTATTACTTGGTTTAGAATGGGAGATGAAAAATATTTTTACACAAAATAATATATATAATAATTATAATTATTATTTTGATAAAAATAATTATAAATTACTCGTATAAATGTTATTATAGTATAGGCGAGAGTAAGCAAAAATGGATCGAGCAACATTCATTAGTCATCGCTTTGTTTCTATCTCCGCATGAGATCAGACATCCTTATGCTTGATGCTACAAACAACCAAAAGAAAAGGAATTCAAAGAAGGAAATTTGAGATTTACACATCCAGACACCGTATTCGTTTTCATTTTGGTTTCCCAATTTCTACAAGCAGCACCAATTTGAAGGGAGATTGAGAATAATTGGGATTTGAATCACTAAAAACCGAAGATCTTCGACGACTCAACGACGGTGTGGTCTATCGCCATTTGGGGGAAACCCGACGGAGAAGTTGGAGTCGCCACCGTTGTAGGTAGAGTAGGAGTCAGCTGTGTGGTGGTTGGCGAAGGGATGAGTGAAAGAAGAGTCGACGTTCAACCCATGGCCGTCATTGAAGGCATTGGAGGAAGACATCTTTACTGACTCCTCTCTCTCAAATAATGCCTTTCTGTATCAATAGCCTGGGAATATTGAAAATAATTAAGGCTATACCAAAAAGGAGCTTATCATGAAAATTTTTTCCCACTAAAAATGTTTTGATACCAAATAAATAAGGGGAGGGGAGCAAAATCCTTTTCCTCTCCTCTCTTCCAATTTCGAAAGGCAGGGCCTGTTTGGATTAGTTTTATTTTATGGCGGATGAAAAAAAATATGTTAAAGGAGTTTTATGTCAATTTATAAAAATATACTTTTCCATGGTGAGTATTTTTTTTATTCTTAATATAAGATATATTTAGGGAGTTAATCTTAGTCTTAAATAAAAGACATTGTTTTATATCTGTCAATCATTTTCTAATCTACCCCTATTGATACTTTTAACAAAAATTAAGGAGGAGAGGAAAAGAAGGAATTAAGAAAGATGATTAGGGTGTGTTAAAAAATATATATTATATTAATTAATTTAACTAACTTCCTTAATCTAATCAAATTAAGTAAATATGTTTTATTATATTATATTAAACACTAGAAAAACGTATTACGGGTATATATATCTTTTCCTACAGTCCATTGATGAGGATATTCGCATGCACCAGGGATGAAGGACGTTGTCCGGAGTGCAGCAGATCCACGGCTTCCTGCCAGCTGTGTTGCGACACTTTTGTTAAATTTTCTTTTCGTTTTTCTCCTTTTTATTGTTTTTTAGTGAAAAGGGAATCTCATTCAAAGGGCACTTTTGTTGAATTTTTTTTTTTTTTCCGGTCAAAACACTTTTGTTGAATTTGGTTTGCAACAATGTTGATTGTTCACTCGCCCAATAAGCGCCGAAGGGCTGCCAATTTCTCGTGACTCAGTCTCATCCCTCAATATGATTTCCAATGCTGACTCCGTGCTTGTTTGAAGCTATTTTTTAGAAGCACATTCGGTAAGCCAAGTCAAACTAAAACGCATGTCATGTTATGACTTTACATACCATAAATTATTATTAAAAAGATGTTTTTAAAAGTTTCAATTAACCTTTTCAAACAAGCATTCATGATTCTTGAGTTGAAATAGTGTGTATAAATTTTAAATGTATCAGCAATCAAATTGACTCACTAAAGCACATGTACGAAACCGAAACATCGATACGAATTTTGATTGCGTTCCACAACAAATATATTAAAGAGAGGAAAATCAGAAAGCACTCTCATGAGAGAACCTTTTAGAATGTGAAGAATATTATTCTTTGTGTGTTATTTCAGATTACTTATCCCCTTAATCCCACATCCTTCATATAGTATCTGTATGGTCACTTAAGAATATATATATATATATATATATGTATAATTCTTCAACATATAATTACATGAAAATAGCCCTAATTCTAGAATCATAAAGAAAAATCTCTTTCTTTAACCCACATTTCTTCATATTCATACATTACCCTAATTTGCAATATTGCACCATCGTGAACTTAGAAGGCTAGTTTCACAACCATACTTCTCTATCTAAATCGGATTATGATCAGGATAAATATATGATTGATATTATTTTCATGTATTTCGTAGAAAAAATTTTGAAATGCAATATTGATCTTGAAAGTATTAATCGGGTAACCAGTTGGCCGTTTGGACACATCCTCTGAACATAGAGAAAGTCAGCAAGAATGATAAGAGTTCAATTCCAACACGTTCTCTTGAAAAGTCGTTCTCATGCCCCTGACTATCCCCCAAAATTACTTCTTCCAATAAATTATTTATTCTTTTTTTTTTTTACATAAATTTTAAGCAGGGGTTTGGGCTTAACCTATGTAACCACCTCCGTAATTATATTCGAAATATGTGATTAAAACAAATTAGAGACCGTCAGATAAACAAAACTCATTTTAATTCCTCATCCTTAAGATATGGTTTTCACAAATGCTTTTCAAAATCACTTTAACGTGATCTCATATTCACATTTTGAATACAATTATTATACGCGGATAAATCACATTCATTATAAATATCAGGGTGCACAACATAATTCCCGGCAATCCTGAATTCATATCTTTACAAAAGGGTTTACAAAGGATACATATGCCCATATATAAGTTCTCATACGTGGATTACACAATATCCTTTCAACACATATCCAAATACGCATCCGAATATACATCCACAACCAAATACAATCATCCCAACATCTATGATAACCAACTACCAAAACCATACTTCAACAGGAGCCTTAGCCGCCCTTGGTTGCTTGCTCCTTCATCGAACCTCTTGCCCTATCTAAAATATTGGTAGGGGAGGGAGAGATTCGAGAGAATCCTAGTAGGAAAACATTACCAATATGCATGCAAGATAAATGTTTAATGCATGACATGCTTGCATCACATAACTCATGCTCACACAATGACAAATCTGTAAGCTCAATGCTTCGAAAAATATACCTATGGTCATATCGTAAATTAAAACATAGCTTCAATCATTCATATATGTTCACATAACTAAGCAAAGCAATAACATGCATCAACACATTAACACAAATATTAGAGCATGCAGGAGAGATATGTTCCCTACCCTTATTCTTCCCACGTATGCTCCAGCACCGGCTACTCGCGATCAGAGCGAATATCCAACCCTATAACCAAAGCAAGGACATAGGCTCTATTCCAAAACCTTACTTTCTTGACACTTAAAGTTGGTTACCATTCATGACCTTTAGGTGGTCAATCAAAGCTTAAAAACATGCCTAAAGGCTTGGGAAAATACTTGACCAAAGACCACCTTCGGAAGCCCAAAATGTCATTTTTGGGGGTTGGCCGTACGGCCTACTAATCCACTGGCCGCAGCAAAAAATAGGTCAGAAACATTTGGGCTGTGACCTATAACCCACTGGCCTCAGCCAAGAAAATCCTGTTTCTTAGTTGAACTTCCAAAAATCATAACTAATTCCAGAAAAATCGAAATTAGTTGATTTCAAAGCCAAATGAAAGGTATTTAAGTCCTCTTTATAGGAAAAATATGGACCACGACCAGAAATCACCACAAAATTCCAAAATTACACAAAATCCACCACTGCCCCAAAACAGAGTCCAGTTTCGACATCAAACTTTGGACAATCATATCTCCTAGCTCACAAAAAGAAATGACACAAATTATTTGAAGCTTGGAATGTGAAATTCAAGACTAGAAAGTTTCAGAATTTTCTGACATCATTTGCCCATTCAAAATGGCAACACAAACAGACTGCTCAGCATAGAGTTTCAAAAGAAAGAATTTCCAAACTTTGTATTAAATGTTCCAAACCAATTCCAATGACCATATCACGCAAAAAACACCATTTTCAACATAAAAAAACATCTAATTCTTCCAATTCATAAATATACCAAAATCAGGGCAAAAACCACAATTTCCAAAACTCAACCAAAAGTCACAATATATAGATCAAAAGAGAGCTCTTACTCATCTCTTCCTCTTTCCCAAACTAATTTCTTGATTCTTCATCTTTTCAAATTCTTCAAACTCTCAAACACCTTCTTTCACAAATCTAAAACCATAGAGATGAAGCTCTCATTACTATGAACAACATTAAAGAAGGCTATTAGAGCATTAGAAAGCCACACACAAACTAAAATCTCACCTATATTTTTCTCTTTCTTCCCTTAGCTTTAGACGTCTATGGGAGCTTTGGAGGAGAGAGAGAGATCATTTTTTTGGTTGCCACAAGCCCTCATGGCCGACCTTAATGAAGAAAGGAGAGAGGAATGAGTGTTTTGACCATTTGGCTCAATCTATGACTTATCATGTGCTAAGTGTCACACCCTTGCTTCATCCTCATGAGCTCACATGAACTCATACATATTGGATTTCACCCTTTTTAATCTCATAACAATCAATCTCAACCATTGATCTTTGAGTTACCAATGAACTTTCTCTTCAACAACTGATCAATTGGTCGATAACTTTACCGTTTTGCCCCTGATTATGACAATTCACACTGAATCACCACCAAAACACATCATATCTTTCCATACCATCACAAAATACACCTTCCCTCTATTTTAAGACAATTTAGATGTTAATACATAATTGAACTTAAATACAGGGTTTTGGCACTGCTCATAACACATACGAATAACATTTTCACATCACAATCTCCAAAAGGGTTTATTTATCACTAATTACCTCTACTTTTGGAGTCCTTAACCCTTAATCAAAATTTGGGATCCTGCTAAACCGGGCTTAGTAGTCCACATATTTCAAGCTTATTCTTTAGTCTCAAATCTCAAAATTCAGAGTATTACAACCTAAGCTAAGGACAGGGCGCTTGATAAATTAATTATTCTTTTTCGCTTTAGAAGTGGAACTAACGACTTGCTGGGCCAAAGATAATACTCTTATTGTCATCCCCTAGCAAAGTCAAGAGTTTGGATTTTAGGCCGCTGATCAAAATAAATAAATGGTTTAAGCTACAAATCTACATATTTATTTATGGACATCTCATACTATAAATTTTTTTTTTGGTGTGAAAGTATATATGAAATTTTTAAAATGGTGCAAAAATGACATATCACTTCAAAAACATGTAAGTCATGAAAATGGTGTAACAAATACACATGATGTTTTTAGAATGATACAAAAATGACACTATCGTTAGAAACTTCATATGTATTTTTATACCATTTTAGGAACTCCATATGTATTTTTGGTCTAATTTCTTGTTTGACATGTTTAATTGTGACATTTTTGTATCATTTTGAAACTTCATATGCGCTTGTATAAAAAAAATTTATGGTAAATTTACACTTTTTTTATAATTAAAGGAGGAAAAAAACAAAACAAAGACAATTAAAAACTACGTTATGGCAGATGCTCTAGCCATGTTAACTAGAACCATGTCTCTTATTCTATCTAATGGTGAACTTAAGATTCGCATATCTACTTCAACTGCCAAGGAGTCAACCATTTCATTCGCCTCTCGAGGACAATGGATAAGCTCGGCGCACCAATCCCGTCCAAGCAATTGTGGAATCTCCATGAAGACTTCGAAGTCCGGATGTTCATCCAGCACCTCATTATTAACGAGTTCGATAACCTCTAGACAGTCACTCTCCACTATGAGATGCTAACAGGTTTTATTCCAGGCCAGTTTGAGGGCTTATAATACACCCAAAGCCTCAACTGTTAGCTCTGTGCCTCTACCTACGTGATATAAGAATCCCTGAACGAAGGTGCCATGGTGATCACACAGGATCCCCCCACACGTGCAAGAACCAGTACCCATATCATATGCCCCATCCACATTATATTTCCAGATGTGTGGGGGCGATGGTATCCAAGGTCGTCCAGTGTCCTTCTTGCCTGTGGATTGGTCGGGTTGTCATACCCCCATGTTAAGCAGGCTCTGGAACGTGCAAAGATGCTTGTGGAAACCTAAGGCTGTGCGTTGAATAGTCTGTCATTACATCCAAGCTAGATGTTTCGGCTAACCACTACAAACTAGATTCAAAACTCGAAACCTCCAACAACTGCCCTCTGCTGAAGACTCTAATTTATCCAGTTCATCGGTTCCAAAAAGCTAAAAAACTGATCAGCCTACTGCATCAGCACTATTGCATCCCCCACTTGCCTATCCTGTGGGTAATCCCTTAGTGCATGAAGAAGTGACTCCTGCTTAGTGACACAAAAACCACACAAACCCATCGGATGTAGATGACGCGTATATTTTGAGAGGTTGGTAAGTACACGGTTATGGCAGCATTGCCAAAGGAATAGACGATGGCGCTGGGGAACACGTAGTTTCCATACCAGTTTCTATGTATGATTATACCCAGTAGCATCTTGACTAGAGAGAGCACCATACGCTGATTTTACAGTGAATGATCCATTTTTTGACAAGTGCCAAATAGGGAAGTCAGCAGTATGGGAGACAACACCCCGTACTCTCCGGATAGCATCAACAGCCAAGGATGGTAGAAGGTCCTCAAACTTAGCAACATCCCATGCACCCGAAGGAGATAAACAGTCGGCCACCTTCTACTTAAGAGCTCATTAGATAAAGCCATAGTAACTAGGTCTTGAAGTGGGCTATGATGAGGGACTAATGCATCCTTCTAAAAGGATGTTGTTTGACCATTTGTTATCCGCCACCCTAAACCCTCTTCCACATATTTCCACGCAGCCCGAATGCCTTTCCATATACTAGGCTCAACTATGTGATGCTCCACCTTTGGAATAAGATCCAGTCTACATTTATATTTCTCTTGTAAAACTTTGACCCATAGCAAATCCGTCCGGGTTATAAGCGACCACCCAAGTTTCACCATGTAGGCATTATTCTGGACATTTGCTCAATACAAGTTTAAACCTCCCTCCTTTTTCTGGCGACATACCCTCTCCCATGAGACTAGATTAATCCTTCTCCTATTTGAGGTATTCCCCCATAAGAAATTACAACATTACTTGTCAATAGCCTCATGCGTTGAAACTAGTAGGAGGACCGTTTGCATAGTATATGTACGCATAGCCGAAGCCATAGATGCAACCAATGTATGTCGTCCTGCTAGTGAGAGAGTATTAGCTTTCCAACTGGCTAAGCGGTCATCCATCTTATCTAGAATAAAGTTATACATAGATCGAGACACCTTTTCATGAATTAAAGGCATCCCTAAGTACTTCCCCAAGTTAGCGTATGGTACAAAGTTCAGGAATTGACATATCTCTCCTCTTTTATAATGGTTTACATTTCTAGAAAAGAATATTTTATATTTAGTTGCATTTATTCTTTAACCTAAGACCTCGAAAAAATCATCCAATGTAGCCTTCACGATTGCTTCCTACTCTATATCTGCCTCAGCAAACAGAATAAGATTGTTAGTGAAGAATAAATGAGAGATAGGTGTACCTCTTTTGCTAAGACGGAAGGGAAGCCAGACTCCTTCATCTACTGCATGTTGGATTAAGTTCCCCAAAATCTCCATTACTAATACAAAAAGGTATGGCAAAATAGGATCCCCTGCCGCACACCCCTTGTAGGACAAAATCCCTGTGCTGCTGACCCATGTCAAAGTAATTTCATTTGAGGGGTGGATACACATAATTCAATCACTTTTCATAAACTATCAAGAATTTCAAGTTCTCTTAAGCATTCGAAAATGAAACTCCATCTCACACGATCATAGACCTTCTCCAGATCAATTTTTATGGCTATAAAACCCCGATACTTTTCCAAACCACGTATGGAATGAATAATCTCTTGAGTCAAGATAATAACATCAATACTCTATCTCCCCTTCATAAAGCTGCATTGATTAGGAGCTACTATCATTGGCATAATAGGCTTTAACCTATTAGATAAAACCTTTGTCACAATTTTATAGATCACATTATAGAGGCTAATAGGACGAAAATCATGAATAGTCTGAGGATGCTCGATCTTAGGAATAAGCACAATTTGGGTACTATTAACTTCTTCCACTAGCCCAGGATCATGAAACATCTGTTGCACTTGTTCAATCACATAACACCCCACTGTATTGTCTTTGAAAAAATAGCAGGTTCAAGCCATCAGGACTGGGAGCTTTAAGTGGACCCATATCAAATAAAGCCCATTTGATTTCCTTATTTAACACAAGAAGACCAAGAGAATTCTTGTATGAATCCTCTATCCTTGTACATGAGTACCTAAAGACTAAAGTGTTCACGTTCATGCTGTCTTCTATATACAGTGTACCGCCTGCCTTATAAACAGTAATTATGATTCGAATATACGTAATTAAGATGAATTAGAGACCAACAAATGATAAAATTTCATTTTTAATCCCATCTTTGAGATAGGGTTTTATAAACTTCTTTCGAAATCGGTTTAGCCTAGTCTCCTATTTATAATTCGAATATAACTACCATGTGCAGTTAAATCACATTCATATATATCAGAGTATACAACAAAAATCCCAGCAACCCCCGGGTTTCATTTATATATATGCTAAGGGTTTACAGTTTCCCTTATAAGGGATTACACAAAATCATACCAACATTTACAAAATATACAGTGATCCCCAACCAAAATCGATAACCAACATTCCAAAATCAGATGACCCTACAGAAGTCCTAGCCGCCCTTGGTCGTCTCCTTTTCCTTGGAGCCACTTGCATTGTCTGGAGGTTAGTCAATGGAAAGAATGAGATTCAAAAGAATCCCAGTTGTAACAAATCACTCATACCATACATTATCACATAGTATGCAATGACATCATCAAACAATATAGCAACATGAAATACAGCGTACCAGCTGTCACATATACACATAGTCGCATAATCTCATCCCCCGTATCTCTACCACCCCGAAGGCACGGTTCTCCCACCGAACCACCGATGGGCCGCAGGTGAAGGTTTCACAATTAGCCTTTCGACTTTCACATATAGCCTTTCTACTTCCACATAGTCTCATCCCCCGTAAACTACCGCTCCGAAGGCACGGTCCTCCTATCGGAAACACTGATGAGCTGCAGGTGATCGACCTACAAACAATGATAAATCAAACATACCATGTATCACATATAGTATAAGGGAAAGAGTTACTACCTTGTTCTGTCCAAACATACTCCGGCACAGATAGCTCACAAGCAGGGCAAATATCACATCCTAAAAACCAAAATCAAGGATGATGGATTAATCTTTATTCCAAGTTCTTAATTCCATAACACTTAATGTTGGTTATCATTTAAACTTTTTAAGTGGCTACTAGAAGCCTAAACACATGCCTAAAGGGTTGGGAAGAACTTGACCAAAACCCCCTCTCGAAAGTGAAAACACTGATTTTAGCTCATGCACTCGAGTGATAGATGGTGCACTTGAGTGATAAGACAACTTGCACTCATGCGAGTACTTGACCGAGAGCAACAAATGAGATCGAACATAATCATAACACTCGAGTCCTAAACTCAACACTCGAGTGGTAGCCTCATACTCACCCGAGTCCCACCAAGTGAGGCACAGAGAGTGACTACCCGAGAGCAACCGAAACTTTAAAATGAAAACTACACTCGAGCAGTAACCCTAGCACTCGAGTGATGGCATAACACTCACAAGTGCTAGCACACACTCTTGAAAAATGGGCTGCGAGTGACAACCTGAGATGTGGGTTCATAGTGCCAAATGCACAAGCACTTGAATGATAACATATGTACTCGAGTGATAGCCCAAATCACCCACTAGTGAGAATATGCACTTTTGCTTTCTATGCATGAGAGTACAACTGAAACTTGAAGGAAACGAGAAAACATGATGCCGCACTCGAGTGAGGCTTATCAGAAGCCAAAACGCAGCAGATAACAGAATTTTCCAAACTTCCCACCAAATTGTCTAATAGTTCCCAAAATTCACAACCAACCCATTCCCACACAAATCCCCATAAGGAATCTATTGGTCACATGAAAACAACCAAATTTTAATTCTAACAACAAGTTTTTGTTTTGGACTCCACATTCCCATATATTAACCAATTGCACTAATTTTCCTTCCAAAATTCCTAAACTAACTCCAATGGCACAAAGACACAACATCATACTAATTCCACTCTAATACACTACCAATCCATCCATTTCAAAATCACATAAAAATCAAGGAAAAATTTACAAATCTTAAAACTTGACCAACAATTACAATGGATATGCCAAAATGCAACTTACACTCAACTCTTCCTTTTCCCAAGGTTGGTTCCTTGATTCCTCAACTTTCAAATCTCTTCAAGCATTCAAACACCTTCTTTCAAAAATCTTAAACCATAGCAATGAAGCTCTCATTACTATGAACAATATTAATGAAGAGTATTTGAGCATTAGAGGTCACATGGAACACTAACCTTAAGCTTTCCTTCTTTCTCTTTCCTCTTGAGCTTGGCGAAAATGGAGGCAAGTGAGAGAAGAGGAGATGATGATGAAAGTACAGATTTTTTCCCTTCCTCCCATGCTACTAGCTTACCTTGAAGGAGAGAGGAGAGAGGGAAATGTGTTTGAACATTTGACCATCATCTATGGTCCACATGTTGACACTTGTCAAAATCTTGTTCCTTCTTCTATGAATTCACATAAGCACCCACATATAAAATTCCATTCTCTTGCTTACTAAATCCTAGCCATTGATTTTTAATTTACCAATGAGTTTCCTCTTCGGTAACTGACCAATCAATCGGTAACTTTCCGTTTTTCCCATTTTGCCCCTGATTATGACAATTCCTACTGAATCACCACCAACACCTTTTATCATTCTATTTTACTCAATCATGCACCCTCCCTACCATTTGGGTTTATTTTAAACTTTGTCACACAATTAAGCTTAAATACAGGGTTTGGGCACTAATTATAACACATTCATATCGAAATTCACATCAAATTCTTCAAAAGTATTTATTTAACAATAATTACATTCACTTTTGAAGTCATTCGCCCTTAATCCTATTTTTGGGGCATTACATACAGGTCTTTAAAACACTTGCTACTCATGTCCATAATCTCTTTATCATCTTAAGACCACTCACCTGTTTCCAGTTTCAGCGCTTCAATCTTATTTCATTGCTTTCGCTTATTTGCTATTGTGTGAAAGTACCGTGTATTGCAATCACCTTTCACAAACCACTGAGATCTTGAATATTGCCTCCACATGAGTTCCTCTTGTGACAAAATCGCTTCTAACTCGCACCATAGCTCTCGGCGTAGAACTTCTAAATGTACAGAAGAGCCCATCAAGGCTATTTTATTATTCACTCCCTCCAATCTACAGTATAACTTGTCCTTTTTCCACTTAATATGGCCGAATACCTCCCTATTCCATACCCTTACCTTATATTGAAACTCAGTAACCGATTCACTCCATCGATGCTGCAAGTTCCAATTGGCTTTGACAAATTCTGGGAACTCATTATGAAGAACCCATGGAGAAAAAAAGCAAAAAGGTTGCTCTTTACGGCCACTCTAAGCATTGTTCTCAGTATCAAGTAACAAAGGGCAATGGTCTGATTTGAATTTAGGTAGATGAAGAACTAATACACTAGGAAAAGCTTCATACCACCTATTATTTACTAAAAACGATCTATACGTCTCTGGCTGCTTGCACGACCCTAGGTATATTGAGGACCACTAAAACCCATATCAATCATCCCACTATCAACAATCCATTGCTTGAACAGTCTATCCACCTTATTTCCTTCCCTTAGGTTCTTGCTTCTCCGTTCATCCGCATAGAGCACGCCATTAAAGTCACCTGCCACTACCCATCTACCCTACATAGAAGCACTTATTTGGCTTAAATCTTGCCAAAGTCGCCTTCTAGAATTGTAATTTGGATTCCCATATACTACTGTGAGGTACCACTCTTCATTGCACCCTCCTTTAATAATCCTATGGATAAACTGTTCACCATAATTTATTATCGAGAAATCCACATTGCTATCCTATAAAAGCCAAATCCGGCTACTATACCCTCGAGCCTCAACAACATACAAGTTTGGCCACCCCAACCTATTACTCAGGATGTTCACTTTTGTCATTTGAGTAAATGACAAAAGAAGGCACCATCGACACCTCTAGTGTTCCAAGTTGTGATAATCATAACACTAATCACGGAGTACAGTTTTGCACACAACTCTACTCCCACCATCTAGAGCCCCACATGAGACTCCTCAGCTCCTGACATTTCAACATCAATACTGGCTTCCTCCATCAAGGGGTTTGAGTGGGTAATGAAAACCTCTTTTAGGATAGTACTTGGATCTAGAGGATTAGAGCTTGAGGATCCCAGAAGGAAAGGACGAAGCTTCTTGGCTAACTGGCCAGTATGGCCCATATAACTCCCATGCAAGCTGTGTAACTAATCAAATTTTTGAATTATTTGGGTCGAATGATGTAAGCGGTCTGTATGGTCATATCTTGGTATTTGACTGGGCCCCACCGACAAAGTTAATTTAGAATTGTCCATACGGTCTTTAGCCTTTAAATATTCATCCATGGGCCTAACCCCCTGCCCAACGTGGCCTTCATTACTACTTCTAATGAGCCTATATGTGTCAGCCTGTTTCTTCTTGTCGTTTTGTGTCTCCCTTGGTTGCATCTGTGGTGAATAGTTTTCAATCCCAACATTAACGTCTCATTGCTAATTCTGCGAGATCTCATTATTGGATTCTTGAATATCAGCTGGAGATTGGGATCCCCATTGCACACCGCCGTCTTGGGGCCACTATCCATTCTTCGTAACCTGTTTGTTCCTCATCCCTTATCTTACTACGCCGTAGTTCGTCTTCACTTCATTTTTCATGGCCAGAATTTGTTTGTTGTTGCTCTCCTCCCCTCCCCTAAGTGATTTGATTTGTACAGCGTTCTAGATTATGGCCATATTTACCACACGAGAAGCATATGAGATATAAACCCTCGTAGACAATTTTTTCTCCCTTCCATTCATTATTATGGACGGCATCAGTGGTTTACTAAGGTTGAGTTCTATGCATAAGCGTGCAAAATGGCCCTTCACTTAGCCAAGGGTATTTGTATTTACTTTCAATACCATACAAATTTGGTTACCCACAACGTATAAGAACCCTTTGTCGTAGTAATCCACGGGGAATTTTGGAATCCTCACCCAGGCTGCAATTCTCATCACTTGCTCCGTGTCAGGATCAAAATCTGGTTTCTATGGTTGAACTGCCAGATAATGATCCATGTACACGCATGGCCCCCCGATTAACGCGAAATCATAGTCTTCTTTGCTACTCATACATACCAAGAAGTATTCGGATTCAATCTCCATGACATCGACCTCCCCTCTCCTTCCCCATAGTAATTGCAACTTTCTGTTTAATTGGTCTTCTCGCACTATTCTACCCAGCAAACGAACAAAAAGGGAGAGTTCCCATCGTTTAGCCAATTTCCTATGATACTCAGGTAGAGCGATCACATTTGTCCCCTCTAATTTTTTCACCTTAATACGTTCCGTCCACCATTGTCAAACCACCAATCCTCCTCCAGCCCTCCCAATGAAGCATCAACACACGCCTCTTTATACGACTTGGTCGATTTTGCCCATCTCCTTGTCCTGGTCTTGCTCGTCTTCATGCATACAGTCTTCAACTCTGGGAAACACAACGCAATCATTTGATGCAGTAGCTTCACCCAACCTAACCTTCTTCCTATTCCGCCAAAACGTGTTCACCTCCTCCGCCGATACTAGAGCCTTCTTAGAACCCTTCTTGCTCATTCTTTTTTTTTTTTTTTTTCTAGATTCAAAGATATGAATAAGTGAAGTCAATTCGTCCTGCGTTTGTGGCTTGGTAGATTTACACTTTAATCCTTAATGATTTATCTTTAAAATTTAGAGGTCTTGAAAGATTATGGGTGCATTTGAATTGACATTACCATAAGTGACTTTTATTTCCTCTAACTTTTGAAAACTCAAATTAGAATAGAAGTCAGAGAGTGTAATATGATTTATAGTTGAATTGATTTTTTAAAAAGCAATTCAATGAATCACATAAGTAAGTCAGAAAAATAGGCCTCCCGTACTTTTATAAAAAAAAAAAGTCAAAATTTCATTACTGAAATCCGAACACACGCATGGAATTTGTCAAACTGGATTCATGACCATCAACTTCCAATTTTTTGGGCCATTCTCTGTCACATAAAAAAAATAATGCAAGTCCCTATAAGTTATTTTATCTTTAATTAAGTTCTTATAGTTCTGCGTTGAACTCCTTATAGTTTCGTTAATGACAACTATTGGTCTCTATACTTATAATTTGTTAATTGTTAATTTATAAGTGAAACAATGTCCCCCCCCCCCCCCCCAGGGATTGGGGCTTTCTTTTTCAAATGGGAGAAACAATGTTTTTGGCCAGATAAGAGAAATAATGTTAGCAACTAATATAAGGAACATATAATCAAAATATAGTTTTTCATTGCTTTCATTCTTCATACATCCTACATCTAGATTAATTTTGTCCTATAAATTTAAATATAATCAAAATCAACGAGAACCAGATTACAAAAAATATATAAATGTAAGGAAACTGTTATGGGCATAATTTTTTTTTTAATTTTTATGTTAATAATAAATAAATTCATTCATTCATTCTATTAAGAATCTTTATTTTTTGTTTTATGGAAACTTACATGTTGCTTAATCAGCATTTATATTAGCCCTAACAAATAGATTACAGACATAAGGACCAATATTTATAATTGAAGAAACCATAATGACCAATAAAAATAAATAAAATTACTATGGAGAGATAAATTAATTGTTTTTTTTTTTTAAAGGCACACCGCGTTTGCAACTCTTTCTATTACCTATTTGTTTTAATATTTTAGAAATATGTGAGGGTTAAAAAAGCACTTTTTTGTGCTTCTCAATGGTGCAGATTATTATATGTTTGTTTGAAATGACATTTAGATTCTTTAAAAATAATTTTTCAATTGTGATTGACAATATACAAATTAAATATGAGATTGAGATATGAGTTTTACCTCAATTTATATAAATAAATACCTTTAAAGTCCCTAATTGGAATCTCAAACAAACACTACGTTGTTTTCAGTCAAATCGGCGTTCTGACATGAGGAAATTATTCGTGGGCTTGTCTTAGTGGATAGCACAGGAAAATCCGTTCTTCATCATGGAAAAACGGCGGGCTTTATATATCACAATATGAACCGGGTCACTGGGATTTATAATTGTAACTATGACCCATATCAGTCATACTGTTCGGGACTTTGGTGCGCCCTTTTCTCTCCAAAATGAAAGAAAGAAAATCTCGTGAATAAAAAAAATCAAATAAATAAGTTTTATATTAGTATTGTCTGTCGTATTTAATATAAGATTTATTTATCTAATTAAATTAAATTAAAAATATTAGTTAAATTAACTAATATGATATGTTTTTCAAGCAATATAATCATCTTTCTTAATTCTCTCAATCTCCCTATTACTTTATTATTGTTGAAAGAGCATCAGTTGGGGTTGATTAAGAAAAAAAATTGATAAATATAAGAATTAAATCTTACATTTATGATTAAAATAAAAATTAACTTTTCAATCAAATCTTATATTAAAGATCGGAAGAATACATTATTTGGCTTTGTTGGAGGGGAGGGGATGATTTGTAATGTTTCTTTGTTTGGTTCAAGAGGGAAGGGGAGATGTTGTTATAATTAATTTACTATTATATGTTACATGTTACCTCCCTTTCCTTTTTATAAGAATCTACTGTCACATGTCACTGGCCCAAAAAAAAACACCTATCACATATGTCTTGCTTTTATTTATAAGATGAATTTAGATGTTGTCTCAATTCTTTTTTGATTGACTCTTCATTTTGTCCCAATTTAATTACTCATACTACCCATATCATTATATTTAATTCCCACACAGATTCTTCCACTTAAATGAAGGTATTTTAGACAAAATAAGCTATTTTTTTTATATATTTATTGTCTCTAACCAACTTTTTAATAAATATAATTCGATTTAGTGTCTCTTATAAAAAAAAAAAAAAAGCAGAGGGAGTAGTTTATATTTTTCCACTCATGTAACATAAATTAATTTATATTTTAATTCAAGAAAATTTATCCTTATCTCAACATCATGTTAGTATTTATATTAAAAACTGATAAACTGATATTTTTATTTAGTATTAATATAATAATATATCTAAGAAATAAAATCAATAAATTTTATTTTTTTTCACCTTACAATATGAATATACATAATCCACAGACATCTGAACATAAAGTCATCATAATATTTTTTTTTTGGCTTCACAAATTTTAGTTTGAGGACAAAGAAACTAGATAACAATCAATAAACTTTCAATTGAGGTGGTAAACAATCTAAAACTATAAATAAGAGAATATAAGTTCAAATATCACGAAACACATTTATTAAGAGAGACGAAAACATTTTATACCTTAAGTTTCACAAAATGGGAGACACTTAATCAAATAATAAAAAAGAAAATATACAACAGTAAGGAAATTAACGACTTTTATTTTTCATATTCTCAAACTTTCACTAGTGAATGTATGTATAAGAACAACTATATTTAGCAAATTCACAAGTTAAATAAGGGAATTAACTTCCATTTTCTATATTCTCAAACGTTCACCAGTTTATATATGCACAAGAACAATTACAATTAGCAATATCACAAGTCATAAAGGAATTTGCAACAACAAGGGATTTAACAACTTTAATTATTAATACTCTCAAACTTTCACCAGTATGCGTCCGTGCATAAAAACAACCACAATTAGCAAATTAGCAAGTCAGATAAAAAACTTAACAACCATATTAAGGAAACTAACAACTTCCATATGGCTGGCGGTAGTAAGATTGTAAAATCCTTTCCTTAAAACTTCATTACCGAAATATTTTACTCAAGATCTCTGGACAATCAACAATATAATGACAAAATATGAAAGATTTGAACCCGAATGTTGACTATAGTATAAGGTTGCCATATAAACTTTTCAAATGTCAAATATTGTTATAAAAAAATTCTCTTCCCAAATTGAAGCAAACAAACCCTGATAGAAAAGAATTTAATTAACTCATTTGAAAGCACCTATCATGATTAAAAAGATTAAAATCACATAGTTAATTTATCCATGATAGAAAAAAGACAAACTAAACAATTAAACGCTATCATGGATAATAAAGCTCCTTTCTAATCATTTTACAATCCAAATTCTTCTTTACTATAAAATGACTACAACACTTGGGCCTGAAGCCCACAGTATCACTTCTAACCATAAGTCCAAATAATGAAATCATCTTTTACATAAAATCAAAATACATTTTCAACATCAAGAAATATCATAATATGCCTTTGTGGATCTACAACATCATTTAACGAAATCTCTAAACGTCTCTGGCCTTCTATTAGCTCATTAGCTAGCGAAAGTTCAATAAAAAATATACAGTTAAATCATACTATAGAATATGAGCCATATGAGTGGCAATATACATCAATCTAAATAAATAAATAAATAGTGGAGGCTATACCCAGATAAGTAACTATCTAAGCCTCCAAAGCTCTCCTCGACATTCCCACACGGGAATTTTCACCTAAAAAATGTTAAGAGCAACGGGGTGAGATAAAAGCCTTAGTAACTAGCTATCTAACTCATCACACATGCTAATATATGCTCGTGAGGTACCAATTGGAACAATTTATATAACAAAGTATTAGAAATATAATTTACAAAATTCCAAATCACAAATTCCACATCACAATTTCCGTATCACAATTTCCAAGTTGCCTCCCCTCAATCCAACTGAACCGTGTTATTTTCGCCAACGAAACCTATGGGCTAAGTTGCTATCTATGTCATTAGCCACTCAAAAAGCTCCTCAGTCACATGATGAGGATTGGCCAAAATCCACCGAGCACATGCTCAAACCATAGGTCTTCTCCCCTCGTTGAACTAGTGGGGTGTCGTAGTCTCTCCTTAAACCAGTGGGGTGTCACAGTTCTTCATTGAATCAGTGGGGCAATCCCTCATTGAACCAGTGGGATAGTCTGTAACCCCCTTCCCACCTTAGGCCGAGATTAAGTTCTTAAACTCATAATTAAGTTGTAATTAGAGACCATAATGAAATTGGGACTTCATAAGATACTCATTTGCCCAAAAATCGGATTTGCAAAAACATTTTTCAAAACTTATTCACAATGGTCCCAAGTTCTCAATACAAAATAGTACTGGCCTGAACAGGTGGATTCCATTTACAAATATCAGAGTGTAAATAAATTCCCGACTCACTCGGGTTCCATTCATTAGATAAGGGATTTACAAAGGCACAAAGCCACAATTCAATACCCTTAACTTGGGGATTACACAAAATCTATATATACAATTCCAAAATCTACAATGATAACCATTAATTCCAAAATACACTCCTAAACAGGAGCTCTAACTACTCTTCGTCGCCCGCTTGCCTCTCGATCCTTCGGCCCTGTCTAAAAGGTTTAATTTTGGGAGAGTGAGATTCTAAAGAATCCCCGTAGTAACAAGTCAATCATATAATGTACAACAATAATGCATGTAATCAAATCATCACCCACACAAGCAACTACAACGGCAGTTGCAGCGGCAATGGTTAGTATGACACATGTCATCCCTGACGATTGCTCACGCTGAATTGCTCACGCTGTATTGCATCACAACAGTCAACACAGTATAATTCACCACAGCTGGGATCCATATAAAGCATATCATAATCGCAAGCCACATAGGCAAGATATACACACACAGCCCACGGCTGGTTTCACAAACGCCGCCCTCACGGGTCGGATTCACAAAGATCCATGTCGATTACGACGGCAGTTCAGCGGCCGACCTAGAGATGACCACTGTCACTCCCTATACGGCTCACGCTGACCTGCTCGCGCCGTAATGGACCATGGCACACATTTCACAAGTTCAATGATAAGATATGCATACCAAAACATCATACAAGATATGAGAGAAAAGTCACTACCTGAGTTCTTCCGGACGTGTCCTAGCGCCGGTCTCTCCCGAGGAAGGCAAATATCAAATCCTATTTTCACAATTAGGGACGAAGAGTTATTCTCTATTCCAAGACTTAATTCACTTCATAATACTTAATTGGTTATCATTATTGCTCTTTTAGAGTCACTAAATACCCTTAACAACACTCCTAAAGGGTAGGAAGAACTATCCCAAAGATCCCCTTTTGGAAGCACAAAACTGAGATTTTTCACGGTTTCACTCGAGCACAGATGACCATGCTCGAGCACAGATTGTACGGACACTCGAGCACAAACGACTTCACTCGAGTGATGGTACGGACATCACTCGGGCACAAGAGAGAGTGAGAGCAGAACACACTTGCCCGAGAGCACAACACCTTTCAAGGAAACAAATCACTCGAGCAGAAAATCCTCACTCGAGCACAGGTACGGAATTCACCTCAAGCACAAGAGGAAGTGAGACAGAAAGCACACACCCGAGAGCACAACGAAACTCTCCAAGTACTGGATCACTCGAGCACAGCCAGGTGTGCTCGAGCACACACCCCATACCCGCGAGTGAGAAAGCACACTCGTGCAACTTTCCCGCGAGCATCAACCCGAAAGCACAACTCTCACCTGAAGCACAATCTCACTCGAGCACACACAGCTCACTCGAGCACAGTGCCCATACCCGCGAGTGAGAAGGCACACCCGTGCACCTACTCGCGAGTGACAACCCGAGAAGCAAGCCCTTTGGTGTCAAATACACTCATCACTCGAGCACAAAATCCTCACTCGAGTGATGTTCATCCCTCACTCGCGAGTGAGGCTATGCTTGCTATGACCCAGAGAGTGCAATAAGAACACAGAAAGCAAGAAACGAGAATTGCACTACCGCACTCGAGCAGACCCACCTCTGCTCGGGTGATATTCATCCCTCACTCGAGCAGACCCATCTCTGCTCGGGTGATGTTCATCCTTCACTCGAGCAGACCTCTCCCTGCTCGAGTGAATCCCTCAGATAGCAGGAAACGCAGAAACAGAGACACTCTCCTTAACCTTTGCCCAATTGATTCTTATGGCCATAAAACTTAACCCAAAGCCATTCCCACACCAAAAACACCCAACAAATTCAATGGAATACTCAGAATCATCAAAATCCTACTCCATTATCATGGTTTGGGTTTTGGGCAATAATTTCATCAAAATTCCCATTTCATCCTAACATCATATTTCAATCTCTAATCTATCTATCTAACATAAACTCATTCCAAAATGCCATTCTCATGCCATAAACATACCAAATGAACAGTGACACTCATTTTCATGATTAGGCTAAAATTCCCAGAATTTATAAACTATTCCAAATGGCATGAAACTTAGATAGATAGGTTAGTTTCACTCACCTTATCAACTTCTCCAAAGAGACTCTTTGATTCACCAACAATCAGATTTTCGTGTGGCACCAATCAACACCAAATGGCCCAACTATACACACCAAAATGAAGCCCATGATTCAAGGATCAACATTTATGAATGGTGTTTGAGCAAAGAAGATCATTTACTTACCCAAAATCACAAGTTCTTCTTTCTCTTTCTTGCCTAAAACTTCCGCCGGAAATGGAGGAAGAGAGGAGAGAGAAACGAGAGAGAGAAATGGAGAGATGGAGTGAAAGAGGAAAAGCAATCTTTTGTCCTCTTGTGGCCTTCATCCAACAACTCTCACAATGCCACTTGTCAGCATCTCATTCATTCCCACAATGAGCTCACACAAGCTAAATACACTGGATCCCGACCCACGGTCAAAGAATCACCACCCTTGATCTTAAATACCACTCACATGCACCAATATTTCCAATTTCCACTAATTATAACATTAATTAATATAGTCCTAAATCACATAATAATTCCAATAAATTCATAATTATCATTAATAATCATAATTATCCCTTAATCAAAAATTGGGATATTACATAGTCCCCCATTGAACTGGTGGGGCTATAGAAGGCCAACCATTATGCACCAATGTAGGATACACTACGTGTGTGTTTGGAACAGCGATAGAGAAAATGGAGTTTATCAATTTAGCTTTTGGTAATTTTATTTTTGGTAAAAGCCCGATTGTGTAATATGATTTATGTTTGGAATAGCGATTGTATAAATGACTTTTATAAAAGTAAAACTTGTTTGAATTGACTTAAGTACAAGTGACTTTTGTGATAATAGTAAGAGAGAATGGATGGAAAAATATTTTAAAGGGTTAAAAGCATCAAAAAATAGTTTAAAATAATTTTTTGAACTCAAAAAGTATATTAATGATAAAATTGCAATCATTTTGATAATACACTGGGTACAGTTGAAAAATATTTTAAGGGTTAAAAGCACCAAAAAATAGTTGAAATTAATTTTTGTATCCAAAAAAGTACATTAAGGGTAAAATTGCAATCAATCTGATAGCACAATGGACACAACTGAAAAAATATTTTAATCATTCTCACCCTCCCCAAAAGCTAAATCATTAAAAGCTCCAATGTTGAACTTATGACATAAGCTATTTTGATCATCATAAGCTCAATTGGCAATTGGGGATACCAAACACTCTTTTTTTTTCCAATTGCCAATTGGGATTTGGGCACCAATTGAGCTTTTAGAGGGCCCAAACGCTCCCCCCAAACACACCCTACGTGGTGGAAGAAACTAATCCATCTCATTCCAATCCAATTTTCACAATAATTATCCATAAATAGCTCAATGGGAATTTTTCAAGATTTTCACATTCAAATCATGATATTCAAATCATTTTCATATACATGCCATAATATCTTAATTTTCAACTTAGTCATATATATATATATATCAAAATATAAATCTTAAGGTTTCACAAGGAAATTTCTATCAAAATACTTATCAACATCATAATAACTTTCTCAATCTCAATAAACAATTCAAATTATATAAATATACCATTTTCATTCTCACAATCATTTCACAAAATACTCATAAACAACATACCAACATACATAACAAGTGGAAAGTTGTTACTTTTCGTCAATACTAAGTTTATCACAATAATTCAAACACCAAGCTCAATACCAAGTCACAATTCAATCTACACAATTTACATAATCTCCCCTATTGGTTTACAACTAAATAAGTGATTAGAAATAATAATTAGAGGCTTTAAGACCAATCATAAGTCATCCCAACATGGTCTTCAGGTCTCTAATACTTCAAGCAACCTATCTAAACCAATAAACAATCTCCAATTACTCAAATAATTCAAAAATCCCAAATTCATAGCTTAGGATTTACCTCAAAAATACCCATTTCATAAAATCAAGCTTAAACAACAATCAACCCAATTAAACCTCTAATCCAACCCATATTAACAAAACCCAATCATCAAAAATCATTTCCAATAATTATATTATCATAACTTAGCAACAACAAAAAAAATCAACCTCTAAAGTCAAACCTTAGCTCAAAAATCCATATAACCTCAAATCAAACTAAACTAAACCTATTAAAATTTTTATCTATCCTAAATAACTCATTTAACCTCAAAATAATCGATGATATCATCATCAAGTTTGAAATCCACTTAGAACCCAAGATTTTAATAACTAAAAATCTAAAAAATAAAGAATGAAAGAGAGAAATCAAGGTAGAACCACTTACTTGGGTGTCAGGAAACTTGAAAACACTCCCAACAGACTAAAATTACAAATCCTAGTTGAGCCCAAGCCATTTCCTCTTCATTTTCCTCCATTTTTCAAACACTCAACACCCCATTTTATAAAATCTACAACATTAGTGCCTCGGTCTTATTTCTAGTGCTTAGGTGCTCAAGCTCTCTGACTGACCAACGCCTAGGCCCTCATTTGAGTGCCTGGGCACTGGTGCTCTCTGCCTCGGCCCTCATTTGAGAGCATGGGCCCTAAAACTCCCTTTCATACTTTCCACTTTTTCATATCTTATTCCAATATTTATAACTTCCAAATATCTAAACCTTAATTAAAATTATCAAATTACTCTAAAACTTCACTCCTAATCTCTTTAAGACTTAATTAATAATTAATCACCTAATTACTCAATTTCACAAAAATCCTTACTTAATTAATGCTAACCCTTGGGGTTAAAATTTAGGATGTTACAGTGGCCATCAATGTGCAACAATAGTCGGATGCTCTAGCATAAGGTGGCATTTAAAAAAAATGAAGAAATGACATTTTGGTCATATGTTAAAGGGCTAAAATGCCTTGGAAGTTTTCACAAATGGGCAATGAGCACCCAAAAATTTTCGAGGAGGCAAATGTATCCCGAAAGTTTCAAAAACAGGGCAATGTCAACCTAAGTGGATGGAATTTAACATTGACTGTGAAGTGAGAAAGTTTGACTTCAAAATGCAAAGCTAGAAAATAATGTGGCACTTAATATACTAACTCTTCGCAACCTCATAATTCACCTCATCATCAAGAACCTTCTGGTCATTTCCTCCCTTCTCCCTCAACCATGAAATGTTGTGAGAGCACTAACCTGACGGCGGCGAGCACTAACCTAGCAATGGTAGCTTTGAGTACCAACCCTCATCTTTAATTGTGCAAGGATGACCTTCAAAAGTCTGCGACAATAATGATTAGCAACAGTAGTGAAGCTGAATCAAGGTATGTGATAGTGATGATACCTCTGCTCTCCCCAATTTTCACACTCCACCCTTGTTTGTCACCACCCTTATCTTCTTCTCTCTCGCTCGATGGCTTCAATCTAGTTGTTAGGTTTAGAGGCAAACGAACACAGGCGATAAATAGCTTCATCGAGGAATGTGATTTTGGTTTATTGTTGTTATTCCATTCTGAATCCATATCTGGAGTCAAATGTCACAAGGAGGCTTCATCAATTTTCAGATATGGACCATTCTTCCATGTTCTTTGTCTGTTCACTACAAAAAAATGGGATTTCGTAGCGGTTAATTTGTAGCGGTTTTAACATAAACCGCTACAATATTGTAGCGGCAATCTCGCGCCAAGTGGCGTGATAGATTAACAATGTTATTTGTAGCGTTTAATAGGAAATAACTGCTTCAAATATGGCGCAAGATTCCCTCCACTTGGCGCTACCGAGCCACGCCAATAGTGTATAATTTTTTGTAGTGATTACTACGAATTGAACTGCTATAAAAATGAAAGGTCACCTATCTATAGCAGTTCTGGAAACATAACCGCTACAGAACTTTAAGGGTCTTAAAATTTGTAGCAGTTATTTTATAACCGTTACAAAGTTTGGCCGCCCTAACTTTTTTATAGCGGTTTATATAGTGGTTTTTTAAATAACCGCTACAAAATCCTCAACTATAAAAGCCGCGCCGCCCCTCTTTTTTCACATTTTTCCATTTTTGTTTTCTGAAGTTTCTCAGAGTTTTCCTTCAGATCTGAGCATTTTGACGTTTGTCGGAGAGTTTTCTTTCTAGCATATCTCATTATCACTTGAGGTACAGACAATACTTATTTTATGTTTATTATAATTTACATATAAATGTGACTAAATCTATTTTTTTTTTAAATTTTTGTAGTTTGTATCGCTTTAGGGATGGACAAGGGGAAGGAGCATGTGGTCCCCAGACCGATTCTGAAGGGTGGCAGCAGTAGAGGAGGGGGCAGTAGGAGGGGGCTATGGGAGGAGGTAGCACGGAGGGTAGGCGACCTTGCCATTTCAGCCCCTCTCCCCACAGCAGCCATAGGAGTCGGCCCTACCATAGCTACCGCAGGCAGTCGTCTTACAGGAGACGACCGCTCCAGAGGTGCCTCATCTGGGAGAGGGAGATATCGGTGTAGATGACTATGATGCAAACGAGGACTATGAGATCTTGATTAGGATCAAAGAGATGAAGCAGTTCCTCGATAAGGAGGAGGAGTGGGAGCAGAATAACCCACAAGGGTCGTCTTTGCGGTCTACTGGGTTTGAGGTGCAGGTTCAAGGTAAATAAATTTTTTTATTTAATAAATTATATATTTAAATTCAAAATGTTAAATTTGAATTAAAATTTATCTAATGTGCAATAAATTATGCAGATGAGCTGTGGAACGTGTCCATGAAAAGGCTGGACGTGGTCGGTCTGAATAGCATGGGCCGAACACTACGAGTTGTAGTGCTGTGAAATGAGGCCACGGACCAACCCATTGACAGTGGGGATCACCTGTTCAACCGCTTCCTGAACGACCTAGGTACGAATTGGATGCGGTTCCCCCTTCACTTCAGGACATGGAGGAATATTCTGAAGGGGCCGAAGGACCTGGCTTGGGAGGAGGTGGTGCAGGTAATTAATAGTATTTAATTAATATTTTTTATAATTAATTATATTTAATTAATATTTTTTAATAGGATATTTGTAATTATTCATATTTAAATAGTTTTTTTAAAGCTGAGGTTTGCCGTCCAAGCTAACCGAAAAAGGTACACGCTGATGAAGATGGGCGATGGTTGGAGGAACAGGAGGAATTGTCTCTTCCATAGTGTGGATAAGGATGGGATGATGCCTCTGGAGCAGTTGATCGAGAGCATCCCAGATGGCGTCCCGCCGAACGACTGGGTGAGTTTCGTCCAGTTTAGGAGGAGCGCTGAGGAGTAGGTAATGTATTTATTAGATTATTTATATATAATTTTGTATTTGATAATTATTAAATTATAATTTAAATTTAATTAATTTTATGATTTTATTAATTTTATATTTTTTAATACATTTAATATTGTTTTTTTCCAGGGGCTTTCTCAGAGGAACACGAGGTGCCGTGGGTAGCAGACAATCCACTACATAGCAGGATCGAAGATCTTTACTGTCACTTACAACGAACTGGTAACTTTTCATAATATCAATTAATTTTAGCTGGTTATTTCATACTATAAAGAATGTATATGTTTTGATAATACTGATTGAATTTTGTAATTATTTTAGGAGAGGAAGGCACAATAGAAGAACTGTCAGACGGATTGTGGGAGTTGTTCGCTATCACACACAGACACCATGACGAGACTCCGACCTCTCAGCAGGTAAAGGCGGCCATTGTAAGTGATTTCATTATTATAATTTTTATAAAACCAACTTAATTATGAAAAATACTAATAAGTAATTGTTTCATAAAATGGTAGGAGCAGATGCAGTAGTCACAGGCTGAGCTGTGAGAGACCCAAGCCGAGGAGCCACAGGGGTCAGTAGACACCACGGCTTCTTTTAAGGCGGTCTGGGTCAGGCTGACCACCCCAGATACATGCGAGGGATAGGGATAGGCGTTAGACCTAGCATGATCTACGGTAGGAGTGCCACCTCTCAGGCTGGTAGCTCTAGAGCACAGACGTCCGGGGTCAGATGTCTGAGGGATGAGTCTATTGAGGAGCTACACTCAGATTTGGCCCGGACACAGGCTGCAGTGGCTCAGTAGTAGCAGATGCAACAACAGGCCGATTTCTACTATGCTCAGCAGACGCAGTGGCGTGATATCACCAACAGCGTGCTCGAGAGGTCGTGGAGTCGCTTGCTCCCGGACGAGTAGCATCTACAGGTTCCCCCTATCCCTCGGTTCTTCGTCCAACCTCCTCCTCCTCCTCTTGCTGATGATGATGGTGCTGTTAACTCTACCCAGCGCCCCAATCCAACAGCACCTGAGGGAGCCTCACCTGACCAGATCATCAGCCTCCTGCTACTTAGTTTAGGACTTATTTATTTTTTCTTGTTGAAATACTTGTAAATAAATATATATAATTTTTATTTTAGAATTAAATTCTTATTACGTTTACCATAGTTATATTTATATTTTTAGACATCGTTGTTAAATTTGTGAGTTAATTGCAACAGTATTATATATATTTCTAAAACTAAAAAAACAATTAATTATATATATTTGTAGTGGTTTTATAATAAAATCGACTATATTTGTAGTGGTTATGAGTTAAAACCGCTACAAATGTAAAGAAATATGCGAGGGAAAATCAAAATTGAAGTGTTGAGTATTTGTAGCGGTTACATAAATAACTGTTACAAATATTCAACATTTCAATTTTGAATTTCCCCCTATTTTGTGCACATTTGTAGTGGTTTACGAGAATAACCGCTACAAATTGAGAACAAATTTTTCATTTAAAATTCTCCAGCGGTCATAAATTCTTTGTAGCGGTTCTTTTTCTAATAATTGCTACAAAGGTAAAATATTTGAAATTTAAAATTATTCTACCGCGAATAATTTGTAGTGGTTACTAATGTATAACCGCTACAAATATATATTAGTAGCGGTGTTTTATATAACCGCTACAAGGTGAAAACAAATTCTTCAATTTGATTGCAATAGCTTGAAAATTAGTAGCAGTTTAAGTCATATAACCACTACAAATTTGTAGTGTTGTAGCGGTTACTGTGGCGGTTTCTGAACCGCTACAAAATGTTAAACATCGCAAATTCAGAATATAAGGTTCCAAGTATTCGTCATTCTCTATTTACTCATCTTCTTCACTATACTTTCTTCTCTCTCACTAGTAGCTATGGATAAGTCATGGATCAGGTTGCCACACAATTCTCTGGAATATTTGTACGGATTAAAAAATTTCTTGGATTTCGCATTCAATCATGCTAGCTGTAACGGCAAGCTCATCTGTCTATGTCGGAGATGCAATTTCAAGAAGCGGTATGCATGAAATCTTGTTAAGGAATATTTTCTTTTGAAGCCTTTCCTGGAAGACTATATGTTCTAGGCAGTTTATGGTGAGAAGGCTGGTATGAGATATGATGATGCTCTTCCTCAAAGTTCGCAAGTAGGAGTTCAACTAGATGAAGATGATCCTGTGAATGATACTGTGCGTGATGCATTTGGTGTTCATGATGTAAACACCTCACGGTAATTATATTCGGATTATGAAATTTAAATGAAATAGAGACTAATAAGACAAAAATCACATTTATAACTACTCATCTCCAAGAGATGGGGTGTCTAAACAAAACGTTTAAAAATAGAATTCATCTGGTCTCACATTCACTTTCGAATATAATTACCTGTACAGTCATATCACATAATAAATATCAGAGTGCGTAACCAAAATCCCAGCAACCCCAGGTTACTTGTATATATACAATGGGTTTCAAGTTTCCCAAATATAGGGATTACATATCCAAAAGATCCATATTTATAATCATATACATACAGTAATCCCAAAATCCAAAATCTAAAACAGATAACCAATGGTCCAAAGTCTAATATGTCCCTACTAGCCCTAACCACTCCTGGTTGGCTGCTTCCCTTTCAAGCCATTTGCCCTGTCTGAAAATGTTAGTCATTGGAAAGAGTGAGATTCTAAAGAATCCCAGTAGTAACAAATCACTCATACAATATATAAACACAAGGCATGTAATGTTATCATGTTCACCAGCATCATCAGCAACATAATGATCCATGGCTCGCGCCACAGATGACAGCACTCACGGCTGTATCACAATGGCAACTTTCGCCGTAAACACTATGCTTGCTTTCACGGAAATCACTATGCCAGCTTTCGATGTAATCACAATGCCTGCTTACGCGATAATCACTATACAGCAGCATCACAAGGCACAAAGCATCTCAAGGCACAATGTATCACAAGGCATAAAGCTCCACAAAGTATCTCAATGCATCTCAAAGCAGCAGCAGTAACTCAAAATGCATGATAGGCAAACAAATAATACATTTACATAAAGTATAAGAGAGAAGTTACTACCTGTATCTTTCCTGACGTTCTTTGGCACAGTGGGCTTACGCGTCTGACATATATCAAATCCTATACCAATTTAGGGACAATTGATTAATCTCTTTCCCAAATAATTATTTCCATAATACTTTAAGTTGGTTATCATTTAGAACTCTTTAGGTGACTATTAGAGGCCTAAACATATACCTAAAGGGTTGGGAGAAACTATCCAAAAGACCCCTTTTTCAAATACAGAACAGTGATTTTTAGCTGGCTCACTTGAGTAAAGATGACCTCACTCGAGTGATGAAAGACTCGTGCTCAAGTGAAAACGGCTCTCACTCACGAGTGTTTGACAGTAAGTAACTACTTCGGTAAGAAAGTGCTCACAACACTCGAGCATAAGGCTTTGCACTCGGGTGATGACTCCCAATCCACTTAAGTCCCCAAAAGTGAAACACAAAGAGTGACAACCCAAGAACACATGCAACATCAGAGGGAAAAGCTCACTCGAGCATACCCCCCAGTACTCGGGTGAGAAGGTTTCACTTGCGAGTGTCGGAACACACTCTTGAACATTAACCAGCGAGTGACAATCCGAGAGCAACCCTAACTTTTGAACACACTCCATCACTCGAGTGATCACCAACATCACTCGCGGTGAAGGAAGTGCACTCGAGCCCCCTTCATGAGAACTTAGACAAAGCACAAGGCAACACTCGAGTGATGCTATCAGATTGCTAGATCGCAGCAACTGACAGAAATTCCTAGATTAGCCAAAATCACGCCCAATGGTTCCCACACAAAGCTCATACTCACTCAAAATGACATAGGGAACCCATTGGTAACCTCCAAAACACCCAAATACCATTTTAAACACAATATATGCCCTTGGGTCTCTATGACACACAATACCCAATTCCAATCAATACACTTCTAAACTTTACAACCATATCAAATACATAAAGAACTTCACAATGAACTAATCCCAACATCAATCACTATGAAATTCATATGTCTAAAAAAATGGGCATAAACCAGGGAAAATTTCAAGAATTTCTCAAACTTATTCAAAAATCATAATACATAAATCGAAAAGCATCAAATGCTTACCTCTTCACTTTGCCAAAGTCAGAATCTTGATTCTCAAACTTTCAAATTACTCCAAATCTCACCCTCCTTCTTCCTTTTCTTCTTGGTCACTAGAAATGGAGAAAGAGAGAGATGATGAGAGATGGAGTAGATGTTGATGATTGCTTTCCCTTGCTCATACTCCCCCTCAACCGTATAGGAGAGAGAAGAGAGAGAGAAAGTGACTTTTTGTATTTTGTGCCACATCCAATGATCCACCAAATGCCACATGTCAACATCTTCTCACTTCCACCATGAGCTCACACAAATGCAAAGCATAGGATCCCGACCCATGGTCAATGAATCTCAACCCTTGATCTCTAATCACCAATACACTTATATCAAATTTACATAACATTTCTCCAAAAGTGTTTAATTACACTAATTACAATCAAGATTAGAGTCATTAATCGTTAATCCCAAATTGGGTTATTACACATGATGACAACTTCAACGAAGAAGTGCAGGGCTCAGAGCCGGTGTTCATGCGGAATAAAGCCGCTCGAGATTTTTTTAGCTTGATGGATGAAGCAGATCATCCTTTATATCAAGGTTGTCGACTCTAAATTATCTTTCTTGATCAAGATGTATCATATCAAGTTCTTGTGCGGAATTACAGATAAGGGAATATCGATGTTGCTGGAATTATTACAAGATGCATTCCCCGAAGCAGAGATTCCCACAACGTTCTACAAGGCCAAGAAGATTATCAATAGGTTGGGGTTGAACTATCAAAAGATTGATGCATGCACCAATGATTGTATGCTGTAATAGGGAGACAATTCCAACAGGGAAACTTGTAAGAGATGTCATACATCGAAGTACAAGACTATTCGGAAGAGGGAAAAGTAGAAGAAGAAACTTGCAAAGATTCTTAGGTACTTCCCTTTGAAACCTCACTTACAAAGATTATTTATGTCATCCAAAACTGCGGAGCATATAAGGTGACATGCCGTTGATAAGAATGAAGACGGTAAATTAAGACATCCCCAGGATACAGATGCTTGAAAAATGTTTGACAACGACTTTACATCTTTCGCGGCTGACCCTAGAAATGTTTGGCTTGCTTTGGCGACTGACGATTTCAATCCATTTGGGAATCTTAGCACAAGTTACATTATTTGGCCGGTAATCTTAGTTCCCTACAACTTGCCCCTGGATATGTATGAAACAAAGCTCCTTTATTATGTCTATGATCATTCCAAGCAAAAAGGCACCAGGCAATGACATCGATGAGTATCTCTAACCGCTTATTGCGGAATTACTTGACTTATGGAATGTCGGCATCGAGATGTACTATGCTTACGGGAAGACATTGTTCAACTTGCGTGTAGCCTTGATGTGGACGATTAGTGACTTTCCTGGCCTTGGTGTAATATCCTGGATTGTAATCAAGGATTAATAACTTCAAAGTGATGTAATTAATATTAATTGAACACTTTTGAAGTATATAATGTGAATTGTGACGTAGACACGTGTGATGATGGTTTAGTATATGTTATGTCAATCAGGGGTAAAATGGTAAATTTACCAACCGATAGGTCAGTTATTAGAGAGGAAAATCATTGGTAATTGATATCAATGGCTAAGATTGAATAAGCAAAGGGGGTGGGATTGTGTGTGTATGTGCTTATGTGAGTGATTAGAAGGAGGAACAAGATGTTGACACATGTCAACACAAGAACCATGGATTGAGGTCAAAGAGTCAACAATTGCAACTCTCTCTTCCCTCCTCCATTTCAAGTCGGCCAAGGGCCTCTTTGCACCCCAAAAATCTGATTTCTTCATCATCTTCTCACCTCTCTCCTCTCCTCCATTTTCGCCAAGATCAAGCAAGAAAGAGAAAGAAGAAGCTTGAGTTTTAGGTAAGGTTTTGTCCCTAAATGCTCAACTCACCTTTATTAATATTGTTCAAGGGGTTGAGAGCTTTATTCCTATGGTTTCATATTTGATTAGTGGAGTTTGAGAACTTGTGGGGATTTGAAAGTAGGAGAATCAAAGAAATGGCTTTGGGAAGAAGTTTAAGTGAGTATTTGATACATTTTGGTATAATTGTTGTGGTCATTGGTTTGGTTTTGAGAATTTTGAATTTTTTCCCTGATTTTTGGTCTAATTTGAATGCTTGAATTGTTTAGTGTGTTGTGTAGAATGTGGTGTTAAATTGTGTCTTTGAGCCATGAGAGTTGATTTGGAATTTTTGGAATGGAAGGAATTGCATTGTGGTGGATTGTGTGTATATTGTGTTGACATGTAAAGATTTCAGTGGAACATGTCTATGCGGATGGAATTTGATTGTTTTGAGGGCTCCAACGGATTCCTTGGGCAAAATTGGTGTGGGAATGGTGTTTCATGTGAAAATAGGAACCATTGGAAGCAATTGTGAAAAACTGAAAATCTGTCCATTGAAGGTCTGTGCTGGGCAGTCTTTTTGTGTTGGTGTTTTGAATAGGCCAATGATGTCAAAAATTTATGAAACTTTCCATTTTTAAATTTCACTTCCCAAGCTTCAAAATGGACATATAATTGGCATCATTTCGTTCTGCGCACTGTGAGTTATGGTTGTCCAAAGTTTGGGATGGAAATTGAGCTCTGTTGTGGGACAGTGGTGAGTTTTTGGTAATTCTGTACTTTTGTGGTGATTTCCAGTAATGGCCAATATTTTTCCTAGAAAGAAGACTTAAATAGCTTTCATTTGGATTTGGAATCACCCTATTTCGATTTTTCTTCAATTAGTTATGATTTTTGGAAGTTCAGCCAAGAAACAGAATTTTCTTGGCCGCGGCCAGAAGATGGTGGGCCGCGGCCCAAATGTTTCTGACCTCTTTTTGGCCACGGCCAGTGGATTTGTGGGCCGTGGCCAACCCCCAAAAATCAGTGTTTTGCACTTTTGTAAGGTGGTTTTTGGTATAGCCTTTCCCGACCCTTTAGGCATATGTTTAGACCTAAAATAGTCACCTAAAGAGTTCAAATGATAACTAACTTAAAGTATTATAGAGATAAGAACTTGGGAAAGAGATTGACGGGTTGTCCCTAACTTGGTTTACAGGATTTGATATTTTCCGTCCTCGTGAGCCCGCAGTGCCAAGAAACGTCGGGAAAGGATCAGGTAGTGACTCTCTCTCTTATACTTTGTGTAATACACCGTATGTGTGTTGTATCACTGTGTTATGATGATTGCTGATGCTGCTGCGGTTACAGCTGGTGATAGCTATCGTTTACAGTGCAAGCTTTCATTTACAGCGTAATCTGTCGTTATTGTGATTACAACGTAAGCTGTCGTGATGGTGATTACAGCGAGAGCTGTCATATTGTGTATATAGCCATGAGTGCTGTCGTTTGTGGTGAAAACCATGTATCTTTGAGATTGTTACTGTTGTTGCTGTTTGTGATTTATGTACATGCTTTACGTTTATGCATTGTGTGAGTGGTTTGTTACTACTGGGATTCTCTTGAATCTCATTCTTTCATATGACTAACATTTCAGACAGGGCGTGTAGCTCAAAAGAGAAGAGGCCAACCCGAAGCAATTAGGACTTTTAGGGGTATATTTGATCTTGGAGATGTTGGTTACTTATTCTGAACTTGGGATTACTGTACATTTTGAAATATGAATATTATATTTGATTTTGGTTGTGTAATCCCCTAGTGGATACTTATAAAGCCTCAGGTTATATATGTATAGAACCCAGGAGTTGCTGGGGATATGGTTATACACTCTGATATGATTGAATGTATATTAACTGCACAGGTAATTATATTCGAATATTGAAATTGGGACCAGGATGGGAAAAAGATTTTGAAAGATTTTGTGAAAATTTTATTGTAAGACAAAAAGTTTAAAATGAGGTTAAAGCATCCAATGGTCTTTAATCCGATTTAAATATGTGTTATCGAATTATAATTACGTGTTTAAAGTCAGGGGGTTACACTTGGCATATTATCTGGTTAGAATGTGCATACTGGGTCGGCGTGTCCAGCTTGCAATTTTGACTCTGACGCAGTGTGCCTTCCCTATAGTCGAAAATGGTGCTTTATGAGGCATCAGAGTTTCTCAATGGAAGGCATAAGTTCAGATTGCAACGGAATCGCTTCAATGGGAAACTAGAAAAAAGAGGACCACCTCAGACTTTATCCGGTACAGATATCTTACAGCAGCCTGAACATGTTGACTTCAAGTTTGGAAAAAACGAATTCAGCACAAACTCGCCAAAAGACACGCAGGACTTCAGCTCCTCTGTAGTGGAAGAAGATAAGTATTTTATTCACTCTTCCATATTGGAGATCTAATTTACTTTGCCATAGTCTTGATGTCATGCACATTGAAAAGAATGTTTGTAATAATGTGCTATATACACTGCTTAACGAACCAGACAAGACAAAAGATCACCTTCAAGAGAGGAAAGATTTATGAGCCATGGGAGTTCATCAAGACGCTTGGCCAGATGAGCATGAAAAATTTCAACCGGCAAAGTTTTCCCTTACAAAACCGAACAAGGAAGTCTTCCTCGCAATGTTGAAGAAATTAAAAGTTCTTGATGGCTATTCAAGCAACATTTCTTGATGTGCTGACTTACAGGCTCGAAAGGTTGCTGGCCTGAAGAGTCATAACTCACATGTTCTGTTGCAACAGTTACTCCCTCTGGCTATAAAGAATGCACTTCCTCCCGATGTTTCCATTATTTTGGTGGAACTTTGTTCTTTCTTTCGAAAGTTCTGTTCTAAGGTTTTGATCGTTAAGGAGCTCGATCAGCTGCAGTCCAAAATCATTCTTATACTTTGTTATTTGGAGATGATCCTTCCTCCGTCCTTTGTTACTGTGATTGTTTACCTTACAGTCCACCTCGTTCATGAAACAAAGCTCGCTGGCCCAATACAATATGGATGGATGTATTTGATTGAGAGGTACTCATTTTAAATATGTGCTTCATTGTTAGTTCCTATGTTTGCTAGTCGTCCTTTTCAGCATTTAGTATCATTTTTCTCTTCTTTACTACATAGGTTTCTTGGGAAATTAAAATCTTACGTCAGGAATAAGGCGTGGCCAGAAGATTCTATAGCTGAAGGCTATATAGGGGATGAGGTGCTATATTTTTGTTCAAGGTACTTTGATGACCTGAGATGCCTTTCAACCGCCCACCTTGTATTGACGATTGTCCTGAACCTGCTCCAACATCAGGAGAGTTTATCCCTCATGTCAGTAAACCAATTGGAGGATCTGAGAACTTCAAACTAACGGCAACTGAGAAGTTGCAAGCACATAGACATGTGTTGATTAATTGCACTCAAGTTGAACCTTTCATATAGTAAGAATTATACACTCACATGTTATTCTATATCTTTTGTAACATTTTTCACTTTCATTTCACTATCGCCTTTCTATGATTAAATGCAGGGAATTCAGAAGTCATGTTAAGCGTAAACTCTAGATCTGCATACAAACATCCTCCGAAGTTAACAAAAAGGTCCACAGAGAATTCCCGAGCTGGTTTGCGCACAGAATACTAAATGACCACAACCCAAACTCACCAGATTTCAGAGCTCTCGCAATAGGCCCTCTTGATCATGCAAAAAGGTTTACAATATATAATGTCAATGGTTTCAAGTTTTGCACGGTTTCACGGGATCAAGGATTGCAAACTCAAAATTTGGGTGTTTATGGCATATTTGGGATAAGGAGTTATGCGAGCAGTAGTGACGCCAACATGCAATTCGGAGACGTTCCTTATTATGGAAAGCTTCTTGATGTCGTTGAACTTAATTATCAAGCTCGCTTCATCTTGACGCTGTTCAAGTGTTTATGGGCAAATACCAATACTTCCCAGGGACTGACGACTTAGGGATCACATCAGTCAATTTCTCACAGCCAATTCATACTGGTAATTCTCAAGAGGATGAGTCATACATTCTTGCCTTAGAGGCACATCAGGTTTATTATGTCGAGGACGAGAGGCACAGGATTGACACATAGTCGTTCATTTAAAGCCATAAGACCTTTATGACATGGGTGGAGGCGATAACATTGTAATGCCCCAATTTTTTTGATTAAGGGCTAACGAGGATTGTTATGGATATTTTATGAAATTAAATTGAAATTATTATGTGTTTTGTGGCAATTTTAATTAATATGCCATAATTGGTGGAAAAATTGACAGAATGGAATTATTAGCCATAAGTTAGTGAATAAGGGATGAATTAATTACTAACCAAGAGAAAATGAGATGTGTAATTAAATGGCTAATGAAGTGGTTAGAGTAACTAATTAGTTACTTATTCAGGGGAGAGCCAATGAGAAGTAGACATGTGGCAAATTTGGTATGAAGATAGAGTGTAGGAGAAAAGTCATATATAGGATATTTTAAACATTCTTTCTCTCTCTTTCCCTCCCATTTTCACTGATAAGAGGTATAGGGAAGGATGTGTGATTATTTCATCTCCTTCAACACTCATCTCTCTCCTCTCTCTCTCCATTTTCGTCCTCCATTGTTGGCCAAGTGAGAGAAAGAAAAAGCTTGAGAAAAAGGTAAGAAGATGACCTTTTTTGCATCTCCTTCAAACTCTCTTCTTTAAAGTTATTCCTTGGGTTGAGGGCTTTATTCTTATGGTTCTAGATTCTCCATTGGTGGTGATTTGGGCTCTTAAGGAATTTTGAAGTTTGGAGACTCAAGAAACTCCTTTGGAAAAGTTGAAGAGGTAAGTAAAACCAATCTTTCTATCTATATTTTATGCCAAATGGTTAAGTTTGGAATTTCTAGAATATTTGGCCTTAATTTCAAAAAATAAGGGTCATTGGGTATTTGGCGTGTTGTTGGTATAGAAATGGGTGTTTTAGTATGTGTTTTGGATAGATTGATTGATTTGAGAATGAAATGGTATATTTGGATATTTTAGAATTTTGGTGTTGATTGTAGCCTATTACCAAAGCATGATAATGGAATAGGAATTTGGCAATTATGATGTTTCCATATGATTCCTTATGCATTTTGTGTGGGAGAAGCCTTGGTTTGGTATTTGGGACCATTGGAATCACTTGGGTAAAAATCTGGAAAATGCTGTCAGTTTCTGTGTTTTATGGGTTTTGATAAGCATCACTCGAGTGAGGATGGGTCTCACTCGAGTGCAGTAGTGCATTTGCTCTTATGGCCTTCAGTTTTTCTGTTGCACTTTGAAAGGCAAAAGTGTTGCCTCACTTGCGAGTGTCGAGAGTTCCAACTTGAGTGAGCCCCATCCCACTCAAGTGAGGGTGTATGAGACACTGTGAACTTGAGTCTCGGGTTGTCACTTGCGGCCATTTTTCAAGAGTGTACCTTAGAACTCGTGAGTGCTAAGCCATCACTCGAGTGCTTTTATTCCAGCTCGAGTGATGTCCTTTTCTGAAAATTTCTTATGCTCTCAGGTGAGCACTTCCTGAACCTCACTTTGGGGTGCTTGGGTGAGCCTAAGCTTTCCACTCGAGTGATTGAGTCCATGCTCGGGTGTAGCGAGCAACTTTGGTTTCTGTCATTCCTTTCAGCTCTCGGGTGAGCACTTTCTGCACCACACTTCCTAGGACTCGAGTGAGAATTTAGCTGTCACTCGAGTGTTCACCTTTGTGCTCTAGTGCAAAGTTCCTTACCACTTGAGTGAAGCCTTCTTCACTCGAGTGTAACAGTGAAAAATCAATACTTGTGCTTCAAAAAGGGGATCTTTGGGATAGTTCTTCCAACCCTTTAGAGCTTTTGTTAGAGGCATTTATGGGTTTGTAAGGGACAATAATGATAACTAATTTAAGAGTTGAGAAGTTATTGAAAATTGGATTAGAGAATTGACTCTTCATCCCTAATTATAAATTATAGGATCCGACATTTGCCCTACTCGGGAGAGACCGGCGCCATAGCACGCACGGAAGGACCAAGGTAGTGACTTTTCTCTCATGTTGTGTATGATGTATGGTATGCATGGCTTGTCATTGAGTTTTGTGAAATGTATGTGCCATGGTCTATTGCAACGTGAGCACTTCAACGTGGGCAGTCGTAGGGGGTGATGTCTATCACACCTACCCCTACCATTGAACTGCCATTGTAATTGACATGGATCTTTGAGAATCTTGCTAGTATGGCTTGCATTGTAAATCTTTCCATTGTGGCTTGCGTTATAAGATGCTTTATATGAATCCCAGCTGTTAAAACAGGCTGACACCCAAGAGGGGGGTGAATTGGGTGTATTATAAAAACTTAACTACGTTGAAATTCTTTTCGCATCTTATGAAATCAATAAGTATGTAAGTAGTGAAATATAAAACCATAATCAGTTATTGAAATCATATATGCTGGAAATATAAGAGTTCAGGGAAGAGAAGATGCAAACAGTAATTTATCCTGGTTCGGTCCAATCCACGATGACCTACGTCCAGTCCCCAGGCTCCTCCTAAGATTTCAATCCACTATCTCCCTCAAGTTTAACCGGGTACTTGAGAACCACTACAATCTCACAAGTTTGATTCGGGCACTTGTGAAGCCTTTACAATTCTTCCACTGAGATATGAGCTCCCCCTTACACATTGTATGGATAAAATTTGTTTCCCACTCAAGATTCCCCAATCTTGAGTAACTCTCACAAATATAGAATGATTACAATGAAAGATTACTTCTCTCTATATGAAGTAGATAATGATTAACACTGAAGTACATGGTAGAAGTATTATTACAGTGCTTCGGTCAAGTAAGATTCAGAGTAATAGCATATCAACATTGTAGGCATGGGCTCTCGTCATTTTTCTTTTTGAATGACTCTTCTTTTATAGTTGATGAAGAGTATTTGACCGTTTGAGCTTTTCTTCTTCCCGTTGAGGCGTAAAATATTGCTGTTGAACTAGCCGTTGGAAGCTTCTAACACAAAAGTGCTTTTCTTGGAATCCAGAAATTTGAAGTATCAATCTTCTGTAACTTGCTTTGAGAATGTTAATTATGACATAAAAAGATAATAAGCAAGATTAATGAAGATTAATGAAAGTACTCAATGAATCTGAGAAATTTAGATTTAGATATGATGCTCTGTTTTTCATGAAGAACAAGTATTCGGATACTATTATAATTATCAGGATAGTTTAAGTCTTTTCAGATAACTTACTATTCGAATACCTTTTTCTCTAATCGGATAATACTTGAAGTCTTACACAGAGACTATTCGAATAGTTAAGATACCTATTTGCAAATAGTGATCTCTTAAATTCAAAGAAAAGATTATCCTGATACATGAGTTACTATTCGAATACTTTCTTCGAGTTTGACTAAAAATATTTTCTTTCAGCTTTCAATATTATTCGAATAGTCTTTTTGCTATTCGAATAATTTCTCATATCAATCTCATAGGCTTGATGTTGGCTTTGAACTGCTATTCGAATATTAATATCACTATTCGAATAGTGGATATGCATTATCATGATAATTATTTAACTATTCGAATAATATTTGATTTTTTTGCACTGAGACTATTCTGATAGTTCAATTACTATTCGAATAGTCTTTGAATTTTTGCACTGAGACTATTCTGATAGTTCAATTACTATTCGAATAGACTTTGAATTTTTGCACTGAGACTATTCTGATAGTTCAATTACTATTCGAATAATATTTGAATTTTTGCACTGAGACTATTCTGATAGTTCAATTACTATTCGAATAGTCTTTGAATTTTTGCACTGAGACAATTCTGATAGTTCAATTACTATTTGAATAGTCCTCTTTGAAATATGTCAAAAAGTATTATGATAGTCTCCCTATTATTCTTCTGATAGTAATCTTACTATTCTGATAGTAACTTTACTATCCTGATAGTCTTGTGATATTAATGCTGAAATTCATCAAAAACTTATTCGGATAATCATAACACTATTCGAATAGTGCCCTTACTATTCGAATAGTTATCCTACTATCCGGATAACATATTTAGAAACCGAGTTTGAAATCACACTGACTATTCGGATAATGCCTTGACTATTCGAATACTTTTTCACTTGAATTATTTTCAGAAAAATTTGTTAAGCATACTATTCGAATGCTAATGTGCTTATCCGAATACTTTCAACTGTTAACAGTTCTCCTCTATTCGAATAGCATATTCAACGTAGGAGATAAATACATTATGTAAACTTTTTGCTCTCAATAATGAATATCTATATTTGACATCATCAAAACTAATCATATCCAACACCAGCTGTCGTGAAATATATTGTTGTGAACTGTGTTGTGCACAATACAGCGTGAGCATCTCAACGTAAGCGAACGTAAGGGTGACACATGTCATACCTGCCCTTGCCGCTGTAATTTCCATTGTAGTTGCCATGTGTGGATTATGATTTGTTTTCATGCTTTATTGTTGTGCATACTATGAGTGATTTGTTACTACGGGGATTCCTTAGAATCTCACTCTCCCAAAAACAAATTTTTAGACAAGGCCAAAGGATTGAAGGGAAAGCAGGTGACGAAGAGCAGATAGAACTCCAGTGTAGGAAATTATTTTGGATTTTGGTTATTATGTAAACTTATTTGGATGTTTTTGAAAAACAATTGTATATTTTGGGATTTATAGTTTTGTGGAATTCCCAAGTAAAAGGGAAAAGGTTTATGGGCTTTGTGCCTCTGTAGAACCCTTATTTATTGAATAGAACCCGAGTGTATCGGGAATTTGCATTATACTCTGATATGTATGAATGGAATTAATGTGTACATGCTATTTATGTTTGAAATGTGAGTATGAGACCATTGTGGAACAATTTTTAGAAAGGTTTTGAAAACCCTGATTTTTGGGAAATTTTATTTTGGCTAAGTCCCAAATCATACATGGTCTCTAATTCAAACTTAATTACGTTTTTACGGACTCATCTCGGCCTTGATCGTGAAGGGGTTTACAAACATCGCCTATGAGAGTGAGCCATGTCAGCCCGCCAATTTTGAAAATTTCTTCCCTGAAGGCGATGACAATTTACCTCTACTGCGGTGTGTTTTTTTAAGTTCACATCATTTAAATTAAATTTTTTAAACAAAAAAATATATCACTAAGAACAACTTTTCTGTAGGGATGGCGAGGATGAGTGATCAAATTCAAATTATGGTTTTGTCTTTTAAAAAAATAAATTCAATATTTGTAGCGGTTCAAAAACCGCTACAAAAATATAAATAACCGCTACTAATTAAAACCCGCTACAAAACGGCTACACTGACCGCTACAAATGCTCCGCAAATCCCTTTAAATACCCCCACCACATCTCATTTCAAACACTCCCCCCACTTCTTTCCACCTTACCCCTCTTTTATTTTCTCTCGTTTACAAATTTTTTTGTATGAGTTGAGAAGCTTAACAAAATGATCAAATATGGTAACAAATTTTTAAATTTTTTATTTCAATACTTCTTTCCTTCACATAAAATATATCCCACTATTTTTTTTGCAGATATTTAAGAGCTTTGTCTCATTTTCACCTATTTTTCATATATAATCAAATTGTAGTACACAACATAATAGTTCCCTTTTACCCACATATCCTCAATAATATTATCAATGCAATCTTTATACTTATCTCACTAATTAAAATTATTCCTTTTAATTTATAAATGAGCTAAACTATTAAATAATAAGCTAATTAGATTAGCTAAACTACTAATAAAATAAACTATTTAATTTAATATTAAAAAAACTGAAACAAATTATTATATTTTTTAAAAAATTTATTTATTTCTTGTAGCGGTTATTAAACCGCTACTAATTGAGCAACTTTTTCAAACGTGAATAAAGTTTTTGGCGCCAAATTTGAATTTTGATGAAATTTGTAACGGTTATATAACCGCTACTAATTAATGCACCATTTTTTAAATTCATATTAGTAGCGGTTTAAGAACCGCTACAAAATAGAACAAAATTTGGATTTCCCGTCTTAAAAATTTTGGTTTTGATGTTTGTAGCGGTTCAATAACCGCTACAAAATTCCCAAAAAAAGACGATAGCTCTTGGCGATGTTGTAGTAATGGGATTCAACTGCTACAAATAATGTAGCGGTTATTTTCCTTGAGTAACGGTTTTTAATAACCGCTACAAATAAGCTTACAACATAGGATTTAGTAGCGGTTTCATGAACCGCTACTAATAGTTTGTAGCAGTTAAAACCGCTACTAATACCTATTTTTAACCACTATGAAATAACGCTTTTTTTGTATTGGTTGTCTTCTTTAATTTATAGATTTGGATGTGCTGTAATATTTTGTAAAGGATTAAGGAGCATTTTTGCCCCGAAGTTTTCACCGAGAAGCAATTTTGCCCTGACCGTTATCCTAGTTAATTTTGTCTATTAGCTAACCAAATATGTTGATCTGATAGTCTGCATGCCATCCATGTCATTTTTGTTAAAATACAAATTTACGCCAAAGTCCATGTGTTATTTATATCTTTTTATAAAGTTAGATTTAAAACTTCCTGGTCAAATCTGTACCTTACAAAAATGACTTGTATGACATGTGGACTATCAGCTCAGCATATTGGTCAACTAACGGTCAAAATTAACTGGGATAATGGTTAGGGGAAAATTGCCCCATTTTTTACATCTCCGGGCTAAAATTGCCCTGAAAAACTTCCAATATAAAATTGTCCCTCGGTGAAAACTTTTGGGACAAAAATGACCCTTAACCCTTTGATAAATAAGTTAGCGTGTTCATGAATTTTCATCCATAATTATTCACCTGCTATTGTGTGGATTTTAGCTATTTTTTTAATTTTTTTGGATGGGATGATTGAGTGAGTTCTGGAGCTGATTGGATTTGGACCTGGAAATTTTTCCGTCCCAGTTGTAGAGGGTGGAACTAGAGCTCTTGAATATTTGGGATTGGATAGAGAGAAGAGTCCTATTGGATTTGGGGTAAGAAATTTGGCTTGGGTTTTGGGTTGTTGAATTCATTTCTCTTTATTGTCTAAATGTTAATCTCATAATGAAGGACTATTCAATGCCCTGTTCGGATTGTTGATCTGGCCATCTGAGTTTTGAAATTTTCCATATTGGTTCTTGTTTAAGATTGTTGATATGGGTTTGGGAAATTTCTTTTTTTGTTTTTTTAGTAAGGGTGATGATGGTGTGGCCTAGTATCTATGTGGCATAAATACCATATGTGGCAGAGCCACATAAGCATATTTGTTCAACAATTGGTTGACTATTTGATTATGTTAGGGCAAGGTAATATTGCGATTTTGAAACTTTCGCTGTAATATTGGCCCTTCAAAAACTTTTAGGCACCCAATGCTTATCTATGAAAACTTTCAGGGCATTTTATCCCTTTAACCCTTTAGTCATTTATCCTTAAAACATAATTTCATTTATGTCCTTTGGTCTTTTAATGAAGTTTCAAAATTTATTGGGGCGACTTGAAATTAAATTGCTATAATGGTTCTTAAATGAAATTTTCCCATTAAAATATAAGGACAGTACTTTATTGATCTCCATTCAATTAATTCCTCTAAGTTCAGTCTACGCACGTACTCAAGTTTATTGCATCAAAGCTTCCATAAATCTTGGGTATCCTCTGGCTATTTTCCTTACCTTAAATTGTAGATCTTTTGTACTTCATGTGATATATGCAGTGATGCTCACACATGTTTATGAAACTGTATCTATATATTAATGGACCATCCAGTGGAAAATGATAATAGTGTGGCGATTTGAATGGAGAGCAATAAATACTGTCCTAATATATTAATGATCATATAGATCTAAGCTAAGGTAGAGACTACACTTTTAGATGTTTTGTTTCAAAAGAAAACCAAAAAAAAAAAAGGAAAGGAAAAGAAAAGAAAAGAAAAGGAAGGAAAGCAACTGACAAATGAAGAATGGCGTACCATCAATTTTTTTGGTTTACACCCCCCGGTGTCCCACCCCCTTTGGAGGCAGACTAATCCGGAGTCACCCCCCGATGTAGAGGGACTTCCCAAGGATCGAACTCAGGCCCTTGAGGCAAATGGCAGGGGAGGCGTACCATCAATTTTTCTTTGGCTAAATTTTACATTTAGTCCTTTAAGTATACTTTAAGGTTCAATTTGATCCCTTAAGTTTATAAAGTATACTTTTGGGCCCTTAACCCTAACACCATTAGTTTCATCTAACGGAATGCTGATTGTGTAGTTAAATAAAGTATGCTTAAATTTTAAAAATATGAAAAGAAATTATATTATGTTCCAAATAACCAACTAAAAAAATACTAATAATTTAATAACAGGAACAATCATCCCATCTTCTTACCACCAATGTACAATCCTTATTCTTCTCTATTAATGGCTTCTCTGCTCCAATATTCCTTCCATTTTCCTATTCTTTTTCTTACAGTCGCCACTCCTTCCACCTCTATAATGGGAGAAGCAGGTAAAGAAGTGCATACCAGAAGAATCATCTATGTTATACCGCACATGAACCCCTTTATCCAAATCATCTAGAAGGGCTTGTAAATAATTTTGAGGCAGCACACAAGTTTCTTTTGAATAATTATCATACACAAAGTATGTTCGCATCAACATCATATTGTGATTGGATAAATCTGTCTCTATGACATTGAAAGACTATGAATCAATTTCAATCGAAGGGTAGTGATGTTCATCTTGGGGACAATGGAGTTGGAATTCATGTCTGCCACAATTACGGGGTCCATGGCTTTCCTTCGACCAGAAAGGGTAATGATTGGTCCTACTTTTCCTCAAGGGGATGGTTGGCACTCACTATATTCATTGTTCGGCTGAAAGTAAGAATAACATATTAGAGGTGGAAAGAGTGGCGATTGTAGGGAGAAGAGTAAAAAAATGGAAGGAACGATAGAGTGGAGAAACCATTAATGAAGGAGAGTGAGGAGTGTATATTGGTGGGAAGAAGAAGGGGTGATCGTTTCCCTTATTAGATTATTAGTATCTTTTTTAATTGGTTAGTTGAAATATACAATAATTTCCTTTTATATTTTTAAAATTTAAATATACTTTATTTAACTGTACATTCAACATTTTGTTATATGAAACTAACGGTGTTAGGGTTGAGGGACTAAAAGTACACTTTATGAACTTAAGGGACCAAATTGAACCTTAGAGTATACATAAAAGACTAAATGTATACTTTAGCCGTTTTTCTTTTTAAGTAAAGCATTTCATTGGTAATTTAATAATATTAAAAAAATTAATTAGGCCTTTGACCTAATTAGGAATCTAATAAAAATTGGGAAAAATTTAAATTTTGGTATTTCAACTGAATTTGCTAAAAATCTTTATGCTCATTTTATCTCTTCAAAGTTAAATGACAACAAAAGTATAAAGTGGGGTAGCACAGTTGAGAATATAGAGAAGGATATGTGGTCATATATAAGAAAAATAAGATTCATAACAAATATATATGGTTTGAATACGTTCAAAGAAGACTATTAGAAACACGGGTAAGAAAGACCAATCAAATATTATGGAGCTATCTAAAAAAGTTTCGTACATGATAATTACCATCAATGTCGCCGTACAGGGCCACTAAACCAGTCCCAGTTAAATGAAAACATCTTTCCATCTTCGTTCCACCACGACAATCCTCTCGTGTAGTTCTCTTATTTTATCTCTACATACCTTCCGTATTCACCTGTCTAAATTGTTGGTAAGGGAGGTGAGATTCGAGAGAATCTCAGTAGGAAAATAGTACCAATATACATGCAAGATAAGTGCTTAATGTATGACATACTTGTTGGAAATAGTTCCTTAAGGACCAATCATTGTACTTTGAACATTATTATTTTAATGAAATTTCTCCATTTTGTTATCATATTATTTGCATGTTAACTGTGATAATTGTATCCTTGTATAATTCATGAAGATTGTCCTAAAATGTCCCTAGTCAGTCATCTATGCAGGAGCAGAGATAAAACAAGACCAGTATGACTTTGATAAGATATGGAGATACGAATCAATGTCTTGGACACTTGTAAGAGTACAAGGTGCTGGACCGACCCACTATAAGAAAGCTACATGGATCAAGTCATAAGTTTTTCTCATGTATAACCACGTCACAATGCCCTTAGACCTGAGGTCATCATGGATTTCTACATGAGAGTTGCTAAGCTTTGAACTAGTCAAAAGTCACTTTTGACCGAGTGATGATAAAGGCTATGATCGGGCTTGGTGGTTTTTCATGCAGAGGAATATGAATGATCAAGATGAAATTTTTCCCTCACATTAGTAGAGAGATATTACTGGGCCCCTCGATGAGTGAGTCTGAGAAATGTATGACCATACTACAATGGAAAGGAGTTTCCATTTCTATTGTCAGGCTACTCAGGAATCGAGAAAGTAATGGTCAGGAACAAGAAGATGACATTATCCATGCCTTATCCTTGATCGATATATTGTGTGACAAAAGGGATGTGATATGGTTGTATGATAGGTTGCATCGTGATAACGATCCTCATATGATTTGGGTAGTTATAACGTCTTGCTAGAGGCCGCTTGCGACTTTTGGGTTAGTATAGTTATTGGCCCACTGCCAACTTCATATGGGTCTATAAGGTCACACACAAGAATGGCCCAACACGAGATAATGTTTAATTTAGGGTAGATGATTTATATATATATATATATATATAATATAAAATTCATTAATAATATTATATAGATATATATTTTTGAAATACATATCTTATATATTATATATATGTATATGTATATATATTATATGATATTATTATATTTTGTTAGTTTTAAATTTAATTTATTAAGATATATTAAATTTAATAACTAACATGATAGAGTTATAGTATCTCAGATTTAATTTATGAAGATAAATTAAATCTAATGGCTCTTTATTTGGATTAAATAAATAGGTTAAATTAAAACTATTGGACAGATTTAATTTAAACTAAATTTATTTAATTAGCTCATCAAGATAATTAATTGTTGATTAATTTCAAAATTAATGATGATTAATTTTGAAATTTGAATATAGCCATCATAGGTTATAAACTTAATAGAGCAGATATACTCATACGCGCATGAGAATTCAGAGCCGCAAGGGAAACCCTGAAAAAATTGGAGGTGCTAGCACGCAGTCTCGGTTGGAGAGCATTTGTGTGGATACCGGTAGAGGGAGCGGACCTAACGTGTTGGCTCCTAGAGATCGTGAAAACCCTAAGTTGAAAAAGGTATGAGTACTTTTTAACCCGATTTAAACACCGTTGATAGATCCTCGATTAGGATCAGTAAAATTTTTAAAATTCTTCTGCTATGCCTGCCTAATCTAACAATACTTGCATTATATAACTCATGCTCACACAATGACAAATCTACGTGCTCAATGTTTCAAACAACATACTTATGGCCATAGCATAAATAGAAACAGAGCTTCAATCATTCATATATGTTCCACATAATCAATCAAAGCAATAACATGCGTTAATACATCAGTACAAATATCAAATACACGTCGAAGAGGTAAGTTCCCTACCTTAATCTCCCTTCCCTAATCCTCGAATAACGTGCCTCGATTTATGTGTCAATCCCTCGAGCTCTCAATCCGGTCCTAAAATGTCAAATGTACAGTTTAGACACTTCCATAGTGTTTCTGGGATTTATACAAGTCTATTATGAAAATTTACCAAAATGCCCTAGGGGACCCAGCCCGACCTCGTCGTACCTGGCCCGACCGTACTTTTCTCGAAATTCTAACCTGGGCTATCCTGACATATTTTTGCCCAAGAAATCCATTTCCGGACTTGGAATTACCATATTTACTGCCAAAAGATGAAATTACCCTTAGCAACCTCGTTTTAAGGGTTTCCGGGGCGTTTTCGTAATTATGCTTTTTCGAAAAAGTGACTAACTGTAACCTCGCCTAATTTTCGCTCTTGAACTCAATGGAGCCATCAAATCTAAGGCCCATTTACAGCCCTGAATGAAATATATGGGTTTTCTAGGGAAAATCGAGGTTTTGGAATTTCGGCTCCGTAAACGTGTTTCTTTCTACTCCTAACCACTTTATTGACTTTTCCATTAGGTTACAACTACCATTTAGTACCAATTCGGGCAGCATAACCTCTAGGCCAACCCATTTCCAAAAATTAAAATCAATAACAATCCGGCGAAATTTCACCAATTAAATTATCCACAACAGCCAGAATAATCATTATATAAGAGTTTGGAAGTTACCTCAAACTCCCTCTGGCTTTTCCTTGATATGGCTGAACCCTAACCCTTCTTTCCACTAAAAACTAGGCTTCTCAACGTTTAAGAAAACAAAAGAATAACTTAGGAGTGGGGTTATACACGTTAGGAGCTAAATCGTCGGAGGAATAAGCTTTCTTTGTGATTTTTCTTCTCCCTCTCTCTCGAAATGCTCTCAAAGTTTTTCCTCTCTTTAAGCTGGAATAAGACGTCGGTTTTGAGCATATGAGGAGGAAGGTGATGTTTTATTATGCTTATGTCACATATACTTCAATTATCTATTTTCAAAAAATACAAATTTTGCCTTTATGTACATAAATCCCTATGTACATGTAATCTTGTCCATTAAGCCCAACTAATTTTCCTTCTTCATACTACATGTAGGAGACACCTAAGGGTCCCTCTCTATGGTCTCAATTGGCTTCACAGCTTGTTCTGGTTACATATATACATAAAGTCACAATTTCGGTCAAATTTGCACTTTTGCTCCAATTTTTCATAAATTCATATTTATTTGACCAAAATATTTCAAATATATTTTCCCCCTTTATTTTTCTTAATTAATTGAAATTAACTTCAATTAATTAGAAAATAATTAATTTAGCACTTGTTTGGCAAAATTACAAGTTTGTCATTACATTTTTCTCTATTTTTGGATTTCATGGCAGTTTTTCTGCTGAACTTTAAAAAATCATAATTAAATTTGTAGAAATTTTTTTGAAGTGATTCTAAAGCCTGTAGAACCCTTATTAAGTCTAATTTCATGAAAAAATATATAATTTTGCTATCTAGAAGTACAAAATTCCCAAATTTTCAATATTTGAATGTTGTTCCAGAAAATAATCAATTTAGCTGGGCAAACTTCAAAAATTTATAACTCTTTGTATATAGCTCTAATTGAGTCATATGACTTATCAAATTAAATCTTAGGATGTCTAATTTTACTCGGTAAAATTTCATAATATTTTCTCATCATTTAGTCTTCCAAAACCTCATGACAAACTCACTGCCTCACACAAAATTTCACTAGAAGTATAATCACTTTCTTCAAAATTCATCATTTTACTTTCTTTAATGCCCCAAAGATATAAGAAATATTATAGAATAAATTTGGGACACCTGCTAAACCGAGGCTTAGCAGTCTGCTTAATTTAGGCTTATTGCCAAGCCTCCAATACCAAAATTCAGGATATTACACCCATGCAGCTTGAACTTACTTAAAACTAATAATGCACGCCCTTGCGGTGTGAGAGTATGCAAAATATATAGGAGTGCTGATAAAATTGGGCTTTTTTTTCATATTTTCAAAACAAGTTTTTCAGAAAAAAAAAAAGGGAAAATTGCCCAAAAATACCTATGGAGCAAATTAATTGCTAAATGTTACCAAGCGTACAAGCGATATTCTGTGTGTGCAAATAATCTTCCGTTGTGTGCAAACAATCTTCCGTGAGTGCAAAAATATTTCATATGAACGTGCAAACAATCTTCCATTGTGTGCAAAATATCTTCCTTTGTGTGCAAAATATCTTCCGTTCATGTGCAACAGACCTTCCAAGGTAGCATTCAGCAATTAATTTGCCAAAAAGGTATTTATTCACAATTCTCCCAAAAAAAACTTGTTTGGCAATTAAATTTTAGTCAAGTGTTTTGTAGAAAGAAAAAACAAGAATAGTTTTTATATGTTTTAATTCTTTTTCCTTTTGATCTGAAAAATTGACGGCTTGAGCTATACCTCTTAGATTTGAACTCAGCACTCTATAGTATAGGTTTGCATGCCGTTTCTATTCCTAATATACTCGGTGCTCGCCGAAGTCGATTTTAGATCTTCCTTTCAAACAAGTTTATATATTTTTTTGTTCTCCATTTTTTTCCTTCCCCAAACTTGTTCTAAAAAATAGTTTCATAAAACTATTTCAAATAAAAAATATATAAATTTAGAATCAAACAAAGCCATTAGTTTTCTCTTCTCTCTGTCTTCCGTCTTCTTATTTTCTTTTCTCCCAACTTTCCTTAACGGACAATAAACATGCACACACAACTTTGTGCAGGCATGCAACTTCGCTTGCTACTACTTCGCCGGTGTCCCTCTCGGTCTTATATCGGGTTACAAGCTTGGCTTTGGAGTCATGGTACGTCGACAACCATATCCTTTGATTTTGTTATGCAAAAATACATAAATTAAGCTAATCATCATGACTAATCATTCATATTGGAAAAGTTTTATAGAAGTGTTGCATTAAGAATCTAATTACTATCAAGATCTTATATGAGACTTTCAAACATGTGAAACTTACTTTTTCCACATGATTTATTGGCAAAAGTGTACTTAATTAGATAATCTAAGTTTATAATACAAGGTCTTAGATTGATCCATTAATTTTTTTTAATAAAAGTACTACCCTCAGTCCTTAATATATGATTTAATTAAATTAATGAAGTTAAATAAATTACTTTAAAATATTTATCTTTACTCTATATGATGCTTAATGTAATATCTATTTACCTAAATTGATTATATTAAGAAAGTTAATGTAGGAATAATCATGTTATACAATAAATTACAACTCAAATAAAGCACAAATCATCCTATAATAACAGTGGAAGACTTCAAAAGATATGCCTCTCGCCATTGTTAGTATGTGACCTCGAGAGAATTCATGAACTCTGAAAAGGAGTATTGCAAAATATAATGGCATCATAAGATAATTGACAAGTCACTCTTCTGACTGACTGCAAGGCACATCGATGGCAACCGGTGTAACACCCCTAATTTTGATTATGGGCTAATGTTGATTTTTGAGAATGTAATCGTGGATTAAAATTGAATTAATGAGTAATTGTGACAATATTATCTAATATGTCATAAATGATGGAAAATTGATAGAATGACAATATTAGCCTTAAGTTAGTAGTTAATGGGTAAATTAATTGCTAACTAAGAGGAAATGAGAAGGGTAATTAAAATGACTAATGGAGGGATTAGATAAGCTAATTAGGTGCTTATTGTATGTGAGCCAATGAGGAGTGGACACTTGGCAAAATCACATGTAAAGAGAGGAAGTAGAGAAAAGTCAAATGGGGATTAAATAATCATATTTTCTCATTCTTCTTCCCTCCCATTTCACTGACATGCAAGCTGGAGGGAGTATAATCATCATTCTTCATCCCTTCACACTCCATCTCTTATCTCTCTCGTTCTCTCTCTCCTCTTCTCTCCTGGCGTCATTGTTGCAGAAATAGGGGGAGAAAAGCTTGCAAAAAGGTAAGGGAGATGATCCCAAATGCTCAACTTCATTGTATTAATATTGTTTCTTGCATTAAGAGCTTCAATTTGATGGTCATAGTTTGGCATTTGGGGCTAGATTGAGTTTTAAAGGAATTGGGAAGGTTGGAGAATCAAGAAGCTTCTTTGAGGAAGTTTATAAGGTGAGTTAAAGAAACCTATCTATCTAATTTTTGTGCCATTTGAATTTGTTTTGATCTTTGGAATTTATTAACCATTTTCGAAAAATGATGATCATTGGACAATGTTATTGGTATGAGAATGGTATATTTGGGATGTGTATGGATAGATAGGATTGATTGGGAATAGAATGGTTGAGTTTAGTGATTTTGGAATTTTAGTGTTTAATGTTGCCCAAGACCAAAGCATGATAATGGAATAGGATTTTGATAGTTTTGACATGTCCATTGGATTCCTTGAGTGTTTTTATGAGGGAGTGGCTTTGGTTGAGGTTTTGGGTCCATTAGTTGCGTTTGGTAAAAATTCTGGAAAACTGTCATGGTGTCTGGGTTTTCTGGGTTCTGATATGGTCACTCAAGTGATCTGGGGCTCACTCGAGTGAGGGATGAACATCACTCGGGTATGGTTGAGTTCTACTCGAGTGATTCAATGAGATTCTTTGTTTTTCCCTCAATTTCGGTATTTCACTTTTGTAAAAGTGCAAGAGTGTGTCTCAACACTCGCAAGCATTCCGTCTCACTCGAGTGTAAAGGTTAGTACTCGAGTGCTTCTCTTCTTTGAAATTTCTGTTTGCTCTCGGGTTCTCACTTCCTGAACTTCACTCTCTAGTGCTCGAGTGTCCCTGTCTCTGAAAAGTTCTTGTGCTATCGGGTGCTCACTCGCTATCCTTCACTCCCTGGAACCTAAGTGCATACCGTACCACTACTCGAGTGAGGCTATCTTCACTCGAGTGTCAGTGCCCTATCACTCGAATGAGGCCATCTTCACTCGAGTGAATCAGTAAAAAATGTCAATGTTTATGCGTCCAAAAGGGGATCTATGGGGTAGTTCTTCCAACCCTTTAGGGCTTTTATTAGAGGCACATATGAGTGTTAAAGAGACAGTAATGATAACCAATTTAAGTATTGTGAAGATATTAAGTATTGGACTAGGTGGTAATGCATCGTCCTTAATCATGACTTTAGGATTTGATATTTGCCCGGAGCAAAGAAGGCCTGTGCCTACTCAAGAACAGACAAACAAAGGTAGTAACACTTTATCTTATATCATGTATATTGCATTGCTTGCTTGTATTAATCATTGAATACAGTGAAGGGAATGTGGCGTAAGCCCGATCTCGAATACAGAAACAGTGAAGGGAACGTGGCACAAGCCCATCTCGAATACAGATACAGTTGATAGGACGTGGCGAAAGCCCGGCCTTGAATACAGTGAGGGAACGTGGCGAGAACCCAAACTCATATATAGTGAAGGGGACGTGGCAGTGTGCCCGGCCTCGAATATTGATTGCTGCATTGTGATATATGTTTACTTGCTTTGTATATATGTATTGTATTCGTAAACTGTTGCTATTGGGATTCTCTAGAATCTCATTCTTTCCAAATAAAATTTTTAGACAGGGCAAGCAAATCAAGGAACAAGCAAGTGAATAAGGGCAATTAGGACTGCCGGTGGTAATCTTAGTTAGATATTTTGGTTTTATACTGAACTGGTTATCATTTTGGATAAATGTATATATATATATTGAATAGATCGTAGCATTATAGTTTTTTGTAATCCCCGGTATGGATACTGAGATGAGCAGTGATACCCTGAACAATATTTTGGATTAATGTTATTATCCCAGGTGAACGTCGGGAATTTGCTGATACTCTGATATTGTATATGTAACAGACCGAACAGGCCGGCCGATTATTTTTATGAACAAAATGAATGTAGATCTATTTGTACAAGTGTTGCAAAAAGTTTGAAATTGTTCCGGATCTCTTATTCGATTATTAAACGTATTTAAACGATTAATCTCAACCTTGATAATGATGGGGGTTACATTTGTGGTATCAGAGCAGTTTTCCTGGCATTTGTAGGAATTACTAGGATAGTTGCCCTAGTGTAAAGTTTGAGTGATTGATGATTGATATAGCTGGTTGTATGCACATGTACATTCCCAATATTGATTGGTATATAAGAGTTCAAGTAATATGTGTATACACTTGTGTGATTACTAATTGGGTAAACTATTTGTAAATTGAAGAGAACAATGGATCCTACTAAAGTTAGAAGACCAGATCCGGAGGTGGAGGAGCTTAATGATAATCCTCCTGATCCGATGCAAGAGATGATGACTCTAATAAGAGGACAAAGAGACATGATCTGTGAACTAAGAGAAGAGCTCATGAAAGAAAGGGCCAAGAGAAATGAAGAAAGGGGCCAGTCTACTCATGAAGAGACCTGAGAAGAGACCTGACCAGAAGAGACAGCTGAGGGGTCAAACGGATCCCATGAGTCTCTACCTCATACTGAGCATAACCAAGGGTCACACGGGGTGCCAACTCGAAAGGATGGAGACCTTCATTCTTGGGTTTCCAAGTTCTGCAAACACATGCCCTCTGTGTTCAAAGGAAGATTCAACACCCAAGCAGCGGAGGATTGGGTAATGAGGCTAGAAAAGATCTTCGAGGTGCTTAAGTGCCTATCGGAGGTGAAAGCAAAACTAGCTATCTATAAGCTAGAAGGGGATGCAGATCGATGGTGGAGAAACATTGCCATGACCATGCGGGCCCAGAACGTGCCAGTGACTTAGGAAGTATTCCAAAGGGAATTTAATGACAAGTATTTCCCTAAGTCTGTGATAATTGAGAAAGAGTCAGAGTTTCTGGCTATCAAGCAAGCGGACAATGAGACATTTGATAATTACCTGTCCCGGTTCGTTCGCCTATCCCGGTACTCCTCCTATCTCAGGCGGATGGATGACAAGGAATGGAGTTCTGACATGTTAACCCAGGGCTTGAGGCGAGAGTTAAAGAAAAGATTGGCCACCCAATAGTTTGATAAGTTCAACAAGGCAGTTGAGGAGTGCCGCATACTGAGAACAACTTGAGAGACATTAACCCAAGTAAGGGTGGTGGTCACAGTGATATTGGTAAGGGAAGCTCATCCCAGAAACGCAAGAGCCAAGGATTCCCATCCAAGGGCGATGGTAAGAAACCGTACCAAGCTGGAGATCATGGGAATCAGGGACAATTATCACAGTGGGTATGCCCCCGATGTAACAAAGCACATACTGGTAGAAATTGTGAGGGGCAATGGGTATGCTTCGTCTGCAAACAGCCCGGACATCTTGCTAAAGATTGCAAAGGGCGACCGGCAGAGCCAAGGAATATCACACTAATAGCCCATCAATAAGTTACCATAATCCTGAAGTTGGGCCTGGATCTGACTTATGGGCTATACTCAGGATATTTTAATTATTCACCTAATTAATAATAACTAATAAATATATTATAATAAATAAAATATCTCACAGTTAATTGATTCCTTCCATCTATCTTATACTTGGTTATTGTCAAGGAAGCATCAATAGGGTTAATTTTGAAAAAGATTGATAAATATGAGAAATAGGTCTTATATTTATAACCAAGATCAACTCCCCAATCAGGTCATACGTTAAGGATCAGCGGGAGTATCATCATTTTTCTACAAACTAATTTGCTTGTCTTAAAAACTTATATAGAATCTAACAATATATTTAAGTATTTCAAAGAAATTATGTAATGTATACAATAATTAAGAAATTTATTTAGCTTCGTAAGTCTCTCCAAATTAGTCAATTAAACCTTATATTAAAGATTGGAGGTAGTATATTTTTCAATTTTCTAACCCAACTACTGGTTAGTCTCAAATGATGATTTTTTATAATAGTTTGAAGATTAAACATAATGTCAGTATTTAAGAATATTTTGTCAATATTTAAAATGTCAATATCAACATTTTTTTTTGGTTAAGGGCATTGGGGTCCAGGGACTTCAAAGACACTTTATAAAACTATGGAACTAAAATAAAACGACCAAAGGTATACTATTGGCTAATTTATTTGCACAGTTGTGGAGCAAATATTTATGTGTTTTTATCTTTGCAGGGAATCTGGTGCGGAATGTTGACAGTGGTCATTATACAGATAGCCGTTCTAGCCATAATGATTTGCAAACACAATTGGAATACTTAAAGAGGTACCTTCATTTTACGATGAAAATCATAATTAAAGCAAGTTTTTAATATTATGGTGAAGTTTTTATTATGAAGAATGGTTAAAAATGGTGGCTAATATTTTAATTTAATTTGGGCATGAAATGGCAGGCCTCACTTGCAGAAGATAGGATAAAGAAGTGGGTTGCGCATGCGCGAGAAATGGTGAAACGGAAAAGAGTGAAGAAACCTGAAGGTGCAGAAAATTCCAGCTTTTCGCAGATTTTATTTTTAAAAAATTAATTTAATTGTTTTCATTTGGAGGACGAGAATATTGAGGTCCAGTAGTACTTATTGAATTTCCATAATTTTCAAGAAAAACGTTTCCTCTCATCAATTTCAAAGAAAATGCCTTCTGTGGAAGAAAGTGTGGAAGTTACCTATACCGGAAAAAGTAAAAATGTTTCTATGGCAGGTTATTCATGAGAGACTGCCTACCAATTCACTCAGAGCTATGAGAGGGTTATCAGCTAGTGAGGAGTGTCCGTTTGAGTGCCACCTACCAGAAACTATTATTTATATACTTCATGATTGTGAGATTGCGAGAGAGGTGTGGTTACATTTTCTTACTCCTAACGCTCGGTTTAGATTCTTTCGTTCTGATTTGCAGGTATGGATCAAAGATAATATGTCAGCTTCAATGGGGAAGTCTTATTTTCACCGCTGGCCATGGGTTCGGACCTTTAGTCTTATTTGTTGGTTGTTATGGAAGAACAGATGTCAGGGTGTGATGGAGGGCTCTCGACTTCAGGCTAATGAGATTATACACAGTGTCATGTACCAACTTATGGAATACAATCTCCCAGACACTCTAAAGCATCCAGTCTTTTCTTTTAGAGATGAAGACGACAACAAATGGCAACCCCCACCGGACAGTTTTGTGCGCCTGGATACAGATGGTTCAGTCAACAATTAGCAGGAAGCAGCATGCGGAGGAGTGGTCAGAGACACTAGGGGCAGCTGGGTCCTCATATTTCAATGTAGGTTGGGATTTGTACCCCTAACAACTGCAGAACTTTTTGCCTTACAGACAGGTCTTCAAGTGTGCAAACAGCATGGTTTTCAGAAGGTCATTGCTTTTACAGACTCACTGGAGGCGTATCATTTGGTCATACGAGACGGTGGACTTCATCATCCAGTCAGATCGGCCATCAATGCAGTCCGAGATTTGCTTTACTCAGAATGGGACGTTGAGTTTAGGTATGCACCAAGGGAGACGATCCGGTGTGCAGATTATTTAGCTAAGGATGCACAGAATTTAGTTCAATCTATGGTGGTTCTACCAATTCCTCACCCAGGGTGCATTCCCATTCTTAGGGAAGATTGTAATCAATTTTCTTGATGTCTTTTTTATTTTGTAATCTGTAATTTCCAAGTTAACTTGGCCGTTTTACATTACAAAAACAAAGAAAAAAAAGAAAATGGCTTCTTAATTCGCTTTACTCATTATAGAATTTGATATATCCTCCTATAGATATATACTAATTGCCAATATATTTAGGTGATCAGATTTATATATCCAAATAACATGGAAAAAATGGATATTACATCTCTTAATCTAGGAAGAAAAATAATACTCCTCATGTCTTTAATGTAAGAGCTACTTAATTAATTTTAGTATGTTGAGAAAACTAGATAAATTACTTAGTTACATGTGATCTTTTCTCCCAAAAAAAATGTGATCTGATTTCCTTTAAATATTCTTATATAAAATTATATATGTTTATAAGTTAGGTAAATTAATTTAAGAAAAATGATAAATATTAAATATAAAATAAATTGAGGTCTTATAGTTAAGACAACGACCAACCTCTTAACCTGCTCCTCTAAATATATATAATACTCCCTCCGATCCTAATTATAAGACATATTTACCTAACTTTAGAGAAATTAAGGATAGTGGTTAAATTAGTTAATCATATTTATTTTCCTAAAATACCCTTATTTAAAGTTTAAAATGACATCTAATTACGTTGATTCTTTGTTTTTTCTTGTACCTCTCCTGCCTCACACACAATCCAACGTCGTCAATCTCCCTCAACAACTTCTGATCTACTCTTATTAAATTATTATTGTACTTAATTATTATTGAGAAAGTATCAATAAGGGGTATTTTGGGAAGAAATTGACAAAAATTAGAATTTTGTCCTATAATTAGGACCAATATCAACTCTCAAATATTATCCTATAATTAGGACAAGAGAGAGTAACACAATTCAGTTTCAAAACGGTGATTATAAATTACAATAAAGACGAATAAATAGAAGGGGATAAAAGTGGATATATGGCTTAGTGGGATTCAAAGTCCTCATGAAAAGTTTTTTATAGCCAGCTAGTTTAATTTATATTACATTTTTTATAATTTGGGTTTAATTTTTGCAGAACTTTTGGAACTCCATCTTTTTCATCCCATATATTTCATTTCAATTTTGAATCATTTATTAATATGGAAACATGAAAAACATAGTTGTCGTAGTAGTTGTTGTTTTTATTAAATGATGATATGTTGGCAAAAAAAATGATGATACATTAATGACTATTTTAATAAAAAACATGTAAAATAAAATATTTCTGTTATGAATATTGTGGTAGTGGATGTTCATAATCTCTTAGGATAACCTCCTAGGATATTATGTAGTTTTATATTGTAGATTCATTCTTATGTTTACGATATTGTAACTCTTGAGAGAATTAGAGGTCTATATATAGAGGCTTAATGTAACCCCCTGCCTTAATTAGCGTAATTATAATTCGATATCACTTAATTAAATTGGTTTAGAGACCGTCGAATAGTTCAAAACTCATTTAAAACTCCCTTTTATAGTAGGGACTTTACAAAATTTTCAAAACTTCTTTCCTATTCCGGTCTCAAGTTCAATTATCGAATATAATCACATGTGAAGTTAATTTACATTCATTCATATCAGAATATCTAATAGCAATCCCGGCAACCCCTGGGTTCCATTCATTCACTAGAAGGTTTACAATTCCCATATAGGGGATTAAACAACTGTATTCAACTACCAATTACAACCCAAACATAATTTACAAATTCCTTGTCCAACAGGTTTAACCAACACATCCAAAAATAATTGTCCCTACAGGGTTCTAACCGCTCCGAGTCGTACGCTTCTCCTTAGAGCCACTCGCCCTGTCTGAAAGGTTAGTTAAAGAAAAGAATGAGATTCAATAGTATCCCAGTAGTAACAAAACATTTATACCACACATAAGCACACAGCATGTAAGCAAATCATCATACAGCAGCAGCAGCAGCACAAATCACACTCCACCCTCATCCCCTTTCTCCGCCAGGAAGGCACATTGTCCTAACCCGAACCGTTGTTAGCTACTCATGGACTATTAGCGTGGCAGTGCATACACATAGCCTTATAGCTCATATAGCTATCTGGCTTTCACAAATGGTCCGTCGGCCTTCACAAATAGCCTTTCGGCCCACATAATCACATATATCACACCTCATCCTCATCCCCTTTCTCCATCGGGAAGGCACACAACCCTTGCCCGATCTGTTGTTAGCTACTCATGGACTATTGGTATGACGGTGTTTACGCATATACACAAATGTCACAGCATACGTATTTATCACAAAGCAATTATATAACACACATACAATGCATCACATATGGTATAAAGGAAAAGTCACTACCTTGTTCCTTCCTGACGTTCGCTGGCACAGTGGGCTCACGAGGACGGCAGATGTCAAATCCTATAAACCAAAATAGGGACAATAAATCAATCTCTTTTTCCAAGTTTCCTAATTTCATAATACTTTATGTTGGTATTCATTTAGACTCTTTAGGTGGCTATTAGAGGCCTAGACATATACCCAAAGGGTTGGAAAAGGCTATACCAAAAACCACCTTTCAGAAGTGCAAAATACTAATTTTTGAGGGTTGGCCGCGGCCAAAAAGAGGTCAGAAACATTTGGGCCGCAGCCCACAATCTTCTGGCTGCGACCAAGAAAATTCTGTTTATTGGCTGAACTTCCAAAAATCATAACTAATTCAAAAAAAATCAAAATGAGATGATTCCAAAGCCAAATGAAATATATTTAAGTCCTCTTCCTAGGAAAAATATTTTCCATTTCTGTAAATCACCAAAAAAGTACAGAATTGCACAAAACCCACCACTTCCCCCACAACAAAGTTCAGTTTCCATCCCAAACTTTGGACAACCATAACGCACAGTGCACAAAACGAAATGATGCAAATTATATGTCCATTTTGAATCTTGGGATGTGAACTTTAAAACTGGAAAGTTTCAGAATTTTATGACATCAATGGCCTATTCAAAACGCCAACACAAAAAGACTGCCTGGCACAGACTTTCAATGGACAGATTTTCAGTTTTTCACAATTTCTTCCAATGGTTCCCATTTTCACAGTAAACAACATTCCCACGCCAATTTTGCCCAAAGAATCCATTGAAGCCATCAAAATAATCAAATTCCATCCACATAGACATGTTCCACAAAAATCTTAACATGTCAACACAATATACACACAATCCACCACAATGCAATTCCTTCCATTCCAAAAATTCCAAATCAACTCCCATGGCTCAAAGACACAATTTAACACCACATTCTATACAACACACTAATCAATTCAAGCATCCAAATTAGACCAAAAATCAGGGCAAAAATTTGAAATTCTCAAAACCAAACCAATGACCACAACAATTATACCAAAAGGTATCAAATACTCACTACAAATTCTTTCCAAAGCTATTTTTTTGATTCTCCTACTTTCAAATCCCCACAAGTTCTCAAACTCCACTAATCAAAAATATGAAACCATAGGAATAAAGCTCTCAACCCCTTGAACAATATTAATAATGGTGAGTTGAGCATTTAGGAACAAAACCTTACCTAAAACTCAAGCTCCTTCTTTCTCCTTCTTGCTTGATCTTGGCGACAATGGAGGAGAGGTGAGAGGTGATAACATGATGAAGAAATCAGAATTTTTGGGTGCAATAAGGCCCTTGGCCAACTTGAAATGGAGGAGGAAAGAGAGAGTTGCAATTGTTGACTCTTTGACTTCAATCCATGGTTCTTGTCTTGACATATGTCAACATCTTGTTCCTCCTTCTAAGTACTCACATAAGCACATGCACACACAATCTCACTCATTTGCTTCTTCAATCTTAGCCATTGATATCAATTACCAATAAGTTTCCTCTTCGGTAATTGTCCAATTGGTCGGTGAATTTACCATTTTGCCCCTGATTATCACAATACGTACTAAACCATCACTAAGCACCTTTATATCACATTACACAACATTTACTGCAAACGTGCTTAATTATCATTAATTACATCACTTTGAAGTTATTAATCCTTGATTACAATTTAGGATATTACACTTAACACAAAAGATTGAGGGTACATAAAAATGCTATATGAATGAGAGCTTTCCTCCACTCTTCATCTCTACAATTCTCTCGTCTTTCTTCATCCCTTCATCTCAATCTCTTATATTTTTTTGATTTCATAACATGTTATCAACACAAAACTCTAACGAAGGTTTATTTTTGTCACTGTTAGTTTAACGATTTCTCCTACCTTCTTTTACCTTTTATCTATTTGATTTATATAGGATGATCTTAGCCATTACATGAAATTAAAGAGAATCTTTTGCCAATTGTTTTATACATCGGGTTTCATGGTTAAATTGGAGATTATTGTTATTTTATTCTCCTTCATAAGTTTTTTTAACTTTTATTTATTATTTTATGAGAATCTCTTATTATACAACATTTATACTTCTTTATTTTATATTATGATATTCTTTACATTTTATGTTGTTATATTATGTTATTTAATTTTGTTTATGTTTCATTTGTTTATTTACTTATTTAACGTTTATATTTTTTCATTTTATTTATATTTTATGTTATATTTTATTGTCTATTTTCTTTATATTATATTATTTATTTCATCTTGCTTTATTGTTATTTTATTTACATTTCATTTATTTATATTAACATATTATTGTTACATCATTATGTCAATCTTTTATTTTCATTTGTTTATTGTTACATTAATATATAATAGTATTATATATTATCATATAATGCGATCTATATGATCATGGGCTTATCTATTGTTTATATTTGATTATATATTTAAATTTAATTTATTTATTTTATAGTATTGTAATTTTATCGAAAGGCAAGAAGCCATAATATTTTTAATTTCATGATCAGATGAACAAAAGTCACATTACTTTTATAATAGTTATTATATAAAAGGAAGCTATTGGTTTCCTTAAATAGCATGATTGACAAGAAAAATTTTGGCACTTTAATGATTTAATTGTTACAAATATTAAAGCCTTGAAGGCTAAATGTTCAAATATTAAACTAAACAAAAAAAAAAACTTTTTAGCTTTACAAGATTTTTGCTATGGTCCTGAAGAATAATATTTGGAGAAACTGATGATGTGCTATTGACAGCAAAGAACATATCTATAATAGTGAAAATGAATATGATCACATTGATTAGTGGAATAGATAGTTGAAGGCTACGAATACTTTGTCTTAGCTATTGAACCACAGTTGTGGAAATAATAACATTTCTAAGATCATTAAAATTATGAACAAATGTTATACTATGACTAGAAGTCATATGTATAGAAAAAATGCTATAATATTACCAGAAGTCATATATATAAGGCAACAAATTATAAAATATTATGTATTGACATCCATTGAAGAATCAGAAGATTTTTTATGAATAACCAACATATCATATAATTCAAGAATTATCATGTGCTGCTTGTTCTCGAAGAAATTTGATTATAAGAGTATCACAAGATGTGATTTGGAATGAATCTCTATATTTTTGGAAATATATCAAACTTATATATAAGCCTATTCAAATAGCATGTAAACCATATAAGTATTCAATGAATTTGATAGATGCATCTATATAAGATGGTTACATGTTTAATTATTGTTAGTTTGCAACCTGGAGTTTGTAAGATTGTTTGAATAAATCATTATATTGAGAGCGCAATGTCCAGATAAGATGATATATAAATCATTTATTAAAGCCTCCATAAATAGCTAGATCAATACTTTTGAGAATAAATTTTTATTTTGATGTTGGCATATTTGATTTTATATATTGCGACACTTATATATACCAAGCCAACAAAATTTTCCTGATAAAATTGGCTTTTATTCAAGAGCCAGGATATTCCATTTTTTAAAGTTTGAATGTACATTCCTATTAATTCACCACAATGCACATAGATGGATATTTAAAGGAAATTGTAATAAATGTTAGGTAAGGACTTCCTGATTCTTGTTTGTGTCTAAGCGAAACAAAAGAATGTTTTTAATGGAAATAAATGGATTTAGAAGACTTATGTTGCATAATTAGTCGATTGTCATTTGACAAAGTTTTCCTTACATGAGGGGGAAAATTGAATAGCTAGAAAAAAAAACAAAAGGAATGTTTTATTACTATTAAGTATAGATCATCGAATATAGCAATATAAACTAGAAGTTCATTAGGTTTTGTATTCATGAAATATTGCATATAATCTACCTAATACAGTTACTGACTTAAATGAGAATTACTAAATTTCATATTCCTGTTGAAAATGCTCTAATCAGCATAAATTAAAGTGAGAAATGCCCAAAGTATGAAAGAATAACTGGTTCCAAAAGAAAAGAGAAATGAGCAAATAATCAAGATAAAATCATATTAAGGAGGCAAGTGCTCTAGAAGAGGCCAATACATAACTCATTGCAAAAACCTCAAACGAGGTTCAAGTACCTGAAAGTAATAAAAAAATATCAAGGAAATATGTCATAGGAAAAATGGAACCGAAAAGTTTAAATTGTCGACAACGGTCTTGATAATAATTTTACTGATCAATTGAGAATCTTATACATAAATCTATCCTGCGAGTAGACAGAAAGATAATTGGCCAAAAAGAAAAGTAAAAGGGAAAAGGCGCAACAAAAATGAGATTATATTATTTCGATATGTGAAAATTATGGACTTGCAATCCCAACTAAAATATGAAATATATAAATATTTAAGTGAAAATAAAAATTTTCATAGATGCTAATGAAGTATGATGAGGCGTATTATTTTGTGGTAGATACAATAATTTTGTATTTCTGGTAGCATATGAAAATAAAATTATGTGTCTGTTAGATGTTATTATATACGGCCTATTCATATGGCTCATTAAATAGTGAAATTTATATGAGAATCCTTGAAGGATCTAAAATGCCAGAAGCATATATAAGAAAATCATTCTATATAAAAATGTTATACAAGTTTAAAAATAATTCAAGCATATATAATTTATTGAAAAATATATTAAAAAATAAGTAATTTTACATTTTATTTGACTTGTAGATAGGGTTATCAAACGCATCAATGATTTCAAAATCACATATTTTTTCTCTGGTGAATTTTCTTTCAAAGATATATTGAATTTAATGATACAGAAGTACCTTATATTTTAGGAGAATATTTTATGTATCATGCCAATATTGTATTTATTATGATTTTATTGGTCAAAATTAGTTTTTATAGGTACACAGTGGATAACAAAAATGAGATTTGGTGTGATAGTCCTATGAACATATTATGTAATATTATTTTGTTCAAAACAAACTGAAGATGTGGATGCAAGATATATTTTGAAGATTTTCACAATACTTTCTTTTATTGTTTCCACAATGAATAAGATAAAGGCAGAATATACCAATTTTTTAGCATATCCAGAAGATATGTTAGAGAAATACATTTCAGCAGAACATTTGATGATAATGCACCATTCATAGTTTGAAGGCAACAAGAAAGATATGCTCAAAACACATTGGAAGTAATGTTGTTATCAGGGAGAGTATATACAATATTATCATCAGGGGAAGTAGAGACCAGGTTGTACTCTTTTCCTTAACCAAGGTTTTGTCCCACTGAATTTTCCTAGTAAGGTTTTTAACACGTCCACTTCAATATGTATTGTGTATTCTTTTTCCTTCACTAGATTTTTGTCCGATTAGATTTTTCCTAATAAGGTTTTAATGAGGCACAATATTTACTTATGAACATCCAATGGGAAGTTTTATGAATATTGTGGTGATGGATATTCATAGTCTTTTAGGATTTCATAATGCCTATAACCTTCTATGGTTTTATGTAGTTTTATGTTGTAGATTAATTCTTATGTTTATGATATTGTAACTCCATCATAATGTGGATTAATTCTTATGTTTATAACATTATAACTTTTAAGAGGATTGGAGGCCTATATATAGAGGCTTACAACAAAGGATTGAAGGCACATGAAAATGCTATATGAATGAGAGTTCTCCTCCACTCTTCATCTCTACAATTTTCTCTTGTCTTTCTTCATCCTTTCATCTCAATCTCGTATATTTTCTTGATTTCATAACACTTTCATGAACATCATTAGGGGTATTTGTAGTTAGGGGTGAGCAAAACTAAACTGAAATTGAAGACCAAACCGACCCAAACCCAATTCCGTTTTTTCGGTTTAGTTTTTCAAATATCGGAGCAGGATTTTTTTAAAAAAAAATTGGTTATAACCGAATAATCAAATTTTATTAAAACGACGTCGTTTGATATTTTTTTCTAATTAAAATATATCAATTTTATTATTTCCTTCTATTCTCACCGTGTTGTAGGCTTACTAGGCTAAACCACTAAAGTCTAAAGGGCAAAGGCCCATAAGCCCATTTTCTTCAATTCATGCAAGTGTGTCTAGCCAAGTTCACAAGGAGTCAAGGGTCTCCAATCTAATTGATCAATCTTCATCCGCCTCCTCTCCTGTTATCTCTCAAAATTCACTTCCCGCTCCCTTTACCCTGACCCTTAACCTCAAGTCCTCAACTTCACCTTAGTCCTCACAGGCACCAAGCTGCTAAAGCTTCACCACTCCGTTCACGCCATCTATATTTCATTGACAACAGTGTCGTTCCGTTCAATCATCTTCATCGCCTCCCACCTCAAAGTGGGAGTCGGCCTGGTCCACATAGCTTGGCCACACATAACCCTGGCAAGACTATCCCCTCCTTCGCATCACATAGGTGCTTGGGGATTTATCCAACCACACAGGAAGGATTTCGCCTTCTTAAGGACTCCAACTCTGGACCTAAGGATAAGTCCAAAGCCTAAGAGCTCCTTGGTAACCATTACACCATTCTGTAACACCCTAAATTTTATCCCCAATATGCCTTATAAGTGTTTGTCGCATTGAATGAAATAGAAGGGTGAATTTTGGAGAACGTGATTATGCTGCCAGTGAAATTTCCTGTGAGACAGTGAGTTTGTTATGTGGTTTTGGATTACCAAATGGTGAGCAAAAATTATGAAATTTTATAGAATGAAAGTAGATATCCTGAGCTTTAATTTGATAGGTATGGGTAATTTTTGGTGCTGTATATAAAAAGTTATGAATTTTTGAAGTTAGCCCAGAAAACCTGTTTATTTTCTTGAATAGCATCCAAAAACTTAAATTTTGGGAATTTTATGCTTCCATTTGGCTAAAGGCTATATTGTTCCTTGAAACTAGACTTAATAAGGGTTTCATAGCCTTTGGAATCACTCTAATTCGATGTTTACAAATTTATTTATGATTTTTCAAAATTTGAGCAGAAAATGTGCCAGAATTTACATAAATCTAAAAATAGGGAATTATGACATAAGCAAAATGTTATACAGACTATTTTTCTTCATCTTCCATAGCCAAAGACTGTCATCCTTTGTGCTCAAGAGAGAGAGAGTTTGTGTGAAGTTGTAGAGAGAAGGAGGAGCAATTTCGCCAGGTAAGCTTGATTTCTTTGGTAAATTAGTTTCTAACTTGTGTGATCCTTCCTCTAAGCTTCTCTTCTACATGGTTTATGGTGTTTAGGAAGAAAAATTTCAGTGTTTGGGAAGCTAGGGTTTGGCCAACTAGAGAAAAGCCAAAAAGAAGCTAAGGTAACTTTCTAAACTTCAATCTTTGGTTGTTCTGACTGTTGTGGATAATTTAATCAGTGAATTTCTGTTGGATTTGCTCTGATTGTAAAATTTGAGAATGGGTGTGCCTTAGCTGTTATGCTACCAAAATTGTGTCTAAATGGTGATTATAATGTAATTAAATAGTTAACAAAGTGATTAGAAGTAGAAAGGAGCAAGTCTGTGTAGTTTGAATTGGAAAACCCAATTTTTCCTAGAGAATCCTGGGATTCGGCTAGCTCTAGTTCAGGGGTTAGAATTAGATTTTTGATATTCTGATGATTCCATTATGCTTAGGAAGGAAAATTAGATGGGATTATAGTTGAACACTTTTCCAAAAAAGCCTTAAAACCATAGTGACCAGAACGTCCATAAAACCCTAAATTGGGAGCTGCCAAGGGAATTTCTATCTTTTGACAATGAATTTATTAATTTTGAGGCTGGAAACGGATTTCTTGGGCAAAACTATGTCATAATAGCTTAGATCAGAATTTTGGGAAACGTACGGTCGGACCAGGTAGGTGGGGCTGAGCCGGGTCCCTATGGGTATTTTGGTAAATTTTCACTATAGAATCATATAACCACTAGAAATACTATGCAAGTGTTTGAAGTAGTACATAAATAGGTTTTAACCTAATTCTTGTATATTTGGAAATTTAAGATCAGACTGGGGCCCAAGCCAGACACAGAATGTTGGACTCATAGAAAGGCATAAGAGAAGGACTCAAAGATCAAAGGTAGGGGACTTACCTTACTTGCATGTATTTGATATCTCTGCTTGTGTGGTGATATATGTAATTGCTTTACTTGATTTTGTAGAGCATATTTGAATAAGTGAAGCTCTGTTTCTATTTTCATTATGGCCATAGTTTTGTTACATGAAACATTGAGCATGCAGAAATGTCATTATAGGGCATAATCTAGTTCAAGCTAATATGTCATACATATAGCATCTATCATGCATGCATTATGGTATCTATTTCCTACTAATTTTTTTCTCGAATCTCACCCCCTTTACCAACAATATAGATAGATAAAAACATGAGGTGTACTTGAAGCAGAAAAGAGAACCCTATGGGAGGAATGTAGCGGTAGAACGAAGATGGGAAGATGTCTCTGTTTCATTGTAGCGGGTTTAGATACCCTAGTAGCCCTATGCAGCAACATTGATTGTGATTATCACGTAAAATCCCAACGGGGAATTTCCATAATCGAGCACTTTTTATCAGTATATTAATGTTATTCCTGTGTTGCCTATCGAACAACATATTGTTTTCCACAAATACTTCAAAAAAGTAAAAATAAGATAATGGTGTGACACGCGCCACCGTTCACGTCGTCTCTATTCTATTAACGGCGGCACCGTTCCGTTCCACTGTCCGCGTCGCCTCCCACCTCAAATTTCAATCTTTTGCTCCTCCCTTCGATCTTGGAGTCCATCAGTTTCCTTGTTCTAGTAAGCACCTATTTTTACAATGACTTTCATTTTAAACTCAAGTTGCTGACATTTGGAATGCTACTGCATCCTCTACTTGATCTTTTCTCAACCATCTTTATGTGTTCACTTCACTGCAAATGGAGATCAAAAGAACAAATTTTTTTTTTGGATAAAAAAGGAGCTTTCTTGTTGTTTGATATGGGAGATGAGCAAAAGAGAAATATCTTGAAAAAAAAAATTTTAAAGATAAGAAAAGTTCTTTATTTTTATCATAGCAATGAAAAAAAAGTAGCTATCTTGCATTCTTGATGTTCAATGTGGATTTTCTTATTATTTTTTTTAAAAAATTGTTGTATAAGAATTGTATCCTGAATTTCATAGTTGCTTTGTTTCTATCATTAGCTTGAGTTTGTTAAGGAAAGCCTCTAGCTAGAGAAAGAAAACAAAATTATTTTTTAAAGATGGGAAATTTTCAATTTTTTTATCATCAGCAATGAAAACAATTAGCTTTCTTGCATTCTTGATGTTCAATGCAACTTTTCTTTTTTTTAAAAAAAATGTTGTATAAGAATTCTACTCTGAATTTCATGGTTGCTTTGCTTCTATCATTAGCTTCAATTTGTTAACGAATACCTCTAGATAGAGAAAAAAAATTATTTTTTAAAGATGGGAAAAGTTCGTTTTTTTATCATTAGCAATAAAAAAACGCAGCTTTCTTGATTTTCAATGCGACTAATTTTTTTTATTGAATGTTATATTATGTTCCATTCTTTATTAGCCTTTTTGTTGCAAATATGTTTCTCTCATGCCTGATTAACCTTTAAGCATGATGTGTTGGGGGGGTTTAACTTCAATTCCATTTTTGTACTGATAATTTTATCTGTTTTTTTCCAACAACAAGTTTGAAAATATGGCTGACCAAACAATTGAAGGAGGCAGTAGTACTTAAATTGATGGTGGTACTACTCAAACAAATCAACCTATTGCTGTTGAGATTAATGAGCCTACCATAGCTGGACTTGGAAAAAGAAAAGTCATGAAACCAAGGTCCAAAGCTTGGGAACACTTCACCAGATTTGTGAATAAGGAAGGTGAAGTTAAAGGTAAATGTAATTACAGTGGAAATGTGATTGCATGTGATTCTAAACTAAGTGCGACAACTGTACTTAACAATCACATGAGAGTTTGTAAAAAGAGGCCCCCTCCTGAAGAACTTACACAAACACACTTGAATTTCAATGTAGAGGGTAATAAAATGGGTCTTGCTAATTGGAAATTTGATCTAGATGTTGTTAGCTAGGAAAGCCTTGTCATGCATGTTAATAATTGATGAGTTACCTTTCAAGTTTGTTGAGGGGACTAGATTCAAAAAAATTTTGTTTTGTGCTTAGCCTAAATTTCATATTCCATCAAAATGGACTATAGCCCATGATTGTTTTGGTATTTATATTGATGAAAACATTAAATTTAAAGACTATTTGCTAGTAAAAAGCAAAGGGTTTTCCTCATTGCAGACAATTGGACTTCCATCCAAAAAATAAATTACATGTGTCTTACTGCCCATTTCATATATGACACGTACGCTTTGAAAAAGAGGATATTGAATTTCATTCCCATTTCTAATCATAAGGGGAATGATATTGGAATGAAAATTGAAAAATGTCTACTTGAATGGTGAATTGAAAGAGTGTTAACAATTACTGTAGATAATGCTAATTCTAATGATGTGACTGTGGGCTATTTGGAAGACAAAATCATAAATTAGGGCTATGCAGACTGCAGTTATGAAATGTAAGTTCTTACACATGAAATGTGTTGTACACATTCTCAATTTAATTGTCACTTAAGGGCTTAAAGAAGTAGGGAGTTTAGTGAAAAGAAAGTAAGAAAGGTTGTTCGTTTTATTAGGCAATCTTCCATTAGGATGAGAAAGTTTAAAGAAAGTTGTGAGGATGAAAAAATTCAAAGAAAATGTTATGTTTAAATGAACGTACTAGGTAGAACTCAACCTATTTGGTGCTGGAGACTGCTTAAAAATTTGAGGTAACCTTTGAAAGGCATGATCTTAAAAAGATCCTTCTTTACTTTTGATCTTCAACTTGGAGTAGGAGTGCCTGATATTGATGATTGGAAGCATGTTAGAAGGTTAACTATGATGTTAGGTCATTTTTACGATCTTACTTTGCGCATATTTGGTTCTTTATTTGTGACATCTAACTGCTTTTTCCTTGAAATTTATAAGCTGCATCGTTTTTTGGATGAGTGGAGGAAGAGTGATGTCATGGAGACAACAAACATAACAAAAAAAATGAAAGAGAAGTATGATAAGTATTAGGGAGCTCCTATGAAGATGAACAAATTTTTCTATGTTGCTGCCATTCTTGATCCCCGATATAAATTAAAAGGGGTGCAATTTGCTTTGTCTAAGATGTATTTACATACAATTAGTGAACAACTTGTGATGCAGATTAAACAAATTGTGATTTCTATGTATAATGAATACAATCAAAGTGTTCCATCAACACAATTTGAAAGGTAGCTAGTGCATGACACTCAAGAAGATCTTCATGGTTATGAAGACACTGATGCAAAAATTAGAAAATTACTTCATATGATGGAGAAATTATTCATGGATGAAAATTTAGGTGAAAAGACAAGTAGAACAGAGGTTGATAGATATTTGAATGAAGAAATTGAAATTAGAAAAGAGGATTTTGATATTTTAAGTTGGAGGAAAATAAATAGTTCTAGATTTCCTGTTCTTTCTCAAGTAGCAAGAGATGTCTTGGCTAATTTCCACGATTGCCTTAGAATCTACATTCAGCACTGGAGGACAAGTTCTAGATTCATTTAGGAGCTCTTTGACTCCTAAAGTGTTGCAATCTCTAATTTGTGCTCAAGATTGGCTTAGGCAATCATTAGAATATCTTATTGAAGAAGGAAATAATGATATAAAAAAGATAGAGCTTGATAATGTTTTTCAATACTTCTCGTAACTCAACTTTATAGTATCAATTCTATATTTATTGTGATATATGAAGTTTGATTGTCTTTTTTTAAATTGCCAGGTTTGCAAAAAATTGCAGTGGAGACAAATTTTGATATCTTCTAGATGCATATGGGCAACTTAAGATTTTGTAAGCAATTTTTCCTTGTCACATTTGTAATCTTTGTAGTTTTTGTTCTTGCTTCAATTGTAGGTGGCATTCAGGGCCCATTCAAAGAGCAAGGCTGAATTTGATATATCAATTTTTTTATTTTTAATATGTTTTTTATTAATAAATGAAGTTTAAACTTTAAAGACAATGTGATATATTATTCAGCTTCTATTTTGAAGTTTCTTTATCCATTGGATCATTCATGTGTAGTGCATCAAAACATGGATATCAAATTCTTGTTCAAGTGTGTAATTTGATGCTCCATACCTCCAGTAATAGTAAGTTATGTATGTCATTCAGGGTTTGGATCTTCTCAAAATCCTTTTTCTCATTTTTTTCTCAGAATCTCACATCCACCATCAGATTTTAAAAAAAGGTGGGTTAGATTTAATATTTTATAAAACTATTATTTTGAACATAAATAAATAAACTTAAACTTTTAAAACACAATCTACACAATTCATAACTGCAATACAAACAAAAGTAATAAAAAATTAATTTATAAAACACTATAATCATAGTTTTAGAAAATATTAAATCTGAACTATTTATTTTTTCATCTAACGGTGGAGATGGGATTTTGAGAAGACACTAATACAAAATTCCCTTTTTAGACCACCACATTTAGACTGGTTATGGCAGATAAAGTCTACAAAATTTGACTGGTAGCAGTTTCATAATTATATAGAACTTCTAAGACCAGTTCTCTAAAAAATAGGTCTTAAAAAAATTATTTAGACCGATTATAAATAAAATTGGTCTAAAAATATCAAAATAATTAAAAAATTAAAAATTTGATCCATTTAAGACAGGTTTTTATTACAACCGATCTTAAATATTTTACATTTACGATCGGTTTTAATAAAAACCTGTCTTAAATGTGAAAAATTAAAAATATTTTTGTCACCCTTTTAAGACCGGTTTTTATCAAAAATCAGTCTAAAAGGTGAGTGATTTAGCCCCTATTTTTTCTCCCACGCTCTACGAACCCTTTATTCTCTTTTCGCCATTGCTTTGTGAGCTCTGTCCCTACTTGTTCTAAACTCGTCCATCACGCCTCATTCCTCATTTGCTCAACTCTCCTCCATCATTACTGCTGCCATTGCTATGTTCATCGTCGCTGTTCTTTGATCATCATCACTCTCATCTGTCACCACCTCTATTCTCTGCAGTGACCATTCTCCTTTGCCGTGACTTTCCTTTGTCAGTGCCTTGAATTTGAGGACTTCATTTTAACCTCAGTCGACGCCACTGTGACTTTGGGTAGAAGCTCACTCATTGGTCTTCAATTAGGTTAGTGTTTGATCTGTTATTTAGTTATTGTTCAATAATTAATAATGTCCTATGAAAATGGTTCTTGTTGTTGTTTTGAGCACTTAATTACCACAAGTTGCTATTATAGTTTGTTGGAAATCCAACTATTTTGTTATAACGTAATCTGGAAAACAAAACTGCACATCTAGGTTAGATGCTCTAACTTATACATCCCTGTAATATTTGGCTTGGAGTAATACCACTCTAAGTTTTGTTTTAATTTAGTGTGATTGTTTGATTGTCAATGTTATTGGTTTGTTGAAACGATACTAGGTTCAAATGGTGCACGTTAATTTTGTTGAAATATCTAAAACTTTATGGTTAATGTTTTTTGTCCATCCTTTTGCTGTTGGATATAGGGTGCTACAAGTGTTAAGATATATATGGATCATAGTTAGATAAACACTAAACGAACGAGTGTTGAGTATAATAATGGGGTGAGGGGTTTTTTAGACTTCACTAGAAGAAATGCCGATAATAATAGTGGGAAGTTTTATTGCCTTGTGTAGTATGTTTGAATGAGAAGCAACTAAGTACAACAGATATATATACACATTTAATTTGTGAAGGATTTTGTAAGAGTTATACGATATGGGTGTGGCATGATGAAGAATTAGAAATGTCAAGTTCATCTCAATAAGGGGGAGTGATCTTTGATGATAATGACATGAATACGAATGATCAGATAAAGGATATTATTCGTGATGTAGGAGAAGAGGCTTTTGAGCAATCACATAAATATGGTAATATGTGCAGTGATGCTGAAACGCCGATGTACCCGGGGTGTAAAAAATACAAATTGTTGAAAGCAATATTGAAATTGGTAAACTTGAAAGCACGATATGGATGGAGCGACAAGAGTTTTTCAGAAACGGTTGAGGCTTTTAAGGACATACTTTTAGATGATAATGTGTTGCCTTCTCGATACTATGATGCTAAGAAAATTTTGTGACCACTAGGAATGAAGTATAAAAAGATCCATGTGTGCCTTAATGATTGCATACTGTATAGAAAAGAGCATGAAGAGGAACAACAATGTCCGATATGTGAAACCTCAAGGTACAAATCAAATAACGCCCTTGTAAAAGTGTTGTGGTATCCTCCAATCATACCAAGGTTCAAGCGCTTGTTTGCTAATGAAAACGATGCAAAAAATTTGATATGGCATGTGAATGAGAGGATTCCCAATGGAAGAAAATCAATCAATTATTTTCTGCCTTCGGTGAAGAGCCTAGGAACCTTAGGCTTGTGCTTAACACGGATGGCATGAATCCTTTTGGTAGCCTAAGCAATATACATAGCCCATGGCCTGTTCTGTTAGTAATTTACAACTTATCTCCTCTGTTATACATGAAACGAAAGTATATCATGTTGTCTATGTTGATTTCAGGACCAAAACAACCCAAAAATGACATAGATGTTTACCTAGAACCCTTGATCGAAGTCTTGAAAGAGTTGTGGGATGAAGGTGTTGATGTTTTTGACGTGAATAAAAATAAGGTTTTTAAAATGCGAGCCATGATCTTTTGTACTATAAATAACTTCCTTGCATATGGAAACTTGTCAGGATATAATGTTAAAGGCCATACAGCATGTCCGATTTGTGAAGGAACATGTTACCATCAACTTCAACATGGAAGAAAGACAGTTTATCTTGGCAATAGAAGATTTCTTAGACAAGGCCACCCGTATTATAGATTAAAGAAAGGTTTTTTTGGTGGACAAGAGCTTGAAGATGCACTAAAGGCATTGACTGGGGAGCAAGTTTATGAAAAGGTGCAAAATAAGAATGTTATCTTTGGTAAGACTACAAAGAATAGTAATGAAAAAAAAAATAAATGGAAAAACAGATCTATGTTCTTCAATCTTCCATATTGGTCCAATATTGATATGAGACACTTTATTGATTTCATGCATGTGGAGAAAAATGTATGTGGGACAATGCTTAACATACAAGGTAGTTCTAATGATGGTGTGAAGGCAAGATTAGATTTACAAGAAATGGGGATAAGAGAAGACTTGCATCCAAAGCCATATAGTAAGAGAACTTTTTGTCCTCCAGATGCTCATACTTTGTCTAAGGATGAGAAAAGAAGCTTTTGTGAGTGTTTATATGGCATCAAAGTTCCTTCAGGGTATTCTTCAAATTTTATGAAGTTAGTAGGACTAAAGTGTAATATCCCAATTTTTGATTATGGGCTAATCATGATTAGTGTGGATAATTATGAATTTAATTGAAATAATTATGTGTTTTATGGAAATATTAATTAATATGTCATAATTAGTGAAAAATTAGAAGAATGAAAATATTGACCATAAGTGGTAATTAATGGGGAAATCAATTACTAACTAAGTGAAAATGAGAAATGTGAGCAAAATGGCTAATAGAGGGATTAAGGTGATTAATTGGTGACTTAATTGGTGAGAACCAATAGCATTGTGACATGTGGCAAAAGTGGGTGTAGAGGGAAGGAGAAGAGAAAACTCAAATGGGATTAGAAAAAAATATTTTCTCTCTCTTCTTCCCTCTTTTCAGCTGAGTATAGGGGAGGGAGTATGTCATCATCATTCTTCATCTTCCCAAACACTCTTCTCTCTCATTTCTTCCTCCATTTCTGGCGACCAAGTTAGGCAAGAGAGAGGAAGGAAAAGCTTGTGATTTGGGTAAGTAAATGGCCTCCATTGCTCAAGTTCTCTTCATTAATGTTGATCCTTGGAGTGAGAGCTTCATTTTGATGTTTATAGTGTGTCATTTGGTGTTGATTTGTGCCACACAAAATTTTGGAGGTTAGTGAATCAAGAAAATCTCTTTGGTAAAGTGAAAGAGGTAAGTGAGACTAATCTATCTATCTAGGTTTTATGCCAAATGATTTAGTTTGAAATTTCTAGAAATTTTGGCCTATTTTTGTTGGATATGGGTCATTGGTAATTTGGCATGTTATTGGTATGGAAAATGGTGTTTTGATATGAGTTTTGAATAGATAAATTGAGTGGAGGTTGAAATGTTAAGATTGGTGGTTTTAGGATATTGGTGATTAATGTTGATTCAAACCAAAGCATGATAATGGAGTAGGATTTTGGTAATTCTGATTATTCCATTGAATTCCTTGGATGTTTTTGTGTGAAAGTAGCTTTGGTTTGGTATTTGGGTTCATTTGGATCACTTGGTAAAAAATTCTGGAAGTGATATTATACCTTTTACGTTTTCTGGTTTCTGATAAAATCACTCGAGTGATCTGGGGTTCACTCAAGTGAGGGATGAACATCACTCGAGTGAGGATAGGTTCACTCGAGTGAGGTAGTGCAATTTCCCTTTCTTCCTTCAGTTTTCATGTTGCACTTCCGCATGGGAAGCAAGAGTGTTGCCTCACTTGCAAGTGTTGTGGGTTCTCACTCGAGTGCTGGTGTATTTGTCAGCTGATCTATCGTCTCAGGTTATCACTCGCGTCCAAAATTCAAGAGTGCACTTTAACACTTGCGAGTGTTAAGTTGTCACTCGAGTGAGGCCTTCTTCACTCAAGTGCTCCTCTTCTTTGAAAGTTCTTGTGTTCTAGGGCAAACACTTTCTGTCCTCACTTTCTAGCACTTGAGGTGCAGACCGTACCATCACTCGAGTGAGGCCTTCTTCACTCAAGTGTCCGTACCAACACTCGAGTGAGGCCATCTTCACTAGAGTACAGCAGTGAAAAATCAATTTTTGTGCTTCCAAAAGGGGATCTTTGGGATAGTTCTTCCAACCCTTTAGGAGTTTTGTTATAGGTATTTAATGACTCTAAAAGAGCAATAATGATAACCAATTAAGTATTAAGAAGTCATTGAGGATTGGAATAGAGAATTGACTCTTCGTCCTTAATTATGGATATAGGATTTGACATTTGCCCTACTCGAGAGAGACCGGCGCTAAGACACGCACAGAAGGATCAAGGTAGTGGCTCTTCTCTCATGTTGTGTATGATACTTTGTATACATGTTTATCATTGTGAATGTGTTATCGGCTATAAGGCATTACAGCGTGAGCAGTTCAGCATAAGCTGTCGTAGGGGGCAATGCTCATGATACCTACCCCGGCCGTTGTATCTGCCATTGTAAGTGTCGAGGCTGCATTATGAAATCGTGGATTCCTATTTGAGTATCCAGCCCGTGGGGCTGCGTGTTGTGAAATGTTTTATATAGATCCCAGCTGTGGTGATATATGTAATATGTTCATGTGGATATGCAATACAGCAAGCAGTTCAGCGTGAGCCGTCGTAGGGGGCGATGCCCATGATACCTACCCTGGCCATTGCAACTGTTATTGTGATTGTTGTGTGTTGTCTGGATGATTTACTTTCATGCTTTTATGTTGTGCATATTATGAGTGATTTGTTACTACAGGGATTCTTTAGAATCTCACTCTCCTAAAAACATAATTTTTAGACAAGGATGAAGGATCCAAAGGAAAGCGGGCAACGAAGAGTGGATAGAGCTCCTGGCTATGAGTTTATTTTGGAAAATTGGTTATCATTAGTAAATCCTTTGGATATATTTTGTTGGGAATACATGTACATATTAGATAGTATTTGTGTAATCCCCTTGTTATGGGAAACTCTATGGGTAATTGTACCTTGTAAACCCTTAGTTATTGAATGAAACCCGAGTGTGTCGGGAATTTGCATTATACTTTAATATGTATGAATGAAATCAACCTGTACAAGCTATTTATGTATTGAAATGTGAATATGAGACCGTTGTGAACATGTTTTGTAAAAGTTTTTGAAAACCCTGATTTTGAGAAATTTACTTTCTTTAAGTCCCAGATCGTCTATGGTCTCTAATTCCACATTAATTACGTTTTTATGAACTAATCCCAACCTATGGTGCGAAAGGGGGTTACATAAAGTCTCATGATTGTCATGTCTTAATACAACAACTACTCCCAGTAGCTATTCGAGGCATTGCCAAATATGATCTTCAACATATTGTAACTAGACTTTGTTTCTTCTTCAATGCTATTTGTAGTAAAGTCATTGAGACAGAAATATTAGATGAAATAGAAAATTAAGGATATCTGATCTTATGTCAGCTTGAGAAGTTTTTTCTTCCTTCTTTTTTTGATGTCATGATATATCTAATTGTTCATCTAGTCAGGAAGATCAAGTTGTGTGGTCCTATTTATTTACGATGGATGTACCCAATTAAAAGAACTATGAAACTTTTAAAAGGGTATGTGAAGAACCCTAACCGGCCTGAAGTATCTATTGTTCAGAAATATGTTTCTGAAGAAGCCATGGAGTTTTGTCAATATTACTTGTCAAATGTAAAACACATTGGACTTCCTGAATGTCATGATGAAGAAGGCGGTAGATGCGGGGCTTTAGTAAAAAGTGTAGATCTTGATGAATTGCAAGAAGTTCACTTGTACATCTTGAATAATATTGATGAAGTTCAAGATTACATTAATGCTCATAAAGAAATTGTACAAAAAGGAAATAGTCGAATAACTGAACAAAAGTTAATTAGGGAGCATAACAAAACTTTTGCACATTGGTTCAAACAAAAGGTTGACGGAGAAGAATGTGTTTCTGAGACAATTAAATGGTTAGCACGTGGTCCTGAGGTTGAAGTCATAAGTTGGACTTCATTTGTGATTAATGGTTATACGTTTTACACGAAGTCCCTTGATGATAAGAGCACCGTCCAGAACAGTGGGGTTATGTTATTGGTTGAATCTATGCACTTCTCTAGTTCAAAAGATAAGAATCCTAGATTGACAGCAATACCTTATTATGGGGTTATTGAAGAGATTTGGGTGGTTGATTATGTTAAAATTAGATTTCCCATTTTTAAATGTAAGTGGGTTGATGTCAACAATAGTGTAATGATTGATCAATTGAGATTTACATTGATTGATCTGATCAGTAGAAGTTTTGGAGATTAACCTTTTATTATGGCATATCAAGTGAAACAAGTGTTCTATATTACTGATCAGGCAAATAAAATGTGGTCTGTAACTCTCCAAGGAAAAAAGGTCATTGATATTAATCAAGAAAGTCATTCAATGAATGATCCTCTTGAAACTCCTTTTTCTAAGGGTCTACCAGAATTGAATGAAGAAAATAAAGCAGACAATGAACACGGCATAAGAAACGATTATCATAAAGGGATATAGGAGGATATCTCTTTATAAAACTACTTTGAAGGTTAGTTAGCTAAAATAATTATCATGAACTATATTTGAATTATGTATATTGTTATTGGTATATATAAAACTACTTTTTTGTTGTCGTCACAGGAAAATGAAGGATATGAGGTGTCTTAATGTAGATGCTCCGAAGCTAGCTAGTGATCATCAGCTATGGATTATTGTCTACTGCATGTATTATGACCTTACCTAAAGTTTTGATTTCTTTTGTCAAACTGTAATATTAAAATAGGGGGATAAAAATGTTTAGCAGTATACCTTAATTTTCATACTGTGTATGATCATGTGTTGATTTTCAATGATTTATAGTTGTTACTTCTGTAGAATATGGGCCATAGGAAGAATGATAATGTAAGTTACAAGATTTGAAATTATATTTTAAAATGCTTGACGAAATGGGAATGTGTAAGAGAGAATTATTTATGAAGAGCCTAGGAAAATGATTTATTGTTGTTGCTTCTATTGAATGTGGGGTATAGGAAGAATGATGTAAGTATTACAGCATATCCAATTGAAATGCTTGATGAAAATGCTCCTATATAAGATAAATGTTTGTTATATAATGTGTAAGAGAAGAATTTATTTGGATGTTTTTAAAATGACTGCTTTCTAAGTGAAATGTCTTAATAGGGGAAATGACTTGCTGGGTAAATGTTTTAACGGAACAATTTAAAAAAAAAACAAATTCAACTTTTTAGACCGGTTGTTAAAATAACCGGTCTAAAAAGTATTCCTTTTAGACTGGTTATTGAGACAACCGGTCTAAAAAGTTGAACTTTCAGACCGATTTTTTAGAAAATCGGTCTAAAACAATTCACTTTTTAGACGGGTTTCTTTGATAACCGGTTTAAAAATAATTATTTTTAGATTGGTTGTATAAATAACCGGTCTTACAACAATTTTTTAAAACCATTTCAGGAACAGATCTAAAAAGTGGCAAACTTTTTAGATCGGCTGTATTTATACCGCCTCTAAAACCGGTCTAAAATGTCGTTTTTAACCGATATTAAAAGTAATTTTTCCATTAGTGAGAAAAGGAGAAAAAAGATTATGAGGATATCTGCTTCCATGTCATTCACTGTGTTCAAATGATATTAAAACACTTTGATATAGGTGTTTGATTAGGTGAAACAAGTATTAAATGCTTGTGACCGATCATATTTATGTATTAGTTTTGTTGTTGAAATAATGGTTTGTATTAATTATTTTTATTGTTAGAGTTTTCCTTGGGTTGCAATTTTTTGTATTGGACAAGCTTGCAGCAAAAAGGCCCAATAGCCAAAATGCACCAATATCTTTAGATTAAAAATAGGATCTAGATCCTCGCCCTCATCATTTCTCTCATTTTCGTTTCTTCATCCCATCAATATCTTTAGATTAAAAACTGAATGGTTGATGTTTAACATCTTATAAAATTACAATATGGTGTTACATAAAAAATAAAAATTCAACCTTTAAAATTTGACCCGACAGTTTAGAACTATCGACTACCAGAAAATTTAAAAAAAAAAAATAGTGATTTTATACAATATTAAATGCCATCCGTTGATTTTTCAATAATGATTGGCATGAGATCAGTGAAGAAAAGGAAATCAGGAGACGAGAGAATCCAAATAATTGAAGATGCATATAGAAAAATGAAATTTTTCTTAAAGTTAAGATTCAATTTTGCTTTGAAATTTTTTGTGGCCTCAGGCCGATAAAAATATCAATATCCAATGTTAGTTTTTTAACAAAAAAAATTCTAGATACTCACAATACGATGTGAAAACATTCAGTGTAAAATTAAACATTAATCTTTTAATTTAAGACAAATTTAATGAACTATTTGTTTTGGGGTGACAGCGTAGGATTAGGACCATTAGGTTATGGTGGCTCACGCGCTTTTGCATATGATGAGTTGGTTTGGTCGTTGCACCAAAGTTGATCAAAATTGAAGGGTGCAAATTGTGGTACAACTGCGCCACATTGTGTGTTTCCATTTTTTCATTTTGATGCCAATTAAAGGACAACACAATTTGGATTCTGCTCTTATCCTTAAAGATCAGCATGAGATACTGGTATTTATTCAAATTAAATATTATGGGACTGAAATTATTTTTAAAATTTTATTTTAGTAGATACATATGCTAAATGTGAAATAAAAATAATTCTCTAACTATTAGTTTTTAAAATATATAGTTATTACTTTAAAAATTTTGAAATAATAAATTTTTAATAATAACTACTGCTGATTTTTCACCCAAAAAAAAAAAAAAACAAGAAGAAGAAGAAGAAGACAAACTTACGACCTTTAGGTATAAACTAGGACCTAATTTTCAAATTTCCCTTCTATTTATCAATAGTTTCACTGAGATAAGATTTAAAAATATACTCCTCGAGTTTTTAAAAAATAATTATCATGGTGGGGTGGTACAGAGTTGGCCATACCCCACAAATGATAAATTTCTGCTGCTTGAACATAAGGTGTTGGGCCATACGGGTCTCCTTCGGATGACGCAGCCGTATGGTGTGATGCTCAGTTGATCAGTCCACATCGATGTCTATCATTGGCAAAAAAAGCCAAAAAAAGTTCCTCTCCATCTCTATCATGGAAGTAGGGAGAATTTCATTCAGCCATGATCGAAAAGAATTAATTTCAGTGGATCTTGAAAAGATCCCGAAACTTCATTGCACTTTAATTACAACTTAAGCAAAAATGAAATTAATTTTTATGAGTAAAAAAATAATGATATTCTTATTTTATTTATTTTATAAGATCGTTTATAAAATAAATAAAGACGTTTATAAAATAAATTAATAAAGAGATTTATCAGAAAAATAAATGAATTTAAAAGAAACTAAGGAGTTAAAAAGATCATTTTGATCATTCACAAGATAAATAAAGGCATTCATAAAATAAATAAACTCATTTAAAAGAACCAAAAGAGTTAAAAATATTTTGGCCATTCATAAGAAAAATAAGAGAATTCACAAGATAAATAAGATATTCACATAGACGGAATTTCAATTTTCTGATGGAATTACTTATGGATTAATCCATTCCGTTGCTAAAAAATACGTAACAAATTGATTTATTGATGAAATTTCTATTCAATTTCAAATAACCGACAGAATTACCAATGAAAATTTTCCGTCTGAAATTTACCAACAAATTTCTGATGGAAAATATTTCTTCAAAAAATTCCATAATTAATTAATTTCCATGTGGCACCTTTTAAAAGGGGCCACGCATCCATCACTGGCTAGCCACCTCACCACTACGTCAAATAGTGGCATGTTTTGTGAAAAAGAGAGGAAGCACAAGTTCACATGTCTTTGCCAGTTGAGCTCTCTTGACTTTATGATATTTATTCACATAATATATATTTATAAATATTTTTAATATGATATTTCATTTAAATATTTATTATTAATATAATGTATATTTAATATAATATATATTTAATATATTATTTTTATGATACTTAAGTTTTAATTTTTTATTTTTTCATTATATTTATTTTTTTATTTTTTATTATTAATTTTAAAAAATAAATTATTAAAATATAATGATAAAAAATTATAAATTTTATAGACGGGTTTTGGACGGAACTTTTTTCATCTGTGATCCATATTGACCGAATTTTTTCCGTCAATGATTCCGTGAGAAAATTTTTGTAATATAAAAGACTAGAAAATGTCTTCAGTAATTCAGTCGGTAATTCGATATTTTCTTTAGTGATATCTGGGTTAATTACTCCTGAGAACTCCGTAACAAACGTATGGGTGATTTGGACTATAATGGTCTCTCCCGTGTTTGAATGGGAGGAAACTTCGATAGGAAAGGAAACAATAGGAAAGGTTTGGAGTTTTTCTATTGTCTACTTAGATGATGCAAGAGAAGTGAGAGTAAGGAAAAAGAAGGGGTGAAAATATGAAGGGCCTCCAACCCATCATATGTATGCTCTCCAACTTTTCTTTCCAAATAGGGTGGAGGTGTAAATTTGGTAATGAATAATTTCGCTCGAAATATTCATAAAACTTATCTATTTTTTAGTGTAAAGTAGTAATAAACTTTTTTTTTTTGGAGCAGATTTAGCAACGCCGTTAAAAAACACTTGACTGCCGTTATTTTTTGAAATGTGAGTCCCAACAGGCTTCTCTCTGTATTATTTTAATATTTTTTTAATGGAAAAATATCACTTAGGCCACATAAAAAAAATTCATTTCAGATAAGGCCCAAAAGATTCTGAAATATCACTACACCCCTTGGGTTAAAATGACATTAAGCTCTGTCAATAAAAATAAATTAAGTTTTGCAGTAATTGAAATGAAATTTTTTTCATATAGCCTAAGTGACATTTTTTCATTAAAATAATTCAAAAAATAACAGCCGTTAAGCAGATTTAACGGCATTACTAAATCTGCTCCCAAAAAATAGTTTATGGTTAATTTTACACCCGAAAATAGATAAATCTTATGAATGCTCCAGACAAAATTATTCATTATCAAATTTACACCTTCACCCTTTCAAATATATATATCTTCGTTCATGGCTGCCCTTGACCATGCTATTTATTCGCTCTAGCTCACTCTATCGAGTGTCTTCTCACTCCAGCCAACCCTACCAAGCTACCTTCACAAATATAAAAAATATATTTCTTTCCATTTATTCTTTTTTTTTGCTAGACTTTATATTTATTCTTATACATGTAGAAATATGAAAAGCGTTTTGTTTTGTTTTTAATACATCAAGTTAATCATCACTTATCAATCACATACAAATAGATCCCATCTATGATGAAATACCGTTGGATATAACATATGTGGCTGAGTATCGATCTAGAGCTTCTGCATACGAAACTGGGTCACCCGGGTACAGAAGCTATGTACGGATCACTGGCTTAGGTGGGCTTACATTGACGGCTTAATCTGCATAATCCACTTAAATGCCATGTTAGCTTCTCTTTCAGCCCTTATCGCAGAAACTATATAACTAATTTCTAGTTATTAAGAAAATAGGTCAAAACAAGTTAGATGTCAAAAAATTTGTGTCGATTTCTATGAAATATACTTCCTCTCATTCTTAATATAAGAAATACTTTACTAATTTTGGTGGGTTAAGAAAATGAGATTAATTAGTTAATTATACAAAATGTAACGTAATCTTCCTAAAATATTCATATGTAATAATAGATTATATATTAATTTATAAGTTAGGTAAACTATTTTTAAAAAAAAAATGATAAATGTATGAGACAAAATGGATTGAGAGGTGTGAAGGAAAGTAAAGTCCTCACCCAAAATGGGAGGGTTAACATCATATGTCCCTACTTCATAAACTATTCAAAGGAGGAGTGTTAACAAAACTCTCTACCTCATAAGCCGCCAAGAAGTGTTGGGGTTTTAGTCATTACTTCTAAGAAGAAAGAATTCATTATATACATTGATAAGTGATAATCTTTATAAATAATATTAGTTTATCATCATTCTTGTTTAGCAACTTTAACACTTAAGGCTTTGTTAACCTTGAAAAATAACTTCACTTAATGGGAGAGACATTTGCTTTTTTTTTTTAAAAAAAATTTTTAACCATTGGATTGAATTGAGATTTGATCATTTTTAAAAAGGCACGATTGCAGATTTATCCATCTAATTTTATACAAAGTTTTAGTTTGATCGCTTAATTTTATAAAGAAGTTAAGGTTCAACTAGCACCCATGAAATATTTTTTTCATGTATATCCAGTATCCTAAAATATTTTATAATTAATTTAATATTCTAAAATATTTTTTCAGGTGCCTTCATCTTCCTAAATAATTTGTGGTGCTATTTTGCTCTTAAAATATTTTCTGAGTTATTTTTTATCACTATTTTTTCATAGTTTTAGTACTAAAATCTTTAACACTTTATATAATCAATTTTGTAGTTTAATTTTTATCTTAAATATTTTGTTAAACTTATCTTCAATGTTGTCAACATTAACCTTCAATTATTTTTAGTATTGAAAACATGAAAGATAACTCAACGGACTTTTTTAGAATTAATAAGGAGGTTATAATTGTTTTTGAAAAATACTTTAAAGGCAAAAATGAACCACAAAATACATTAAGATACTGGTTGAACTTGAAAAAAATACTTTAAAGTGTTGAATAAACCTAAAAATACTGCAGGAGAGTGCAAGTATCCAAAAATAAAAAACTCTAATGTGCTGAAATTATATAATAACAATGATTGACAGCTTGACACCAAAAATGTTTTTTGAAATTTTGAATTGAGAGTGAGTATACCACAAAAAAAAAAAAATTTAATTTCTGAAGGAATTTGCCACGGAAATAATTCCCACGGAATTTTCTACGGAATAATTCGGTGGTTAATTTTGCGACGGAATTAGCCACGAAAATTCCGTCGAAAAAGTTTCCAACGGAATTGTCACGGAAAAATTCCGTGGGAAAAATTTTAAAAATATTATTTTTAAAATTAATTATTATTTTTTAATTAAATTTAATTTTAAAAAAATATCTTTATAAAAAATAAAATTATGATATTATTAGTCATATAAATATGTAAAAATGTGGGTAAATACCATTTTTTATCTCTCAATTTTTTCTTCATTTTGGTTTTGGCTCCTCAAGTTTCCAATCATAGGTTTTGATCCATGTAGAGGTAAAATAGTCATATAAAAATTTATTTATAAAAAATAAAATTTATTAGTTATTAATTAATATTAATAAAAAAAATTATTAGTTAGTAATTATTTATTAGTTATTAATTATTGTTAATAAAAAAATTAATTTTAGAAATTAGACAAAAAAATAGTCATATGAAAATTATTTAAGATGTAAAATTTTTTAATTTGAAGTTAATTTATATTAAAAATTATAAGAATATATAAAATTATTTTATATTATTATTACTTTTATATATAAGAAACAAATATATATATATATATATATATATATTTATAAATAATTGATTACATAGAATAAAATTATATATATAATTGTGTAATAATAAAATGCCAAAGTAGTCGAGCCCATCCGGTAAGGTATCGTGTACGTACGGACGAGGTCGTGAGTTTGAACCAGATGAGGCAAGTTAAATTGCATTTTCAAGAAAAAAGATATTGAGACATGTGATGAAGCAAGGCTGCACTATGTGGCCGATCTGCGGGTCGGCGACAAGGTGGAGACATCCGGAGCTGCCACGCTCCAACGCTGGCGATAAGGTGGCAGCCGCCAGAGTTGCCACGTGACTTTTTAAAATTTTAAAAATAAAAAAATAATTTTGCCAAGGAATTTCCGACGAAATTTAATTCCATTAGAAATTAAAATAAAAAATAACTTTGTCAGGGGATTTCCGACAGAATTTAATTCCGCAAGAAAATTTCCGAATGAATTTTGTCATGTTATTATTAGCGATATAATCCATTTCGTTGGAAATTCAGTGTATTTTTGTAGTGGTATTTAATGAATGGAAAAGATACTTATTTTAATTCCTCTAAACATTGTTTATTTTTTTCATTGAACTTAATATATCATCATTTAAGAACATTTTTATCAACTATTTAAAATTTAAATATCAACTTTTTTTGTTAACAATATTACGATATTAGAGAACTGAAAAGCACTTTATAAAATTAAGGAATTTAAATAAAATCTTACATAAAATTAATTAAGGGAAAATCCCAATTAAATTCACCTGCACAAACTGGAGAAAGAACTAAAACAAAAACCAACAACAAATTTCAGAAATTCAGCTCGTTTCATTGCGAGAAAATGATCGAATGCTTCAAAAAAAAAAAGGATACATATGTGAGAAAAAAATTCTGAATTTTGCAATGAAACCCAGGAATCAACTTTAAAATTGGCATCAATACCGTGACAACTAGACAGGAATAAGAAAGATTTGTGTTAAACAGGAATCTTCGTTCCCCACAGAGAGTGCCAGTTGCTTTCTCTGAGGTTGAAGGTAGAGTTGCTTTCATTCGCCCTCTTCTTTATTAAACTCTATCCAGACGAGCTGATCTACGACCACCCTTAACCCTCCTATTATGTTATGTGGGGGTCGAGCGAGGACACTTAACAATAAAGATTTTCTTTTTTACGCTGGATTTCCCTGTCTTCAAAGTCAGCCTTTCGAGGCAGTGTCAGGGTATGTAAGGTGAGCCTTTTTTCGATTGGTTGTTTGGTCTGTGGTTCACGTAGTAAAGTCTGTAGCAGCTCAAGGGGTCCCCTGTACTCTACGCTGTAGGAGTCTATCCCCTATAACCCAACCCTGTACCCTTTTGCCATATTGCAGAGAAAAATAAACTATTACAGTATTACATATATCGCCAAATAACACCGAGCATAAGGATGAATGAAAAAGCTTCAAGCTTTGAACGATAACGCCAATGAAGCTGAAAAACGATAAAAACCCACAGTGATTCACGGATAATATGGATGCTTCAGAGAAACAAAAAAGATATCTTGCTGAAACTATAGCAGGATCATCATTACAATTTTTTTTTTGTTTTTTTTGTAAAACGAGCAGAACAAACAAATAGAATTGCTTCGAAGCTATGAGATGTGTGACCACTCACCATAGGGCACAAGGAGATGTCTACTTAGATTTTCTGTCGTTGTTTTAATGCTTTTCGGTGTATTAAAAAAAAAAGTACAAGGTATCTTCAACAGAAACAGCTCTATCAAATGTGGGAGGGTAGTGGGTTCAAATTCTCCATATATAAGGATCTTATTAGTGAGTGATCTATAAGTATTTTTAAAAATGTTTTTTGAGTCTAGAGGCATACTCTGATTCTAGTGAGTCCCCAGAACCTAACTCACCTAAGCTTTTATATATAAAAAAAAAATATACAGGAAGGGAGGTGTTTGCTGCCCCTCCCTAATGCGCCTTACTTTTCCCTATGTCCTAAATTTTTTTTTCTTGTTTATTTGGATCATTATATTCTACATAAAATAAGTAAAATTTTGATATCTTATATGTAAAAAATTAATGTCATTTTCAAAGTTTTACAATTTTTTCAAGGATTTAATATTTTAAATTAAAAAGAAACTATGCAGATTTTTATGTAAAATCCTTAAAAAAATCATAAAAAATTGAATACAGCATCATTTTTTTTCCTAAAATATCAAAATATTATTCGTTTAATATAAAATCTAATAATTCAAAGAAATAAGAAAATATATTTGGGAAGTAAGGAAAAATAAGGCGCAAAAGAGAGTATATCAGGGGCGGGGCAATGGACACCCCTCCCCATCAAATGGAAATGCTACAAAGATTCGCGTCACCCATTGTCATAATTATAGTTTCTCGAGAATTAAAGGACTAAAGTTGTACTCTTGCCGTTTGAACAAAACAAAAAGGGTTGTGCTCTGACCACTCCCTAACAATATAGATTAACCTATACTATTAAAATTTAGGATGAATATTTCAACTTTGCAATAGAAACGCAGCAAGACGAATTTTGAGGAAAAGCAACCGCGTGATGTTTTTAGGGTCCGCTAGTTTATTGAATTCCAAACATTTTTCAAGAAAAAGTAGGTTGCTCTAATCATTTTCAAAGAAAGTGGGTTCCTTAAGAAAAAGTAGATTGCTTCCGATCCTTAAAAAGAAAAGATTGCTCATATTTTAGCATTTCATCCTCCCATCCATATGCAATCATTCAAATTTGTCGTCTTTAATTTCTTCTCCCTCGTTCCAAAATAATTATTATCATTTTAGAGATCGCCAAAGAATAATGGCCATTATTGAAGGTTTGACTTTAGGATATTTTCTACAATAAGATGGTTAAATTGAAAGAGACGTTAACCACTGGCAAAAAAAAAAAAAGAAAGAAAGAGACGTTAACCATAGCATTCAAGTTGAATAATTTAAATGGAAAAATGTTACCGGAATTATTTGTAATAAAAAAATGTATGATAAAGTCAAAGGAAATTATTCAACCAGTAATGCTTTATGATAGTGAATGTTGGGTTGTGAAAGGGCTACATGTATGCAAAGTTGGGGGGATAATTGAGATGAGGATGTTGAGATGGATGTATGGTCATATACGGAAAGATAACACTACAAAAAAAAATGTGATTTGATAACGGTTAAAAATGGGTATTAGTAGCGGTTTTAACCGCTACAAACAACATTAGTAGCGGTTAGCAAAACCGCAACTAAATCGTATGTTGTAAGAGGTTTTGTAGCAGTTATATAAAACCGCTATTCAAGAAAAATAACCGCTACATAATTTGTAGCGGTTCGTATCTTCATCAGTGAAATTTTTTTCAGAGATATTTGTAGCGGTTATATAACCGCTACAAAAATAAAAAGTTGAAATTTTGAAGGTGGGAAAAGAGAAATGAATTTTTTTTTCTATTTTGTAGCGGTTAAAAAACCGCTTCTAATTTTAAATTTTTATGAAATTTGAGCGGTAATATAACCGCTACTAATTTCATGAAAATTCAAAATTAGTGACAAAAAATTAATTTCAGTTTAAAAAAGGCTCATTAATTAGTAACGGTTTAAGAACCGCTACAAAAATTTTAAAAAAATATGAACATTTGTTTCTGTTTTTTAATATTAAATTAAATATTTTACTTTTTATTAGTTTATCTAATTTAATTAGCTTATTATTCAATATTTTAACTTATTTATAAATTAAAAGGAATAATTTAATTTAATTTAATTAGTATAAAAATTGTATTAATAATATTATTAAGGATACGTAGGTAATAAGGAATTATTATGTTGTTTACTACAATGTAATTGTGTATGAAAAATAGATAAAAATGAAACAAAGTTGTAAAATATCTAGAAAAAAAATGGTGAGAATAAATTTTATACAAAAGAAAGAAGTATTGAAAAAAATTAAAAAACATGTTACAATATTTGATCGTATTGTTCAGCTCCTCAACTCATACAAAAGAAGTTGAAAATGAGAGAAAATGAAAGAAAGGTAAGGTGGAAAAAAATGGGGGAGTGTTTAAAATGAGTTGTAATAAGGGTATTTATAGGGATTCACGTACCATTTGTATCGGTTAATGTATCCATTTTGTAGCGGTTTTTATTTAGTAGCGGTTATTTTTATTTTTGTAGCGGTTTTTAATTAGTAGCAGTTATTTTTTATTTCTGTAGCGGTTATTAAAGGCTACAAATATTAATTTATTTTTTTAAAATTTTTTTCCCAGGTTTTTTAAAGACAAAAGCTTAATTTGAACTTGATCACTCATCGTCATTATCCCTAAAAAATTATGTAGAAAAATTATTGTTAGGGATGCATTATTAAATTTAAAAAATTTAATTTAAATGATGTGGACTTAAAAGAACTCACCGCAGTAGAGGTAAATTGTTATCGCCTTCAGGGAAGTAGTTTTCAAAATCGGCTGGCTGAAATGGCTCACTCTCGTAGGCGATGTTATCGCCTTCACCCATGTCATAAAGGTCTCATGGCTTTAAATGAACAACCATGTGCCAATTCCTGTGCCTCTCGTCCTCGACATAATAAACCTAATGTGCCTTTGAAGCAAGATTATACGGCTCATCATCTTGAGAAATACCAGTATGAATCGTCCGTGAGAAATTGACTGATGTGATCCCTAAGTCGTCAGTCCCCGAGAAGTAGTGGTATTTGCCCACAAACACTTGAACAGCGTCGCGGTGAAACGACCTTGATAATTAAGTTCAACCACATCAAGAAGCTTTCCATAGTAAAGGACGCCTCCGAACTGCATGTTGGCGTCACTACTGCTCACATAACTTCTTGTCCCAAATGTGCCATAAACACCCGAATTCTAAGTTTGCAATCCTTGATCCCGTGAAACCGTGCAAAACTTAAAACCATTGAAATTGTATGCTGTAAATCATTTTGCATGATCAAGAGGGCCGATTGCGTGAGCTCTGAAATCTGGTGAGTCTGGAATGTGGTCATTTAGTATTTTGCGTGCAAACCAGCTCAGGAATTCTCTATGGACCCTCCTATCAACTACTGAGGATGTTTGTGTATGGATCTTGAGTTGACGCTTAACATGACTTCTGAATTCTCTGCAATTAATAATGGAAAGGAGATAGTGAAATGAAAGTGAGAAATGTCACGAAAGATATAGAATAACATGTGAGTGTACAATTCTTACTGTATGAAAGGTTCAACTTGAGTACAATTAATCAAGACATGTCTATGTGCTTGCAACTTCTCAGTTGTCGTTAGTTTGAAGTTCTCAATTGCTCCAACTAGTTTACCAACACGAAGGATAAATTCTCCTGATGTCGGCGCAGGTTCGGGACAATTGTCAACACGAGGTGGGCGGTTGAAAGCCGTCTCAAGTTCATCAAAGTACCTTGAACAAAAATACAGCACCTCATCCCCTATATAGCCTTCAGCTATAGAACCTTCTGGCCACGCCTTATTCCTTACGTAAGATTTTAATTTCTCAAGGAACCTACGAAGAAAAGAAGAGAAAATTGATACTAAATGCTGAAAAGGACGACTAGCAAACATTAAATACGGAGAATAAAGCACATATTTAAAATGAGTACCTCTTAATCGGATAGATCCATTGATATTTACTGGTCCAGTGAGCTTTGTTTCATGAACGAGGTGGACTGTAAGGTGAACTATCACAGTAGAAAAGGACAGAGGAAAGATCATCTCTAAATGACAAAACGTAAGAATGATTTTGGACGACAGCTGATCGAGCTCCTCAACGATCAAAACCTTAGAACATAACTTCCGAAAGAAAGAACAAAGTTCCACCAAAACGATGGAAACTTATGCCTTCCGTTGAAGTGATTCCGTTGCAATATGAATTTATGCGTTCCATCAAGAAACCTCCAATGCCCCATAAAGTACCACTTTCAGCTATGGGGAAGGCGCATTGCGTCATAGTCAAAATTACAAGCTGGACACGCCGACCCAGTATGCACATTTCAATAAGATAATGTGTCAAGGCCAGGAAAGTCACTAATCGTCCACATTAAAGTTGCACACAAGTTGAACAAAGTCTTGTCCTAAGCGTCGTACGTCTCCAAGCCGACATTCTATAGGTCAAGAAATTCCGCAATAAGCTATTGGAGATACACATCGATGTCATTACCCGATGCCTTTTTTCCTTGAATGATCATAGACATAATGAACGAGCTTTGTTTCATACACATCTAGGGGGTAAGTTGTAGGGAATTAAGATTACCGGCCAAATACTGTAACTTGTCCTAAGATTCCTGAAAGGATTGAAACCGTTGGTCGCCAACGCAAGCCGAACATTTCTGGGGTCAGTCGCAAAATCTGGAAAGTCGTTGTCAAACATTTCTTAAGTGTCTGCATCCCGGGGATGTCTTAATTTACCGTCTTCATTCTTATCAGCGGCATGCCACCTCATATGCTCCATAGTTTTAGACGATATAAATAATCTTTGTAGGTGAGGTTTCAACGGGAAGTATCTGGGAATCTTTGCAAGTTTCTTCTTCTGCTTTTTCCCCTTCCGAATTATCTTGTACCTCGATGTGTGACATCTCTTACAAGTCTCCCTGCTGGAATCGTTTCCCCAATACAACATACAATCGTTGGGGCATGCATCAATCTTTTGATAGTTCAACCCTAACCTGTTGATAATCTTCTTGGCCTCATAGAATGTCGTGGGAATCTCAACGTCGGGGAATGCATCTTGTAATTCGATCAACATCGACATTCCCTTATCTGTGATTCCACACAAGCACTTGATATGATACAATTTGATCAAGAAAGATAATTTAGAATATTTTCGACAACCTTGATATAAAGGACAATCTGCTTCATCCATCAAGCTGAAAAAATCCCGAGCTGTTTTATTCCTTATAAACACCGGCTCAGAACCATGCACTTCTTCACTGAAGTTGCCGCCTTGAAATCTAAATGCATCACGCACAACATCATTCACAGGATCATCTTCATCTGGTTGAACGCCTACTTGAGAACTTCGAAGAAGAGCATCATCATATCTAATGCTGGCCTTCTTACCATGAACTACCCAGAACGTATAGTCCTCAAAGAAAGGCTTCAGAAGCAAATGTTCCTTCACAACATTTTGTGCATGCCACTTCTTGAACTTGTATCTCCGACACGGACAGACGATCTTACCGTTACAACTGGCATGAGTGAATACGAAATCCAAGAAATTGTTTAATCCGTACAAATATTCCAGAGAATTGTGCGGCAACCTAATCCATGACTTATCCATAGCTACTAGTGAGAGATAAGAAAGTATAGAGAAGAAGATGAGTTAATAGAGAATAACGAATGCTTGAAACCTTATATTCTGAAAATCCAACGTTTAAAATTTTGTAGATGTTGAAAAACCGCTACAGTACTACAAATTTGTAGCAGTTATATGTATAAAACCGCTATTAATGTTCAAGCCGTTGGAATTTTGCACAAAGTGGTGGGAAATTCAAAATTTAAAAGTTGAGATATTGTAGAGGTTATATGTATCAAACCGCTACTAATATTAAAGTTGTTGGAAATCAAATGGAAAAATTAGTTTTAAATTTGTAGCGGTTATACATACATAACCGCTACAAATTTGTGTTGAGTATTTGTAGCGGTTTTTACTGTTAAACCACTACAAATATGGAACATTATTTATAAAAATAAAAAAATAAATTCTATGTATGTTTGTAGCGGTTTTACCAAGAAAACCGCTACAAATATCACAAAATTTTATTTGTAGCGGTATATATTATAGAACCGCTACAAATATATATATATATATATAATTTTTTTAAGGTTTAGAAATATAAATAATATTGTTGCAATTAATTCACAAATTCAACAATGCGGTCTAAGAATATAAATATAATTATGGTAAACACAATAAGAATTTAAGTTCTGAAATACAAAATTATATATATTTATTTACAAATGTTTCAACAACAAATAAAAAAAAGATGTCCTAAACTAAGTAGCTGGGGGCTGATCAGCTGGTGCTCCCTCAGGTGGGGCTCCATCAGGTGCTGTTGGATCGGGCCGTTGGGCAGAGTAAACCGTACCATCATCATCAGTAGGAGGAAGAGGCTGCACGATCAACCGAGGCATAGGCGGAACCTGTGGATATTGCTCGTCCTAGAACAGGCGACTCCATCCGCACTCGAGCATGCTGTTTGTGATATCATGCCACTGCGTCTGCTAAGCGTAGATCATATCAGCATACTCCTATATCTGCCGCATCTGCTGCTGCTGAGCCACTGTAACCTGTGTCCACTCCAAATCTGACCGTAGTTGCTCAACAGACTTGTCCCTCGGACATCTAACCCCTCTAGAGCTGCCAGCCTCAGAGGCGGCGCTCCTGCCATAGACCATGCTAGGTATGGCGTCTATCCCCATCCCTCGAACACGTCCGGGGTGCTCAGCCTGAGCCAGACCCACCTTTGAAGGAGCCTTCGGGTCCACTGACCCCTGTGACTCCTCGGCCTGGGTCTCTCGCCGCTCAGCCTGTGACTATTGCATCCGCTTTTGCCATTTTATGAAAAAATTACTAATTAACATTTTTCATTATTATGTTGGTTTTATAAAAATTATAATAATGAAATTACTTACAATGGCCACCTCTGCCTGCTGAGAGGTAGGAGTCTTATCACGGTGTCTGTGTGTGATCGCGTACAACTCCCCATAGTCCGTCTAACGGTTCTCCTGTTGTGCCCTCCTCTCCTAAAACAATTACATAATTCAATTACTATTATGAAATAACCAGTTAAAATTCAGTGATATTTTGAAAAGTTACCAGCTCGCTATAGGTGACAGCAAAGGTCTTTGATCCTGCTGTGTGGTGGATCGTCTACTGCCCACTGATCCAAGTGTTCCTCTGAGAAAATGCCTAAGATAAAAAATATTAAATATATTAAAACAATATAAAACATTTAAAATTAATTACATTTAAATTATAATTTAATAATTAACAATTACAAAATTATATATAAATAATCTAATAAATACATTACCTGTCCCTCAGCGCTTCTCCTGAATTGGACGAAACTCGCCCAATCGTTCGGCGGCACACTGTCCAGGACGCTCTCGATCAGCTGCTCTAGAGGCATCGTCCCGTCCTTATCCACCCTGTGGAATACCTCTTCTGGTTGGCCCGAACGGCAAACCGCAGCTGCAAAAAAATTATTTAAATATCAATAATTACAAAAATCCTATTAAAAAATATTAATTAAATATAATTAATTACAAAAAATATTAATTAAATACTATTAATTACCTGAACCACCTCCTCCGAAGCCTAGTCCTTCGGCCCCTTCAGAACATTCCTCCATATCTTGAAGTGTAGGGGGAACCACATCCAATTCGCGCCCAGGTCGTTCAGGAAGCGGTTTAACAGGTGACCCCTATTGTCGATGGGCTGGTCCGTGCCCTCATTCCATGGCACTATAAATCGCAGTGTCCGGTCCATGCTGTTCAGACCGGCCACATCCAGCCTCCTCGTCGACACCTTCCCCCGCTCATCTGCACAATTTACCGCACGTTAGATAAATTGTAATTCAAATTTAAAATTTTGAATTTAAATAAATAATTTATTTAATAAAAAAAATTATTTACCTTGGACCTGCACCTTAAACCCAGTGGACTGCAAAGACGACCCTCGTGGGTTGTTTTGCTCCCGAGCCTCCTCCTCATCAAGGAACTGCTTCATCTACCTGAGCCCAATCGGGATCTCGAAGTCCTCCTTGTCGTAGTCCTCAACGCTGATATCTGCCCCCCAAACTTAGGCACCTCTGGTGCGGTCATCTCCTGTAGGATCGTCTGCAGTGCCTGGGTAGGGCCGACTCCTGTGGGGGGATGGGCTGAAATGCCGTGGTCGCCCTCCCTCTGCGTTGCCCCCTCCCTCTGCCCCCTGCTCTGCTGCTGCCACCCCGCAAAATTGGTCTAAAGACCTCAGGTGCCTTCCCCCTATCCTCTCTTGAAGCCATATCAACTGTAAAAATTCAAAAAAAAATAGTCACATTATAATGCAAAAATATAATAAAAATACAGATACAAATAAAATACGTCTTATCTCCTTACCTCAAGTACAAATACGAAGAAATACTGCAGCAAAAACTCTTTCATAGACGTCTGAATGCTCAAATCTAAAGAAAACTCTTAGAGAAAATTCAGGAAACAAAATGAACAAACAGAGAAATGAAGGAGGGAGGGGAGTTTAAATAGGTGGAACATTTGTAGCGGTTATTTCAATAACCGCTACATAAACCGCTAAAAATCACTAGGGGCAGCTAAACTTTGTAGCGGTTCTAAGATAACCGCTACAAATTTGGGGACCTTTGAAATTCTGTAGCGATTACAACCTAATAACCGCTACAAAATACGCAACGTTTGGAATTTTTGTAGCGATTGAATTGGTAAAACCGCTACAAATCACCGCTACACTGTTGGCGTGCAATGTGGTGCGAAAACTGTAGCGGTTATTATTTATTAACCACTACAATTAAACCGCTACAATTTTTGGCGGGAAATTCGCGCCATATTTGTAGCGGTTTTTCCTAGGTAACTGCAACAAAAAAACACAGCCAATTTGTCGCGCCACTTGACGCGTAGCTTGCCGCTACAAATTTGTAGCAGTTTAGGTTAAAACCGCTACAAATGTTACTATTTGTAGCGGGTAATTATAACCGCTACAATTTCACCACTACAAAATCCTTTTTTTTTGTAGTGTAAGATTCATAATGAACTTATATAAAGAAGGAGGGAAAAATAGGTGGGTTTACAGTTGAGCACTTTTTCAGAAAATGCCGAGAAAGCATAATTACGGAAACGCCCCTAAAACTCTAAAAGTAGGGCTGCCAAGGGCAATTTCATAATTTGACATTGAATTTGGTAATTTTGAGTCCGGAAGTGGATTTCTTGGATGAAAATATGTCAAGATAGCCCTAGTTAAAAATTTAGGAAAACGTGCCATCGGGCTGGATACGACGGGGCCGGGCCGGGGTCCCTGGGGCATTTTGGTAAATTTTCACCATAGGCTAATATAACCACAATAAACACTATGGAAGTGTCCAAAATGATACATGGATAGGTCATAACCTATTTCTTGTACATTTGATATTTTAGGACTAAGTTAGGAGCTTAGAGTTTGCACGTTCTACGAGGCGAGCATCTCGAGATTAAAAAGGGTTGAGGTAGGAACTACTATCTCTCATATACTATGTGACTATTGTATGTTATGTGTTACTGTATTTTGTGATATGAATGCGTGCTAGAGGCACAGTACTTGGCTGTGGTTCGGTGCCCAGCCAAGGTATATCGAAAATCTTAGCTGTGGTCGGTGACTCGGCTGAGGTACATGTAGGGGTTATAACTCGATGTTTGGCCCTGAAATGTTTGTACACATATGAATCGAATCGAACTTTCATTTTGCTTAATACGGTGCATTGCATAGTTAATTTTCACATTTTATATGTCGATAATATGTTTCTACTAGGATTCTTCAGAACCTCACCCCTTTTTTCTAAACCAAACATCTCAGAGGGTACTAGTGGATCAAAAGGCAAGGATGTAGATAAAGGAAAGTGACTGGCATGTGTCTCAAGGCAAAGTTAAAGCTCGTGGTTATAGATAGCTTATGTTGTAAATATTGTCGCCTTTTGTATCTTGACTTGGGACTGTAAATAAATACTTTTATCAATATATATATATGTACTTTTCTATATGCTTGTGGAATTTGAACTCTATTACTCTGTGTATATCGAAATGAAAACGGGTGTTGACATCATACGTACTCTCTGATATAAAAATATATAGTTAATGTAGTGTGAGATCTGCTAGAGAGAGAATGTCGAGAGAGAAAGCTTGTAGTGCGAGATATGCTAGCCCACACAACACCAACAATATCGAAACTAATCCTGATGGAGCGGAGGGTAACTCAAAAGAAGACGACGACCTACTAGGAAGAAACAAAGAAAATGCACTCAGAGATGGAGATCGAAGAGAGAAAAAGCAATGAGGTGGAACCAATACAAAACTCTGATGAACCGATGGAGGACATACCTGATCAAGATACTCAACAAAAACAGAATAGGAAACTGATGAAAAGCACATCTGAGTAGGATCAACAAAATCAAAAACAAGTCATGATGAGCCAAATCTCCTACAAGCAAAACTTTTGGGAGAGACAGAGAAAATATTGGAAAAAAAGTTTTGATGATCAAATGATGGAATGGCTTAAAAAAGAGGAAGAATTAGCTCCTGAACTAACAGAAGAACAGAGAGAGAAATTAGGAGCTATTTCTTTGTTGAATATACCTAATGAAAAATTAAAAGAGTTGTGCAGGCCATGGAAAGATGCCCTCGTTATAACTGTGCTGGGAAGAAAACCAATTTGTATATGCTGAAAGACAGAGTCAGAAGACTTATCCAATTAAACAATTTTGAGTTTATTGACCACCAAATAATTACTTTGTGTTCAGAACAGTGGACCAAACTTTGTGTTCGAAGCTATTATTTGATGGCCCCTGACTAATCCAAGGTAACTACCTAGTGGTCCAGCGATGGAGTCTAAATTTCAATCCCTATAGTAACAGAGTAAGAAAGGTTGCTGTTTGGATAAGGGTTCCCACCCTTCCGATGCACATTTATTCAGAGGAATGCATATATGAAATAGGAAATCTTATAGGGCGAACACTCAAAGTTGATATGAATACCCTAGCTAATCAAGGAAATAATACATAGACGATGGAAAAAGGGAAATATGCTAGAGTCAATGTTAAGATATATCTTAACAAAAAGTTGCAATCTAGATTTATTCTGAGAAACCAGATTTACCTAGTGGAGTATGAGGGACTCAATGCTATATGTTTTACATGTGGGGTGTATTGGCATACACTAGATAATTGTGCAAGCAAATCACCGATGCTGCAGATACAGAAGACATCAAAAAAATCACAGGTGGAGGATGAAGGTGGAATACTCACAGTGAAGCAATAGGCAGTGTCCGTACTGGGCATCTCAGTCAACAACGAGTACGGACCGTAGATGCAAGTGAAGTCAAGATCGCGCCCCTAAAACACGTTGTCCGATCGTAGTCAACAAAACATAATGGAACATAGCAGAACGGCTAATTCAGACTGTAAAAATGGGAAGAAGGCTGACCGAGCAGCTAGATCAAGGTTCAACATTCTATAAGGAATGGATCTGCCTGTCACTTCAAAGGATACGCCAAAAGTAAATAAGAAGAATAAGGCGATTGAAGTTCAGTGGAGGAAGAAAGATTGTCAGAGCCTAGCTATTTCTGGCGGTGAGGGAAGAAAGAATAAGAAAATGGAAAAATTAATATCAATTTTTGAGGAAGGGAATAGCAGTGGAACGAAAGTTGCAGAAAGGGGGAGAGAGAAGAAGGAAAAGGATGAATGGGTGGGTGCTGATGGACTACAGGCGAAGGTCTTGAGGAAGGAGGATATAATTGAGATTTTAAGGCCAAAGGTAGATGGGCCGATACAAGTCCAGGAAGTATTAGCCCAAACACAAGAAAAGGAGGATTTAATGCAAGAAGAGATTGGGCCAAAACAAGCCCAAATGCTGGAGGAAAAAATGCTGGAGGGCAACATTTTATTGCAAGAAAATGATGGACCAAATGAGTTTCAAAAAGTTATGCTGGAATCTTCTGACAAATAAGGATGCTTTGTGGACGAAGGTACTTAGGAGCAAACACAAATGGGATCAGATGAACAGGCCAATACCACAGCAGAGTGCATCTTATACCTAAGAGGAGTTTGCTCTATTTGGGACAAGTTCCAGGAAGGAGTAAGGATTAAAATCGGCAATAGAGCTTTGGCCTCTTTCTGGTACGACAATTGGTCAGAAGTAAATAGACCTTTTATAGATCTTTTCCCGGGGATGGAGGCGTTTATGAACATAAATGAGAAAGTTCAAGACTATGTCAACTCGTGGGGGGAGTGGGACACAAGAAAGCTAAGTTGGTGGTTCCAGTGGCCGATGACTCAATAAATTATAAGCACTTACCCGCCATGTGAGGAGAGAGGAGAGGATAGATATTTGTGGACTCCTTCTGCTAATGGTTATTTTTCTGTTAGTTCAGCATATCGCTTCTGTTTTGCTGGGTCACAGAATCAAGATCAATCCTTTTGGCGACTACTGTGGAGATGGGCAGTTCCAGAGAAGATCAAGACCTTTATGTGGCTTGCAGTTGATAGGAGAATACATACAGCGAAGCTAAGAGAACAAAGGGGCTTGATAGATCAGGAGGGATGTTCTTTTGGATGCAATGCGAAAGTGGACCTGATGCACCTTTTGAGGGATTGTATTAAAGCAAGAGAGAGGTGGATTTCATTAATTAAGCCTGTTCTATGGGAAAAATTTATGAACCTTCAAGGATTGGAGTGGATTAAGTGGAATCTCAAAAACAAAGCAGGGAGAAACTACACTAGTAAAGTTAACTGGCCAACATTGTTCGGATACGTTTGCTGGGATTTCTGGGTTGCTCGTTGCTCGAAGCTGTTTGGGAGTGATCAAGATATAGCTCACCATAATGGTCATACAGTTTATTTAGAGCTGCTTAGAATATGGATCTAATCAACAACTGCCGATTTTACAACGGCAATATTACTGAAGAATGGGTAAGTATGAGGGGAAGATCTGGATTTTCTAGTTTGGAAACAGATAGATTAGTTCTGGAATCGGGCATGATGGGATGTGCGGGAGCTATAAAAGATGAAGATGGAAGCTGGGTTTGTGGATATATCAATCGGGTCATCCAAGTACCTCCTGTGGTAACGGAAATCATCCAAATACAGGGCCTTCAAATCTGCTGGAGCAAGAACTTAAAGAATATCATGGTGTTCACAGATTGTCTGGAGGCCGTTAACTTACTTATAAGAGGAACTCCTATGGATCATCTGTTCATAGAAGTGATTGAAGATGTGAGACTTTGGATATCGAAAGATTGATAGGTCCTTCTTAAGTATGTACCTAGGGAGGATAATATTCTTGCTGACTATTTGGCCGGATTATCTCATAGAAGCACTGAAAATTTTGTTATCCTTAGTCACCCACCACCTTTGTTTCCGGAGGCAGTTGTTGATCAAGGCTCTTTGTTGCTTTGATGTTTCCTTTAGGGAACAGTTCTCATGTAACCTTCTAATAGGTTAATGTATTCCAGTTTTACACTTAAAAAAAAAAAGAAAAAGCTTGGTTTTTAATTCATTTTCATGGGAAACCCTTCTCTCCTTGCGCCAAAAACCTTCTTCCTCCATGCATCACCGCCGCTTAACACCAAACAAGAAATTAATTATTAATATTTTTTATAATTTCATAATACCAATGCCTTTTTAGTCGGCCTCGGTTTGGGCACATGATTGGCTTACAGAAGCTTCATGAAAAATATGTGGAGAAAATTACTTCCCAAAAAATGGAAGAGAACAATAATATAGAAAAACCATCTTAGCATGTGTTTGGATACATTTGAAAAAGCACTTTTTTTTTTAATAAAACCATGGTTTTGGAGAAAATTACCTAAATACATGAAAAATTTACATAATCACTTTTTTAGACAAAATCATGGTTTGGACCTTAAAACCATGGTTTTGGAAAGAAGTTATTTTTTTCACTTTTCTTCCCAACCTACCCTTTCTCTTTCCTCTTTTTTTGGGTCTCTCTCCTTCTTCTCTTTCTTTCGATTTCTTCCTCATTCTCTCTGTTCCAATTTCTGAACTTTCTCAAAACACTTGATTAATGTCTAAATATTCCTTTTACAATAATTTTGGGCGACAACTTGACATAAATTTTGTTGTCTCAATTATTGCTCATAAAAACTCCAAAACTAGAGCAGAGAAATACAATCTGAGATTGTTTGGGCACTTAGGATCACTAGTACAAAATTCCCTTTTTAGACCACCACATTTAGATTGGTTATGGCAGATAAGGTCTAAAAAAATTGACCAGTGGAAGTTTCATAATTATATAGAACTTCTAAGACCGGTTCTCAAAAAACCGATCTTAAAAAAATTATTTAGACCGGTTATAAATAAAATCGGTCTTGAAATATCAAAATAATTTAAAAATTAAAAAATTTGAACATTTTTAGACCGATTTTAATTAAAACCAGTCTTAAATATGAAAAATTAAAAAACTATTTTCCCCCTTTTAAGACCGATTTTTTATAAAAATCGGTCTAAAAGGTGAGCTTTTTCGCTCATATTTTTACTCCCGCACCTAGATCCCATGTTCTATGAACCCTTTCTTCTCTTTTCGTCATTTCTCTGTGAGCTCTGTCGCTGCTTGTTCTAAACTCGTCCATCGTGCCCCGTTCCTCATTTGATCAACTCTCCTAAGTCATTACCGCTGTCGTTGTTGTGTTCGTCGTCACTGTTCTTTGATCATCATCACTTTCTTCCCCCGCCACATCTATTCCCTGTAGTGACCATTCTCCTCTGCCGTGACTTCCCTTTGTCAGTGTCATGAATTTGAGGACTTTATTTTAACCTCAGTCGACACCACTGTGACTTTGGATAGAATTTCACTCCTTGGTATTCAATCAGGTTAGTGTTCTGCTAATTAAAAGCTCTCAACTTTTAGCTTGTATTTGCTTATTCTCAACAATATTAACTCTGAAAATATAGTTAGACATGAAATAATTGCAGAAAAAAGTAATTAAGGTGAAAGGGAAAACTATGTGATGACTTTATTACTACATATACTTTTTCTTGTTTTGGACCGAAAGTAAATATGATGCTTTGACTTGTGATATTTGGCTTGGAGTAATACCATTCTAAGTTATGTTTTAATTTAGTGTGATTGTTTGATTGTCATTGTTATTGGTTTGTTGAAACAATACTAGTTTCAAATGGTGCATGTTAAAATTCGTTGAAATCTCTAAAACTCTATGGTTATTTTTTTTTTTGTCTATCATTTTGCTGTTGGATATAGGGTACTACAAGTGTTGAGATATATATGGATCATAGTTGGATAAACGCTAAATAAACAAATGTTGAATATGATAATGGGGTGAAGGGTAGTTTAGAAGTTGTTAGAAGAAATGTCGATGATGGTAGTAGAAAGTTTTATTGCCCTTGTATAGTATGTTTGAATGAGAAGCGACTAAGTATTGCAGATATATACACACACACATTTAATTTGTGAAGGATTTTGTAAAAGTTATACAATATGGGTATGGCATGGTGAAGAATTAGAAATTTCAAGTTCATCTCAACAGGAGGGAGTGACCTTTGATGATAATGACACTGATACGGATGATCGAATAGAGGATATTATTCATGATGTAGGAGAAGAGGCTTTTGAGCAATCACATGCATATGATAATATGTGAGTGATCTTGAGACGCCGCTGTACCTGAGGTGTTAAAAATACCAATTTTTGAAAGCAGTATTGAAATTGATAAGCTTGAAAGCACGGCATGGATGGAGCAACAAGAGTTTTTCATAAACGTTTGAGGCTTTTAAGGACATGCTTCCATATGATAATGTGTTGGCTTCTCGATACTACAATGCTAAGAAAATACTATGTCCACTAGGGATGACATATAAAAAGATTCATGCATGCTCTAATGAATGTATATTGTATAGAAAAGAGCATGAAGAGGAACAACAGTGTCTGATATGTGAAACCTCGAGGTACAAATCAAATAATGCTCCTGCAAAAGTGTTGTGGTATCTTCCAATTATATCAAGGTTCAAGCGCTTGTTTGCTAACGAAAACGATGCAAAAAATTTTAGATGACATGTGGATGAGAGGATATCCGATGGAAAGCTTCGACATCAGGCTAATTCTTCTCAATGGAAGAAAATCGATCAATTATTTCTTGCCTTCGATAAAGAGCCTAGAATCCTTAGGATTGGGCTTAGCATGGATGACATGAATCCTTTTAGTAGCCTGAGTAGTATGCATAGTTCATGGCCTGTTCTGTTGGTAATTTACAACTTATCTCCTCTGTTATTCATGAAACAAAAGTACATCATGTTGTTTATGTTGATTTTGGGATCAAAACAACCTGAAAATGACATGGATGTTTACCTAGAACCCTTGATCGAAGACTTGAAAGTGTTGTGGGATAAAAGTGTTGATGTTTTTTACACGAACAATAAGGAGGTTTTTAAAATGCAAGCCATGATCTTTTGTACTATAAATGACTTCCCTGCATATGGAAACTTGTCAGGATATAGTGTTAAAGACCATAAAGCATGTTCAATTTGTGAAGAAGGAACATGCTAACATCAAATTCAACATGGAAGAAGGACATTGTATCTTGGCCATAAGAGATTTCTTAGACGAGGCCACCCATATCGTAGATTAAAGAAATTTTTTTTTAGTGGACAAGAGTTGGAGGATACTCCGAAGGCATTGACTGGAGAGCAAGTTTATGAAAAGGTGAAAAATATTAATGTTATCTTTGGTAAGACTACAAAGAATAGTAATGGAAAAAGAGGTATGTCTTCTTCAATCTTCCATATTGGCCCAATCTTGATGTGAGACACTATATTGATTTTATGCATGTGGAGAAAAACGTATGTGATAGTATTGTTGGGACACTGCTTAACATATAAGGTAGTTTTAAGGATGGCGTGAAGACAAGATTAGATTTGCAAGAAATGGGGATACAAGAAGACTTGCATCCAAAGCCATATGGTAAGAGAACTTTTTGTCCTCTAGCTGCTCATACTTTGTATAAGGATGAGAAAAGAAGCTTTTGTAAGTGTTTACTGTCAACACCCGTTTCCATTTCGATAATCAAAGAGTAATAAAGACGGAATTCAATGGGCATACAGAAAAGTACAATTATACTGATAAAAATATTCGTTTACGATCCCAACGTCATTCGTTTACAATTCCGATATTGTTCGTCGACGGAAACAGAAAATACAGCGGAAGTTTTAATATTTACAAATTTCACCAAAATATCACAAAATAGACTAATTATGACCACGATCTTGTCTGCGTCTCGAGACACTTGCCGCTCACTCTCCGGCGTCTACATCTTTTCCCTTTGGCCCACTGGTACCCGCTGAGGTGTTGATTTAAAAATAGGGTGAGATTCCGAAGAATCCCCGTAGAGACATAATATCGTTCATAGAAAATGCGAAAAGTAAATATGTCATGCGCCAAGGTATGTACAAATTAATGAACAATATAAACACATCATCGTCATGTATACATGAGTAGGGCCCAGCCCCACAATCTACACCGGTTGGACTTCTGCCAACTCCCAGTGTAAGTGCACCTCTGGCACTAACAACCTCTCTCTAGGCAAATCATGTTATTAATAAAGTGCATTTACAAAACAATGGCATCCACACAATCACATAACTTATGGCATAGTGTATGAAGGATAATGTCCCTACCTCAAAGCTTTATAATCCTCTTTTAAATGTGCCTAGAAGAACGTGTCGTATCCGGCCTCCAAATCGGTCCTAAAATATTAAATGTACCATAAATAGGTCATAACCTATCCAAGTATCATTTTATACTCTTCCATAGTGTTTATTGTGGTTATATTAGTCGATGGTGAAAATTTACAAAAATGCCCCCGGGAACCCGGCCCGATGGCACGTTTTCCCAAAATTTTGATTAAGGCTATTCTGACTTATTTTCGCCCAAGGAATCCATTTCCAGCCTCGAAATCGCCAAATTCACGGTCAAATTACGAAAATACCCTTGACAGCCCCTATTTAGTGATTTCAGTGGCGTTTTCGTAAATATGCTTTTTCGGCCTCTACCGAAAAAGTGTCCAACTGTAACCCCACCTATTTTTGCCCACTGAGTCCAATGGAACCATATATTTCATGAAAATCCAACTCCTTGTACCAGTTCTGGTCTGGCCAAAATATTGAAGGGAAAATAGAAAAATGAAGCTTTGTGTTTTAGCTTCCAAAACTTGTACTTTTCCACTTCTAATCATAGATTAATTCATTTAAACCCTTCATAATCATGATTTAAAGGATTTTGGGCAGCATAACCCCTTAGGATTATGGCTTTTCCAATTTCACAACTTAACCAAAAATCACATAAATCAAACAACAATCACCAACAACAACTTCAATACACAAAGAAGTTGAGATTTTGGAGATTACCTCTTGATCCTTGGTGTTTATCTCTCTAGAACGTCCTCTCTCTCTTCTCCTTGAGCTAAGAATGAGTCTTCAAGATCATAGATTCATGAAGAAACATGGTTTAGAGAAGGATCTAGGGGAAATGTTACAAGGAAAGCTTAAGAATCAACTCTTACCTTAAGATTTCTTCTTCCTCTTCCCTCTAACTCTTCAAAGTTTCTCCAAACTCTCTCCCTCTCTATGTTGGACGAAAATGCATGAAGGGAAGGGAAGAGAAAGCCTTCATAAAAATGCTCCCTTGATTCCCAACCATTGATCTCATCTAAGGTTGTTATGGTGACACATGTCAACCACCATACTTGCCTCCATGCTTACACCATACTTCTCTTTTGTGTGCACTCAACCTTGCCATGCTTCCCTTTTGTGTACACTCAACCTAAATTATCATTTCCTTCTCTCTTGGTTGGCCAAAAACGTGCTCCCTCTTATGCTCCAACTAAATCAAGTGTTCCTTCCATTTACTCAAGTCAATTGGTGCAAAAGTTGGCCACCTAACCTTATGACATAAGTAAGGACTTATGACACAACAATTATCTCCATCATCTTTCATGTGGTGTTGACACTTGGCCTCATTGGATTTTGACACTTGTCTTCTCCTCCTTCATCCCTAAATTTCTAAAATAATTAAGAGAAAAAGGAAGATTACTTTATTTCTCAAATTTTCGGAATAATGCCAATTCTGACAGATTTTCTGCCTTAACTTTGAAAAATCATAACTAATTTTGTAGACATCGTTTCGAGGCGATTCCAAAGCCTATGGAACCCTCATTGAGTCTAGTTTCAAGGAAAAATATGGAATTTTACTGGAAATGATCATATTATTCCCAGATTTTCAATCTTTAACCGCTGCTCCAGAAACTTTCCAGATTTTCTGGATTAACTTCAAAAATTCATATATTTTTGTACATAGCTTCAATTGAGTCATATTACCTATCAAATTAAAGCTTAGGATGTCTAATTTCACCCTGTAAAATTTCATAATTTGTGGTCATCATTTGGTCTTCCAAAACTATATGACAATCTCACTGCCTCGCAGGCGATTTCACTGAAAACACTATTCAACCTTCAATTTTCAATATTTAATTCTTTTCGCCTTAAATATTCACCATTCCATTGAAAATATATAATAATTACAATATATTCTTGGTGAATAAAATTTGGGATGTTACATTTACATGGCATCAAAGTTCCTTCAAAGTATTCTTCAAATGTTAGGAAGCTTGTGTCAATGAAAGACTTGAAGTTAGTAGGACTAAAGTCTCATTATTGTCATGTCTTAATGCAACAACAACTCCCAGTAGCTATTCGAGGCATTGCCGAGTATGATCTTCAACATATTTTGACTAGATTTTTTTTCTTCTTCAATGCTATTTGTAGTAAAGTCATTGAGACAGAAATATTGGATGAACTGGAAAATGAAGGATATCTAATCTTGTGCTAGCTTGAGAAGCTTTTTCTTCCTTCTTTTTTTGACATCATGGTACATCTAATTGTTTATCTAATCAGGGAGATCAAGTTGTGTGGCCCTCTCTATTTACGATGGATGTATCCAATTGAAAAAACTATGAAAATCCTAAAAGGGTATGTGAAGAACCCTAACCGGCCTGAAGCATCTATTATTCAGAAATATGTTTCTGAAGAAGCCATGGATTTTTGTCAATGTTACTTGTCAAATGTAGGACACATTGGACTTCCTGAACGTCATGATGAAGAAGGCGATAGATGCGGGGCTTCAGTAAAGAGTGTGGATCCTAATGAATTACAACAAGTCCACTTGTACATCTTGAATAATGTTGATAAAGTTCAAGATTACATTAATGCTCATAAAGAAATTGTACTGAAAGGGAATAGTCGAATGACTGAACAAAGGTTAATTAGGGAGCATAACAAAACTTTTGCACATTGGTTTAAACAAAAAGTTGATGGAGAAGAATGTGTTTCTAATACAATTAAATGGTTAGCACGTGGTCCTGAGGTTGATGTCATAAGTTGGACTTCATTTGTGATCAATGGTTATACGTTTTACACGAAGTCCCTTGATGATCGGAGAACCATCCAGAACAGTGGGGTTATGTTAGTTGCTGAATCTATGCACTTCTCTAGTTCGAAAGATAAGAACCCTAGATTGGCAGCAATACCTTATTATGAGGTTATTGAAGAGATTTGGGTGGTTGATTATGTTAAAATTAAATTTCCCATTTTCAAATGCAAGTGGGTTGATGTCAACAATAGTGTGATGATTGATCAGTTTGGATTTACATTGGTTGATCTGATTAGTAGAAGTTTTGGAGATGAACCTGTTATTATGGCATATCAAGCGAAACAAGTGTTCTATATTACTTATCAGGAAAATGAAATGTGGTATGTAGCTCTTCAAGGAAAAAGGGTCATTGATATTAATCAGGAAAGTCATTCAATGAATGATTTTCTTGATACTCCTTTTTCTAGGGGTCTACCAGAATTGAATGAAGAAGATGAAGCAAACAATGAACACGGCACAAGAAACGATCATCATGAAGGAATATGGGAGGATATCCCTTTATAAAACTACTTTCAAGGTTAGTTAGCTAAAATAATTATCATGACCTATATTTGAATTATGTTTATTGTTATTAGTATATATAAATTAAAACTACTTTTTTTAATGTTATCACAGGAAAATGAAGCATATGAGGTGTCTTAGTGTAGATATCCCAAAGCCAGCTAGTAATCATCAGCCTGAGGAGAGTGCGTATAAAGTATTTTGGCCATAATGAATAAGTGTTGACTATGATGATGAACTTTGTTTCCATTTCAATTAGTTTGGGTTGCTTGAGAAGACAATGTATGAAGTATTTAATTTTGGCCATAATTTTATGAGTCTGCATGTGATTGTGAATTTATTCTGTCTGTGATTCTATCTGTGTTGTTGAAATGGCTGCTTGCTGAGTGAAATGTTTTAACAGGGGAAATGACTAGCTTGCTGGCTGGGTAAATATTTTAAACGGAGCAATTCTTTTAAAAAAATATTTTTTAGACCGATTATTTCCAAAATTGGTCTAAAAAGTACATATTAGACCGATTTTCTAAAAAATCAGTCTTAAAAGTATTACTTTAAGACTGGTTATTTAGAAAACTGGTTTAAAATTTTGAACTTTTTAGGCGGGTTTTTTTTGAGAATCGGTCTAAAAAGTTGAACTTAGACGGGTTTCTTCAATAACCGATCTAAAAATAATTATTTTTAGAAAGGTTTTATAAATAACCAGTCTTAAAACTTTTTTTTAAGACCGGTTCTTTAACCGGTCTAAAAAGTAATAAACTTTTAAGATCGGCTGTATCAAGACTGCATCCAGAACCCGTCTAAAATATCGTTTTTAAGCGGTCTTAAGACTAATTTTTCCACTAATGGATGTAAAGATGCAATAAAGGTAGTATAAAGAAAAAGATAAGAAAATGGACTAAAAAGTTAAATAAGATATAGAATAGTGCATACAATCTATCTAATAAATTATGTATTTCAATATAAAATATATTATGTCAGTCCATACAATTTAGTAATATATATAAATATGTTTGAACTAATTTTTATCATGTTACACAATTGACTAATATTATAATTTTAATTTTATAGACAACTTTATTTAATTTAGATCCAATGGAAGAAAGGTGAAAAAGATTAAACTAACGGGCATTTCTTTTGCTTCTCGGAGGTGTCAAAAGATGGACTAATCGATTATCGTGCCCCTCTCCATATGTTCCTTATAATCAATTAGATTACCTCGTTGCAGCAGTAAAAACTCCAATTATTATTAAAACAAAAAGAAGATGAACCTGTTACTGTGTTTGTTTTACATAATAATAATATAGAGAAGGGTAATGAGCAGCGGAGATTAATTTCTTATTTGGTGTTGAGCTGTGGAGATTTATAGAGGAAGAAAGGGTTTTGGCGGCAGGATTCCAATTATAGAGAAAATATTTGGTCCAAAAATATATGGAATTTGGCCAAATAAAAAGAAAAAAAGAAATTGGATTAAAGAGGTAATGGCAAAATCGTAATTTTGCCAACATAGCACAAAATTAATTATTTTCCGATTAATTGAAGTTAATTTCAATTAATTAAGGAAAATAAAAAGGAAAAAATGTATATGAAATATTTTGGTCAATTAAATATGAATTTATGGAAAATTTAAGTAAAAATGCTAGTTTGACCAAAATTAGGACTTTGCGTATATATGTAACTGGAACAAGTTATGAAGCTAATTGAGACCATAAAGAGGAACCCCTAGGTGCTTGACCCCTACGTGCCTTATACATGTAGCATGATAAGGGAAATATTAGTTGGCTTAATTAGCAAAGTCACATGTACAAAGGAATTACCGAATTATGTACATAAAGTTGATTTTTGCAATTTTTAGAAATTACATAAACTATTAAAATATGATAAAGTAATATGATAAAACACTTCATCTTCCTCCTCCTAGCTCAAAACTGACATGAAGCATCCCTTAGAGAGAGAGGAAGTACAGAATTTTTAGAGAGAGAGAAGGAGAGGAAAAAGCTTACAAAGGTAAGTGATTTCTTCGGTAAATCGGCTTCTACTGCGTATAACTCCTTTCCTAAGCTTCTATTTCATATGATTTAAGAGTTGAGAAGCAAATTTTGGTGTTGGAGGACTTAGGATTTTGGCCAAGTCAAGGGGAGTCAGAAGAAAAAGAAAGGTAACTATCAAACCTTCGTATATTGACTATTCTGGCTGCTGTGGATAATTTAATCGATGAAATTTCGCCAGATTGTCTTTGATTTGAAATTTTGGAATTTGAGTTGCCTAAGGGTTATGCTGCCCAATTTTGGTTAAAATGGTAGTTGTAACCTTATTAAATAGTTAATAAAGTGGTTAGGAGTAAAAAAAAAAAAACAAGTCTGCAGAGCCAAAACCGAAAAACCTCGATTTTTCCTGGAGTATTTCATAATTTTGGCCAAGGCTAGATCTGAGATTTAGAATTGGATTTTCAATGATTTGATAGTTTCATTGAGTTCAAGAGGGAAAATTAGGTGGGGTTACAGTAAGTACTTTTTTTGGAAAAGCCCGAAAAAGCATAATTACGAAAACGCCCCTGAAACCCTTAAAGCGGGGCTACTAAGGGCAATTTGGTAATTTGACAGTGAATTTGATAATTATGAGTCCGGAAATGGATTCCTTGGGTGAAAATTTGTTAGAGTAGCCCCAGTCTAAATTTCGAGAAAAATATGGTCGGATTGGGTATGGCGGGGCCAAGCTGGGACCTCGGGGGCATTTTGATAAATTTTCACTATAGGCTAATATAATCACTATAAACACTATGGAAGTGTCTAAAATGGTATATGAATGGGTTTTAACTTAATTCATGTACATTTGATATTTTAGTATCGAGTTGGGAACCTAAGCTTGGCACGTATTACGAGCCGGACAATTTGAGACAAGAAGAGGGTTTAAGGTAGTAACTTTATCTTTCATATACTATGTGAATGTTTGTATGCTTCGTATATGCCATCTTTTATAATATGTATGATACACAATGTACACTGATGAATGGTGCCTATAGGTACACTGATCTACCCAGTCATGAACTGAGGTACGGGATGTATAGGGGTTACAACTATGGTTGGCTCTAAACGTATTTTTGACTAAACTAAGCTATGTGTTAGTATGATATTGTATTATATGATATTTGGCATATTTATTTATCGCATTTTCTATGAATGATAGTATGCTGCTACTGGGATTTCTTGGAATCTCACCCTTTTTCATGATAACAAAATTCCAACAGGAATTAGCGGCTCCAAGGGAAAGGTAGCCGATACGGGCAAATGAGGATGCAGAACCCGATAATTTGGCTAGTGGTTATATGTAGCCTCTATTTTGGACATATATGGATAAATTGTAAATATTATCAATTTCAATCTTCATAATTTTTTTACATTAAACTATGTGTAAGTGTGCATATGGCCAATTTCAAATTCTAAACCATGTTTGCAGTATTGTTAACTAAATTTTCACAATCACTTTAAGTAAATGAAACTTGGAATTATTTTCTCAAGTAAGATTTTATAATGCAACCGTAAAAGCTTCGAACAAAGTTTTAAACACAAACACGGAGTATAAACAATGTGTGCTAGAAATGTAAAGAGATTGATGGTAAAGAGAATGCAAAATATTCTAAAAATCAGACCTGACTCGTTCATTTGACCAATTGAACTGAAAATCGATCTTGAGCATTGAGAATTAAAGAATTATAGATAAATAGGTAGAAAATGACGAAACAGAGATCTGTTTACTTATATTTCCAATTCTCCAATTAAATCTTAGCTCATGAATTTCTTTTCAAATAACAAAAATTCAGATGGAGAAAATTTCAAAATTTTGTTACAGTATTATTCGCAATAAAAATCTCACATGGAAAAATTTGATTGGAGAATTGGATCTAATAGATATTCCTTTAGTCCCTATATATAAAAGTCTTTTAACCAAATCGTGAGATTCTTAAAAACAGTTAAAAGTAATTAAATGTAATAATTATATAGGAAATTTAATTTTTTTTAAATGCCCCTATCTATGAATGGGTGAGAGAGAGTAATAATGATAAAATAATGAAAGAGAATGTATGTAGTATAACAATTAATTGAGGGTAAAATTGAAAAAAATGCATTTATCATTAAGACAAACTTAAAATGAATCTTACATTTAAGGATAAGCTCATTAAAAAAAAAAAAAAAGGCTCTTATATATGAAACGGAAAGAGTAGAAGTAAATGAAGCTCAGTTTTGTAGGTAAAAAATAGGGAGAATTACATTCAGGTCCTAAGGAAGAGGAGAAATGAAGAAATGGTCCCTATATATTAGAGCTGGGCAAACGGGCCGGCCCGGCCCTGCAGGGCCGGCCCGTGACGGGCTCGGGCCTAAACGGGCCGGCCCGTTTAGGCCCGCGTCCTAAAAAGAGCCCTTATTTGACGGCCCGGCCCGTTTAACAGAAGCCCGCGGGCCGGCCCGCGGGCTTCAGGCCCGTTTAGCGTTTTTCCTCTCCTTTATGCCCCTAATGACTAAAATACATAATCTAACAGACAAATATTATTAAAACTACTTAAAACATATATATAGCATCAATATTCAATAAAACATAAACACTAAAACCTAACAAACAAACCATAATTAATATCCATAACTAGTCAAACACTCAAACAAGTTCATAAACCATAGACAAAAGCCATAATCAACGAAATTTGATTGTACAATCAAACAATATGAATAATATTATCATTTTCTTCTCCATCACTATCAACGAAATTTGATTGTACTTCACTAAAAGTAAGCTCCTCCTCAGCTTCAGGGGCAAAAACATCTAGCCTCTTCATTTCTTCTCCACTATCATATGCATTATCACCTCCATTATCTGTAGAGCAGAGATTCAGAGACTGAGGGAGTGAGAGGCAGAGCAGCAGAAAAGAAACCCAGATCGCAGATCAGAGATTCAGAGATGAGTGGAGCACCAACCTGATCGAAAATCGAGCGTGAGGAGCGGTGAGCCTCAAGTCTGTGAGAGTGTGAGCGCCTGAGGCAGTGAGGAGCGGTGAGGAGCGGTGTTCCTGTGACTGTGTCTGTGAGAGTGTGAGCGCCTGACCTGAGGCAGTGAGGCCTGAGCGGCTGTCGGCTGAGGCGCTGAGCGTGCTGCTGCTGCGTGAGTGTGAGAGGTGAGCGTGAGCGGTGACTGGTGAGCATGAGGAGCGGACGAGCGGTGAGCCTCAGCCCTCAAGTCCTCGACCTCAACAACCGAATAGGGCAACTGGGCAAAAAAAAAAAAAAATTAACATTGCTACAGTGAATTCTTAAAAAAAAAAAAAAAATTTGAGCGGGCTTAATCGGGCCGGCCCGTTTAAGCCCGCGGCCCGTCGGGCCGGCCCTTTTAGGCCCGCTTCCATTTTTTCGCTTCAAATCACCGGCCCGGCCCTTGACGGGCTCGGGCCTAAACGGGCTGGCCCGACGGGCTCGGCCCGAATTCCCGGCTCTACTATATATTGCAAAATGAAAAAATGGTCCCATGGAGTTGTCAATACAAGCTCCTGGAGTTGTTAATGAGTTGTCAATACAGGCTCATGGAGTTGTTAAAGAGACCATTTTTTCATTTTGCAATCTACAGAGATCATTTTTTCATTTTTTTTCTTCTATGGGACCTAAGTGTAATTCTCCCTAAAAAATATTATATATATATATATATAATTCTAAAATTATAAATGATAAAATAAATATATATATATATATATATATATTCGAATTCATGAGCTAGATGTTCAAATTCTAAGAAGTATTTGATCAATATTCATATTTTAAACTAGTGTTACTTTTTATTTAAATTTAATAATTAACTTTATGATTTATAAATAATTATTTTTTTATTATTTTAAAAATACATTATTCAAAATATATTGATTTATTAATAATTGATCCGACCACAATTTTTTTTTGACTTTCAGATCCAACCACAATTGAATGGTCGTTACAATTTTCATTACATTGCTTCTAAAAATCTCCGAAATTTCAGAAGAAGCCAGAGGCTCGAATGCCGAATGCCAACCAAGAAACGCACCAAGTCCTTTTCTGGCTAAAAATTATTCCCTAGCCAACACATCTCACGTCATGAACCTGGACCTCACGATTAATTATGAAAGAGTTAGGGTGAAAATTTATCTTAGAAGTTTTTTTAGATTTAATGTTATTCCGGAAATTTTAAAGCGTAATAATATTGTCTCATATCGTTAAAAAACTGATGTTAACCGTTAATTTTTAAACAATGGGTGATAATATTGCTTCATTTTAATATTTTTCAGATAATATTACTCCTTGATTAAAACTTTCAAAATATATATACACCTTAACCCATTATAAAATCATTTTAAATGTGTGTATCTCAAACACTCTCTCCTAATTTTACCATCAACACTTCCTTCCCTTTTTATTTGAAATTACAAAAATCTATCTCTCTTTGCAAATGCAAGTTGTTTGATTTTTCCAATGATCAAAAGGAAATAATTAAAAAATAAAAAAACACTCACAATTCAATGAAACAGTATCCCACAAATATTCTAGTAGTTTTGAGTAAGGTTGTCATTAATCTTATGGGCTTAAGCAAATTCGTGATAATAATGTAAACTCAAATAATAAATTTGTAAAAGTTTATTTTTATATATAAACAATTATTAAAAATACATAATTAAATAATTAAAATATGAAAAATAGAAACAATTTGGTTTAAATATATTTTAAATTCAAATTATTCACATTAAATCATTCCACATTCATTATTTATCATACTCAATGAAAAACTTCTGTAAAGTTCATATATAGATACAATTAAATACAAAAGGTCATTCCCAATTAAAAGTGAATTAATATGATTTTATAAGATAAAAATATAAAAATGATAAGTTTAGCGTGTGAACTTTTGAGTTTAGCCGAACTTACCGCTAGCATAAATTTAAGAGTTAATTAACACGATTATATAAAAGAAATGTTGAAATCAAATAATCAATTCGCTAGTTTGACCATAATAATTTTTCAGAGTTGAGGGTTGCCTTGTCTTTTTCTGCATTTTCATGGCAAGTTATCATTTTAATTTATTTTAATTAGTTTTTTGCCTCGTAATTGTGTTTTTTTTTTTTTGCCACTAATTCATTCATTGATATATACACGATTACAAAATAAAATAAAATATAACCTATATTTTTTAATGTCTTTATAAATGGCAATCATAATAGACATATCTCTAAGAGCGATGGAGGATCGTGACAACAACAGGCAGCCACTCCTCGCCGCCACAACTTCGTCGGAGGGAACTCATAGTCAAATCTCCGCCACGACTGCAATTTTCAGCGCCGAATCTTCCGACATCCCTCCCATCAACACTCCCAAAGATTTCTTCACTCAATTCTTCATCGAGTCCAAGAAGCTCTGGTACCTCGCCGGTCCCGCCATTTTCACCTCCCTTTCTCAATACTCCCTCGGCGCCATCACTCAGCTCCTCGCTGGCCATGTCGGCACCATCCAACTCGCTGCCGTCTCTATCGAAAACTCTGTCATCGCCGGATTCTGCTTCGGCGTCATGGTAAAAATCTAGAAACTGCTCTGTTCAACTCTAAGTTGGTCAGAGAATCAAGTAACTTTGATTTCGATTTCGAGTTTGAATTTGAAATTGATTTTGACTTTGAATTTGAATGCGAACAGCTTGGGATGGGAAGCGCGTTGGAGACGCTGTGCGGGCAGGCATACGGCGCCGGTCAGCTTGATATGTTAGGGATTTACATGCAAAGGTCATGGGTGATTCTGAACACGACGGCTCTGTTTTTGTGTCTATTATACGTCTTCGCGAAGCAAATCCTGAGAGCGATAGGTCAGACGGCGGCGATATCCGAGGCAGCGGGAGTGTTCGCGGTTTGGATGATTCCGCAGCTGTTCGCGTACGCGATGAACTTTCCGATCCAGAAATTCCTGCAGGCGCAGAGCAAGATCATGGTCATGGCATGGATTTCGGCGGCGGTGCTGGTGGTTCACACGGTGATGAGCTGGGCGTTGATGCTGAAGGTGAAGTGGGGCCTGGTCGGAGCGGCGATCGTACTGAACGCGTCGTGGTGGTTCATCGTGGTGGGTCAACTGGTGTATATCTTTAGCGGAACGTGTGAGAGAGCTTGGAGTGGCTTTTCCTTCAAAGCTTTTCAGAATCTGTGGGCCTTCGTTCGGCTCTCTCTCGCCTCCGCGGTCATGCTTTGGTGCGTATCATCTTCTTCACATGTTTCATGCGTTTCTTTGTAGTCTGGTATATGCTCCGACGAGTCCAGCCACCATAGTGAGTAGAAATTGCACCTAGTGCCAAAACAAGAGAAAATACCATAGAAATGCCCCTTGAATCTCAAATTTACTGTAAAGTCCCTGGGACATTTGTGCAAAATGTTCCAGATGTGAAAAGTCCAAAATGCTTTCCTCTCTCTATCTAATCAATAGGGTTATTTTGGACTTTTTACATTTGGGATATATTGTACAAATTTCTTATGAGACTTCACTGTAAACTTGAAGTTTCAATGAATCTTTCTATCATATTTTCTGTTATTTAGCACTTAGTTGCAATTTTCCCCTTTAATTTTTTAGAAGGTCAATTAGAATTAAAATGAATGCATAAATGAATTTATCAATCAAGCCACAGATTTATAAGTAAAATAATGAGAATTTCGTATTAATTATTTTTAAGAACAAAAGAAAGAAAGAATTGTGAAAAAAGATCTCACTGGTAAATTAATTGCTAAATGGGACTTGGGAAGATTGTCTGCACATGGGGGAAGATCTTCTGCATACAAGGGAAGATGTTTTGCAGACGTATAAAGAAAAATATTACACACAGAGAAGATATTCTGCACACTAAGATCTCATTTGGCAATTAAATTCTCACTGAGGTATTTTTTCACCATTCTCCCAAAGAAAATTATGATTTTGGTTATTATTCTTTTTTTTAAGATCATGGTGTAAATTTGTCCTTGAAATTTTCGTTGAGTAGCAATATTACTTTAATTTTTTTAAGTTCAATTTTTCATCAGAAATATTAAAATGGAGCAATAATGCCCTTATTGTTAAAAAGTTAACTGTCAACGTAATTGTTTAACAGTCAACATTAGTTTTTTAACTGTATGGGGCAAAATTACTGCATTTTAAAATTTTCAGGCAACAATAAATCTAAAAAAAATTTTAAGGGCAATATTACCACTGATCGAAAATTTCTAAAACAAGTTTGCATCTATACCTTTCTAAAACTACGCTGGATCAAATTTTATTTAAATTTTCTTTAAAAAATTTAAATGAGTATACCTTTATCAGATCATCAGTTTAAATTAGTACTACTCTGGTCTTATTTATAGTTCTTTTTGACCAAAAATTTTGACCCTATTTATAAGTCCAGTTTCAAAAAAAATAAATGAGATTGTGACAATTTTGCCTCTATTAAATATAGAGAGAGAAGATAATTGAAAAATATTTATTCATAAATGAAGGTAGAGTTGAAAATTTATCCCCATAATCACTGAGTTAATTACTTCTTTTTAGTATACGATATTTAGTTAAAAGAAACTTATAAATAGGATATGAATAGTACAAGGAATAGGGAAGTTTGTAAAAATTGTTCAAAAAGAAATTTAAATGTTTCATTGTCGGGATATGTGACCAGTAATTACCAGTGTTGTGGGGCACAATGAAGAGAATAGAGTTAGAGAGGTGGTTATAATTGGAAACTCGTTTTTGGGAGAAAACATGCTTTGATTAACCCAACTGATCTGAGCAACTTTATCGGTATCTTGGCAATGAATTTGTATTGTGTACGAAATCTCCCTTGCATACAAAAGGGTGTGTGTTTGGCCTTCTCTACTTATGACCCAAGACACTGATTGTTAATAAAATTGCTAAATCTTTTAAGACTTTACAATAATGACCTCTAAACTCTTACTACTCTGATTTTTTCAAGTATAGTTTACCTAATTCTTATATATCAAGAAAAGTTAATTAACTCATTAAATATATCTTAAATTTATACATTTTTTAATTTTATCACCATTTATGAATGTGATGTTTAACCTTCTCTCTCATTTTTATCTCTTTTCAATATAAATTAATTCATTTTTTTAACACATTTAACAGGGATAAAGTTGTAACAAGGTTATTAATTACTCTCTAACTGGAGTTACAATAAAAACTGATGTTTTTTTTTTTTCAAAGTGGACTTATAAAGGACCAGAGTGGTACATTACTACATTTATATAAGATCACTCCGCTATTATTCATTTTTTTATTTTAATGGATTATATGCATATAACTCAATTTAATTTGTTTGAATTATATATATGTACTATGAAATATAGTTTAGAGTATATAATATATGGTCAGAGTTTATTATCTGCACAAATTTAGCATCTATTTAGATTAGCGGTAGAGATTACTTTTAGATATTATTTTCTATATATAAGGTAAGTATGTAATAGGAATTTTACAATTATTTTCATTAATATGATTTTCAAATGCAAATCCAAACAGGTGATCTAAATGTTCTAAATGTTTAGGATGATTTATATATGGTTATTAAGTTTTAAATATTAAGGAAGACATTTGTACATTGTTCAAACTTCAGAGTCTGAGAGCGTGTTGTGTAATTTAGTCCGATGAAAAGTATGAAAAGCACCTTTTCTTTTTTTGAACCATGAGACTGTTCTTTACTCCATCGTGTTTAAAATATAAGAGTTAATTTTTTATAAGATTCACTTTGTTTTTGTCTATGCCTTTAATGTTTTTTTCCAAATTTGTCACACTTTCTCACAGCAATCTTTCTCCTATATTCTCTTTCATCCTTTTTCTTATTTGTTATCTCTCTCACTTATTCTCTTAATAAATAAAGGTATATATTGGGGGGGGGGGGAAATAGATATTTTACATATTTATTGATTTTAACTATTTTTAACTGATTTTTTGATAAATGTAAGGTAGGTATTTAGCTTTTATTTTTTGAACTAGGAGCATTTCATATTGCTATTATTTTGTTCACAACAACTCACATGTTTGTTTAGTTTCTACGTTGTAATTACTGTTGACTCATCTTTTTTACAATCCTCAGTCCTAGAAGTATCACATAATTGTAGTGCTATTGTATTACAAACTAGATCCGACATTATGACTATAGTTATATAAGAAATTTAATGATTAAACTATCCTAATATTTTATGCTTAAATGACTCAATTAATGCACAGAAGTTAAAATTATTAATCACGGCGCTGCGTGTGAACTGCATCTAGAACAAAATGAATTGATATGCGTCTGAAAGTAGATCCAAGATCTCGAGCTAGCTAGCTTGTATTTTTTTTAAAATCTCATTTAGTTAATTAATTGTGAATAAAATCTAGTATAAAAAAAAAACGAGAGTTGAAATCTCAGTGGGGGGATTAATTAATATTAATTATTACATTTTTAAATGGGTGGTGCAGCTTGGAGGTGTGGTATTTTATGGCTCTGATCCTGTTCGCTGGATATCTCAAGAACGCTGAGATCTCAGTGGATGCCTTATCTATATGGTAAGTGTTGATATGGATATGATAATGATACTATTACATGCTCTGACCCTTATTACTGTTTTATTAGTGAGTATTATTTTGTATTTAGGTCTTAAGTAAGAGAAAATATGATAAAATGATATCTTAGAATCTTAAAATTATATTTAAGTCTCATGAGATTGTTTTACAATAAATTTCAATTCCACTTATAAGTCCAGGGGCGCTTACACTGACAAGTCGGCATTTGACAATTTAAGTCTATTGCAAAAAAGTTCTATAGGATTTAAATATAATTTTGAATTTTAAAACGACCATTTTGTCATATTCTCTCTTGTTTGAGACCTAAATGCAATTTTCTCTTTTTTAAGGAATGGAAAGCCAACATTCTCCTTTTTCCATTTCTCTACTTTTTCAAAATCTCATGCCTTCTATAAAATAGTTGAGATTTAATATTTTATAAAATTATTATTATAATATGTTGAGATAATTAATCTACATATTTTTATAGTTTTAATCAATTTTTAATTATGTCTCTGTAAGTCTTTTTTATCAGGTCCTTAAACTTTTGCCTACTTTTTATCAAGTCCTTGTAGTTTTTTTCTTTTAATAAGTTCCTTATTGTTTCACATGGTTTTTAATCAAGCCTCTATAGTTTTGAATTATTTATTCAATAGATTCTAATAATATTATTCGATAATTATATAATAAAATATTATTAAATATGATTCTATAAATACTAATATTCTATAAAAAAAATATTAAAATAATTTTATTTTAAATAATTTTTTTTATGAATTATTTTAATATTCTTCTTATTTTTTAACTAAAAATATATTTATATTATATATTTTTAATTCCAATTTTTAATTATTTATTTTTAGAATTATAAAATTTGAATTATAATAATAAAATTTTCTAAAAACAGAATAGAATGGTAGTTATCGAAAAACCTATAAGGACCTAATTAAAAATCAGATAAAACAATAATGATAAAGTGAAAAGTAACTACAAGGACCTTCTTAAAAATAGTTAAAAGTATAAATATCTAATAAAAAGGAAAAAAACAATACAGACCTAATAAAAAATTGGTTAAAATTAAAGGGTTTTAGATTAATTATCCCTAATATATTATAAATTAATTTTTTTTAATTGCAAAAGGTACTAACTAGATGGATAAATCCGTGCCATACACAGGTCTTTTGGTTAGAAAGGGGAATAAAAATGATTTTTACAACTAGAAAATAAATATAGGTCAGTCGGCTAAATACGCATAATCCTTTTAGGCTTTTTTTATTTTTTCCAATGACCTTTGAGGTTCTTAATTATCTACATCACTGTATTGATAGATATATATATATATATATATCTACATCACTGTCAACGCAAGATTGGTGTGATTTGTCTGATATTAATTTATCAATGATTTCTCCATCTTGTCCTGTCCCATTTGGAACATAGCGACACAAATCGACATTTGAGTACAAGTAATAGTATTCTTCTCAGTATCAAAATTTGACTTTTCTTTCAATAACAAACAAGAATCCTCCCTTTGGACCAACCTGCCATCTATAATTGAAGCCTGCCCTTTGCTTTTATGCTTTTTTTAAAAACAAATTAACGTCGTGGTCCTCGTGGAGGAGCTAGCTAGATCCTGTATGACATGACATAGGGTCAGAATCTTTGTACTCTACTCTTTTTAGATCTTCTCTTCCAGAGACCTCGATACCAGATAAGTATATTATATTTATGTATCATACTAAAATTAAAAATTAATAGTGGAGGAAATATTTAATTAATCAATTCCATATATTATATATCATAGATGCATGCCTCATGTCTGTAGATACGTGTCTCTCTATTAACTTTGGGTAGAGCCAAGAAAAGTTGGTCTAATTGATCAATAAGTTAGTTCATAACTATAATATAATATTGTGAATTTACATTTTATTGATGTGAACATTTTATTGTTGAGCTAGCTATAAATGTCTTTTTGTAAGTTTTCTGTGAACCCTTTAGTATGCCCAAGCCGCCCTGGTGAGTGTCGGTTCAAACTTTATTGTAAAAGAAGCTCTTGGTGTAGATCACTCATCGAACTTTATCAAAAATGCTAATAAAACTGTTCACTTTAATTTCTCCAACCCATCATCCATCCAGCATGAGCTTCACTTTTCTAACAAAACTATATTGAATTTCTGCAGCATGAACATATTGGGCTGGACTGTGATGGTCTCCTTCGGAATGAACGCAGCCGTAAGGTTTGGCATTCAAATTCAATTCACCTTATATATATATATTGATTAATTACAAAACTCGATAGCAAATGTAATACTCCCTTCGGTCCTAATTATAAGATAAAGTTGATTTTTTTGGAGAAATTAAGGAAGTTAATTAAATTACTTTAGAGTATTTATATTTTTATTTTTTTCTCCAAACTAATTAATTTGACTAATAAACTAATATATAATCTAAGGATACTAAAAATATAAACACTCTACAGTAATTTAATTGGCTTCCTTAATTTCTCCAAAAAAGTCAACTTTGTCTTATAATTATGACCAGAGGGAGTATTTAAATTAGATCTGAATGATGCATAATGATGATGAGCTCTCTGTGCTCATCAGTCCACTTAGCACTGAAACTCACCCCACAGTAAAAGTCACCTTCAACTTACCTCAAAAATAATGTGTGTGTGTGTGGGTATGCATGGCTTGATCAGTACATATAGAACATTACTGAAGCTCGAGTCTTATACATATGTCTATATATATCTATATATAAAGCTGTGAATGCATGCATGTATACGTGTGCAGTGTGAGAGTATCGAATGAACTGGGAGCAGCACATCCAAGAACAGCAAAGTTTTCGCTGGTTGTGGCTGTAATAACGTCGTTTGTGATGGGTCTTGTGATGTCGCTTGTCCTCATCGTCTTCCGGAGCCAGTACCCGGCGTTGTTCTCAAGCGACGCAGAGGTGCAGGCTCTGGTGGTGAAGCTCACGCCCATGTTGGCTTTGTGCATCGTCATCAACAATGTGCAGCCGGTTCTTTCCGGAGTCGCCATCGGAGCCGGATGGCAAGCCGCCGTTGCTTACGTAAACATCGCTTGTTACTACCTCTTTGGTGTTCCTCTCGGCCTTGTTTTGGGTTTCAAGCTCGACTTTGGAGTCATGGTACGTGCAAAAACAATATCATATACATATAAACATGTATTAGATTTTTTAGATATATAACTATATATTAGGGTTGCCATTCTGTCAAAATAGCGACAGTCAATCTAATAAAGCTTTAATTTCCTTAACATTATACACCTTCTTGTCCTATTTATAAGAAACTTTTTTCTTGATTGCACAAAACGAACTGGTAGTTAAAAGCAACAAGTGTGTCAAAAATGCCATATCTTTTCCATTAATGCCCCTATTTATAAAAAGAGTATAGGAGAAAGAATAGATAAAAGTTATGAGAGATAAAGAGTATAACATATGAGAGAGAATGAGTATTTAATAAAGGTAAAATAGGAAAAAGAAGCTTACATTTTCAGACAAAAAGTGAAAGTTGCTTATAAAAGGGGCCAGCCTTATAAGAGAGAAAGTTACTTATAAATAGGACCGGAGGGAGTATATACTTTCAATCATTTCTGTAATTAGTCAAAGCGCGACTCTTATGTTAAATCATTCGTCTTTTAATTTTTTTCTTTTTTGGATTTTCAGGGAATCTGGTCGGGAATGTTGTTAGGGACCATTTTACAGACAATCGTTCTATCCATAATGGTTTATAAAACCAACTGGAATAAAGAGGTACGTGCCTTAATTAATTCCTTTATGGATGTATATATGTTATGATCAGTTAGCAAGAAATAACTCAACACAGAAAAAGTAACTAGTGTATTATAATATTCAATTCAAATTACAGTAACTGCAATGCATCTAATTAAAATGCATCCATGTATTCCAGTGTTCCACCATATATATATATATATGAGAGAGAGAGAGAGGGGTCACTAAAATCAGAGTGTATTCCAAGACACTAAAGGCCTATTTGGTGTGAGGGATTTAAAGGGGCAGGGAGGGGAGGGAAAATTTTTATGAGTTGAATTTTAAAAGATTAAAGAAGTGGGGTAATAAAATTTTAATAAAAATAATATATAAGATAAAAGAGTAAGAAAAATTAATTAAAATTTTTTAACCTCACTTCTCGAATTTTTTTAAATTCAACTCAAAATTTTTTCCTCTGCCCACTTTCCCTCCCCTCCCCTCATACCAAACAAGCCCTAATACTCCCTCATCCTTAATATAAGATATATTTGAAGAGTTGATCTTGGTACTAATTATAAAACAAAATTTTTATATTTGTCAATTTTTTCCTAATTTAGCATTGTTGATGCTTCCTCAACAAAAATGAAGGAGGAGACAGAAGATGGGAATTAAGGAAGATAAATAAGGTGTTTATAAAATACATGTCATATTAATTAACTTAACCAACTTCCTTAATTTAATCAAATTAGGTAAATATGACGTATATTAAAGCCCAGGGAAGTATGTTAGAAGGAAGAGTTCTTAAATTTGTAAACCTTACTTTTCTTGTGAGACTCTAGACATGGAACTCAACATTATATGATGAAAATTAACATTAAAACAAGTTTTTATTGTTTGGTGAAGTGTGAGCATGTTGTGTAGTGTGTGTAATATTTGATGAAAATTATGGCTAATATATTTTAATCTGGGCATGAAATTGCAGGCGTCACTTGCAGAAGATAGGATAAAGAAGTGGGGAGGTGGGCATGCAAGAGAGGGTGAAACGGGAAAGACACAAGAAACTTGAAGGACGGAAAGTTCCTGCGTCGCGCAGTTCTTTTTAAAAAAAAAAAAAAAAAATTAGTTGTTTTCATTTGGAGGACGATAATATTTAGGGTTCTCTAATACTTATTGGATGGGTTCCCAGCATTTTCATAACTGTAAATATTATGCATCATGCAACAAACAAAAATAATCATTAAATCATAATTAAAGATAAATTATTATTCACATATTATAATTACAAATAATTAACAAAAAGACTTAACAAAATAAAAAACACTTCTTATAAATATGTTTTGAAAAATGGAAGTAATACACAAGATATGAATAAAAAAATTACTAAAAAATAAGTTAAAAAATACAAAATTAGTAAGAGTATTTATGAAATAAGAAATATCTTTTATAAGTTTTTAATTTTTAGAATTTTTAATACAAGATGTTCTTATGAACTTAATTCTAAATATTTGTAATATCATTATCAAAGCATAAAGAATAAATAATATTAGTATCATATAAATAATTAAAAAGAAAAAACATACGGGCCTAAACAGGCCGGCCGTTGGCTTACAGCTGACCCTTTAGGCCTTCAGTCCTGTAAAGCTAGCTCTTTTATGTCCGTTTTCACTTTTAAGGTAAAAATTTCATATTTGGCCCTTGTAAATTCAAGTCCTAAACAGGCTGGCCCGATGGATTCAACCCGTTTTTCCGACTCTATATGCACCCATCTGAGTATCTCTCCTTTCTAGTTACCATTAGATTTAGAGGCTCAGAATTTTATAATCCGGATAAAATAGAAAAAGAATGGACATTACATCTCTTAATGAGTTAATTCAGGAAAAAAATAATGTAAAACTACCCCCTCTCCCTATTTATATAAAATCTAGTTGATTAACCTAAAAGTCATAAGTTCAAATTCTGAAAATAACCTTTTTACTTGTGGGGGGTAAGGCTATGTATATCTATTCCTCCCCAAACCCCTTCTAATAGGAGCCTTATGTATTGGGCTGCCCCTTTCTTTTTAATTTACATTAATTATAAAATGATATATAATTTGCATATAAGTATTTTAGAGAAATCATGTCATATATGATATAATTAAGCAATTTATTTAACTTCTTTAATCTTTCAAAATATAAGTTTTATATTAAAGATTAGAGGCATGTAGTAACACAAATCAATTTCAATACAACGATTATAAATTAAAATACAAACAAATGAAAAGGAATGCAAATGGATAGGATCATGCAGGATTTTGTTATTTCTTGCCTCTAGGAGTAGAAGCTTCCTACTATTGGAATTATTATATAAATAATGTGGGTGTGTCAAATGGAACAAGTCTTATATTACTTGGGAGTGTGAGAATCCAAGTGTATAAACTTGGATAAATAAATGGGTCAAGAAGAGGAATGAACTTGCACAACAACAAGCCACATGGAAATCTGGCAATAACTACAAAAACAATATGTTATTGCCAATGGAATTACCTATGGAATTTTTGACGGTTTACTTACTGATTTTCCATCGGAAAAATTACCGAAAGAAAAAAATTCCGTTTCTAATTACCGACAGATTAAAGACGGAAAAAATTCCGTCGGTAAATACTAAAGGATTACCCACAAAATTTTTTTCATTGGTAATTACCGACGCCTTACCTACGGAATTCCGTGGGTAATTTGAATGAGAAATTACTTATAATAATTACCGACGGATTAAAAATGGAAAAAATTCTGTCGGTAAATACTGACGGATTACCTACAGAATTTTTTTTGTGGGTAAGTACCCACGGAATTCCATGGATAATTTTAAGGAGAAATTACCTACAGAATTCCGAGGGTAATCCGTAGGTAAAACTAATAATTTTTTTATTATGTTTTAATAATTTATATAAAATAATAAAAATAATCTATAAAAAAATAAAAATTTAAATATCATAAAATTAATATTTAATATAATATATTAAATATATATAATATTAATAATAAAAATTTTAAATGAAATAAAAAATTAAAAATTTTAAACTTTATATCAATGTTTTTAGGGTCGGGCTGGACTGGATGGTCAGATCGGCCGAACCATCGACTAGAGGTAACTATAGCTTGGCTTTATGGAAAAGATCATTTTGATAGTCGAGTTGGATTCGATCAGAAAAAAGCCGTTATCAAGCCAGAAACCGCTCTTCAGCCGGAAGCTAGAACGGATTTTTGTTAACCGGACGGCTCATCGTTAACATTTACATCAAAGAAAAAATGAGGAAGCCAAAGAGATGAAGAAGAATAAAAAATATGAAATAACATTTCTCATAGTATAATCTATGTAGCCGAGTGTTTTTCGGTTTTTTCTAATATTCATCACGAATATGAGCTCCTTCATATCTTGTTTTGACTTCTGAAGTTGGAACTCATCTTCGCCGGAAAACACATATCTGGTTCGAGGAAGAGAAGAGATGTGGTTGATGAGAGAGAATTAGTTGGCTTGTATGATATTTTCGATTCCCCATATTACTTTTCTTTTTTTATGTGGCTAGCAAGTTTTGTCTTCTAGTGGAATACATTAATTTGCCCTATTGTTAAACCCATTATTTGGATAAAAGGGTTGTGTCACTGTGTCCTGAAAAAGAAATAAAGCTTTTATAACTTAGGGAGAATTACACTTGCGTCCCATACAAGAAAAAAATAAAAAAATGGTTCCTATAGATTGCAAAATGAAAAAATGGTCTCATTAACAACTCCAGGAGCCTGTATTGACAACTGTATGGGACCATTTTTTCATTTTACAATCTATAGGGATCATTTCTTCATTCTCTTCTTTCTTGAGACCTCAATGTAATTCTCCCTATAAATTACTTAATTCTCTCTCATCACGTGGGGGTTAAAAAAAATTCAAACTGATGTGTCGTACTAGAGGAAAAGATGTCGAAGTCTTTTCATCTTTTATTTTGATTTTAATTTTTATTGTCAGATTTTAATATTTTAACTATATATATATATAGGATTTTATTGGCTGGCAAAATATCCGTGTAAGTATTATATTTACCCAAGAAGATGATTTTTTTTATCCAAATACTTTTTAAGAAACTTATATTTTGATCAATCAAGAACCACTAAATACCAATTGTTTAACAAGGCATAAAATCATTATTATTTGTGTTTTTTGTTAGGTTAATGGTTGATTTAAATGTTCTTCCTTAAATTGTGTTTTGTGACTTTACTAATTTCATATGAAATTAGACTAAAGACTAATTATTATAATATATATATATATATATATATATATATATATATATATATATAATATTTTTAAATTTAATTATTACATCATCGGTCTGACTCAACGGCTCAACCGTTCCAACCTGTTGAACCTTGACCCGCTGACCTTTCCAGCTCAATGTCCGGTCCGACTTTTTAAACATTGCTTTATATCATAAAAACAAAATATATAATTATATATAAATATATATTTAATATTATATATATTTATATTAATATTAAATATTTAAATGAAATAAGAAATTAAAAAATTTAAAATTTATATTATAAAAGACGAAATATATAATTATATATAAATATATATGTAATATTATATATATTTATATTAATATTAAATATTTAAACGAAATTAGAAATTAAAAAATTTTATATTTTATATTATAAAAAATGAAATATATAATTATATATTTAATTATATATATTTATCTTAATATTATATATTTTTTAATTATTACATTATATATATTATTACGTGAATAAATAAAGTAAGGTTAATGTCACGCCCTTATCTAATTTTCACCTTTTTCAGAGTATTCGCGGAAGATGATATGTGGTTTGGTGGGCAACACAGGAATAACATGAATATACTGATAATAAGTGCATGATTATATAAATTCCCCATAGGGGTTTGTAAATGATACTTATGATTAAGGTAGCCGCATAAGGCTACTAGGGTGTCTAAACGCATCCCAGTGAAATAGAGACATCTTCTCATCTTCGTTCCACCACTGTAACCCTCTCGTATGGTACTCTGCATTGTTGTTTGCATATCTTCTGTCGTCTCCTATCTAAACTGTTGGTAGGGGAGGGTGAGATTCGAGAGAATCTCAGTAGGAAACAGGTACCATAATGCATGCATGATAGATGCTATGTGTATGACATGTTATCTTTAACTAGATGTATGCCCCATAATGACATCTCTGCATGCTCAATGTTTCATGCAACAAGACTATGGCCACAGCGAAAACAGAAACAGAGCTTCATTTATTCAAATATGCTCTATACAATCAAGTAAAGCAATCATATACATCACTACACAAGCAAAGATATCAAATACATGCAAATAAGGTAAGTCCCCTACCTTAACCCTTTTCCGCCTCGAAACGCGTGCCTCGATCTACGTGCAAACAGCTCGAGGCTCCATATTTGATCCTACTATGTCAAATGTACTACTTAGACACTTCCATAGTGTTGCTAGGGGTTATATGAGTCTATCTTAAAAATTTACCAAAATGCCCCTGGGACCTTGGCCCGGCCCCGCCGTACCCGACCTGATGGCACGTTTTCCCAAATTTTTGAGTAGGGCTATCCTGACGTATTTTCATCCAAGGAATCCATTTCCGGACTCAAAATTATCAAATTCAACGTCAAATTACGAAATTGCCCTTGGCAGCCCTACTTTTAGGGTTTTAGGGGCGTTTCCATAATTATGCTTTCTCGGCCTTTTCCGAAAAAGTGCCCAACTGTAACCCCACCTAATTTTCGCTCCTGAACTCAATGGAACCATCAAATCATTGAAAATCCAACTCTAAGACCCATTTACAGTGATGGCCGAAATATATGGGTTTTAAGGGGAAAATCAGGGTTTTTCGGTTTTGGCTCCGTAAACACGTTCCTTTCTACTCCTTACCATTTTATTGACTATTCCATTAGGTTACAACTACCATTAAGACCAAATTTTGGCAGCATAACCCCTATATCATCACATTTCCAAACTTTAAAACCAATGACAATCCGGCGAAATTTCACCGATTAAATTGTTCACAGCAGGTAGAACAGTCAATACACAAGAGTTTGGAAGTTACCTCAAGCTCCTATTAGCTTTTCTCAAGATGGCTGAACCCTAACCCTTGAAACACCAAAAGATGAACTTCCAAACCTTAAATCATATGCAAAGAAAGCTTAAGAACGGAATTATACGCATTATGAATCGATTTACCGAAGAAATCACTTACCTTTGTAAGTTTTTCCTCCTCCTTTTCTCTCTCTAAAATCTGAACGTGCTCTCTCTCTTCAGCTGCTGTTTCACGCCAGAAATGAGCTCAAGAGGAAGAGGATGATGATATATTATTATATCATAATTTACTTTAATTTTCCAAATTTTCGGATTTTTACAGAATTTTGGTAGATTTCTGCCCAAACTTTGAAAAATCATAACTAATTCTACAAAACTCAAATTAGAGTGATTCCAAAGCCTATAGAACCCTTATTGAGTCTAGTTTCAAGGAAAAATATAGACTTTTGCTGAATGGAATCACAAAATTCCCAGAATTTCAATCTTTGCATACTGTTCCAAAAATTTCACAGTTTTTCTGTGCTGACTTCAAAAATTCATATCTTTTTGTGTATAGCTCTAATTGATTCATATGACCTATAAAATTAAAGATTAGGATGTCTAATTCCATCTTGTAAAATTTCATAATTTTTTCTCATCATTTGATCATTCAAAATCACATAACAAGATTACTACCTCATAAGCGATTTCACCGAAAACATAATTAAATTCTCCAAAATTTATAATTTTACTTTCTTAATACCCCAAAGATATAAGAATCATTAGGGGATAAATTTGGGCTTCTGCTAAATTGGGGTTTAGCAGTCCACTTAATTTAGGCTTATTCTCAAGCCTCAAATTCCAAATTTCGGGGTATTACAGTTAAAGCAGCTCAACTGGCAAAGACATCAGAATACATACCAAAGGTCCAAGATTTGAATTCCACCTTTGTCACAAAACGCAACAATTATCTTAAAGAGACACGTGATGCAAGGTTAGAAGGACATGTGATCCCTGCTAGGGGGCCCCCGAGCCGAATGCGGGGGTGGGCGGTGGAGGGCTTTTGGTGATGTCCACGTGGCCTCTTTTAAGGTTGCCACGTGGATTTTTTTTAAAAAAATAACATTAAATTACTGACGGATTACCCACGAAAAAATTCCGTTGGTAATTACTGACGAAAAAGTTTATGTGGGTAAATTTCGTTTGTAATTTCCGACGGAATTTGTTAGTGGGTAAATTCTATCAGTAATTACCAATGAAATTTTTTTCGTGGGTAATCCGTCGATAATTTCCAACGGAATAAAAATTCCGTTAGTAAATCAATTTGCCACGTACTTTTTAGAGACGAAAAAAATTCCGTCAGTAATTTCATTTACGTCCCTAATCCGTTTATAATTTGATTTCAGAGACGCAATTCCATGGGTAATACGCTGTTTTTTTGTAACGAATTTCACCTGTGCGCGAGTTATAGACTGGACACCTTTTTACTACAACCATTTTTGAGATATAAAAAATAAAAATACATTTTGGAACAAAATATTTACCATTAAATATCACAATTGCTTAGCTTTTAATAGTGAAATATGGACGTTGCAAAGTTCAAATACACGATTGTCCACATTTATTTGTGGGACCTACACGTTGGAACACTAAAAGCATGAATTAGTTTTTTCGTTGCTTTTGTGAATGTTTTTTATTGTTTTAAAGTCTCATATCAATGACTTTAAATTCTTTAATAGGTTTTCATTGTTTTAACTAGGGGTGTTTAAATCTTGAGACGGGACTAGGATCACCCATTCCCGGTTCCCGTCTCAAGGGTAGTCGGGAGTGGGAAGTCATTCCCGGTCCCGGTCCCGGTCCCTGTCCTGGTTATGGAATTCCTAGGACCGGGACCGGATCGAGATCGGGAATTATCGGTTTCAATAATATTATTATATTAGTTAAATTTTTTATGATCTAGCATTTAAAGTAATTATTTAACATCTAATAAGATCATAAAAATCATACAAATTGAGCTAGAATTGAAGAATAACATATTATTATTATTATTATCACATTCATCATTTTTGTTATTATCTTTATACATTATATAGTTAGGATTAGTATCACCATATATACGATTTAACTCTAATTAAATATGTGATATACATTTTATCAAATGTTAACTTAATTTATGAGGTAAAAAATACAAAAATAAAAGAATAACTTTTTTTTAAGAAAATAAATAAAAATGAAAACCGGGACCGTACGGGACGGGACCGGGATCACAAGATGTGATCCCGGTCCTGGTCTCGGCTTGGACGGGAAATTCCCAGGATAAAATGTTCGGGACCGGGACATTTTGAACACCCCTAATTTTAACGTGTGAGCATTATGGGCTTTAATGACCAATATTTGAAAAACATCAAAGTGAGTAATTGCAACTTTTGAAACCCATGAAACCATGAATTTAATCACTTAACGTGATTATTTTGTGACATCAAATGGTTTGTTGTCTTTATAAGGTGCTTCCAGTTAGAAGCTTGGATATACCGCCCTTGAGTTTTTGTGCCCTTCTTTCCTCCTCTTAAGTTATCTTTGCCTGTCAAGTTCTATTATATTTCGTTGTTATGTTCACCCTGTTTTTTTAGGAAGGATCCGTTTTATCCTGGGGAGTGCCGCTTCCTCTTAGCCGGTGGTTACAGAATAATTCTTAAAGACAGCATCTTTGGACGTGACTCGGATTATTCATTTTCTTTGTAGGTGCTGCCGCATATAAGATCTACAGAATACTAAGTGGAGTTGGAAGATTCACTAGATCGTATGTGAATCTAGGTGCTAATGCCAACACCACAAAATATCGTTGATCTCATTGGAGACCATGTGACCCCCTCCCTCCCTCTCTATTTGTTTGATATTTGTATTGATAAGCTTACTCAGAACGAGATTGGTGCCGAACGACATAGGACGTATTATGCTATCATAATTAAGGATGGCCCACAACTATTGCATATATGCTTTGCAGATGAATTGATTATTTTCTTTGAAGTCTGAAGCAGCAATGGACCAAGAGGAAGTAATCAATAGGGGTACTATTAAGAAGTTAATTCTGTGATGCATCAGACAGAAGATGAGCGAATTGAAGGCTCAGGTTTTCTTATCCAACAATGTAAACCATCATCGATATCTCAACAACTAATTAAGTGATCTTTATTTTGTTGCATTTTACTCTCAATAGATATTAAAGAAACTTTAATTAATCATAACATATGTAATATATCATTTGATTATATTTCAGTTTATAATTTAGGCAAATCAGTTTGCTGTAAAAAAAATAAATAAAAATACTTTAAAATAATTTATTTAACTTCCTTGATTTCTCTAAAAAAAATTAATTAAATTTTATATTGAGAATCGTATAAAGTATTAGCTTTCTCTTCTACGAGGAAAAAAAATATTCCTCCAACTGATTATAGAGTCAGTCTCTTGTAAAATTTCAGTTCTAAATTTCTTTTAACTAATATTCGTCTTACGTGCTTTTACCCTGTCTTTTGTTAAAAAGAAATTCCAGTGAATCAGATTACGAATATACGGCGGCTGCTTCTTGTTAGTTAAGTTGAAGTTGAAATTTTTTTTTTTAAAAGTAATTGAAGTTGAAATTTCAACGACAGCATATTCTGTGAAGAGCTTAAAAGATATAATAATGTAAAAGAGAATTAATTCAGTCGTCCCGCATGAGCCATGCATTACTCGTGATTTGTGAGACAAAGACCCACATCAGTTGAAAACCACGTGGGTGTCTGTAGAAGTCGGTGCTATATATTATTATCACAAAAAAAAAAAAAAAAATCATCAAACATTAAATATTATTATTTATATAATTTTTTGTAAAAAAAAAACTAATGACTTATGAACAAAAATATAATTTAATAAACATAGCTTATCTATCTTTATTTATTTTTAAAATAACTATTTTTTAAAAAATAATACATAAATCAAATATGTCATTACACAATAAAACAATGAGAATAGGATTAAAGGCTAGCGATCAGGTTATATATAAAAATATTAAATTTTAATTTATATGAAAAGAAATAGGGAAATTGAGGAAAATTTCCCCATGGAAAATTTGTGGTTTGGACAACTGCCTTTTCCATTTTTAGATTTTGGTCCTTGGCCTGAAGCAGTTTTGGGTAGCAGTTTTGGGTAAGGTAATTAAATCATGATCGGTCACTAAACCAGTCTGAGTATTGGATTAAAGGTCAATAGATCAGATCGGAGTGAAACTGAAGTTAACCCGGGGCTAAACGGATAAGAAATTGAAGATTTTAGGATTATTAATATGAAATTCTAAAAAATATTAAAAAATTAATTTAAAAAAATATTAAAAAAATAAGATCAGACCGATCTACTGACCGATTAACCAGTTTCAATGTCAGTTTCAATCCGGTTCTGATTACATTGGTGTTGGGTTTAGATATGAAGAGGATGGAGAACAACGTCAGGCAACGGCTGCAAAATGAAAAGGACAGAAGGGAGAAGATAAAACAGAGCTCACGAAACGTCCCAATTTGAGGGTGTCAGAGCATTAATTCTCTCATGTGCTTCTTGATTATTTACTTATTTTCTCAATATCTCAAATAAATTAAAGAGAGAGAGAGAGATCTCCAATTCCACGACAGTTCAGTAAACTAGATGTATTTGATTATTAAAAAATGAATAATGAAAAAATATTTAACAAAATTGATAGTTTTAAGTAAGATATTAATTCAGGAAAATTAATAAAATTTTAATTAATATTTGTATTTAAAATATTACCCCTTTTTTTCATATTTTGAATTAATCCCAATTTAAATAATTGATTCTTCCGCTTTCATCTCTACTGGAAACAGATATGACCTTCCAGTCAACCGTGCATCAACCATATTAGTTAGGATTATTAAATTCAGACCGGAACAGCCAGATCAACCCAAAAACCAGCAACCAGACCATGAAACTAGTCCAGATAAGTCCTTAACCCAAATTTCTGTGTAAGCCGGGATGAATTTGGCTCAACCCAGTAAAGGGTCGATGTTACATTTTGTAGACTCCTATCTTCTATCCTCATCTTTCAATCTTTCATTGCCTAAAAAGTTAAAGGTGATCAAAGATATAAAAGTTATTATATATAAAGTACAAAAGTTACTCTCAATTTACGTGAGGAAGTTTTAGAAACCGGTAAGGATTAAGTAAGAGAATTATCTTCTCTGGAGGCTTGAAGCTAGTCAATATAATTTAATCCCTATATAATAATAAGTCTAATTGATATTATAGGGCTTTTCTAACTAACTAAATAATACAGGGATTTACGTGAATGTTTAATTTCTTATATATACATGTGTGTGTGTGTGTGTGTTTTTTTTTTTTTTAAATTTGTTGTTATATTTTTATATTTTATGTTTTAACTCTAAAAATTTTGCTTCTTATTACAATTTTTACCACGTCAATCTTATTATTTGAAGTTTATTTTTTTTATTATAATCTCATTCTTATTTAAGTTTTTTATAAGAGAATATAATTAAAAAGTCCAATTACAATTCTGATTATGACCACTCGTTCTTATTTATCAAGGATTTACCCATTCAAAACTTAGAAACTTATTAGAGCGTAACCAAACTAATATTATTCTCTATATTGGGTGGAATCATCAATACTTTTTTCTCTTTCATTTTTTTGATGTTTCACTACTAGAAAAAAGGGTTTTAACGTCCATTTTTTGGCCTTTTAACGTCTGAAAACAGAGGGACGTCTATCTGAAGGTCGTAGAAAAAAACGTCAATAACGTCCGTAAAAAGGGGACGTGGAAGGTAGACTTTAGACGTCCCCAGTTGGAACTGGGGACATCTAAAGTCTACCTTCCACGTCCCCAGAAGAATTGGGGACGTCTAAGGTGGACCTCAGACGTCCCCAATTCCAACTAGGGACGTCTAAAGTGTCGCCACACACTCTACCACGTCCCTTTTTTTATTAAGGATGGTGAAAGTTTTTTTTTTAAAATGGACTTTTTATATATTGCACAGTCTAGAAAATGTAAACTGCAGAAATAGGATTCCAACAACAGAATAAAACAACCGCAGTTCAGCAGAATGAAAACAACAACAAACACAGTGATCAACCCAAGGCTACTACATGCCACACAAACTTTCAAACCACACAAACTACACAACAATCTATATCCAAGTCTACTACATGCCACACAAACTTTCAAACCACACAAACTACACAACAATCTATATCCAAGTCCCCAGTTTGTACAATAACCAAGACTAAATCCAATCCATATCCAACAACAATAACGCTAATTATATGTACTACCACAAAAGTATGTCCTACACAAAGCACTAAAGATTTTACTCTTCTGTTATACGTTGAAGAAGATGTCCAGCCAAAAAGTCTCTGATCATATTTAGGTCTTCATATGAGTAGGCATCTTCATTGTCAAAAATCTATAAATTAGAAAATAAGCTTAGATGAAATAATGAATGAAGTGAATGAATTGCCATTGAATTACAACACCAAGAATATTATCCTCTGAGAATGAAGAAGCGATTACTTGTTCAAAATCTGTCGTAATGCCACTCTGAATGATGTTAAACATATAAAGTAAGACATAATATCCATATTCCCAGCCGCCAAGTTGTCGAGGGCACTATAAATCAAAAGCAAATGGTTAAAATCAATAAAGGCATATCTAAAACGACCGTCAATCAAAAGAACTTGATTTGAAACTACGTACCTTTGGAAACAACCATCTCGGATCTTTGCCACCTCTACGTTCGTGTGGCCCGCCAAGTGCTTGATACGTTGTGCATGCCCTATCATTAAAATGAAATCAACATAAATTAGAATAATTCATTAAGTCAAGAATCAAGAAGCAATGAAATACAAAAAAATAACTTACGTGTTGAAGACGCTTTTAGTTTATTTGTCTGGTCTTCTATTTAAGGAATCAAACCAGTAAACAATGTGGGACCGAGGACAGACAATACACAAACTCCAGTGATAACTATCACAACATATACAGATTAAAATGAAGTTAGATGGCAAGGCAATTATTTATTAAAAATCTCAAATACACAAAATTAAAATGCGTACCCTTGAACAATCGGTGCTAGATAACAACGATACTCATCCTCTGCCAATGTGAAGCCCACATAGTTCGTCCTTCGTTTCAATGTATTCCCAATCCTTGTCGTATGTGCAGGACACAAGAACCCATATAAATCAACTCTTTGAGAGTCAATGCATATACGACGGAAGGAGTTATAATAGAATTAAAATGATGAATGTATTAGCTAGTTAAAATCAACTTAACTAAATGAAGGAAAAAATAGGAAATAAAAAACTTACAGGATTGCAAATTTGCCCCATCCAACATCTAGCTCCTCGAACTTCATGAACTGTTTAAGATGTTGTTTATCAATTGTGAAGTGATACTCTGTTTCCTGGCCCATAATCCTTGTAGGCATATGCAAATCAATCTGGCGAATGCTTCTGTTTTTTACTGTGAAGTACAATGGAAATTTTTTTATTTGCGGGATCTGTGACATAAAACACTTGTTTCGCCTGGCTTGCTAGAATGAAGGGCTCATCCCTATAACCTACTCTTTCAAGATCAACTGAGACAAATCCAAATTGTTGATCTATTACCATAGCATTATTGCTAACCCACTTACATTTGAATAAAGCAACTTTGAACTTGTTGTAAGCGATTTCCCATATTTCTTCTATCACTCCATAATAGGCCATGGATGCTAATATGGGGTTTTTGTCTTTCAAACTGGAAAAGTGTATGGCTTCAGCTTCTACCACCACCCCACTATTTTGTATGGTACTTCGGTCATTTTGGTCTTTTGTGTAGAAAGAATACCTGTTTATATCATAACCACTCCAAGTAATGATCTGAAACGAAGGCCCCCAGGCTAGCCACTCTATTGTCCCAGACACACCGGTCTCATGCAAAACCTTTTCCTTAAACCAATGAATGAATGTCTTATTTTGTTCAATAGTAATCTGCATGTCATTCTTCCTCGGATTCATGTTCTTCAATCTCTTTCTGTGTTCGTCTATGTACGGTTGAACTTCTGCCATGTTATTCAGGATATAAAGGTGTGCTTGCAACACCTCTTCATGAGGCATAGTCTTCACTTTCAGTCCTTGTGTTCCCTTGCTCCTCCCCTCTTCATGCTGAGATTGCTCCTTCTTCCCTGATAGATAATCGCTGCAGAAGTCCATAGCCTCTTCAACAACATACCTTTCAACTATTGAGGCTTCTAGTCTATAGGGATTTTTAGAGTACCCTTTTAAGATCTTCATGTATCGCTCGAAAGGGTACATCCACCTCAGGTAAACTGGACCGCAGAGCCTTACCTCCCTTACCAAATGAACTATCAAATGCACCATTATATCAAAAAATGAAGGCGGAAAGTGCATCTCTAATTGGGACAATATGATATAACCCTCAGCTTCCAGTTCATCCAACTTTTCAGTGTCAATGACTTTGTTACAAATAGCATTAAAGAAAACACACAATCTTGTCACAGTGCTTTGAACTTCATCTTTCATAATGCCTCTAATAGCCACTGGTAACAGTTGTTGCATCAACACATGATAATCATGGGACTTCATTCCCACTAACTTCAAATCGTCCATTGACACACACCTTCTCACATTCGAAGAATATCCTTGTGGTACCTTAATTTAATGCAAACACCCACACAAACTTCGTTTCTCCGCTTTTGATAGTCTATGCACTGCTGGCTCCATGTATGCCCTCCTACCATCATCTCTTAGCTGTGGATGTAACCATTCTCTTATTCCCATATCAACAAGGTCTAGTCTCACACTAATCCCATCCTTGGTCTTCCCTGGAATGTGCAAAAGCGTACTGACAAGGCTATCACAAATGTTTTTATCCACGTGCATTACATCAATACTGTGTCTCACGTCAAGACTACGCCAATATGGAAGATCAAAGAAAATTGATCTCTTCTTCCATATGTTCTTCTCACCCGAAGTCTTCTGATTCTTACCGAGTAAGACATTGATATGTTCAACCTGACTGTAAACTTCCTCTCCGGTTAATGCCTTTGGAGCCATTCCATGCTCCGGTAAGCCGTTAAAACGCTTTCTTAACCTACGATAGGGGTGGAACCTAGTAAGGAACCTCCTATGACCAAGGTAGACCGTTTTTCTTCCATGTTTAAGTTGGTGGAAGTGAGTGTCTGCTTCACAGATCGGACATGCTTTATGCCCCTTCACACTATACCCTGAGAGGTTTCCATACGCAGGGAAGTCATTTATCATGGTGAGAATCATTGCAAGTAGCTTGAAGGACTCATTCTTATATGCATCAAACACATCTACGCCTTCCACCCACAACTTCTTCAAGTCCTCAATCAAAGGCGCCAAGAAGACATCGATATCGTTTCCTGGCTGTTTTGGTCCAGAAATCATCATAGAAAGCATCACATACTTGCGTTTCATACAAAGCAGGGAGGCAAGTTGTATATTACAAGGAGTACTAGCCACGCACTATGTGTGCTATTAAGAGTTCCATACGGATTGATGCCATTTATACAAAGCCCAAGCCGAAGGTTTCTCGGCTTGCTGCCAAATTCAGGGAACATTTCATCTATTTTCTTCCACTGTGGAGAGTCAGCCGGGTGCCGAAGATATTTTCCGTTAGATATTCTATCATCCGAATTCCATCTCAACTTCTTCACTTTTTTTGCAGTCCCAAACAAACGCTTAAAGCGCGGTATTATTGGAAGATACTACAGAACCTTTACAGGTTGCCTTTTAGTTGTCGCATCGCCACAACCACCATTTTCCCTCACTTTGTATCGTGCAGTTTGACACTTAGGGCACTCACTCAGACCTTCATACTCATTTCTGTACAGTACACAGTCATTAGGGCAAGAGTGAAACTTTTTATACTCCATACCTATCGTAGATAGGATTTTTTTTGCCTCATACATACGATTTGGAAGCACATTATCGTCTGGAAACATATCACACAACAGTTCAAGCAGCAATGTGAAACTACTATCGGTCCACCCACAAGTTGCTTTTAAGTTCACCAAATGTAATGTTCCTGTCAGCCGTGTGTATTTACTCCCTGGGTACAACGGTGTCTCTGCATCACTCCGCAAGCTGTCATATTCATGCGACTGCGTAAATGATTCTACCTCAACATCATGAATCATTCTCTCCATTGTATCTTCATCTATGACATCCACAGCTTCCTTCTTGTGCGACGGACAATCAGTTACTTCCTCACTATGCCATATCCACCTTGTATATCGAAGATTTATTCCATCACAAAGTAGGTGATCCCTTATAACTTCAACATCCCGTCTTCTCTCATTTAAACAATTGACACAAGGACAAAAATACATGCCATTTCTGGCTGGAGCATTCCTTCTAGCATATTCAATAAACTCTTCAACCCCATTCTCATATTCTTCACTTGTTCTCAAAGCATTCATCCAACTATGATCCATTTTATTACCACCTACGTCATTCCCATTTACACTCAAGTTAAGAATAATTGTCAACACTAGGAATGTCATTTACTATTTTGTTTTTCAAAATTTTGACAGCATTTCCCCTTAAAAGTGAGACATCCCAAAATCAAAATAACAAACCATCTCAGCTTAATTTAAATGAAACAAAACTTTAGCTTCTAGCACCAAGCACAAACATAATACACTTATATTTTAGCAACCAAATTCTAGCACTAAGTTACATTAAGATTATAGATGTTTCTTCTTTTATTGCAGTCCTATTCATTTTGGAACAGCACATGTCGTGTTAAATTTTTATTTTCTATTCAATCTATTTAATGAAAAATTGTAAAAAAAAAAAATGCAAGTACGAGAATTTCTTATATTAATGTCTACGCACACTAAGTTACAACAAGATTGCCTAATTCTAGCACTAAATATATATATTAATGTGTGTGTCTTATGGCAAAAAAAAAAAAATTAATGTGTGTGTCTACAAGATTTTTTTTAGTTTCTTTTTATTCTTTATTCTTTTCTCATTTCTTTTCCTTTCCCTACTAATTAAAAGCATTATCATGTGCCAAATTCTTTTCTTTTCCTTTCCGTCACTTTGATTCACACAGTTTGTGAGATAATCACTTAGGAACCATATGTAAATGTACTAAAATGCAATCTATCTCTGTATTATTTTCAAAGGATTAGCTCACTATTATAGAGAATCCACAATTGTATAACCAAAACAAGTGTGAAAATGAACCAATTCTGTTAAATATAAGAGAATGCAGAAAAGCAAAAGGTATAATATAAAATAATATAATGATATATATAACTAAAATTATAAAATTAATAAACAAATCCAATACTATCCTAATAACTATTCGCCCAATAAACCTCCACATAATAAACCTAATAGTTACCATCATCAACCTAATCATTATTCGCATAGTAAACCTCCATATACTATACTAAAAATATAAAAAAAAAAAAAGAACTCTAACTAATAATAAAAAAAACTAATAATAAAAAGAATAATAAAATAATAAACAGAATAATAAATAGAGTGCTCTTATTCAAAACGCCCTGTGATCTTCAATCATTTTTATTTGTTTGAAAGGAGAAGGGGGAGGTAATATATATCTTTAAATATTAATCTGTATTGCCCATGAATTTCAAAGACTCAGAATTGGAAATTGACACGGTAAGGAACTATAGAATATATTGAATATCCCAAAAAGATTGCTTTTTATGAATAAATGAAAGAAATATCAGCGAAAAAGCAAAGAATAATCAAACAGAAAATGCTAACCTGAAAAGTGGTGAAGCTTTGGAGGAGGCCGACGGTGGTGGAGAGGAGATCCAATGGGGAAAAAACTCTGCAAACCCAGAGCAAAGAAGGTGGCCTGGTGACGGAAGTGGTGAAGCTTTGGAGAAAGAAATTAAAAAACCAAGAAAGGGAGAGGAGACCAATCAATGGGGATGGAGTGATGAATTTGGGAGGAGATGCAGCAGGGGAGTGAATGGGGACGGAGAAAGAAGGAAAAAAAGAAGTGCAGATGAGACCCAATGGGGACGGAGATACAGCACAGGAGTGATTGAGTAAAGTGGGAGGAGGAGAGATAGATGCAGCAGGGGAGTAGGAAGGGGTCTGACAAGCTCACATGCACCGGTCATGTCAATTCTGGTGCCTGTGAGTGACTTTCAATGTTCCCAGCTGTGCTGGGGACGTCTAAACATACCTTTAGACGTCCGCAGCTGAGATGGGGACGACTAAAGGCTTTCTTTTTCTTTTTCTTCTTTTTTTATGACGTTTAAAGGTCTTCAGACATGCCAATCTTTATAATTTGAACCTGGCCATATTTTGGACGTCCCTTTTTTAAAAAGGGACGTCCTTTAGGGTAGTTGTATCTATGTTCTATAGTAGTGTTTATTCCCTCTCTATTTAATTTTCTTCTCTTACACGAGTATATATGCTTTATTATATTTCTTGACTTTCATTTTTAAACACATGCAACGTGTAAATACTTGTAAGCTGCATGAATTAACATCCTTAGTTCTACCGAAATTCATCTTCCATTCTCGTAGCTGTCTGTTGTAGTCATTGCCTTTTTTTTTTGTCCAAAGTGATGAACTCATCTTCCCAAAATGTTAAAAAAAAGACCTACCTCTGAATCAATATGTCTTGTTGGCGGTAGCTCTTAGATTGTCACATAACTTAGTGGATTCTCCAACTTCTCCTAGTGTTATACAGATCCTGTTAGTGTCAGCGCTTGTAAATGATAGAGTTGATTCGAGTTGTGCTCGAGGACACTGTCCTTAAGAGCTATTCTACAACTATCGGTAGATAAGAAGCGGTATACCCCAAGATTAATCGAACCCTTCCTACAAAACAGGGTGAGTAGAACTATGAAAGATAATAGAACTCAGTAAGGTAGAAAACCAAAGGAGGAAACAAAAGTTTCTCAAAAGCTCAAGGCTGGGCTACACAAACCTTGGGTCTCATACCCTTTTATAGGTCTCAGGTCACAAGAGAACATTTGGCACTTAAACACAATTAAACGTCGGTTACAAAAACATTAAAATGTCAATTACAAAATCATTAACATGCTTAATGCATGTTTATAGGGAGGTTACTAGCTGTTAGGTCATTAAACACATTAATATGTGTTTATGATCCATTAAGGTAGCAATAAATCATACAAATTAATTTTGTATTTTTGTAGACATGTTTCCGGTAAAAATGCCCAGTACCGCATTTAACTCGCATACAAGGAAGGGGAAATTGCTAGATTTCAACTATGTTTCTGATGGCCCCTTTGTCATGCGAGTAAGCCTATATTTCTCCTCTTGGTTCATTTATTAGCCCAAGATCACTTGTTATTACTTGAACCCCACAATCTCAAATAATGTGGGACTTGTTCCTTGTGACACACCGACTCATTATTTCCAACAATCCCCCACATGTGTCAAAGGAAACACCTTAATTGAGTTACACACATGATTATAACTATTATATCTAGTGGTCCTTTGGACTATGAACCAAACATAGACCGATAACACTTAGCACACAGAAATGTCAGTGAAGCATGCTTCTATGAACCAACAAATATTAAGTGTGTACTAGAGGCATTAAGAGTCAGATTATACCCCCACATTTCCATTGTTAACATCGATTTTGCGCGTTAAAACGGCCATGCACATGCCTGCTGCATAACGAATGCTCAAGAGATTTCGCCACAATCTCATAGGAGCGGCCCCACTCCACATTTGTAGAGATAATTTCATGAAATGTGCCTGCAATGAGCACACCATCCTGTAGGATTATGAAATTAGTAAGAGCTTTCGCTCGGCCTCACTACAATGCATTATAGCACTTTGTCATGCCATAGGAAGGGATTGGTAAATTATTTTAGTGCTAGCAGAACTAACAAATGACTTATTTTTACCCATATGAACCTTTTTCATAGGATCACCAATCACAAAGGTTGGGTTATCCATCGCCATTAATTTCGAATTGGCTTTAGTCTCATTCCCCTCGACTAATTAATTTCTTCCCGGGGTTTGTTAACGGATCCACAGGTCAACTTTTAACCTCATAAAATCAATTGAGATAACTCTACAATTTTTAAGCTAGCTTATTCACATAATATCTCAAACAATTTTCACTCACATAATAATAAACTCTGGTTCGTGCAATATTTTAATTGTTGCTACTAGTGGATTTTCTCAGATAAAACTGAAATTTAGTTAGCATTCGTATATCTCATACAACGGGAATCCACATATATGATACCAACATTGATGGTATTTTTCAAATATTTCATTTCCCTCATAGGGTTGCATATTTATATATATGCTCAATCATCATGTAGCATAAGCTACCTGACATAGATTAATATTATTGCAACAAATTCTCAATAATTTAAGCATACCTCACAGAGCTGCAAAATCACCTCAAATAATGTGTTAATATCATAAGAAATATTCACACATATATCCTTACACCAAGAGAATTATACAACCTCAAATTATGAAAATTATATTTATCTATCATAGATAAATGATTAAATTTTCATACCACATAATGCTTATTTCAAATAACACAAAAATTTGGTAATTCACAAAATTAGCTCTCTATAGCAAATAACAAAGCCTCCATATAATTAATTCCAAATTACAACTTGGCTTTATCAAATGAGGCTAGAAATAGTTTGCAACTTTAAAATTTTATAAGGTACCCCATATGTTAGGCACCCCCACACTTTCAAATATCTCAATATCACAATAATTAGCAACTTGGCTTTAACAATTCTAATTAGAATCTTACCATCTAATCCCCTTCCATTCTAATTAGGATTAGAATTTCTCAAATATTGTTTGAAAATCAAATTACCAATATCCAATAAAATTCACAAAACCAACTTCACGTCAAGAATTATAAAGCCAATGTATGCACATACACTTTTACACACATATATAATTGCTAAGGTAAATGGGTATATTCTCAGAAGAATACAATTGGCCATATCATAATAAAGAGGTGGTTACAAATGATTGACACCAATTTAATATATTCACTAAATGAAACCAATAAAAGCATACCGGTAATTTCACAGTTAACAGTTTAGCAAAGTTGCCAATAGAGCTTCCAACATAATGGAACTAAAATTGACCAATGGGCATGAAAGTAAATTACTCACATAAATAATACAATCATGGCTCTAGCAACATAAAACCACTTATTTTGCATTATAAGAGACCTCCTCATGAAATTTAATGTATAGCTCCCTTATTGCTATATGAACGTCTTTTCCCACTAATATAAATAGTACTCATATAACAAAATGCTTTAAGTAGTAATACAGTTTCAATAATATGAATTTTTCTGATAAACTCATAAAATCCCAACACTCAACTTTGATTTAATTAATTCAAACTTTAATTCATAAATGAATGTGATATCAAATCCTCCGCCCTTGTTACGGATTAATGATTCAATTCACAGTATGCCAATCAACTTAATCTCTATCACATTATCTAGAGAAATAAACAACACAAAGGAATAAGAGAACCTGAAAGGAGTTGCTTTGATCTCCATGCCCAGACTTTCATTAGCTCCTAATGGTGGCAGCAATGGTTTGACACTTGCCTCCAAGATGATAGAATTTGTTTAGTCCCTCTCCAGGCACTTCTACTATCATCATGGTATTCATAAAACACCATTGACCTCAATGCCCCTAACACACTCTTTTATTGGGTTCACATCCAACACTAACTGAAATCACCATACTAGGTGGTTGTGATTAGATATGTGAGTTAAAACTCAATATTCAAGTCATCCCTAGCCTCTACAATCACTAGAGGTTCATAACTTATTGTCTCAATCCTACCACAGAGATGAGGAGCAGCCTTTTAGGCTAATTTCTCTATTATGAGGTCTCAATGAAAATCCTGAAATTATGCACACAAAAAAACATGAGACCCGACTCAAACTTTCTATCATATGAGGAAAATACCAATTTACATATAATTATCAAATTAGAACAAAGCTTAGAGGCCTCCCTATCAAAGAACTCTGTGGTTGATGCATGCCACAACAAAATGATTAGCAAATAATAGCTCTTAAAATTGTTGGCAATAGCTCCTAGATTGTCACGCAACTTAGTAGATTCTCCATCTCCTCCTAGTGCTATATAGATCCTGTTAGAGGTAGCGCCTGCAAATGACTGAATTGATTCGAGTCGTGCCCAAGGACACATTCCTTAAGAGTTATTCTACAACTACCGACAGATAAGAAGCGGCACTCCCCAGGATTAAACAAACCCTTCCTACAAAACACAGCGAGCAGAACCATGAAAGATAATAGAACTCAGCAAGGTAGAAAACCAGAGAAGGAAACAGAAGTTGCTAGAAAGCTCAAGGCTGGTTTACACAGACCTTCAGTCTCATACCCTTTTATAGGCCACAAGTCACAAGAGAACATTGGACACTTAAACACAATTAAACGTCGGTTACAAAAACATTAAAACGTTAGTTACAAAATCATTAACATGCTTAATGAATATATATAGGGAGGTTACTTGTTGTTAGGTCATTAAACACATTAATAGGTGTTTGTGATCCATTAAGGTAGTAATAAATCATAGAAATTAATATTATATTTTCATAGAAATGTTTCTAGTAAAAGTGCCCGGTACTGCATTTAACTCGCACACAAGGGAGGGGGAAATTGCCGGATTTCAACTACGTTTTTTGTAACCCTTTGTCATGCGAGTAAGCCTGTATTCCTTCTCTTAGTTCATTTACTAGCCCAAGATCACTTACTATTACTTGGACCCTACAATCTCAAACAATGTGAGACTTGTTCTTTATGACACACCCACTCAATATTTTTAACATGTCTTACTAATTTTTTTTCTATGATTTGTTCACCTTTCATTCGTTTTTATTTGGATCTAGAAAAAAAAAGAAGCTAGCCCCTCACATCAAACTAAGTGTTAAATTCCCATTAAGTGCTCACTATTAATGTCGAGCAATGCCTCAAATAAAATTATCTCTAACATGTTTACTAGACAAATAATAGTTATTTTTAAAATTTGTTGACGTCATATGGTTTGGTATTGGCAATAAGACCCAAATACTTATGCCCTAAATCCCAAACTTAGTCTACACTTGTTAACATCATGAAATTCTTTTTAAATATGCATATTTCCCTTTAATTTCTCATACATTTTGGTGAAATAATGGATATTTGGGAGTATAAAAGCAATGGAAATGTGCTTGATGCATATCTGGCATAAAAAGAGAATAAATGTGGTGATTTTGTATGAATATCTTGTTATGTTTATCAATTATTGGATTTATGGAGTTCTCTGCATTGATAGGACCACATTTCAATCACAGTTGGAGCTAGAGAAAGTTTAATTCAATGAAAAGAAGGTGAAATGGAGTTTGAGTAATCAACCGTGACATAGAAATGCAAGAAAGGATGAAAATAGACCTTGGCGGGAGCAAAGCTGGAATTCAGAAGCTCACTGGCCGCGACCACCACATGGTCAGAAGCTCACTTTCCACGGCCAGTAATCCACTGGCCGCAACCACTATATGGTCAGTAACTTACTGGCCGCGGCCAATGCCTGAAAATGTAGTTGCGCATGTTGACATCAGAACAAATTCTAAGGCTTTTAAATACTGAACCCATAAACGAAAGGGGCATTCTGGACTAAGGAAGCGATCTTGGAGGTTAGCTTTGCTAGGGTTTGGACCTTGGAGGTGGAGATTGAACTATAAATTGAAGATTTGAAGAGATTTAAGCTTCTCCTTTTGGTTTTTCCTTTCCATCTGCTGTTCTTTCCTTATGTTCTACTTTGTTTCTGGTCTATCCCCATTTTCTTATGGGTTGTATGAACATGTGTAGCTAGATCTTTGATGTTGGGATTATTTTGAACCCATGTATGGATTAAGTACTCATTTCCCTTTTATATTTGTGATTAATGATTAGATTATGGTGATTTTACTCTTTACATAATGCTTCTTGTTGATTAGCCACCAATGAGATTGTTGGGTTAACTTGGTTTATGCTTGAAAGGGCTAGATTGAGTGTAGAACTTGAGTTTAATCGTGTGAGAACTTGATATTCATGATTGAATGGATAGTTTTGTTGATGAGGTAGAGATACACTCATTGACCTCACATAACCATATAGGAACTATAATGAAAACTGGGTTTAATTGATTAATTAAGAGATTAAAGAATTAATTGAACTAAACACCTATTTAGAGACTTGAGAGAGCACTTATGGGTAATGTAGTGCCCTTGATTAGCATAATCTTTCATTAAGAAGCACATATTGTGGGGATTCAATTGAGTACTTTTGAAATACAAGGGGGATAAATAATCCTAACTCCCATCTTGAAGTCCATGAATCACTTGTTTTTATTTTCTTTTTAACTTCAGAATTTGTTTCTACCTACCGTTGATAATTGTGTAACTCAAATTAGGCGAAAGTGGAATAATTGATACTTGATCGGGTTTTGGAACCAAATCCTCGTGGGAACGATACTTTACTTATCATTTTATTACTTGGCGTGACCCGTGCATTTGCGATGGCGAGCAAGTTTTTGGACCTGTTGTCGGGGATTTGTGTACCAAAACCGTTTTTGGTTAATCTCGATTAAAGCATTATTAGCTTAAGATTAAGTTTTGTATATATTTGTTCTTGTGTGTTTTATTTTGACTTATTCTCCCCTATTTTTGTGTATGTTTATTCTATTTATGTGTCTTTGTTTTATTAGTTATATTGGTTAAAACTTTGTGTATGGATAATCCTTGGTGGATCAATGAAACAAGTGGTGGATTTGCACATGATAATGATTATCCCAATTCTTCTTATGACCCTTATACTTGTGAAGCTCAATATGAGTACATTTGTTGTAATTATTGTGGTGATAATCATTATAGTGAGCAATGCCCCCATTTCTCAACTTAGGAGTACATGGAGATTGATTGCTCTGAGGCTCAAGCTCATTTGTATGATGATACTTTCAGCCTTAATCGGAATCAAGATCATTCAATGTCTTGGGATCCTCATTATTCTTCTTCATATGCATCATATTGTCATATATCACTTAATACCTTTGTAGATGAAACCAACCCCATTCATGAGAAGAAGCCCGCACTAGAGGATAAGCTTCAGTGCATTCTTGATAACGTGATTGAAGTGAATGATTGGACAAAACAGAAATTTCATGAACATTCATTAGCCCTTCAAAATGTAGCATTGCAAGCAAGTGAAATAGCTTCTTCCCTTGAATATTTGAGGCAAAAAGATATTTTCCATGATATTTCAAGTGAACAATTAACCATAGGGAGTGAGGAAGTGTTGTCAACAGTCTGTAATACTTTAGTGGGTGACTGTGAGTTAGAATTTAATGTCGATGAGAAGAATACTAAGTGTTCAGTTGAGGTTTCAATTTTGGAGCCTAATCCATGTTGTTTTGAACAAGATAATAGAGAGGAAACCCTTGAGAATTGTGATCTTGATCTGTCCACTGATGTTTTGACTCTTACTAATAGAGTCCAGTAGATTTAGTTGGGTGTTCTAAATTCTTAGAAGCTCTTACTTTTGTTTGTATGAATATGCTTGTTATGTCTTCTTTGAATTTATTAAATGCTTGTTCACTGAAAGTGCTGTTAATTGATGTAGTACATGTGATTAATGAACACCTATTCTTTCTGCAATATTGTTGTTTGAAAAGAAATGAAGATGAGGTGGTCATGGTGTTTGATATTTATGATTAGGAGTTTTTATTGCACAGGTTGGTTGAAGACTATAAATTTAGTGCTTCTTGGGAGGCAACCCAAGTTCCTTAATCTTTTTAACCTCTTTCATTTTGGTATGTTTTTGGTAGAAGTATGCTTGGTCTTTTGATTTTTCCTCTAGGCAAGAAAGAAACCCCAGATGAGAAGAAGGAAGAAGCAAGGTTGGTACTAAGGATGGATGGAGAAATTGGTTTCTTGATAAGCATTTTCAGGGAAGTTTCTCAATCTATCTCGCAACTCCACTTACTCACCACTTATGTCATGCAATATTATGGTTATTGCTAGATGTATTATTGCATGACAAAAAGCCCTCAGTTTTCCCTTATGACAGTGAGGACAATGTTTCTTTTTAGTTTAGAGGTATCATTTAATGTTTTTAGCTTATTTGACAAGGATTTCAAGTTTGAAAATGATGACTATTTCTCATCTTCTGTCTAGAAAGTTGAGTAGATTGATTAATTATCCGTGATAATGAATGTGTGATCCAATGATAGAAAGGATGCTTAGACTTTATGTTTTATAGGAAATGGTGATAAATATTTTTGAATACTTGATTTAGATTTGAAAGCTTGTTTCCTAATAACTTTTGGAATAAACATTATACACAAGAGTTGGGAATGATTCGAATACTTTTTTTAGGAACTTTTGTAGCAAATTGGTGTATATATTCTTTCTTCATTGAAGGGCTTTAGAACTTAAATTGGAATCTCTTGAAATGAAGTGATAAGTTCACACATTTTTGAAAAATGATTTGGGCATTTTCTTTTAAAAGCGATTGTACCTTTCAAGCTTACCTATGACAATTACTCCATTTGCACCCCATTTGAGCCTTATAAATAAAAGCCATATAAATTTTCTTTTTGAAGATCCACACTAGACCTTTACCTTTGTAGCCTGAAAAACCATGAATTACCCTAATCTTGAAATACATGATGATATGGTAATGATTATTAGGAGTAAGGATTGGTATGGTGGTTAGAAGAGGTATGTTATTGAAAAGCTGGGTATAAGGAATGTAGTGCAATGTCTTCAAACTCTTAAGTCAATTCGAGTTTGTTTTTACTTCTCTCTAAAAAAAAGAGAGAAAAGAAGAAGAAGAAAGAAAAGAAAAAAAGTGTGAAGTTCAATAAGACTTGGAGTGCAAAGAAATAAATTTGAGATAAGTTTGGGGGAGGATTTAGGCTTCTTGAAAGAAAATTTTGTGAAGACCTAGAGAGGAATTATGTATTGTCATTTATCTCAAGAGAGCTGAATCCTCAGTTTCCCCGTTCTTTTAAGGAGCTTAACCATTGGCCACATTACAAGCATATAAAGTCCCAATGATTTTGAAAATTGTGTGGAATCATCTATTAGTGGAGAGAGAGGAGAATGTAGGCATATGAAGGCCTGATATTGAGGTCGCTTTATACATATTGAAGTGTTGTATTTGATCTTGATAATTGTAAGAAAATTGTTATCTAACTCTAATCACACACACACATTTTAGAAGTTGTTAGGAAGCTTGTTTTAAACTGTGAACCTTGCAATCCCTTATATTTCATTATTTTTTCCATTGAATATAACATCTTAAGCAACCAATAAGGAAATCATCACACATGTACTAAATCAATGATTAATCAATCTAGCTCTTTGATTACTCAATGGGTTTTACTCGAGGACGAGTAAAAGTTTAAGTTTAGGGGTGAAGCTTAGATGCAAACTTCGCCTTCTGTAACACCCCAAATTTTGATTAAGGGCTAATGAGGATTATTGAGAAGGTAATTGTGATTTAGAGTGGATTAAAGTTTAATTAATGTATATTGGTGACAATATTATTTAATATGTCATAATTGTTGGAAAATTGAAAGAATGGAATTATTGGCATAAGTTGGTAATTAATGGGGAAATTAATTACTAACTAAGAGAAAATGAGAGGTGTAATTAAAATGACTAATGGAGAGATTAGAGAAGCTAATGGGTGCTTATTGTGTGAGAGCCAATGAGGAGTGGACACTTGGCAAGTTTACATGTGAAGGGATTGGGAGAAAAGTCAAAGGGAATTTTTAATTGTTTTCTCTCTCCTCTCTTCCCTCGGCGCTGGAAAACTGAAATGAAGGGAGTATAATCATTCTTCATTATCTCATACTCCACCTCCATCTCTCTCTCATCTTCTCTCTCTCACTCTCATTTTTCTCTCTCGTCGGACTCCATTGAAGGCCAAAGGGAAGGAAGAAAAGCTTCAAAAAGGTAAGGGAAATGTCTCCAAATGCTCAAACTTCCTTCACTAATATTGATCCTTGAATGAAGAGCTTCATCTTAATGGTTGTAATGTGTTCATTGGTGTTAGTTTGTGACCTCAAGAGATTGTGAAAGTTGAAGAATCAAGAAATCTCTTTGGCAAAGTGAAAGAGGTGAGTGTTAACTCCCTTTTGATATATATATATATATATTGTGGTTGTTGGTTGAGCGTTGATTTTCTGGAATTTTCTGCCCTATTTCGAAAATTAGGGTCTTAGTGAGTTTGGCATGTTGTGATTTTGGAAATAGTATATTGTGATGTCTTTTGAATAAATGGATGGGTTTGAATCATTAAAAGTAAAGTTTGGGAACTTTGTGTTGGTTTTGGTGCATTGGTCAAAATAGGGCATGTGGTTAGATTGTGAATTTGGTCATTTTGAGATTACCATTGTGTTCCTTGTGGAAAATTGTATGGGAATATGTTTGGTTAATGATTTTGGAGTCATTGGACACTTTGGTAGAAAAGTTGGAAAATGTTGTCAATGTGAACTCTGTCTGGGCAGTTTATTTGTGTAGACATTTTGAATGAGCAAATGATTTCAGAAATTTGTGAAACTTTCCAGTCTTAAAGTTCACATCCCAAGCTTCAAAATGGACATATATTTTGTGTCATTTTGTTTAGTATTCTGGGAGATATGGTTGTCCAAAGTTTGGGGATGGAAACAGAACTCTGTTCTGGAGTAGTGTTGAGTTTTGGGTGATTTTGTATTTTTGTGATGATTTTAAGTAATGAGCCATATTTTTTTATTGAAAGAGGACTTAAATACCTTTCATTTGGCTTTAGAATCACTCCTTTTCGATTTTTCTAAAATTAGATATGATTTTTCGAAGTTCATCCAAGAATCAGGAAATTGCTTGGCCGCGGCCCATGAGTGGATGGCCGCCGCCCAAACCTTTCTGGCCTGATTCTGGCCGTGGCCCATGGGTGGCTGGCCGCGGCCAGTGACCTTCTGACCATATTTTGGCTGCGGCCCAAGGAAGGGCTGGCCGCGGCCAACCCCTGTGTTCCAGCACTTTAAGTTTTTGAAAAGAGATCTTCAACCTATTGTTTCCCAACCTTTTAGGGGTTTTATTAGAGGCATTTGTGGCTTCTTAAGGGTCATTATTGATAACCAAATTTAAGTTTTGAAGAGTCAATTGAGTATTGGAATAGAGAATAATGCTTCGTCCTTAATTATGACTTTAGGATTTGATTTTTGCCCGGAGCATAGAAGGCTTGTGCCTGCTCAAGGAAGGAAAGACAAAGGTAGTGACACTTTATCCTATATCATGTGTATTGCATTGCTTATTTGCATTAGTCATTGAATACAGTGAAAGTGAAGAGGACATGGCGAAAGCCTGGACTCGATTATAGTGAAAGTGAAGGGGACGTGGCGAAAGCCCGGACTCGATTACAGTGAAAGTGAAGGGGACGTGGCGAAAGCCCGGACTCGAATACTGATAAAGTGATGGGGCGTGGCGTAAGCCCAACCTTGTATATAGTGAAGGAAACGTGGCGAAAGCCCGGTCTCGAATATTGATTGTTGCATTGTGATATATGTAACTTGCTTTGTATATATGCATCATATAAATAAACTGTTGCTACTGGGATTCTCTAGAATCTCATTCTTTCCAAATAACATTTTTAGACAGGGCAAGTGGATCGAAAAGCAAGCAAGTGGCAAAGGACGATTAGGACTGCCAGCGGTAGTCTTAGCTATATATTTTGATTTATATTGAACTGGTTATCATTTTGGATAAATGTATACATATTGAATAGAATTGTAGTGGTATAGTTTTGTGTAATCCCCGGTATGGACACTGAGATGGGCAATGATGCCCTGTATAAACCTTTGGATTAATGTTATTATCCCGGGTGAATGTCAAGAATTGTGCTTACTCTGATATTGTATATGTAACAGACCAAACAGGCCATTTGTTTTAATGAATGAAATGAATGGAGATCCATTTGTACAGGTGTTTTAAAAAGTTTTTAATTGTCCTGGATTTCTTATTCGATAATTAAATGTGCTTAAACGCTAATCCCGGCCTGATTTTCGAAGGGGGGTTACACCTTTACCGTCCGTCATAAATGGTTTCTGGAATTCGACATCCTTCACAAATGGGTCTTCAACTTTGAAAGGTGGTACTGATAATGTACTATTATTTTCCAGGAGAAAGAGTTGTGATATCGATTTATGTATAATCATTTTCCAAGTTTGCATGAGGAGGTAATGAATTTTTGTTGACGATCTTATTTCAAGGTTATATGAGAAATGTTTATAGTTATTGTACTGTATTTGTTTTCTTTCAAAATTTTAACTTGTTCTTCAAAATGAAACTTTGTTTCCTCTTTTAAATGCCTTTTATTTCCATGAGGAGTTTGCACTATAATATCTAAACTTTATAAATTTACTCACATTTTTCGGGATTTCATTAGGAAAACATATGTTGAAATTTTCACAGGATTTGGTGTTAAAGAATCTCAAGATTTTAATAGAAAAGTTCTAGAAACAGGCTTGCCTATAAAAAGGGAAACTACTTTTGAGACAGAATTATTTGATTTAAAGAGAATCTTGATTTATGTTGAACTTGTTTTCAGCAAGACAGGGGAGACCCTAGGAATAAACTACATGGGAATGGATGTCACAAATCAGGTAAGTGATTTTGCATTTACTCACACTTTAGTCCTTTTGTATGCTAAGAAGAAAATTAATTTTATGGGCAAACTACAGGTGACAAAAAGGGAAAGGATGATGAATATTCGGAAGAAATTGAGGATCAGAAAGCGAAGGATGAGTGATTATGTCGTTAGCGAGAAAAGAGAGAGAGTGATTATGTGAGAGGGATAGATTCTAGGTTAAAATCAGGGGGGTTATTCTTATCCAAAAAATATTTTAATCAAGGATATTTTTGTCTTTACAATTTTGCAGTCCAGGGATTAAAAACACAATACCAAAGGGAGGTGGCTTTGCAGCAATTCCACTTTCGTGGTACTCCCAATCCTTGATTATCTGTAGTCTCTCATACCAAATGATATATTATGGCCCAATCTCGAATTCAATCTCAGTCCCTACCCTAACGCTTCATATCAAACAAGGCCTTAAGGTTTTTTTTTGGGGTAAATCTCTTAGGGAAAATTCCAGAAAAATACACTGGAATATATAAAAGGACAAACTAGAGATTTGAATTAGCAAAATCCCAAGTCAGTCTGGTGTCAGTACGTTGGAGAAATCTGGGATTATGAAATCTCGATGAAAAGAAGTTCCTGCCCTTCAGCTCTTCGTCTCTCCCCGCTCGGAATAACAACACTTGTCTCTTTTTTAACAACACCGTATTTTATATTAACAACTCCACTTTCTTCTTTCACAATAACAACACCGGTCTCTATATTAACAACACCGTATTTTATATTAACAACTCCATTTTCTTCTTTTACAATAAAACATCTTATTTTACATTGACAACTCGACTTTCTTGTTTCACAACTTTCTATTTCAAAAGCCAACACATCCCAAGGATAAGTTTGAAATTCACAAGTTTCATTATTATAATTTTTATAAAACCAACTTAATAATTAAAAATTCTAATAAGTAATTGTTTCATAAAATGGAAGGAGTGGATCCAGTAGTCACAGGCTTAGCTGCGAGAGACCCAAGCCGAGGAGTAACAAGGGTCAGTGGACCCGATGGCTCCTTTGAAGGCGGGTCTGGGTCAAGCTGGGCACCCTGACCTAGCATGGTCTACGACAGGAGCACCGCCTCTAAGTCTGGCAGCTCTAGAGGGGTCAAACGTCTGAGGGACGAGTATGTTGAGCAGTTGTGGTCATATTTGGAGCGGACACAGGCTGCAATGGCTCAACAGTAGCAGATGCAACAGCTGAAAACTTTTTAGGAGGGCTCTACGTTCTGAGCAGTTAATGGTGAGAAGGCCGGCATTAGATATGATGATGCTCTACCTCAAAGTTCTCAAGCAGGCATTCCACTAGATAAAGATGATCCTGTGAATGATACTATGCGTGATGCATTTAGATTTCAAGGTAACAACTTCAACGAAGAAGTGCACGGTTCTGAGCCGGTGTTCATGAGGAATGAAGCAGAATGAGATTTTTTCAGCTTGATGGATGAAGCAGATCATCTTTTATATCAAGGTTGTCAAAAATATTCTAAATTATCTTTCTTGATCAAATTGTATCATATCAAGTGCTTGTGTGGAATCACAGATAAGGGAATGTCGATGTTGCTCGAATTATTACAAGATGCATTCCCCAATGCTGAGGTTGGGGTTGAACTATCAAAAGATTGATGCATGCCCCAACGATTGTATGTTGTATTGAGGAGATGATTCCAGCAGGGAGACTTGTAAGAGATGCCACACATCGAGGTACAAGACAATTCGGAAGGGGAAAAAGCAGAAGAAGAAACCTGCAAAGATTCTCAGGTACTTCTCTTTAAAACCTAGCCTACAAAGATTATTTATGTCGTCTAAAACTGCGGAGCACATGAGGTGGCATGGCGTTGACGATTGTCCCAAACCTGTGCCAACATCAAGAGAATTTATCCCTCGTGTTGGTAAACCAGTTGGAGCAACTGAGAACTTCAAACTAACGGCAACTGAGAAGTTGCAAGCACATAGACATGTCTTGATTAATTGCACTCAAGTTGAACCTTTCATACAGTAAGAATTGTACACTCACATGTTATTCTATATCTTTCGTAATATTTCTCACTTTCATTTCACTATCGCCTTTCCATTATTAATTGTAGGGAATTCAGAAGTCATGTTAAGCGTTAACTCAGGATCCGTACACAAACATCCTCGGAAGTTTATAGGAAGGTCCACAGAGAATTCCCGAGCTAGCTTGCGCGCAGAATACTAAATGACCACAACCCACACTCACCAGATTTCAGAGCTCTCGCCAACGGCCCTCTTGATCATGCAAAAAAATTTACAGCATACAATATCAATGGTTTTAAGTTTTTCACGGGATCAAGGATTGTAAACTCAGAATTCGGGTGTTTATGGCACATTTGGGACAAGGAGTTATACGAGTAGTAGTGACGCCAACATGCAGTTCGGAGGCGTCCCTTACTATGGAAAGCTTCTTGATGTGGTCAAACTTAATTATCAAGGTCATTTCACCGTGACGTTGTTTAAGTGATTGTGGCCAAATGCCATTACTTCTCGGGACTGACAACTGACAACTTAAGGATCACATCAGTCAATTTCTCACGGCCGATTCATACTGGTATTTCTCAAGATGATGAGTCGTATATTCTTGCTTCAGAGGCACATCAGGTTTATTATGTCAAGGATGAGAGGCACAGGGATTGGCACATGGTCGTTCATTTAAAGCCACGAGACTTTTATGACATGGGTGAAGGCGATAACATCGCCTATGAGAGTGAGTCATTTCAGCCAGCCGATTTTGAAAACTACTTCCCTGAAGGTGATGACAATTTACCTCTACTGCGGTGAGTTTTTTTAACTCCACATCATTTAAATTAAATTTTTTAAATTTAATAATACATCCCTAACAATAATTTTTTTACATAATTTCTGTAGGGATGGCGACGATGAGTGATCAAATTCAAATTAAGCTTTTGTCTTAAAAAAATTGGAAAAAAAATTAAAAAAATAAATTAATATTTGTAGCGGTTTAATAACCACTACAGAAATAAAATATAAACGCTACTAATTAAAAACCGCTACAAAATGGAAACATTAACCGCTACAAATGGTACGTGGATCTCTATAAATACTCTTACCACAACTCATTTCAAACACTCCCCCATTTCTTTCCACCTTATCTTCTTTCATTTTCTCTCATTTACAACTTCTTTTGTATGAGTTGAGGAGCTGAACAATATGATCAAATATGGTAATAAGTTTTTTAATTTTTTTTCAATACTTCTTTCCTTTATATAAAATTTATTCTCATCCATTTTTTTCTAGATATTTTACAGCTTTATTTCATTTTCATCTATTTTTCATACATAATTACATTGTAGTAAACAACATAATAGTTCCTTATTACCTACGTATCCTTAATAATATTATCAATATGGTTTTTATACTAATCCAATTAAACTAAATTATTCCTTTTAATTTATAAATAAGTTAAACTAATGAATAATAAGCTAATTAAATTAGATAAACTAATAAAAAAAGAAAATATTTAATTTAATATTAGAAAAATAGAAACAAATGATCGTATTTTTTTAAAAAATTTAAATGTTTGTGGCGGTTGTTAAACCGCTACTAATTAACGCGCCTTTTTTAAACTGAAATTAATTTGTTGGCGCTAATTTTAAATTTTCATGAAATTTATAACGGTTATATAACCGCTACAAATTTCATAATCGTACAAAATTAGTAGCGGTCGTTTAACGACTACAAAAAAGAAAAAATTTCATTTCTCTTTTCTCGCCTTCAAAATTTCAGTTTTTCATATTTATAGCCATTATATAACCGCTACAAATATCTCTGAAAAAAATTTCACTCATGGAGGTATTGTAGCGGTTTGGTTGAACCGCTACAAATTATGTGACAGTTTTTTTCCTTGAGTAGCGGTTTTATATAACCGCTACAAAACCTCTTGCAATATATGATTTAGTAGCGGTTTTGCTAACCGCTACTAATTTTGTTTGTAGCGATTAAAATCGTTACTAATACCCATTTTTAACCGCTACCAAATCACGTTTTTTTTATAGTGACTTTTCAAGCTGCAAAAACTACAACAGCGACTAGGAAGTTTATGGATTCAATCCATTGAACCCACATAACCAACCAATTTATGTGCCTTCGCCTGGTTGGGTTTGAAAGTTTAATCCCTAGCAAAAAACGGTTTTGACCCACCAGTGAATGAGTGGTGGCGATGACTCTGAATTTCACCTAAGGGTTGCTTGCAGCCTCGCTTTTTCGTCAAAAAGTCAAATATCCTTAGCCACACATATTGCTCTAGAGGATGATTGTGGCGATTGAGAAAGGAACAAAGGTCGTCCCTGGATTAACCTCTCTCCTCAGAGAGAAACGTTGGAGTGAAACTTTGGACTCAATATGGATAAAAATGGACTTCTACTTTTATTTTCCGATTAATATTATCTTTGGTTTATTAAGTTTGTCTTCATTTTAGTTTTAGTCTTTTAAATTTTAAACCATAGGTTTTGAACATTGCAAGGGCAAAATGATCTAAGTTTTTATTGAATTATAAGAATTAATGTTTTAAATGAAATAAAACTTGAGGAATCAAAACCTATAGTTTGAAACTTAAAGGATCAAAAATAAAATGGGAGCAAACTTGAAAGAACAAAGACTATATTCTTCACCACCTTAATGTCCTTGTACACGTATTTGGTCAAATGTTTATAAGGTTAAGGAGCAAATTTATTAACGAAGTCCTGAACCTGCGCCACCAAATTGGTATTTCTCAAGATGATGAGCCATACATTCTTACTTCATAGGCACATCAGGTTTATTATGTCAAGGACAAGAGGCACATGGATTGGCAAATGATCATTCATTTAAAGCTACAAGACCTTTAAGACATGGGTGAAGGCGATAACATCGCCTACGAGAGTGAACCATTTCAGCCAGCCGATTTTGAAAACTACTTTCCTAAAGGCGATGACAATTTACCTCTACTGCGGTGCGTTTTTTTAAGTCCATATCATTTAAATTAAAGTTTTTAAATTTAATAATACATCACTAACAATAATTTTTCTACATAATTTCTATAGGGATGGTGAGGATGAGCGATCAAATTCAAATTGTGTTTTTGTCTTAAAAAAAAATTGGAAAAAATATTTTAAAAAATAAAATAATATTTGTAGTGGTTTTTGAACCGTTACAAAAATAAAAATAACTGCTACTACAAAAATAAAAATAACCGCTACTAATTAAAAACCGCTACAAAATGGATACATTAATCCCTACAAATGCTATACGGATCCCTATAAATACCCCTACCACATCTCATTTCAAACACTCCCCCATTTCTTTTCACCTTACCCTTCTTTCATTTTCTCTCATTTACAAATTTTTTTGTATGAGTTGATGAGCTTAATAATATGATCAAATATGGTAACAAGTTTTTTAATTTTTTATTTCAATACTTTTTTCCTTCGCATAAAATTTATTCTCACCATTTTTTTCCAGATATTTTAGAGCTTTATCTCATTTTCATCTATTTTTCATACACAATTATATTGTAGTAGACAACATAATAGTTTCTTATTACGTACGTATCCTTAATAATATTATCGATACGATTTTTATACTTATCCAACTAAATTAAATTATTTCTTTTAATTTATAAATGAGCTAAAATATTGAATAATAAGCTAATTAAATTAGCTAAACTACTAAAAAAAATAAACTATTTAATTTAATATAAAAAAACTGAAACAAATGATTGTATTTTTAAAAAAAAAAAATTCTTAATTTTTGTAGCGGTTATTAAACCGTTACTAATTAACACGCCTTTTCCAAACTAAAATTAATTTTTTGCCCGAATTTTGAATTTTGATGAAATTAGTAGCAGTTCTATAACCGCTACTAATTATAGGAAATTCTTATTAGTAGCGGTTCATAAACCACTACAAATAAGCAAAAAAATTTCATTTTTCTTTTCCTGCCTTGAAAATCTCTATGATTAATTTTTTTGCTGAATAAGTAATTATTAAATCCCAATCACCAAAATTGCTTTTAATTTAGGGAAAATCTCACTCAGATTTCAATGACTAGAAAAATTATCAAAAAAGTTTCAATATAGATTCTTTTATAAAAAAAAAAGTCACAATATAGATTCTTCTATAAAAAAAGTTCCTAAAAACCTTAGTGATATAGATTTCGAATGTGAACTTAATTTATTGATAAGCTTATGTGACTATATTGATAAGTCATAGAGTAGCTATTGACATACTTATATATGTTAACTAAATCAGCTCTCGTTGATAAGTATATGTGACTATATTACCAAGTCATAGAATGATAATTGATAAGTACATCTATATTAACTAAACCAGCTCCCATTTTTAAATATATATCATTATATTAATAAATCAATTATTAATAAGTCTATTTATGTTAACTTGTCATTGATCAGTCTATATATATCACTGAAGTCATCATCGTTGACCTTTTCGACAGAAGAATTTATACTGAATTTGTTTTATATTTTTTCTCATACTTGTGAGTTGAGTGAGATTTACCCTTTAATGTACTGGCCCCATTGCAGGTGACAATTATGACTGATCCTTTTGAAAATGGATTAATAATTTAATACCCTCCATTATCATCATCACTCCAACATAATATTCACCGTCCAATCGTTCATTTCCCATCTATCTCGCTCCCCCTCACTGTCTTTCTCTCTCTTCCTCCGGCCACCTTCATGGACGATAGTGACCCCACACAACCACTTCTCGCCGATCAAATCATCCAACCTCACTCTCATCCAACCCCCACAGCCACCGCCGTTTTCTGCTCCGGCACCGACGACATCCCTCCTCTCACCGGCCCCAAAGACTTCTCCTCAAAGTTCTTGACAGAATCAAAAAAGCTCTGGTACCTCGCCGGCCCCGCCATTTTTGCCTCCGTCTCCAAATACTCCCTCGGTGCCATCACTCAGGTATTCGCCGGTCATGTCGGCACCATCGCCCTCGCCGCCGTCTCCGTCGAAAACTCCGTCATCGCCGGCTTCTCCTTCGGCGTCATGGTAATTATTAAACTATCCTCTTTTTTCGATCTGTGTACAATTTTTGTATTGATCAAAGTGATGAAATGACTGGAAATAAAATTGAATCGCAGCTTGGGATGGGAAGTGCCTTGGAGACGCTATGTGGACAAGCGTACGGAGCGGGACACGTGGACATGTTAGGGGTCTACATGCAAAGATCGTGGGTGATATTGTTTTTCACTGCGATGATTCTGAGCATTCTATACATATTCGCGGAGCAGGCTCTGAAGCTTATCGGGCAGACGACGGAGATATCGGAGGCAGCGGGCCGATTCGCGGTGTGGATGATTCCGCAGCTTTTCGCGTACGCGTTGAACTTTCCGATCGCAAAGTTCTTGCAGGCGCAGAGCAAGGTGATGGTGATCGCGGGGATATCCGCGGCGGGTCTGGTGTTGCACATGGTGTTGAGCTGGTTGTTGATGATAAAACTGCGGTGGGGGTTGGTGGGGGCGGCGGTGGTGCTGAACGGGTCGTGGTGGTTCATCGTGGTGGCTCAGTTTGCGTATATAGTAAGCGGGCGGTGTGGGCGAGCATGGAATGGGTTCTCATGGAAGGCGTTTCAGAATCTTTGGGGATTCGTTCGTCTCTCTCTAGCTTCAGCTGTCATGCTCTGGTGAACAAACCGACACTGCATCTTCTGCTATTAGAAAAATTAATTAAAGATAATAAATATATAAAAAATATAACTTACTTCTCTGAAACACTCTTATTTATACAGCAGATAGATATGAGAGAAAATAAATAAAGAAGGAGATGAAAAAAAATGAAAGATATATAATTAATTAAGAAAAAAAAATATGTCTCCCATACTTGTTTCTTATATTTTGAATGCGGAGGAGTATATCCCAGCTGATTTGTCTTTAATTCTCTTTAATTTCAGTACTTTCTTTTTTTGGTATGAACACTGTGCAGTAGAAAAAGCATAAAAGGCAAGGACATCTGTTTCTGTGCTAAGCAACCCACTATTAAAGCATAGTAATTGTACCCCGGGGGGGTGTGGGTGTGTGTGTGTGTTTGGGTAAAGATGTGTGTGAGAGAGTGATGATTTGTTGGTTGATGTGCAGCTTGGAAATATGGTATTTTATGGCTCTGATACTGTTTGCCGGATATCTCAAGAATGCAGAAATCTCCGTCGATGGCTTATCGATATGGTGAGTGCATGGGATCTAATATTCTTCTTTGCTTTATAGTTAACTCTTGAATCACCTTATATATGTTTGTTTGGAGCTGTTTATTTTAAATAGGTTTGTACAGTAAAAGACAAAATACCTAACTCAAATATTGTGAATCACAATTTAAACAATGCGTTTGAATACCCCAATCCCGTCTTTCAAAGCCTAGATTTGGGGCCTCTAATATTTTTTTAGCTAATATTCTCTACTGCTCCTTAACTTCCTAAATGTTTTTTTTTAAATTTTTATATCAGTAGATTCTACGCAAAATTAGTTACATTTTCGTAATCTTATGGACATGAAATGGTGCACCTTTAATTTTTTACGGTTTTCGAAAAATAAATTAAAGTTTCACTATTTTATTTTTTAAAAAAAACATAAAAATTCAAAACTACATGTCAAAATTTTAGTTATTTTATGTAGAATCTAATAATTAAAAAGTACTCCGTCGGTCTTTAATATAAGACATATTTATTTAATGTAATTAAATTAAGAAAATTAGTTAAGTTAGTTAATATGATATATATTTTCTAAAACACCCTAGTTATCTTTTTTAATTCCCTCATTCCCTCTCCTTGATTATAGCTAAAGGAGTATTAATTAGGGTAAATTAATAAAATATTGAAAAATATAAAAAATATATCTTATATTTAGGATCAAGATTAACTACACAAGTATATCTCATGTTAAGAATCGAAGAAGTAATTTCTATAAAAAAAAATAAAAAGTAACAAATAAAAAAGAAAGTTGAAATCTTACAAAAAGATATTTCAGAGACGGCGCACGTGTTTCACCCTCCCCTTTTCTTAGTTTTCTATTCCTTTTCTTTTTTGTGTTTTTTCCTCTTTTATCATTTCTCTTAATCTTTAACCACTCCCTCGAAGACATTATTTGTCTATCATTAGTGCGCTACACACATTTGAGATCTCAAAATGGCTACTAATTCCCACTAATTAAGCTCATCATAGAAAATTCTTACACTTGCCATCATTGTTGATATATATATAGGTAGGATTGACATGAGTACTGACAAACATGTCTGTTTGTTATTTGGTTACCTAGTGATATACTGTTGGCAAAAAAAAAAAAAAAGTTACCTAGTGATATACAAGTACACTTAACTAGAAGACATCCTTGTATTCATTTTCAGTTGTCAAATTAGTCTATATAATCATTACTTGCCCCAGTTTTCAAAAAGCAGATGCATATTGATTCCTTCCTTATTATTCATATTAATCACATCCTAATATTTTTATATATTTTGAGTTGGCAGCATGAATATATTGGGGTGGACCATCATGGTGTCTTTCGGGATGAACGTGGCGATAAGGTTTATTGACCCCCCCCCCAATCTCCATGATATTGTCTGATTTGATTAATTACTTATCTCCCCAAGAAGCACACGGAACTATAATTTGTTGGTTGAAACTAAGAAAAATATATATATATATATATATATTTATTTATTTATGTGGGCAGTGTAAGAGTGTCGAATGAACTGGGAGCAGTTCATCCACGAACAGCGAAATTCTCATTGGTGGTTGCTGTAATAACTTCCACTTTGATAGGTCTCTTATTGGCCCTCGTTTTGATAATTTCTCGAGACTATTATCCTTCTTTATTTGCTAATGACACACGAGTTCAAGATCTAGTGAAGCAGCTTACACCTTTGCTTGCCCTCTGCATCGTCATCAACAACGTTCAGCCTGTTCTTTCAGGTGATCATAAAATTTTCTCAATCTTCTTGTTTGTTTACCCATTGGCCTTGTAACCTAATGATGTGAAAACTCTCTTGTGAGTGGAAGGTCAACAACGGTCTGATTCTACTTATAACCTCATACCTAACCCTTTAATTAGGAAAAAACAAAACTACCTATGCAATTTTTTTCCTATCTTGTGGGGTAAGACAATGTATATATGTCCCTACCCAGACCCCCTTGAGGGAGCACATTAATTTTGATAAGTATAGTGGGCTCATCACTAATCTATTTTAGATGGTCAAAATTCAATTTGATTGAATTTTTATGTTTTGAATAAATTTTTATTTTAATGTATATAACTTTTAAAATAAAGAAAATTTTATGACTATCAGTTCTCAAAAAATGAATTTATTATTTTAAAAAAATCATAGATTAAAATTTTTTTATTTATTTAGACCATTCAAATCTATTTTAAATGGCCTACATCTGATCACATCGACGAGCTTATCGCTGTGATGGGCATTGAATGAGAATACCCCACCTGACTACGGGAGCGTTATTGTCTACTGAGGGAGCCCATTTAATTTGTATGTCTCTGCATTATATATAACTTTAATATTTGCTTCCCGCAGGGGTGGCGATTGGGGCAGGATGGCAGACTTGTGTTGCTTATATTAATATTTCATGTTACTACCTATTTGGTATTCCTGTGGGTCTCGTACTGGGTTACAAGCTCAACTTGGGTGTCACGGTGAGCCAATATAATATTCTCGACGTTCTATGATCTTCAACAGGGTTTATATATAGGTGCTGATTAAACGGTTGGTTTTGGGAATAATATTGATGATTATTAGGGAATCTGGTATGGAATGATGTCGGGGACAATACTACAGACTTGTGTGCTTTTCTTCATGGTTTATCGAACCAACTGGAACAACGAGGTGAGATATATAGATATTGTCACACGCATATATATGGTTTTAAGAATCACAAAGCGGATAGATTCTTATATATATAACAAGGGAAGTAAAAGTTGAATGAATGAATGGATTTCAGGCTTCCCTTGCGAATGATAGAATAAGGAGATGGGGAGGGCACAAAGATAAGGACGAAAACAGAGAAAATGGAACATGAAGGAGTCGCTGGAGATAGGAATAAGCACCTCAAGAGACTGACTACACGTTCCTTTGTCAAGTCTCTTTCATATTCTCTTCTGTTCATTTGATTGTTATTTGGAATCTGATGCGTTGAGCATTCATGCCTTTGTGAGGAACCAGAGATATCTCAGCCCTCTCCTAAGGAACTATATATAGCGAGACTTTTTGGATTTTAGTTTGAAAAATTAAGTTCGGTTGTAATTGATTATGGAACTACGTACAAGGCTTGGAATTATAATTCCAATTATTTGGTATCCAAACATAACCAAGATCTTGAGCACTGTCAAGTTACAATAGGGACTAAAAATCTTCAAATAACATTATTTTTATTCAATATAGAAATTCCAGCTCCTTAAACTTGGTTTTTCATGGTGCAAATCATATTTATTATAATTAACCAATTTATTTTATTTTTGTAATCCACCCAATTTAATTAAGTAATTTTTATATTAAAAATCGAATCATCATTGAATATCTACAAAATCCAAATTGTTGTGAAACTAGTTCGTTCTTGTCCATTTGTCTTATCTATAAACCCAAGCATTTAGTTTTTGCTAGCATACCAGTATCTTCCTATCAGAGGTTGTTGGACTGCACCTAATACACCCTTAACATATTAGGGTCTAAGCCCAATATGATACAAGGGGACTACTATGTGAATAAAGATAAATGTGGGTCTGAAGCGGGACTTTTATCTTTATGGCTTAAAAGTTAAATTCTAGTAACTGCTGGTATGTAAATATGTGTGTTGAGGGAGTTAGTTCTATGTTAAAAGGGGTAGGCACTAACGTACTTTTGGGTCACAAGTGAAATCAAACCCATAACTAGAGGGAGTTAGTTTTGATACGTTGAAAGTAACTCACAAAAAGAATTCTCTCCTTGGTCTTTATTTTAGTTCTCTCCTCTATGTTCCTCACTTCCTCTTTGAGTGAATTTTCTATATAACTTAATCAGAGTCTACATTGGTGCTCTAATTTTATATGGATACTTCAATAAATAAGTCAGATTACACGTGCGCTTGAAAACTTGCAGGCTTATACTATTTGAGAAACTATCGAGAGTTAAATGTGGACACATCTTTCAATAAAGTTTCAAACTTTAGTTCGTCATGTGAATGATTAGTCCCTTCTATTAGACATTGGTGCCCAAGCCTTTCTTGCAGCGGAATAGTTTTTTCCCCTTGAATCATGGACTCATTACATTTATATTATGGGCCTGAGTTGCGCCCTGAAGCTCTTTAGATTAAGCCCAATTGCGTTTTGTCCCAACTGCCCAAGACTATGTTTTCTTTTTAGTAAAAATGCGAAATCAACCTAAGGCAACAAGGCCATACAAACAAATATCGAGTTTTTTTGTAACAAAAAAATATCGAGTTTTTGCCCATCCATCGTTAAGGGCGTAAAAACTTTTTGTGATTTGACATGACTTGATTTTTAATATGGAAGAATTTCAGTTGGTCCAAAAAGGCGAGATAATTTCAACCATCACATAAAATTTTCTGAAATTTCACTGTATTTATTTAGATCAAAATAAAATTAAATTTTAAGATAAAAGAAAATGATGTTCTCACTTTATTTATCTTGTTAATTATCTTATTTATCTTATAAATCCACTTATTTATCTTGTAAATGGCTAAAATGTTTTTAATTCTCTAGATTTTTTTTGAATTCCTTTGTTTATCTGGTTGATGCTACTAAATTTTAAGTAAGTACTGCAAGTGTATGACCTATGTAAATAGTATAATAGTAAATCAAGGTCATCCCACAAATATCCAAGATTATTGATAATTAGGCATTAAAATTCTGATTTTCATTTAAGTTGAGCAAATAAAAAAGGAAATGGAATTTGAAAATCCATTTAAATAAAATATAATGTTTCAAGATTCTAATTAATAAAAATAACCTAGAGTGGCTAATCCCTTCTTCAAGCTTTAGAGCATGTAATTTCCCATTTAAAAATAGTTAATGTTAATTTGTTAATCTAAAGTTTTAATGGATATAAGTATCTTCCAATTACTCATACTCCTCTCTCAAGTTAAATTTGTTGTTCCTAACTAATTCACTCAAGAGATAATAAATGTCCAAATTCACTCTTATAGGATTATATAGGTTCAATAGGTATATTCCTATCTTATTGATTAATTAGAATAAATTCTAATCCCATATTATTTAATCATAGGTCTAATTATGATCCATTTTTTAAGATTAATCTAAATTCTTCAATTTCATACTTAATGATGATCGACTACTAAATATAGACAATACAAAATAAAATTAAAAGAGCAAAAATAATATTAAGCATAATTAAATGATTGAAACATCCCTTAGTCTAAGAATCAGTTCATAACTTCTCTAGATTTTTTAAAGAAAATTTAGCCACACGAGTTTGAATAAAAATCATCCCAGCAACGTTGGGTTTAGAAATACAATCCATGATGTGAAGGGTGAAGATAAAAACAAGGACAGGAAATCGATCAGGTTGTCTCCTCCAGTTCAGCTCCACTCTGCTCTTGTCGCACCGCTCTGTTCCGATTTCCCGAAGAAAAAAACAATGGTGAACAGTGACGCTCATCAGTACGATGAACAGTGTCCTTTCTTTCTTTTTTTGGTTTAGAATTAAGCTCAGGTTATAAGGAGGAAGAAAAATTAAAAAAAAGATCTTTAGAGATTGTAAAATGAAAAAATGATCTCATGAAGTTATCAATACAAACTCTTAGAGTTATTAACGAATTATCAATACATCTTTCTGAAGTTGTTAATAGGATCATTTTTTAATTTTATAATTTCCAGAAACCATTTTATTTATTTATTTTTTTTTTTTCTTAGAACCAAAGAGTGTAATTCTCCTTTTCCAGCAATAACCGCCTTCCTCTCTGCCTTCTGTAGCTCTTCCCTTTTTTTTTTTGCTTTTTGGCTTTAGGTCTCTATTTCCTTTTTGTCAGTTCCGTAGCTTTAGGTCTTTCTTTGTTTTTTTTTTTCAACTGCGTCTACTCAAAAATGTCGGCCCATTTCTTTAGTTTGAGAATTCCAATTGGTTGAAAGATCCCCTTCCCAAAAACGACATCGCCTAGTGTAATGGAAGTAAGATGAAAATATACAAGACAAAACAAAATAAAAACAACCAACACCAACTTTTTCTATTTTTATTTAAAAACTATGATATCCCCATAAAATCCCTTAAATTAAATGATGCACAAATATGATTTGATCTTATAATAACCTAGTCTCATAGAAATAATTTAAAAATAGTTTAGATAACTCTATAAATATATCCAAAATATATTTTAAATATACCAAAAATGGAGATTTATCGTTTGTAAATGTCTTTATTTATTATGTAAATGCCCATATTTATTTTGTGAATTTTTATATGTATCTTGTAAAAATCTAAAATGTTTTAAATTCTCTAGATTCTTTTGAATCTCTTTATTTATCTTATAATTATCTTTATTTGTTTTGTAAAATACTTTTTTGTCTTATAAATATTCTTCTAGAAAAAAATAAAAAAAAGATATCATTATCTTTTTACCCACAAAATTTAATTTAATTTTAAATATTGAGGGTGCAGGGAATGTTTTAAGGTTTATTGAAATTATGTCTTTTTTTTTTTTTTACGGAACAATATGTCAATGAAATTTTCCCTTTTAATATTCTATTGTCTCCTCGCACCATTCCGTTGTGTGGCCATGTTTTCACAAATATAATTTCTGATTTTTTTTAGACCCAACAAACACTATATATGACTTCATTCGTTGGCAAAAAATATATGACTTCATTCAATTCTTATTTATTTGATTATCATTTCTGTTCCGTAATTTTTCTTAAGAAAATATTTCCCCATGCTGACTCTAATGAATCAAATAATAATGTAAAACTAAGATATCATTCTTTCCTTGATGTGGGTAATGTTGTAAAGCACAACAAAATTTTCATAAGAACATTTTCCCCTTTTGTTAGATTTGATTCCCACACTCACACCACAAGCATGGCTTGCTCCAAATTCAAGAAATCTGGGAATCTTATTGCACTCATATGTTCAGGCTAACAACAGACTTTTGGAAACTTTTGGTTATTTAATGTTACTCCCTTCATCTTTATATATAAGAGCTTTTTAATCGAATCTTGATATTCTAAAAAATATTTAATAATAGGTAAATGTAATAATTATGTAAGAAATTTAATCTTTTTTAAAAATGTTCCTATTTATGAATAGATGGGGGAGAATAATGATAAGAAAATGATGAAAGAGATTGTATGTAGCATTATAATTAATTGAGGGTAAAATAGAAAAAATGTATTTATTATTGAGTTAGTGTTTGGGTAAGCCCCAACCCGCGGTTTTAAAAGCCATTTTCTGTAAATCGAGATAAAACTTTTCTGACATACTTATTTCGTAAATCGTAAAAACTATTTTCTAAAAACCAATTCAAACACACACTGAGACACATTCAAAAGGGATCTCATATTTAGGGGACAAACCCAATAAAAAAAAGCTCTTATATATATATAGACAGAGGGTATATTTTTTTAAGAGGCTAATTTTTAGTTTTAATTTTTAAATTATTTTTCACATAAAATAAATTTACATTTCAAGGTTAATACAAAGGGATGAAAAATTATTTAAATTTGTCCTCTCCCACATACATCTTTATTGTTTTATAATTTATATATATTACGGGAGCTAATATTTTGTTTTTATAATGTGATCCTATATAAATCTAAAATAAGGCACTAGGATATTTCAAAATTATTTGTATTACTATAAATTCAACGAGAGCAAAAAAAGAAAATGTCCTAAACATTTAAATATAACAAAATTAATCCATACCTATATATAATATATAATATAATAATTTCTAGAAAAATGTTATAATTTTAAAATATTATATTATATTGAGAATTTTTGCCAACAATGTTTTTGGCAAGATTTTGCAACTTGTTTAAGAAAATATGTTTTAACACATGACCGCCCCCAATCCATCCTTATGGTTTAAAAATTTACCAACGACCATTGTTTTTAATGGAAGGGCTCAGGACATTTAAGCATGAGCTATTGAGTCCAACTTTGTGAATGTTTAGAAAACACTCAAATCATGATTTCAGCAGTTATTTTCTACAAATCAAGACAAAAATCCTCTGATATATTTACCTCGTAAATCGTAAAAGTTATTCTCAAAAGCTAATCTAAACACACAATGCATAAAACACTCAAACCACCATTGTTTTTAATGGAAGGGCTCAGGACATTTAAGCATTGAGCTACTGAGTCCAACTTTGTGAATGTTTGGGAAACACTTAAATCATGATTTCAGAAGTTATTTTCTGCAAGTCAAGACAAAACTCTTCTCACATATTTACCTCGTAAATCGTAAAAGCTATTCTCAAAAGTTAATCTAAACACACAATGCATAAAACACTCAAACCACCGTTGTTTTTAATGGAAGGGCTCAGGACATTTGAGCATGAGCTACTGAGTCCAACTTTGTGAATGTTTGGGAAACACTCAAACCATGATTTCAGAAGTTATTTTCTACAAGTCAAGACAAAACCTCTCACATATTTACCTCGTAAATCGTAAAAACTATTCTCGAAAGCTAATCTAAACACATAATGCATAAAACACTTTTGAAAAAACTACTTCCAATTTAGTCATACAATGCTCCGATCTAAGGCAGTGAGAGCGCCACATAAAATTTTAAGAACTTAATTGATGAAGTTGAGATATTGAATTAATAATAATTGGGATAAATTTAAGAGTTAAGGTGTAAAAATACATATATGAAATTTTTCTGAAAGTACGTCTAACATCAAATACTTTTTGGAAAAGCAAAAGTAACCACGAATTTTGAAAATTGGGGCAAAAATCACATAACTATTAAATCCTTCCGGTTGGTGTTAATTTTTATGGTGGGACTCACACTTTTGAAAAAACTACTTCCAATTTAGTCATACAATGCTCCGATCTAAGGCAGTGAGAGCGGCACATAAAATTTTAAGAACCTAATTGATGAAGTTGAGATATTGAATTAATAATAATTGAGATAAATTTAAGAGTTAAGGTGTAAAAATACATATATGAAATTTTTCTGAAAGTACGTTTAACATCAAATGTTTTTTGGAAAAGCAAAAGTAATCACGAATTTTGAAAATTGGGGCAAAAATCACATAACTATTAAATCCTTCCGGTTGGTGTTAATTTTTATGGTGGGACCCACACTTTTGAAAAAACTACTTCCAATTTAGTCATACAATGCTCCGATCTAAGGCAGTGAGAGCGCCACATAAAATTTTAAGAACTTAATTGATGAAGTTGAGATATTGAATTAATAATAATTGAGATAAATTTAAGAATTAAGGTGCAAAAATACATATATAAAATTTTTCTGAAAATACATCTAACATCAAATACTTTTTGGAAAAGCAAAAGTAACCACAAATTTCGAAAATTGGGGCAAAAATCACATAACTGATGAATCCTTCCTGATGGTGTTAATTTTTATGGTGGGACCCACACTATTATTCAAAAAATACTAAAATACCCCCAACTCAAAAAAAAAAAAAAAATGGCAACTCTCCCAACCTATGATTCTTCATCTGAAACACGCCAAGAAGGATAAGAGAGCATTGACGGCGGCAGAATCCACCAACAACGACGGCGGCAAATCAAGCACATTGTATTCCTTCTCTTTATTGATCCGTGGTGGTGGAGATTCAAAGTTAAAAGTTGAGGGCTGCAATGGGTATTCAAAGGCAATTAGGGAGGAGGTTGCGATTGCGTTGGCGGCAACGACGGCGAGATCTATGACAGTGAGTGATGACTTCTTCAACCTCACCTCTCCAGCAACCCATATCCTCTCTCGCTCTTATATTTATTTTATTCAGAAGATTTGTACTATGGTTCTAAAATGTTGCCTTTTGATTTGATTTCTGGAGGAATAAAGAGAGTAGAAGGAATAGAACATGGGTTTTTCAGAGGCTTTCCCACAAAGATCGTCACCATTTCCGAAAAAATACTCTGTTTTTTGATTCAGAAGGACTGCAAATCCTGGTATTGCTCTGGTGAAACTGTTAAATGCAAGATCAATGGTAGAATTTTCTAGAATCGGTGTGACAAATTTAGGAGGAATGGTTCCTAAAATCTTGTTGTAAGATAAATTTAAGTATCTCAATCGTTCCCCACCAAAGTTATTTGGTAAAGAACCATTAAGAAATTTTGAAAGCAGATCTAGAACTTGCATAGAGTTGAACTCACTAAGAATTTGACCAAAAAAGTAGTTGCTTCTCAAAGAAACAAAAGTCAGATTTTCTGGGATTGACCTACCCAAAAGCATTGTCAGACAGGTTAGTGACTTGAAGGATTTTTAGTTGGCCGATCAACTCAAGTAGCTCATCGACGTTGTTGGCTAGCAAGAGAACCCAAAAGGAGGGATTTTGCTTTCCTCTTCCACATAGTTCGATAATTTCACAGTGGGGAGAATTTTTTTTTTTTTGAGTTAGGGGTATTTTGGTATTTTTTGAATAATAGTGTGAGTCTTATCATGAAAACTAACATCGTGGGCAGGATTTAACACTTTTGTGACTTTTGCCCTAATTTTTAAAATTCATGATTACTTTTACTCCTCTGAAAAGCATTCAGTGTTGGCCTCCTTTCAAAAAAATCTCGTATATTTTTATACTTTAACCCTAAATTTAAAGACCAAAAGTTTTATTATCTTATTTTTATATTCAGTAACAATTAAAATTTGAAATTTCTTCACCAAAAAATATTAACAACTGAATTTCAAGTATAAAATGATATTTTTAATACTTCTCCCATCCTCAACATAAGAAATACTATGTACCATGTCATTTGAATTCTATTCAATAAAAACATAATAAATCATATTATTTTAATCCTAATTGAATGATGATTCATATGAAAAAAATTCAAATTTTAACTTGTTTTTAAGAAAAATATTGGTTAATCATTTTGTTTTAGTTTTTTTTCCAACTTAACATGTTTTTCTTAAAAATAAGATAAAATTTGAATTTTTTTTTTCAGATAAGTCATCAGAAAATTAGGATTAAAATAATTTAAGGTGTTATGTTTTCATTAGACAGGGTCCAGATGACGTGATACTCTTAGGGCTTGTTTGGTCTGAGGGGAGGGGAGGGAAAGTGGGCGGAGGGAAAAAATTTTTGAGTTGAATTTAAAAAAATTGAAGAAATGGGGTTAAAATTTTTTAATTAATTTTTCTTACTCTTTTATTTTATATATTCTCTTTATTAAAAATTTACTACCCCACTTCTTTAATCTTTTAAAATTCAACTCATAAAAATTTTCCCTCCCCTCCCTCCCCCTCCAAATCCCTCACACCAAACAAACCCTTAGAGTATATAAGTATCTATCCAATGTATGACCTAAGTAAGAAGTTGATATTGATGGAAAATGTAAGACATATTTTATATATTTATTTATTTTTTTAAAATTTTCTATTTATATTCCCCAAATTACAACCCCTCAATAATAATTAAGTGGGAAAGAGTTAGAAAGAACTAAGAAATAACTCACCTATTAAAAAAAAAACATGTTATAGACTATAGTACCAAGATGAACTATTTTTTCTCTATGAGGTGTCATAACTTATAAGTTGGCAAAAAAAAAAAAAAAAAAAAAAGTCATAACTTATAAGCTGAGAAAAGAACCATGTGAGTGAGTCCGCGACCACAGACAGACAAGAAAAAGAGTGTAAATAAGGCTGACAGCCCCTGAGAAGCTCGGCGTAGTTCTTCCATGTTAAGCGGTGCGGCATTGCATCGCCAATGGCTAAGCTTCTTGGCGCTTATCAACCTCACTCACCGTCTTCACTATCAATCCGTCTACAACACACTACTAAGCCTTTAATCAGCGTTTTTCTGCACCGCTTCCATTTCGCTGCTAATTCTAGAATCCCACCTCTTCGCTTCACTTCTGCTTTCAGTTCCCGGCAATTTCTTCTAACCCCTCCAAAATCATCGTCCATAAATAGTGTTTCCCTTCAGAATCATTTAAGCGCTTCAAGGGAAGACCATGGGGAATATGAAGACAGTGTTGACTTTCTGGTGAGGCTTAGAAGATGGTTCGGTGTCCTTCTCTCGATTTTTCCCGGTGGAGGCTGGTGGAACTTCTCCGATGAAGTTAATGTTCAAGGTTTGGCCAAGCCGGTGACTGTTTGGCGTGCGCTTGCCAAAATGTTGGAGCTCGTTGCTCATGATAGGTGGGTTATTTTCGCGGCGTTCTCGACTTTGATTCTTGCAGCGGTAAGTGTTGCCTAGTTTTCTTAATTTAAGCCTTGTATTGTTTTCTCATTTCCTACTCTTCCAGCGCTAAGGTCAATTTCGCTAGATTTTTTGTTCGTTTGTTAAACTCCTTGTTCAATGCAATTTCAGGTTTCTGAGATTTCAATACCACATTTTTTAACCGCATCCATCTTCTCCGCTCAGAGCGCGGAAATTACAGTTTTCCGTCGGAATGTGCGTCTCTTGGTTCTACTATGTTTAACTTCTGGAATATGCAGGTCAAAATCTTGTATGGTCAAATCTCCCTTCTACCTACGGACAGTGCTATGATTTTGTTGGTTTTACTTACCTAAGTAGGATGTTCATTCTCCCCTGCGTTTTTGTGACTAATTGTCCTTAACCTGTTATCCTTTAATCTACCGAATGATTCGCCGAAGAAGTGGCATGATCTAACATTCCACAGACCCCGGGAATGAAGCAAATGTAAATTGCGGAACATTGAGATGCTGATGGCACTTTGAATTTGACGTTATAAGTTCTACTTCGCGTGAAATACTGATGGCATGATCTAAGAAACCTCTTTTTTTTCTTTTCCAGTGGGATACGAGGTTGCTGTTTTGGCATTGCAAACATGATTCTGGTGAGCTTCTCTGTCATGCTTTATATTTTGGTTGCTTCTTCTTTCCCATGATGTACGATAGCATAAGATGTTAATGAATTAAGAACTATACCTCTGAAGCTTTAGACTGTTGTAATTGAGCTAAGTTATTCCAGCTACCTGCTCCTCAGTTCATCAGTATATTTTACTGAATAATTCATTTTGTTTTATTTATTTTGCTCGCTTGGTTCTGCTGTGCTGCATATTATGCAATGTTGTATGACTTTATTGCTCACTGGAGTTTAACAATATTTGCAGGTTAAGCGGATGAGAGAAACATTATACTCTTCCCTACTTCTTCAGGTTCTATTGCTCTTAATGATTAACTTGATAGTCGTCTTGTGTTTCATTTGGTTGTGGTGCATAATTTAACTCACTTGGCAGTGTCTTTATTGTAGGATATATCGTTTTTTGACTCTGAAACAGTTGGCGATTTGACAAGCAGGCTTGGGGCAGATTGTCAACAAGTGTCACGCGTTATTGGAAATGATCTTAACTTGATATTACGCAATGTTCTTCAGGTTGCTTTACATATAAAATATTTAATATTAATAAAGCTATCCACACATTGGGGTCTTAGTTTTTTCCCCTTCCATCTTGTTAGGGAGCAGGTGCATTGATCTACCTGTTGGTTTTGTCTTGGCCGCTTGGATTATGTACACTGGGCATATGCACTATATTATCAGCTGTTATGCTAATTTATGGAAGGTAAATTATTTGTTCTCTTCGATTGCTTTTTTAGAAACTCAATATTACCTTTCTTGTGGCTTACAATGGACGGGAGTAAATGAAATGAGCTTTGCCTTGGGAAGCTTGCCCAATACTAAATATTATAACATCATTCATAATAACATCTTTGTTAATAATATTGGCTTGTTCTCAATCAGTACATGCACCAGATTCGAATTAACTCATATTTCTAGTGATATAAAATAGCATTTAACCTTATAAAAGGTTTCCGTCTTAAACGCTGAAGAAATCACTTCATTCTTATTAGAACTTTGGATGCTACCATGGTTCCCGTTCATTCACAAAAAGGGGGAGAGGGGTGGAGCTAAAAGGATTCTAACAACCACCCATCCCCAGGCTTTTCTGCTTCACTCATCTTTATTCCTCTAGCTTTAATTTGATTTGTGTTTCTCTCAATAGGTATCAGAAAAAGGCTGCAAGGTTGGTCCAAGAAGTTACTGCCTCTGCAAATCAAGTAGAATCAGCTGCCTTATACCGCACTTTGTTTTATGTTTCCTGAATACTACTGTAATGGCCCTTCTTTCATATTATGGTAGGTAGCTCAGGAAACATTATCTCTCATTAGGACTGTTCGAGTTCATGGAACTGAAGGAGAAGAACTTGGAAGGTGATAGTTCTAAGAACTGTAACAAATGAGTGTATGCGTTCTTATGTTGCAGCAGTTTTGACATATTTTGTTCATGCCCATTGATAGATACAAATGGTGGCTGGGGAAGTTAGCTGATATAAGTTTGCGACAAAGTGCTGCATATGGATTTTGGAATTTAAGTTTCAACACTCTTTATCATTCAACTCAGGTACCATATAGCTAAGGGCTGTTATAATGAAAGATTCTTTTTTACTTAAGTTAAATTCCTTTTGGGACAAATTATCAATAATTTATTTTCTGATTTGAAGATTTCTCATCCTCAAACCTTTTTTTTTCTCCTCTTTATAATACTGTAAACCAAATATTCACTGAAGTATATATCTTTCATTCAGGTATAAGGGTATTTATATACAAAGGAGGAGCCTCTGAATTAATGGCTCATTATGAGGGTTGATACTATAATCCCTAATTTGGTGGGATACTAACTATCCCTGATTATGTGGGATATCTACATTATCTCCTAATCATACATTATTTCCTAACACTCCCCCTCAAGTTGGAGCATAGATGTTAATCATGCCCAACTTGTTACAAAGATAGTCAACCTGAGTGCCATCCAAGGCCTTAGTCAAAAAATCACCTAACTGATCACTAGACGGTACATGTCCTGTAGAGATAAAATTCTCCTTGATCTTATCACGTACAAAGTGACAATCAATCTCAATATGTTTCGTACGTTCATGGAATACAGAGTTGGAAGCTATGTGTAAGGCGGCTTTATTATCACACCACAATTTCGCAGGCAATGACGTGGCAAGACCGACCTCCTTCATTAATTGGTGGATCCACACAATCTCCTGTACGGACTGAGACATGGCTCGATACTCGGCCTCTGCACTAGACTTTGCCACCACATCCTGCTTCTTGCTCCTCCAAGATACCAAGTTTCCTCCTACAAGAACACAATAGCCTGTAGTGGACCTCCTAGTCGTTTTTGACCCTGCATGATCTGCATCACAGAAACACTCAATCTTTGTGTGACCATGATTCGTATAGAGTATACCACGACCAGGTGATCCCTTCAAATAATGTAGGACATGCTCCAAAGCCTCCCACTGAGCAACGGTTGGTGATACCATGAATTGGCCAAGCCTACTGACAGGAAAGGTTACATCAGGGCGAGTTACTGTGAGATAGTTCAATTTTCCAATCAACCTTCGGTATCGCTCAGGATAGGCAAACGGTTTAATCTTCTCAGGATCAATTCGTTTCTTCACATCCTCGGGTAGCTCATCAAACGGCACACTATCATCAATGTCCAAAAATGGATTATGAATCATGGGACAGCTACTAGGTGTTGCTCCAAGTTTCCCGGTTTCTTTCAGTAGGTCAAGGACATATTTCCTCTGGGTTAGGAGAATGCCCTTCTTGCTTCTCATAACTTCAATCCCAAGAAAGTACTTTAACGGACCCAAATCCTTCGTTTGAAAATGAGAATTCAGAAAGGCCTTGAGTGATGAGATCCCTGACGTATCACTGCCTGTAATAACAATGTCATCGACATAGACTACTAAAAGAATCAGGCCAGCATCCGTTTGTTGATAAAACACAGAATGATCACACTTACTCTGATTCAGACCAAACTTCTTAACCACAGAACTAAATCTGTCAAACCAAGCACGAGGGCTCTGTTTCAAACCATATAAAGACTTCTGGAGGTGACATACCTTGCCATGCTCCCCCTGAGCAACAAAGCCAGGCGGTTGCTCCATGTAAACTTCCTCAAGAAGATCACCATTTAAAAACGCGTTCTTAACATCCAACTGATGAAGATCCCAACCATGGGTAGCTGCCATAGAAATGAAGAGACGAACAGAGGACAACTTGGCTACAAGTGAGAAAGTTTCAGAATAGTCAACACCATATGTCTGAGCATAACCCTTAGCCACCAATCGAGCTTTTAATCGTTCTAAGGTGCCATCAGCTTTGGTCTTAACAGCAAACACCCACTTACAGCCAATAGCCTTCTTTCCAGGAGGTAAATCAACGAGTGTCCAGGTACCAGCCTTATCAAGGGCCATCATTTCCTCACTCATCGCAGCACGCCAACCAGGATGGGCCAAGGCTTGGGAGAGATGGGTGGGAAGGGGAATAGAGTCTACGGAGGCTATGAAGGAACAGGATGTGGGTGACAGGTGATGATAGGAAACAAATGAGGAAATAGGGTACGTACAAGTGCGTTTACCTTTGCGGAGGGCAATGGGCAAGTCAGCAGTAGGATCGAGAGTAGTAGGCATATGTTCAGACACTGGTTCAGGCACTGGTTCAGGCATTGGTTCAGGTACTGGTTCAGGGTCAGGGGCAAGGGAAGGCAAGGGGGCTAAGTGTGGATCTGGCGCCAATTGGACATGGGTAGGTCAGGAAGACGAGCAGCAGCATTACTTTCCTTAGGACGTCGTTGATAAACATGTTGGATAGGAGGTGGAGCAGGGGCCGGCACAGATGCTTGCACTGGTGGGGAATGAACCTCATACGCTAAGATATGATCAAGATCTGGATTAGGGGTAGAAGATGACGGCAGAGCTGGGACAGAGAAGAACGAAGTGGATTCATGAAAAGTAACATCTGTAGACACAAGATAACGCCGAAGGGTGGGAGAGTAGCACCGATAGCCCTTCTGGACCCTAGAATACCCAAGGAAGACACACTTGAGAGATTTTGGATCAAGTTTGGTGAGACCGGGACGAATGTCCCGAACAAAACAGACACAACCAAAGATTTTGGGATCAATGGGAAACAATGGTTTGGAAGGAAACAAAGTGGTGTATGGAACATCGCCACTGAGAACAAGAGATGGCATACGATTAATAAGAAAGCAGGCGGTGGATACAGCATCAGCCCAAAAAGATTTAGGAACATGCATTTGAAACATTAGAGCGCGGGCAACTTCTAATAAATGCCGATTTTTTCTTTCGGCAATACCATTCTGAGCAGGTGTATCGGCACACGAGGACTGATGAAGCATGCCATGGGTAAGCATATAGTCGTGAAACTGGGTAGAAAAATACTCTTTAGCATTATCGCTGCGTAAGGTTTTCACAGAAACACCAAATTGAGTTTTGATCTCAACACAAAAATGACAAGTGAGAAAACAACTCGGAACGACTTTTCATTAAATAAAGCCAGGTGGTTCGAGAAAAATCATCAACGAAAGTGACAAAGTACTTAAAACCAGACGTGGACACAACAGGACAAGGACCCCAAACATCAGAATGAACCAAATCAAAGGGGGACGCAGCCCGTTTATTGACGCGAGGTGCCAGATGAACACGGTGGTGTTTGGCAAACTGACACGACTTACACTCTAAGGACGACAAATGATGAAATTGAGGATACAACCTCTTCAAGGATGATAAGGACACATGACCTAAACGACAATGAACATCAAAAGGAGAGGAACCACCAGAGCAAGCAACGGAACGCGGCACCTGATCGTCAAGAAAGTAATGGCCACCCGATTCATAACCCCTACCAATAATCCGCTTCGTCGTAAGATCCTGAATCACACAATGGTCAGGAAACAGTGAGATAAAACAGTTCAATTGACGAGTAAGCTTGCTGGGAGACAGAAGATTAAAAGCAAGGTCAGGAAAATTAAGGACTGATGATAGAGGAACAGAGGATGTAGGTGTAACCGTGCCAGAGCCAAGGACACGAGAAGCAGAACCATTTGCATTAGTGATAGAAGAGGGGTTGGCATAAGGTGCATACGTAGAGAACAAACGATGGTTACCTGTCATGTGGTCAGTGGCACCAGAGTCGATGATCCACCTCGAGGAAGAAGTAGCAAGGCATGAGTCACTGTTACCTGTAGCAAGTGCACTCGGAGTGGATGGAACAGTGGCAGGTTGATCGGTGGATTGGGCCATATGAGCAGCTCCAGTACGTTGTAGCTTGTTTTGCAACTTACGACAGTAGCGTTTGGTATGACCCGGTTCCTTACAATAGTAGCAGACAATAGGACTAGGAGTCGGAGGATTGTTGCCTGAACGTGGAGGACCTTGGTTCCGCGAATCAACAGAGGTCAAAGATGGTGTACTAGGTCCAGAGTTCAAGAAGTTCTGGTGGCGGTTATCAGTGGGACCACGGCCAGCCAACGCACTAGCAGTAGGAGTAGAGATCGGGTGTAAGAGACTATCTGCACGTAGCACACGAGAGTACACATCCTGAAGCGAAGGAAGTTCAGAACTAGACAGAACCTGGGAACGAACTGTCTCATAGGCCGGGTCAAGGGCAGTAAGGAAGCTGATAATCGCCAATTTTTCCATATTATCAACCTGTACCTGAAGGTCAGTGGTAGGCGGCATCAACATCTTCAATTCCTCATACATTTTCTTAAACTCCACATAAAAGCTTTTTAAAGAGCGGCCCTGCTGTTCAGCACGATAAAATCCCTTGCAGACATCATGAATGCGAGTAATATTGCCCTTTCCAGAATACAGAAATTCTAAGCAACCCATAAGTTCCTTAACGATATTACAGTGACTAACCGAGGGAAGGATTTCGCTGCCAATGGAATTCTGGATTTGCAAGAACAAACGGGCATCAGCGCGGGCCCAAGCCATCTTAGAGTCATCCGTGGGAGGTGTCTCAGTCAAATGACCATCTTTCTCAATACTAAGTAAGTACATGCGAACAGTTTTGCTCCAATCCATATAATTTGTCCAAGTCAATTTGTGCTCAGTAATTTTGTTAGTCACAGGAATAATTTCAGTGGTGACACTAGTCTTGGAATCAGCCATCAATGCAAACACATGCAACAGAGGATCAACCAATAAAAGGAACCTTACAAGCACGCTGCCACACAAAAGACGAGCCCCAATACGAATCGAGCAAAGCCACCAGTAGCAAAGGCAACAATATTCAAAGACGAAATCACCAACAAGACGACAGAAACACTCCCAAAGGTGGCTCAACGAGCAAAGACGATAGAAACGAACCAGAAACAGAAGCAACAAACCAGAAAACAGGAGCAACGAACCAGAAACAGAAGAACCAAACCAGAAACAGCAGCAACGAACCAGAAACAGCAGCAATGAACCAGAAACAGAAGCAATGAACCACTCCCAACAGCAGAAACAACGAAATCAACAACGGGACGACAAACCGGAGGTACCCACTACACGAAACCACAAGGGGAAGAACGGCGGAAGCGAGTTGACCCAGCACAGCAAATGGCGTCGGAAGATTCGACGGAAAACGGCGTCACGCGCCGGCGCGTGGAAGTCCGGCGAGGGAGGGGGTGGCGCGTGAGGGCCACGCGCACCTCGGACGGCGGCGAAACTCCGGGGATTGGCCGATCGGTCGACGGGGAGGCCAGTGGTGGGGCGCGTGTCGGCTGACTCGCCCTGCACCGGAGCTCCGTGCACGGTGAACAGTGCTGACAGAACCCAGAAACCAGAAAACAGAGGAGACGTCGCCGGAAAAACGAAAAACAGAGAGCACTAAGGCTCTGATACCATGTAAACCAAATATTCACTGAAGTATATATCTTTCATTCAGGTATAAGGGTATTTATATACAAAGGAGGAGCCTCTGAATTAATGGCTCATTATGAGGGTTGATACTATAATCCCTAATTTGGTGGGATACTAACTATCCCTGATTATGTGGGATATCTACATTATCTCCTAATCATACATTATTTCCTAACAAATACAATTTCATTTTCTTTTGAATTTAAAGGAAAAATAAGAAATTATTGAAGTCCAGTTTTAACTTCTATCCTTGGCTTTTGTTTTTATTGGAACATTTGATCTTTTAGGTTATTGCCGTGCTGTTTGGAGGAATGTCCATTCTAGCAGGTCATATTACCGCAGAGAAACTCACCAAGTTCATACTATACAGTGAATGGCTCATTTATTCAACCTGGTGGGTTGGAGACAATATATCCTCTTTGATGCAATCAGTTGGAGCCAGTGAAAAAGTATTTCAATTGATGGATCTCTTACCAAGTAGCCAATTCATAGCAAGGGGCAAGTGTTATTTTGAGCTATGTTCAGCTAATTTTTGTGATGATTACATGCTTCATGCTTGTCCTTTGTGTTCATCCTCTTCAAGGAGATTGCATTTTCTCCATATTCTATTCTAATTCTACTTGTCGATCATATGGTGAATATTACAGTTTATAAAAGGAGATACAATGAGTTAATGCATTACATGAACTGTGGTTACTGGTAACAGGCTCTTTGTTTACTTCTGTAACTGATATTTTAACAGTTAAGGTACCTTACCTAATACAATAGCGGCAATACTCACCAAAAAAAGAAAATGGCAGTATGCACTAAAAACAATTTATTGTCGAGCTTTTCTGGTGAACAAAATATTAGTATATTCTTCTAGAAAAAAGGGAAAACTCCTGGCAATAGAGTAGCACATATTGTACTGATAGAGTGAATTGTTAGAGAATTCTAGTCAAGCACTTAATAGTTCCTTAAGTTCATGAAGCTGAGTTTGACTTTCAGCAACATATGAAATTGGTATAGTCATGTTTAGAGTCCAGAAGTTATTATCATGATATCATAAATTAGTGGGTCTTTAATGCTCCTGTAACATACAAATACAGTACCCGTATCCATTTCCCACTTCTCTTCTGAGTAACTAAATACAAAGAAAGAAAATCTCATGGGAAATATGATGCATTGCTGCCCAATTTTTCATCGATGTTAAGTTTTGTTATAATGAAGTTAGGATGTAACTTTGTTACAGGGGTGAAGTTACAAAGATTAACGGGGCTTATTGAGTTTATAGATGTTTCTTTTCACTATCCTTCAAGGCCAACGGTATGTCTCCTATTTTCAGAATCGTCTTCTGGCTCCTAGATTAGAAAGTTGTATATTTTGTACTCTTATCTATATTTAATTCAGTGAGGAATGAACAGTGCTAGAATAGAAATTAAAACCTGGATGCTGACATTTTTTCCTCTCTAAACAAGTAAATGAGTGCACAGTTCCCTTTTTTTCTAGTTTAGTATAAGCTGTTCTATAGATGGCAATGAAGCAGTAGAGTACTTTTTGAGTCTTTCCAGTCTTATGAGCATGTTTGTGTATCATTTTTTATAAGAGCATGTCTGTGTATTACAAGTGGAGAATACTTTTGCAAACAGTCAATGAGATTTTATTGTGTGGATGAGGTGTTGTTTTTGGCAGCTTAGTGTTGATATATTTCTTGCTTGCATAGGCATTGTCATAGATATTGTACATGAAAATGCAATTTCTTAAGCTAGTGCGTGCTGGCATGCTAGATATTTTTATTGTTTTAGTGTCTTGACTTTTGTATTTCGATACCATGTCTCCCCACACATGGTGTTTTTAATGAGGTTAATTCAATATGATTGGAATCTACATGAGGTTAAAGTAACTGTTGTCACTAACAAAGTAGATGGTGTAACAGGTACCTGTAGTGCAACATGTCAGCTTTTCTGTTCATCCTGGTGAGGTGGTCGCAATTGTAAGAGGCTACTTCTAGTACACTTCATTAATCCCTTCCTTGCCTGCAGAATGGCTAAAAGATTAACTTTCTGTCTCTTCTTGGTTTTTGCATAGGTTGGTCTTAGTGGTAGTGGAAAAAGCACACTGGTAAACCTTTTGCTCCGGCTATATGAGCCAACAAATGGCCAGGTTGTGTTTTTGAGCCTTATGATTTCATGAAAGGAAGATTCAAAAGGGATAATTTGATCCTCGTAAGATGTGCATGGAGTCATAAGTTGGAGTTTAAGATAGTTTAAAATAATGTAAGGGTAAAACTATTTATGAAATTTAAGTCATTAAACAGTGACTAGAAAACATTTTTTCTACCATGGTAAAATTGTCATTCTCTCTTAAAATATATATATATATTTTTTGTTACACTTCAATACAAATTTCAGTTAACGTAATTGGGATCAATTTTTTCATAATAAAAGGTTGAAATAAGACGTTTAAAGGAGGAACGACATTTTCTGATCTTTGAGTCAAATAGCATTATCCTGCTCTCTTAAGAACAAATGCAAAAACGGGGATATGTTTGTTTCTGAATCCAACCATGAAATATTCACGATTTTTCCTTATCAGCATATTAAAGGGTTTCTCCTTGGTGATTATATCAAATTAACAAATCCCAAAAGAAAAGAAAATAAGTGTTGGTTATACTACTAAACATTCAGTTCCGTGAACAACTTCTGAAGCTCTAGGAACCATTTTGTTGGTCCAGTTATAAAATTTGGCAGAGTTTCTATATAAGAATAGATGCCTATTATTATTTTTTAAATATTCTCTTTAATTTAACTGCAGATTTTGATTGACGGCCACCCTCTTAAAGAGTTGGACATCATGTGGTGGAGAGAAAGAATAGGATATGTGGGACAGGTTCTTGACTCGGCACCATGACAGAAAATTTAGTGAATATAATTATTAACGGTCCTTTTCTCCTAACTCATGAAAATTGCTTGTGCAGGAGCCGAAGCTCTTTCGCATGGATATTAGTTCAAACATCAGGTATGGATGCACCCATGATATAATGCAGGGGGATATTGAATGGGCCGCCAAGCAGGCTTATGCTCATGACTTCATCTCAGCACTTCCTAATGGTTATGAAACACTTGTTGATGATGATCTATTAAGTGGGGGACAAAGGCAGCGAATTGCCATTGCAAGGGCCATTATTAGGGATCCAAATATTTTGGTCCTTGATGAAGCCACCAGTGCTCTGGATGCTGAGAGTGAATATAATGTCCAGGTTTGCTTCTATAAACTTATTCTCATAGCAAGTTGATATTAACACCCTAAATGTGTGTGAGTAGTGAGAGAATGCAGAGAAAGATACTGATTCTTGAGTTGCCATTTTATGGTAGGGTGTCTTTCGATCTGTCAGAAGTGACTCAACGACGAGAAGCGTCATAGTCATTGCTCACAGGTTTTATCTTTAATGTTAGCATCCATTATATTATATTATATTGTGGTTCTTAGTTTGAAGTTCATTAGCTGATTTTTCCAGGCTTTCTACCATAAAAGCAGCTGACAAGATCGTGGTAATGGATGGTGGTCAAATTGTTGAGGTATTGTTGGTTCAATTTAAATGTCTCAACCTAAAATTTTTATTTAATGTTCTGTTTGGGTTTATTGTCCTTGATATATTCATTGGTTGTCTCCTTTTGAATTTGACTCCCAAAATTGTTCTGCTCGATCATGATGGATATGATACAACAAAGGATAATGATGTTTGTAGGGATAAAACTCACTATAGGTTGCTCTCCTCAGTGTTGTATGAAAGCCTATAATTCGCTATTCGCTCTCTTCAGAATATATATATTTATTTTGATTAATAGCAATGTTGGTCTTTATGGTTTGAATGAACTTTGATTTTGATCCCTGTAGTTTTAAATAATCGGTTTCGGTCGCTATAGCTTCAGAAGAACTTGGTCTAAGTGTACTAGTGTAGGGACCAAAACCAAAACTCGTTAAAAGTATAAGGATTATTCGTTAAGCCAATAAACTCATACCAAATCCTTATGAAATTATAGGGACCAAAATAAAAATTCAATCAAACTATAAAGACTAACAATAGTATTAACCCTCTATGTATATATATAAGAACTCTAACTGTCAATGATTCATCTCCACGCAGATTGGAAGTCACAGGGAGCTTCTCTTAAAAGATGGTTTGTATGCACGATTGACTAGAAAACAGGCTGACGCAATGCCATGATTTTTGAGTGATACGATTATACAAAGCGGGTTTTTCTTCCATTTTTTCCTCCGGCTTCCTCCTCATTTTAGGTTGGGCAGTGGGCCAGGCAACTATACTTATTTCAAGTCTTTAACGGCTGACCCGTATATTCATAGTATTTAAAAAGAGGAAAGCGTCAAGTTTTAGCAAAAAGAAGAAAGAATTTCATGCTGCAGCTGATTTTGGATGAAAGGCAAGGTTGAAGAGGCTGAATTCTGCATAGGTAACTCTAGAGTGGTGTTAACTAACATAATTTTCGGTTACAAACTGGGGACAACTGCGTATGTAAGTTTAATTTGAGTTTTTGACAAAAGCAAAGTTCATGTAATCTAACTGTAAACTCATACAAAAGTAGCTGCGTACAATTTGTGATGTTATGTTAATACGGCGTCACCTGTTACTACTTCTGAAGCTTGAGTTAATTGAGTGACAATTATGCATTAGCACAAGCAGCTTCCTAATAATCTTCTCTCTCTTAGACAGTTGGACGTATGTTTCCTCATTGTCAAAATCAAGGTAATTAAACCCGAACCGGTTAGTGAATCGGTTGGGGTACTGGATCAAGGGTCAGTAGGTCAGATCGGAGTTAAACCGTGACCAAACCGGTGAGAAATGGAATATTTTAGGCTTATAGTATGAAATTCTAAAGGAAAAAAAAAATTGACCCGGACCGGTTTAGTGCCCGGGTCGTCGGTTTCCGGTCCGGTTCGGCCGGTCCGGTCTGAGTCAGATAACCCTGGTCAAAATACATTAGTTTGGGCCAAAATATGTCTTTTGGGAAAATGAGCCTCTGGACCTAAAGTCAAGTTGACAATAAAGCAAGATTTTTTTTTTTTTTGGGGCTTTTCTTTAAGATTTGAATTTTCTGAAATTAACTTGTCATTATATAATCTAAACAATATTGTATCTATCAAATTAACTTTTTATAAAAGCATATCTATATATGAATTACATTGACTTTTACCTAAGTTTTAATAGGCAAAGATTAGTTGGGATAAAAGTCACTTTTACAAATGTTAATCCAAACAAACCCTTAAACTAGTACAAAAAGAAATCCACCAAGACATCACATGTAAAGTTATGCCAAGCAAGCTTCCATTGAGTTATGAGACCAGTGTGTAGACGATCACGAACAATTGGATGAATAGTGGAAATCATGAGCAACCTGGAAGGATCGAAATAGATGATTTGAGTCATGTCCGAGAACACTGTCCTATAGAGTTATTCTGTGACCACCGACAGAGAGGAAGCAACACTTCATAGGATTAAACAGACCCTTCTTGATATAGTCAAGGCAACAGAACTGGCGGAAGGTAATGGCAACGACAGTCAAAAAATATTGAACAGAGGGGAGGAGATGAGAATGTAATGTACTGAGCACTCCGCCTGTGTCTCTTTTATTGGCGTTTTCATGAAGAGTCATCGGTCACAATGCAACTCGGACAATACGTCCCTTGAGATTGGATAGTCACTACTGAACAGATAGGCTTATACATTGACAAAGAAAAGGTCGCCTAGCGAAGCGTCTGATTGTCAGCAATTTTTAGTCACGAAGGGTCACGAATTTTAAACCCCAAAATATAGTGACTTTTTGGCAAGCCCAAATAAATATTATTTTCATATAACAAAAATAATATTTCGAGTGAGTAAAAATATTTTACAAAAAGTGTCGGTACCACGTATTTATTCACGCGTAAGGGGGAATCGCCAAATTTCAACTATGTTTGCCTTCCGGTGGCCCGTTGTTGTGCGCGCGAGCCCACCATTCCTCTAAGCCTCTTTACAAGCCTAAGATAATATAGTGATATATATAGGCTAGTCACCCCTTATTCCTAAGCAATATGGGACTAGCTTCTTTGACACACCCACTCAAACACTTATATTTTACAACAATCCCCCACATGTGTCAAAGAAACCCGCTGTGTTACCCACAGGATATAATCATTGTATCTAGTGGTCCGATGGACTATGAACTAGACCTAGACCAATAACACATAATACACACAGATGTCAATGGTCCTATGGACTATGAACTCACATTTCTTTGGTGCATATCAGAGGCATTAAGAGTCAGATTATATCCTAACATTTTGCTGTTAACAACGGTTTTGCCCGTTATGTCGGCCATGCGCGTGCCTGGTGCGTAATGAATGCTCTAGAGATTTTGCCATGATCTCATAGGAGCGGCCACACTCCACATTCATAGAGGTGATTTCATATAAGTGTATCTGCACTATGCACATTGTCTTGTTGGACTATGAAATCATTAAAAGCTTTGCTCAACCTACAATAATGCAGTCTAGCACATTCAAAATGTCATAGGAAGGGATATAAAATATTTGTGCTAGTCAGAACTGACGAACGACTTGTTCTTACCCAATGAACTTTCTTTATGGGATCACCAATCACAAAGGATGGTTGTCATCGCTGTCAATTAGTAGTCGGCTTTAGTCCTATTCCTTTTGATGTTTCAACAATCATTTTCCTACCAAGAGATTTTGCTAACAGATCTGCCAAATTCATTTCTGACTTTACATAATTGATTGAGATAACACCATCATTTAGCAGCTACCTTATAATATTATGTCTCAATCGTATATGTCTACTCTTACCATTAAAGGTTTTATTCTTAGCTGTGGCTATCGCTGCTTTATTGTCACAGTGTAACAACACTGATGGTGTTGGTTTGTCAGCTAGTGGGATATTTGCTAAGAAGTTTTTCAACCACTCAGCCTTAGTACCAACCAACTCCATAGCAACAAACTCAGAGTCCATAGAGGACGGTGTTATAATGTTTTGCTTGACTTATTTCCATGTGACTGCACTGCCACCAAGAATAAAGACATAGCCACTAGTGGATTTTGTTCATCTGAATCTGAGATCCAGTTAGCATCACTGTACCCTTCTAATCAGTGGGAAATCCATTATATTGTATACCATAGTTCATGGTACCTCTCAAGTATCGTAATAATCTTATGAGAGCCTCCCAATGCTTATTACCTGGGCAATGAGTATACCTGCTCAATCCACACACATCATATGCTATGTCAGGCCTAGTATAATTCATTAAATGCAACAAACTCCCAATGATTTGTGCATATTTAGATTAAGCTATTGGATCTCCTTCATGTTTTTCCAAATGTATACTACCATCATAAGGAGTACTCAAAGGCACTTCATCAAATTGTTCAAACCTTCTCAACATAATGTTCTTGAGAAAGTTGAATATCATATTCATTCCTTATGATTTTTACACCAAAGATTACCTTTGCTTCTTCAAAATCTTTCATATCAAAGTTTGAAGCAAGGAAACTTTTTGTTTCAAGCACAACCTTTAAACTAGTACCAAAGACAAGCATATCATCCACATATAAGCAAATAATCACACAATCATTATTTACAACTTTTATATAAACACATTTTTCTACTTCAATAGTAGAGAAACCACCACTTATTAAAACTTGATCTAATTTCTCATGCCACTATTTGGGTGCTTGCTTTAAGCCATATAATGCCTTATTTAATTTGCAAACTTTGTTTTCTTGCCCAGGAACAATGCATCCTTCAGGTTGAACCATATACATTTCCTCTTCTAAATCACTATTTAAAAACGCCATTTTAACATCAATTTGATGAATAACAAGATTATGAATTGATGCCAAGGCAATTAAAACTCTAATAGATGAAATTCTTGTTAAAAGCGAGAAAGTGTCAAAATAATCAATATTTTCTTTCTGGGTAAAGCCTTTGGCAACTAATCTAACTTTATATTTGTCTATAGACCCATCAGAAAAGTATTTTTTCCTAAACACCTATTTACAACCGATAGGCTTTGCTCCTATAGGTAAATCTATTAAAACCCAAGTTTTGTTTTGATTCAAAGAATTTATCTCAACTTTAATAGCTTTCTTCCAAGAATTTGCATCCAAAGAGGAAACAGCTTCACAATAATTCCTAGGTTCATTTTTTGCTAGATATGTGTAAAAATCATCTCCAAAATATGTTTCTTTTCTTTGTCTTTTACTTTTTCGTAAATTTTCAACTAAATCATTATTTGAATTTTGTTCAAACAAATTTTCAACTCTTCTAGAAATTTGCTCTATTTTTAAAGGAAAAATATTCTCAAAGAATTCTGAATCTTTTGTTTCAATAATTGTATTATGCTAAAAAATATCACTTTTCAAAACTAGAAAACAATAAGCAGCACTTTGTAAAGCATAACCAATAAACATGCAACCGACAGTTTTTGAACCAATCCTTTTCCGTTTGGGATCAGGTAAAAAAACTTTTGCAAGACACCCCCACACTTTTAAATATTTCAAGTTAGGTGTATATCCTTTCCATAACTCATAAGGTGTTTTCTTGGTTTTCTTATGAGGTATTTTGTTTTGTAGAAAACAACCAGTTAATAAGGCTTCTCCCCATAAATTATCACGTGCACCAGAACTTACAAATAAGGTATTCATCATTTCTTTCAAAGTTCTATTTTTCCTTTTTGCTATCCCATTAGACTTAGGTGAATATGGAGGAGTTATTTCATGAATTATGCCTTCTTTCTCACAAAAATCATTTAATGGTAAATATTCTCCTCCTCTATAAGACCTAATTCTTTTGATTTTTCTATCTAACTGATTTTCTACCTCTGCCTTGTACAAAATAAATTTTCCAAAAGCTTCATCGTTGTTCCTTAATAGGTATACTTTAGTATATCTAGAAAATTCATCAATAAACGTTATATAATATCTTTTTCCACCTCTAGTCTCAATTTTTTTAAATCTCCTAAATAAGTATGAATTAGTGATAATAACTCACTATCCCTTTGTATGGGGAAATGAGTTCTTTTAGATAATTTAGTTTATGCACAAATTTCATATTTATTAACATTATTTATATTAATTCCAGAAACTATACCAAGATTTTGCAATCACTTTATATAAGATCTATGTATATGTCCTAGTCTAGCATGCCATAAATCAAAGGAATCAATCATATAAGCAGAAGAGGATGCATTATTATTATTTTCATCAACACTCGGTACAAAAAGACCCTGATTACAGTAACCCTTTCCTATCATAACATATTTCTTTGTGATCATGATCTTATCAGATTCAAATGACACCTTAACCCCAAATTTTCCTAATAGAGCCACATATATTAAATTTGCTCTAAGTTTAAACACATACAAAACATAATTCAGTGCTAATGTCTTCCCAGATGTGAGTTTTAGCACCACTTTTCCTTTCCCTTGAACTTTTGCAGTTCATGAATTAGCCAAATAAATGTGGTCTTCTCCTTCTTTAAAGGAGGCAAACATGTCCCTATTTACACATATATGCTTAGTGGCACAAGAGTCTACCACCCACTTCTTCACATCAGAGACCAATAAGGCTTGAGAGACTACTGCAACAATAACTTCATCATCTATGTTTTCATCTCCTTCAACCATATTTACTTTTGGCTTTGGAGGATTTTCGTCTCTTTTACGGTTTTCAATTTTTACCTTTTTCCTATATTGTGCAGCAAAATGACCTGGATTTCCACATAAATAACAATTTCCTTTCTTCTTGAAATTAGGGTTAGAATCATTGGGTTTGTAATTAGACTTCTTTTTGTGCTGATGTTTAGAACCATACCTCTTGTCGTGCGGCTTTCCTTCTACTAAGTTTGCTTTTGCAGTCATTTGCCTTCCCTTTGCTGGTTGGATCACTTTTCTATTGGTGTCTTCAATGATAATATGCGTAATCAAATCCGACAACGACAACTGCTTCTGCTTGTGCTTTAATTGTTGTTTGTAATCATTCTACGTTTCTAGTAACTTTTCAATTAAGACTCTCACTACAAGCTCATATGGCAGATTGATCTTTTCAGCCTGGAGTTCTTCAAGCAATTTATGATACTCATTGATTTGTAGTTTGATGTCTTTATCCTCGACCATTTCCCATTTGGAGAAATTCCCCACAAAGAACTTTTGTTTCCCAGCATCCTCGGCAGTATATTTCAAGACAAGTGATTCCCAACTCTTTTGTGCCTCCTTGTAGACACAGTAAACATCGAACAGATCATTAGAGAGAGTACTTATAAGGGTATGCCTACAAACCTTATTTGCGTATGTCCAAGAATCCTTCACGGCTTAGTCAGAATCTAATGAAGGTTCTGGTTGATCTAGAGTAGCAGCCACCCCATGCATATCGAGAATAGAATAAACACGTTCTTGCCAACGCCTGAAATTTTTCCCGTAAAAACATCAATCTTGGAGGTGTTGGGAAAAGGCCTCGGGAGTGGCATGGCAAAAGGCACTGTTGTTGCAGTGGAGTGATCCTCGAGAACTGTTGCACCATGATGAGTCTCAGGAATGTTGTTATCAACATTGTTCTCCATATCAATAATAACTCTATAGATTGCAAACGATCACGAACAACTAGACGAACAGACGAACAAACGAATAGCGGAAATCACGAGAAACCTAGAAGGATCGAAACAAATTATCTGAGTCGCGTCCGAGGACACTATCCTATAGAGTTACTCTGCGACCAACGGCAAAGAGGAAGCGACACTCCCCAGGATAAAACAGAACCTTCTTGATATAATCAAGGCAACAAAGCTGGCGGAAGGTAATGGCAACAACAGTCAGAAAATATTGAACAGAGGAGAGGAGATGAGAATGTAATGTACTGAGCACCCCGCCTGTGTCTCTTTTATGGGCGTTTTCATGAAGAGTCATCTGTCACAATGCAACTCGGACAATACGTCCCTTGAGATCGGATAGTCACCACCGAACAGACAGGCCTGTACGTTGACAACGGAAATAAATATTATTTTCAGATAACAAAAATAATATTTCCGGTGAGTAAAAATATTTTACAAAAAGTGCCGGTACTACATATTTATTCAAGTGTAGGGAGGCATTACCAGATTTCAACTACATTTGCTTTCCAGTGGCCTATTATTGTGCGCACAAGCCCACCGCTCCTCTAGGCCTCTTTACAAGCCCAAAATAATATAGTGATATATATAGGCTACTGACCACTTATTCCCAAGCAATGTAGGACTAGCTTCTTTGACACACCCATTCAAACACTTCTATGTTACAACACAGTGTTGTTGCAGAGACAATCAAATCGAACCAAGAATTTAGGATGCTCTGATTTTCTGCGCATTGTATGATTGTTGCCTCAGTTAACAGTGGCTCTTGTGAACGCATATCGAACCAAATATCTGGAAAGTTTGAGAATTATGAAACCGTTACAACTTATTTGCCTTACATTTTACTTTTATTTTGAGCTTCTTTTGCATTTTCGAGCAAGCACCTCAGGTTTTATGAACAGAAAAGTCTGTCACTTGTTTATCAATGGATATCAATATGGACTTGTGAGCAAGAATTTCCGATTTGTGCTGGTTGGAATCATGTTTATCGAATAAAAGGAAACAAAATTGAATTCCATTTATAACCAAATATTTTTAAGGGTATTTCTTTCCACTGGACTGGCGGCATTAGAGTAGGACAAAGAACAATTGTGAGTTCAAATTACACCAATACGTAAACCTTGTTAGTGGGCAATCAAGGGTGACCTGTAAATACCCCTGTAAGAGCCCAAAGGCATGCAATGATCTAAATGAGCCCTGGTATCCAAATCACCTAAACTTACACCAAATATATATATATATATATATATCCTGCAAATTTGATGTGTCCGAGGTTGAATCTTTCTGTACAATTTCCACCAACTTTCTGTACAGTTTTGATGTGTACGAGGTTGAATCTTTCTCCATTGCTGAACTCACCAAGTTTCTAGTTTTAGGGTTCTGACTTTATTCTCTTGAGAAAAAGCACCGTATGTTTGTTCTCTTTCTTTTATATATATGTAAGGATTTTGTTCAACACACACAAGACATGTTAGGTTCATAGGAGTATGATCCCAACAAAACAATGAAGTTAATTCTGAGGAAGATATAGATGAAACTTTGTTATATCCTTTATAGGGGAACTCTGTTCCTACTCAAACAGCACCCAAAAACGCAAAATAAAAATAAAAATAAAAATGAAACCTTGCCTCTCTTGCTATTCATCGATTTCATCATTGAAACAATAATAAATTAATCAAAAGCAGCCGTCCTTAGTGAACAGCTAATATAGTATCAATAATAAATTAGATTCCGTCGTGCTTATACTCTCGACCCTACAAATCTTTTTTTTTTGTTCTGCAGGAAGACGATAATGAAACTCTTGGATAGCTCAAACTTAATCTCCTGGCTATGCTGAAGCGAGTGGTTCATTTGTTAGGCCTGGTACAGCATCAGAGTGATAAAGAATCGAGAAGGAAGAAGCAAGTTAGCTTGCAATATGAGAACATTTTTGTGATGATAGTTCATGAGGGAGGCCAAAAGGAGCTGTATGAGCATGCAATTCCTGCATCAAAGTTGATGGAGAAATACCCCGGCATGTGCGTGGCCTCACCGGAAGTGTTCAGAGATCCACACAAGTCAGTTCTATGGCCAGAGGAGATTCTAATGCCTGGTCACAAGTATATTATAATCTCATGCAAATCTGTGGAAAAGCTCAAGAGTAAATATCCAGAGGAAGACAGAACTGTACTGCAAACAAAGGTAGCTAAAGAAGAAGACGATGATGGCGAAGAGAATAAGGGGAAAATGGAAGTGAGGCCAGAGATTTTTGAGGTAAACAAGAGTGTGTTTTGTTCTGTGAAGGAAGAAAAGAACATGACACATCCTAGAAGGAAAGGGATAAGAGGGAAGAAGAAGCCTTTTGTGCCTCCTCTTCCAAAGGCTAAACCATTTCGGAGTTTGGGATGGCAACCCGGCCTCTCTCCGGTGCAAGAGCTCTCAGTTTGATTTTCTTTTTTCTGATACAGAGCTCCAACTTGTCTCTAGGAACATGAAGATTTAGTGCTTTTATTGGGTGCAACACTTTAGCAGAGAATGAGTTGTTCATTTATCGCTTTCTTCATTATTTACCTGTGCAGAATTGCGCTTGTGCAATAAGAATTGCGATGTTTCACATGCTTTTCTGAATCATGTTTCATATAATTTAAGAGACAATTAATCTTTTGGTCCCTATAGGTTTAACTTGATTGTAATAATACTTTAATTTGATATAACTCAGTCCCTATAGTTTTAACCATTTTATAATTTAATTTTTTAAACTAAATTATAAAATAGTTAAAACTATAGAAAATTAAATTATAAAATAGTTAAAACTATAGAAACTGAATTACCTCGAAGCTGAGTTCAAGGACTGAGTTACAATTGACTCAAAACTTTGGGAATTGAGTTACGTGAGTTACGAAAAAGTACAAATAATAAGGATGACGATCAATTTTTGCTGTCATTTATTCACATTAAGTAGAGCTGTTGCACAAATGATGCAAGCAAACCTTATTTCCATTCAGAATGGTTGTCCTTTCAATCCCCTATTCCATTGATGTTTAAAGACGTGCGATTTTAACCAAGGAACAAAAAAAAAAAGGATAAAATCAAGACACTCTACAACGAGGCTTAGTGTTTTACATGATGATGATCTGGACATAGAGCTTCACCAGTAGAGAAGACAAGACTCTCTCTCAATTAAGCCTCCTCGATACGAACTAGAGTACCTATGCTTTAACAAGAAGCATCCTCTTGTCATTGTGTCTTTGGATCTCTCTGCCAAAAGAATCCAGAGGCGGAAAAGACAACGTTGGTGGTTGTAAAGAGCTCAAAAAACATGAGACAAAACCTTGGTCAAGATCCAAGTGTACAACACAGATAGAGTTGCACCAACAGGAATAGTGACTGCCCATGAAGCCACAATCTCCCTCACAGTTTCTGCTCTCACACTGTTAAGTCCTCTCGCGAATCCGACGCCCATGACTGCTCCAACAAGAGTGTGAGTTGCTGATATGGGTAGGCCAAGCTTTGAAGCAAAAAGAACCACTGATGCTGCAGCAAATTCAGCAGCAAAGCCTCTTGTTGGTGTCAGCTCTGTTATTTTCTTCCCAATTGTTGCTATGACTCTATAACCCCACATGGCAAGCCCAGCAACGATACCGAATCCGCCCCAGATGAGAATATCAGTGGGGATCACGATCTCAGCTCCTCTGGCTCCGCCGTGGAGGATGGCCAATGCGCCGGCCAAGGGGCCTATGGCGTTGGACACGTCGTTTCCACCATGAGCAAATGACATGAAGCATGCAGAGAGGACTTGCATGTAGCCGAAGACTCCGTAAACTATTTCGAGCTGAGTGCCCTTAGGACCTGCAAAGTCAGAGAGGAAGCCTATGTTTTTGTGGGCAGTGTCCTCCTTTGGTTCAGGTTGTGGAGAGGGAAGAGGAGAAGTAGGCTTGAGAAGAAGATGACCAAGCTGTTTTCTTATTATTCTGTCCACAATAAAAGCACCACAGGTTCCACAGCCTAAAGCCTGGCCTAAAGCCACAAGGAAGACCTTGCTGAGTGGGAAGGCTGCGAAAGAAATGCCGGTGACTCCGAGAAATACGGCGATTGGCGCTGCTGCAGCTGCTGCCTGTCCTGGATTTGGTGCGCTATACACAAACTGGATGATCAAAATAGATCAGGCTATGCAGTTTAGTTCTTCAAAAGCAGCTTAGTTGAACAAAAGGGTTAAACTCACTCTTCATACCATGTATGAAACTATAAGGACTGACGTCTTGCGAAACAAGGAAAAATGAAACATATGACCAAAACCAAAACTCAGTTAAAAAGTAGAGGAACCTGGAGCGAGTTTAAGGCTACTAGGTTTGAATATGTGGATATAGAGAAGAAGGAACATACCCTACGAATGCATTTGTAGACAAGAAATGAGGCAGCTGCTCCCATTAAGGGCGAGATGACCCATGAAGAAATGACCCTTGCCAGTGAACCCCAGAAAACGGCTCCGCCTCCGCCGTAGGCCAGACCGAATCCTACCATTGCTCCTACTATACAATGTGTAGTAGACACTGGCCATCCATAGTATGATGCAACCTGCGTCCACACAAATAGTACATCTCATATGTTACTCCTTATTGGTTGCTTCCATATCAGTCCCATGATACTCTTGTAACAATGGTAAGAATGTGTATTCCTAGAAGTTGTTTCAAGATACGTTCATTAATTCTAGTTTCTAGATGCTATGTTCAATTTACAGAGGCACATTAATGGAGATCAAATTAACCAAGGGGGAAGAAAGGGCTTTTGAGAAACTCTCTTTCTATGCTTGCAACAATAATTAGCGGTCTCATATGAACTCGCTTCCCGGTGTCTTCTAACACATACATCAATCAAGTAAGAGATTAGAAAGACAAAAAACGAATTTAATATCTACAGAAGATTTGCTTGCATTGTATCTTCCATATCACTTTTACCCCTCCTTCCAACTCTTCTGATCACCCTACACAACTATAGAATAAATAAGTTCCAAAATAGCAGTATACAAATAATCAATTTCTCTCTTTTCGAACCCCAAAAAAAAAAGTGCCCGCTTTGGTCCAATACATAGGAGTTAGATAATTAATTTATAAAAATTAAGAAAATTAGTTAACTTAATTATATATAAAAAATATATTGATTCCTAAAATACCCCTTTAATCATTTGCATTGGATGTTACTTCTTTAATGAAAAATCACCACAAAATGTACCATCAATTCATTTAATATGCATTGCTAAGTAATTTAATGAAGTGAGATGTCTCAGTTTGAGTACCTGAAGCCAGGTACCGGCAGCAGCAAGCGAAGAGAGCAATCCAGCAAAAAGCAGAGTATCCTTCCCCTGAAACACATTAGCCACCAGAATTCCATTCTGCATTGTGCTGGTCACGTGCGTCCCCATCAACAACGCCCCTGAAAACTCCAGCACCCCCGCCGTCACCACCGCCTGTCGGAGACTCAATGCCCCGGACCCCACCGAAGTCCCCATCGCATTCGCCACATCATTCGCCCCAATATTCCAAGCCATATAAAACCCAAACAGAAGCGTCGCGTACGATAAAACCTTCGTCTTCAATGCCAACCCCTGTCTTAAAGAGTTCATCAAGAAAGGAAAAGTAAGAGCAGCGAACACTATACATATCGAAATCGCGGAACCGGTCGCCGACGATATGTGAAATGCTTGGGCCATTCCCGCCGACTCATTTTCCTCCTCGCCGGCCTTCGCTCTCCGCCGATGAGCTTCGTGCCGCTCCTCACCTCCGGCATCGGCGAAAGATGATAGAGAAGCAAATGGGCGCGTGAGTTTGGAGCTGCTTAGCGTTCTGAGAACGGAAAAAGAAGCCTTTTTTGGCGGTGATAATTCATAACTCGGCTTCACATGGTAAGGGGAAGGAGAAGAATTGTTTCTGGGAAGATACAAGTGAGAATTTCGTATAAGGAATCTATCAGGAGAAGGAGTAGAAGTGTGTTTGATTGAAGAGAAGCGAGCAGAGGGATTCATCGCTCAAGAAATGAAAAGGTAAGAGGGAACAGCAAGAGAGGGATGATTAATCAGGAAGAAGAATCTGGTGCGCCATGGAGAGAGTAGTAGGCGGTGAAGAAGAAGACAGAGGAATGTGAGAGAGATCATCGTGTCTTCTTTATATTTGTGAGAGTCATGAAAGGAATTGAGGTGTGCTTTTTCTTCACTTGATCCAAACGAGTGGTGGTCATAGGTGCTGGAGGGAGTGTTCTATTTCACCCGACACTTATCCACCACAACCACATTGCTTGTTATTTAGTTTTAAACTAGTACTCCCTCCCATTTTTATTTATAAGTAATTTTTTTCATAATACTGATATTTTTTATAAGTGATTTTTATTTTTTATCTGAAAATATAAATTTTATTTTTTTATTTTATTCTTATTAAATACTCATTTTCTCTCGTATTTTATATTTATTATCTTTTATATTATTTATCTATTCCTTCATATACTCTTTTCATAAATAGATGCATATATAAAGAAAAATATGATATTTTTTAGACACTAATTATTTTTAATTATCAATTTTACATAATTAAAAAAATTATTTATAAATAGAACTGAAGGATGTAATATTTTATCACAAAGGTCCAAAAAACTAATCCCTCTGGTTCTAATTATAAGATAAAGTTGACTTTTTTTGGAGAAATTAAGTAAACCAATTAAATTTCTTTAGAGTGTTTATATTTTTAGTATCCTTAGATTATATATTAGTTTATCAGTCAAATTAATTAGTTTGGAGAAAAAAATAAAAGTAAAAATACTCTAAAGTAATTTAATTAGCTTCCTTAATTTCTCTAAAAAAATTAATTTTATCTTATAATCAGAATCGGAGGGAGTAATATTTTATGAGTTTGTCCTCGAGCAAGTGTTGATGGCACGAGGCACGTGTAGAAATCAGGTTTTTTTTAAAAAAATACCCACGAGTCCCGGACCAAAACATTAAAGAAAAGGTCTTGTGCTTCAAATCCAAACAAAATTCTAGTCCAGTAGTAGAGTAACAATAACAGAACGAGAACATAGGCTAAATCTTTACCTCTTTGACTGTTGGGCTGATTATATAGTAATAGGCCTCTTGGGAATTATTGTTGGACATGATAGTAATGTTTAAGGCCAAACAGCGATGTTGGCCCACAATTTTTGTAAGATACTATTTGGGTTCCAGTCTTGAGAAATTTTGGGCCAGTGTATTATGCTAAAAAGCTGAAGATTGGGTCCAGACTATTGTTGTCTGTAGAGATCACATCAAGAGACTTATAGGTGGTTTCATAAAATAGGGAAACACGTAAATTGTCTTTATTTTCGGAATGAAAAGGGGTACAAGAAAAACAAGCCGGGACTAGCTAGCTAAAGAAAACTTATAACTGATATCTTCTTAAAGAATTGCTCTATATTCCTCTGGAGGAACATTTATAATGACAACCTCAATATTCATTTGATAACCTTGACGAGCCACATAATTCGTATACTGATTGACTTCTCTTGACATGAGATCAAAAGTAACAATCCAATCATGCATAAAGAAAATGATGAATTTGTCTAACACGGGCGTTGAGAGGGTGATTTTGCGATAGGTCACTATTGATTAGCTGCAAGACTTCTGTAGAGTCATTAAAGGCGACAATCATGTGGTAACTGTAATTCCACCTTATCCCCATAATCTCCGTAGTAGTAGGATGAGTGCAACCTTTTTGTTTTTTTAAATGAAACTAAGAATCCAAGACATGTAAATTTTCTTGTTGAGGTCCAAATGCAAAAGGACAAAGAAGCTTTCTTCAAAGAGTGGAATCAGTAATAGAATGTGAATGGTTCTTCTTTTATGTGCATCTACCTAGCAAGGGAGAGATGAAGAGGAAGTTACGTGGAGGGATGTGATTGGAGGACAAGCATGCCTACCAAATCAGGTCATGTAAGCTTTTTTTGTTGGTGAAGAATATATGGTTTGGTTCATGGTAACTGATATTCTCCTCATAGGGTTGGTGTCCGTTCAGACTTCAAAGTGTGCTTCACTTGAGGCATATACTTGCATGCCAAGTTGTAATATCCCCCTCAACTGTCACCTACCTATTCCGATTCCCCCGTCACTTTATCTTTTTGGAGATTTTAGTGATTATTTGATATTTACCCTTTCCGTTTCATGTACATGGTTGTTATTTGAGAGGGTGGGGACTAGGATGTATTGAGGACCCCACCCTGGCTTTGGATGGCTAAGGTTAGCTTCCCAGGTCCCATAATGGATTTGGATGGATGGATCAGATCCAAAGCAGAGGCCCCAAGCAACCTCAATTAGTTGAGTGCCGTGGGTCCCGCATTACATTAGCTTCCTTTGCTTCCGGTTAGGGGTGGAAATAGGTTAGGTTAGATTAGGCTTTGACTAAATAAACCTGAGCCTGCAATAGAGATTCAAAACCTGGGTCTGGGCTTGAGCCTGTATGTAGGTTTTTTTTAGGTCTGAGCTTGGGCTTTCAAAAGGCTTTATAAGGCCTGAAGCCTGTTTAAAGGTTTACTTAAATAATGTAGGCTTTTAAATAGCCTTTAAAGTCTATACATCCAAATTCATATATAACCCTTCACAATTATATACAATCTTACATTATGTTTTAAAATCCTAATATCCATTCTCATAGTAATATTAGAGTTTAGTAAGAAAAAGAAAAGAATGTTTAGTGAGCAGTGACAACAATTGTCCGAATAAATAGGAATAAAAAAAACTAATCATCTGTTGACTAATGAGATATATTTTCTAAAATTAACTAAACATAACAAATAACATGTTAAACCAGATTTTACCTTTTTTACCTTTCCCACGTAAATTGAGACAAACTCCTCTTACTCAGATTATAATATTTCATTTGACACTAAAATAAACTTATAACAATTATTATACTTTAGTGGAGGCGCAAATTAAGGGAGAGTGAGTGAGTTAGTGTTGCCATCTCGAGCAATCGAAGAGAAGAAAGGTAAGGGTAAATGATTTATGCAAAAGTAATGATTGAGTATAATGATGATGAGATGTGAAACTTAAAATTAAAGTTAAGTTGGTAAATTCATAAAATGATTTAGATTATATTATATATGCTTATGTAATAATATAAATTAACCAAAGTAGGTTTGTAGGCTAGGCCTTATAAAAATAAGCATGGTCTATTTATCTAAATAAGCCTAACAATATGTCTGAACTTGAGATTGACCTATTTACTAAATAGGCTAGGTTAGGTTTTATGTAGGGTAAGCCGTAGGCCCCTGTCAGGGGCCTGGCCTATTTCTATCTCTACTCCCGGTTGCAGACTTACAGCTCACTCCTCCTCTCTTTTTAATTTTTTATAAAATTTTAAAATTTAAATTGTCCTGATTGTTTTTATAAGAATTTAATAAGAATTGTTATAACATTTAATGATTTTTTTTTAATTTCTTTGTCTCACGTTAATTATATATATCTATATATATTGTATTAACTAAAATGTTAATAATACTTATATTTATTTCATTTCTTTCTCTTATTTACCCTCTTATAAATAAAGACATATTTAAAAAAAAATATTTTAAAACATATTTATTTTTTTAATTAATTTTAATCACTTTTTAAAAATATAGTTATTAAACTTTTATAAATAGGATGAGAGTGAATATCATTCATTGGGATTTTTTTTTTATTTTCTTTAAAAAATTATTAGTGTCAACTACAGCACAGGAAGTCAGGAACCTATGATGGGAAGGTAACTATAGAATTGCCTCTACAATTTGGCAATAAGTTATGTTTGGATTACATTTTTTTTAATAATTTTTATGGTTTATAAAATAAATATATTAAAAAAATTTTATCTTAAATTACACAAACCATAATTTAAAACTATGATTTTCATGCTTGCAAAACACACATACGCGTAGTAAAGAACGAGGTGGGGTTGAGATTTGAGAAGTACTGAGCACAAAACGACAAGCCGTCCCATCGCCCCTTCTTTAGAATTCAAGACTCAGACTTCGGTTGAGAAGCGTGCACGACGCGCAAGAATCTAGTTGACCGCCGTTTCATGTGCAGCCAAACTTCATAACATAGCCGACCGGGGCCCCTCCTATCCAAAAATACATCAATCTCAACATAAAATACTTTTTCGTTATTTAATATAAAATATATTTATGAAATTATTTTTAATTTTAAATATAAGAAATAATGTTTATATTTATTAATTTTTTTTAATTCATTTCTGTTAATACTCCCTTAATAATAATTAAGGAGGATAAGAGATATAGAAATTAAAAAAATGATTAACATATTTAAAAAAATATCATATTAACTAATTTTCTTAATCTAATTAAATTAGACATGTATATCTCATATTAAAGATATGAGGGAATATAATCATAATAATAAATTTTAGTATTATATATTACACTCCATACAAATATAAATTATTAGTTGGGGTTTTGAAGCCTAACTTACACCAAACACCTACCTTAGGCATTTTTAAGTGTGAATTTCAAATCTCTCTATGAGAGTGTAATGGGTGCGTGGGTTATGGGAAAAAAAAAATTATCTATTAATATTATTGCAACTTATCCTGTAACAAAAAAATATGATTGTCACTTATCTTAAATTTAGCCTAATTTATAATAACATGTACCTATATTTTAAAACAAGCTCGTCATTTTATATTTTTATTTAAAAGAGCGTGGATTTAAAACTTAAAATTATATGCCTTCCTTCTGCGTATTAAAAAGTTTTTGTGCCACTAAAGGATCATTCATCTTGTCAATTTTTTTTTTTTTTTTTGGGGTAAGGATCATTATCTCATACTAGCCATTATTTGGAGCTAACCATTCATTCCCCATAATATGGGCATCTCTAAATCAAAACCGAAGGTTTTCTTAACCTTTGACCCTAAACAACTGAAAATGGACATGATATAAAGAGTGAGAGCACCTATCAAAATTCATTATGTCCTAAATATTAAGTCCTAACTAATTTGTATGTACAAATAAAAGCAGTTAAAAAGTATTAGATTTTGTCATAAAACTCTCTCATTACTCTTATTAAATATGAGTATATATGAAACAGAAAAGTAGAGAAAAAGAGCAATCTGTTATGAATATTAAATATGTGGATGTCCATTGACTCATATTACTCTTCCAGTCAACTTGACATAAAGATGACTTGACACAAAAATTACTTGACACAAAGCAAAAGCAAAAGAAGACAAGGATATAAAGACAGCAAAAGAAGACAAGGATATAAAGACAATATAAAGTAACTATGGTCATTTACATATAACCATGGTAATACAACCAGGGTTAGATTTCTGCCTCTATATAAAGGGCTGTAATCGATTGTTTCAATTGAACTGAATGAGAACTTCTCTCTAACATCTCTCTAGAAATTCTATCAATTTTCTCTGAATCCTATCAATCTTCTCTCTTACTTTTATAACACGTTATCAGCACGAAGCTCTAATAGAAGGTATGATCTTCTTATGGTTTCTTTAATGATTATATATATCCTGTTTTATTTATAGATCTGGGATAATCTGAGCCACTATATGGAATTAGAGAGATACTTTTACCGATTGTTATATAACATCGGGTTCCATGGTTAAGATTGGAGGTCGTTATTGTTTTATATACAAGTTCTTTTATATTATTATTATTATTGTTATTGTTATTATGGCCAGAAGCCATAAACACATATGATTCTTGAAATTATGACCAAAATTCATAATGTTTTAATTTCTTATAATATGGCCAGAAGCCATATCCATTCTTATTATATAGCCAGAAGCTATATACATTTTTCATCTTATTATATAGCCAGAAGCTATATATATTTTATCTTATTATATGGCCAGAAGCTATATATATTTTTATCTTTTATCTTATTGTATGACCAGAAGTCATGTACAACTTTTATCCTGAAGATAATAATTAATTCCTCATCTTGAGATTAAATGGCCCGAAGCCATACATGGCCTGAAGTCATGAAATTAAATGGCCCGAAGCCATACATGTTTTAATTTTATTATCTTACCTTATGAATAATTATCTTTATGAATTTACAGTTATTCTATTTACAGTTATTATATTGCATATTTACATTTTCATATTTTAATTATTTTCATTTATTTCTTTAATTAGTTTGAACAATGGCAAACCTGGCAAAACTTGAAATTGTGGCTCTTGATATTACCGGAAAGAATTATTTATCTTGGAAATTGGATGCGGAAATTCACCTAAATGCCAAAAGTCTGGAAGACACGATTAAAGAAGGGAATGAGGCATCCAATAAAGATAAAGCTAGATCCATGATTTTTCTTCGCCACCACTTACATGAAGATTTAAAAACTGAATATTTGACAGTGATGGACCCACTTGTCCTTTGGAACAATTTGAAAGAAAGATATGATCACCAGAAGATGGTCATTCTTCCAAAAGCTCATTTTGATTGGATGCATTTACGCTTACAAGATTTTAAATCTATAAGTGAATATAACTCAGCTATGTTCAGAATTACTTCAAAATTGAAATTATGTGGAGAAAATGTTACTGATGATGATATGTTAGAAAAGACATTCTCCACATTTCATGCTTCCAATTTGCTCCTGCAGCAGCAATATCGTGAAAAAGGTTTCAAGAAATATTCTGAGTTAATTTCTTGTCTCCTTGTGGCTGAACAAAATAACGAGCTTTTGTTGAAAAATCATGAATCCCGTCCAACAGGCTCAACTCCATTCCCTGAAGTGAATGTAGTAACAAATGAATTTTATTGTGGCCGTGGCCGTGGACGTGGACAAGGACGTGGACGTGGGCGTGGCTACAGCCGTGGGCGTGGTCGATATCATGGAGGTTCAAATTCCTACCAGAAGTGGGAAAAGACTGATAAGAACCAAAAAGGTTTGAAAAATCATGAATCCCGTCCAACAGGCTCAACTCCATTCCCTGAAGTGAATGTAGTAACAAATGAATTTTATTGTGGCCATGGCCGTGGCCGTGGACGTGGACAAGGACGTGGACGTGGGCGTGGCTACAGCCGTGGGCGTGGTCGTGGTCGATATCATGGAGGTTCAAATTCCTACCAGAAGTGGGAAAAGACTGATAAGAACCAAAAAGGGGAAAACAGTAGGCATAATAAATATGCTGATAATCCATGCTATCGATGTGGTGGAAAGGGCCATTGGTCTCGTACCTGTCGTACACCAAGGCACCTAGTTGATCTTTACCAAGAATCAATTAAAAATATTGGTAAAAGATCAAATGTTGAAGTTAATCATGTTGATCAGGGCGAGAATTCTGAGTATGGCGATATAGATAATAACTATTTGGATGTTGCAGATTTCTTAATATAATTTAAACTGTTATATTTTATTTAAAGTTGTTTCTATCATATGTATTAATTTTATTTATGTTTTTATGAAGAATGAATTCTATTGGCATCAATCCTGAAGATTTATGTCTCGTTGATAGTGCAACAACCCACACCATACTCAGACATGATAAATATTTTTCTTCCTTGGTAATGCGAGAAGCCAATGTTCAGACTATATCTGGTAGTATAAATTTAATTGAAGGCTCCGGAAGAGCTAATATTTTGTTACCTGAAGGAACAAAATTATGCATTGATAATGCATTTTATTCTACCAAGTCTAAAAGAAACTTACTGAGTTTCAAAGATATCCGTAGAAATGAATATCATTTAGAAACAACAACCAAAGATAATAAGGAATATCTTGTCATTACAAATATAATTGCTGGTAGAAAATGCATATTAGAAAGTTTTCCTATTTTTTCTTCTGGTATGTATTACACATGTATAAACACAATTGAAACACATACTATTGTGAACCAGAAGTTCAATAATGCAGACCAGAAGTTTGCCAATACAAACCAGCAGTTTGATAATGTAAACCAGAAGTTTACTAATGAATTTAATGTTTGGCATGACCGGTTAGGCCATCCCGGTTCAATAATGATGCGACAAATAATTGGGAATTCATGTGGACATACCCTGAAGTGTAAACAAATACCACAATCCCATGATTTCTCATGTGCTGCATGTTCCAAGGGAAAATTAATTATTCGCCCCTCACCAAGCAAAGTAGAAAGTGAGTATCTCACATTTCTAGAACGGATACAGGGAGATATTTGTGGGCCAATACACCCACCATGTGGACCATTTAGGTACTATATGGTTTTAATTGATGCATCAACTAAATGGTCACATGTTTGCTTATTATCTTCTCGCAACCTGGCGTTTGCGAGATTACTTGCTCAATTGATTAGATTAAGAGCACATTACCCTGATTATCCTATCAAGAAAATACGTCTTGATAATGCTGGTGAATTTACATCACAAGCTTTTAATGAATATTGTATATCCCTTGGAATTGATGTTGAACATCCTGTTGCTTATGTTCACACGCAAAATGGACTTGCAGAATCATTGGTTAAAAGGTTGCAACTAATTGCAAGACCTTTACTTATGAAATCCAATCTACCAATTTCTGCTTGGGGCCATGCCATTTTGCATGCAGCAATGTTAATTCGCATTAGGCCAACAAGTTATTTAAAGGTTTCCCCCTTACAAATGGTTTTTGGTCAGGAACCTAATATTTCCCATATAAGAATTTTTGGGTGTGCGGTATATGTGCCTGTAGCACTACCACAACGCACTAAGATGGGCCCACAAAGAAAGATGGGAATATATGTTGGGTATGAATCTCCATCAATTATAAAATATTTAGAACCATCTACAGGAGATTTATTTACGGCACGATTTGCCGATTGTCATTTTGATGAATCATTTTTCCCAACATTAGGGGGAGAAAACAAGCAGCTGGGTAAAGAAATTAGTTGGAATGAATTATCATTGGCTCATTTTGATCCTCATACAAAACAATGTGAACTTGAAGTTCAAAAGATAATTCATTTACAGAATTTAGCTAATCAAATGCCAGAAGCATTTACTAACCCAAAGAAAGTGACAAAGTCACATATCCCAGCTGCTAATGCTCCTATTAAAATTGATGTCCCTGAAGGACAACCTGCTATGAATGAATATAAAGCACGCCTGAAGCGTGGCAGGCCCATCGGTTCCAAAGATAAAAATCCTCGAAAAAGAAAAGGAGCAAAGAATATAGATGGTCAAGTCGAGGATAATGAAGAAACATTAGTAGCTCCAGAAGAGCCATCTCCTGAAGAGATATTATCTCCAGAAGAGAATATTGTAGTCCCAGAAGAGACCCAGGTACCTGATATATGTGAAAATAATGAGATCTCAATAAATTATGTTATGAATGGAATCCGATGGGATAGAAATGAAATCAACGTTGATGACATCTTTGCTTATCATATAGCATATGATGTAATGAATGATAATGAGGATCATGAGCCAAAATCCATTAGTGAGAGCCAACAAAGAAAAGACTGGCCCCTATGGAAAGACGCCATTAATGCAGAATTAAAATCATTGGCAAAACGAAAAGTATTTGGACCTGTAGTCCTTACACCTGAAGATGTAAAACCAGTTGGATGCAAATGGGTCTTTGTACGAAAAAGAAATGAAAAGGGCAAAATAACTAGATATAAGGCACGTCTAGTAGCCCAAGGTTTTACACAAAGACCTGGCATTGATTTTGAAGAAACGTATTCACCAGTAGTGGATGCGACTACTTTTCATTATTTAATCAGTCTAGCGGTAGATGCAGGACTTGATTTACATCTAATGGATGTTGTGACTGCCTATTTATATGGATCACTTGATAGTGATATTTATATGAAAGTCCCTGAAGGACTTAAGATGCCAGAAGCATCCAATTCAAGTTCTCGAGAACAATACTCAGTTAAGTTAAATAAGTCCCTGTATGGCCTGAAGCAATCAGGGCGCATGTGGTATAATCGCCTTAATGAATATTTGTTGAAAGAAGGATACAAAAATGATCCGATATGCCCATGCATTTTTATGAAAAGATCTAATAGTGATTTTGCTATAATTGCTGTTTATGTTGATGATATCAACATCATTGGAACTCCTGAAAAGCTTCAAAAGGCAATTAATTGTTTGAAGAAAGAATTTGAAATGAAGGACTTGGGAAGAACAAAATTCTGTCTTGGATTACAGATCGAGTACTTCAAGAAAGGGATCTTTGTATATCAAAAAACTTATACAAAGAAGGTCCTAGAGCGATTTTACATGGATAAATCTCATCCATTATGTACCCCAATGATTGTAAGATCTTTGAAGGTGGATAAAGATCCATTCCGACCTCGAGAAATTAGTGAAGAAGGTGATGAAGAACTACTTGGTCCAGAAGTACCATATCTTAGTGCTATTGGAGCACTAATGTATCTTGCTAATCACACACGTCCTGATATATCATTTGCTGTTAATTTACTAGCAAGATACAGTTCTTCACCAACACGAAGGCATTGGAATGGAATAAAGCACATTTTTCGTTATCTCAGAGGTACAACAGACATGGGGTTATACTACTCAAATGTATCCAAACATGAACTGGTTGGGTATGCAGATGCCGGATTTTTGTCTGATCCACATAATGGTAAATCACAAACGGGCTATCTATTTACATGTGGAGGTGCAGCTATTTCATGGCGATCTATGAAACAGACTATATCAGCTACATCATCTAATCATGCAGAAATTCTAGCAATACATGAAGCAAGTCGAGAATGTATGTGGTTGAGGTCAGTAATACATCATATACGTACAACTTGTCATTTATCTTCTGGCAAAATGATCCCAACAATCCTCTATGAGGATAATGCTGCATGTATCGCTCAACTTAAAGAAGGCTATATCAAGGGCGATAGAACGAAGCATATTTCACCAAAATTCTTCTTCACTCGCGACCTTCAAAAGGATGGTGAAATAGATATCCAGCAAATCAGTTCAAGTGAAAATCTAGCAGATTTATTCACCAAGTCACTCCCAAGTACAATCTTTGAAAAACTTGTTCATGATATTGGTCTTCGGAGATTCAAAGATTTCAACTGATATTATCAAGAGGGGGAGTCGATACACGCTGTACTCTTTTTCCCTTATCTAGGTTTTGTCCCACTGGGTTTTCCTAGAAAGGTTTTTAATGAGGCAGCACTCAATGGTGTATCAATGAATGATGTACTCTTTTCTTTGGCTAGGTTTTTATCCCACTGGGTTTTTCCTAGTTAAAGTTTTTAATGAGGCACATTCATAATGGACATCCAAGGGGGAGTGTTATGAATATTAAATATGTGGATGTCCATTGACTCATATTACTCTTCCAGTCAACTTGACATAAAGATGACTTGACACAAAGATTACTTGACACAAAGCAAAAGCAAAAGAAGACAAGGATATAAAGACAATATAAAGTAACTATGGTCATTTACATATAACCATGGTAATACAACCAGGGTTAGATTTCTGCCTCTATATAAAGGGCTGTAATCGATTGTTTCAATTGAACTGAATGAGAACTTCTCTCTAACATCTCTCTAAAAATTCTATCAATTTTCTCTGAATCCTATCAATCTTCTCTCTTACTTTTATAACACAATCCCCTTTATTCGAAGTTAATCACGGTTTGTCCCATAATATGAATAATTCTAGAACTGGGCCATGACATAACTCCAATATTCATAGTATAAATACTAATTTTCTTCCATAAACCAGAATGAAAATGTTTAAATCTTAGTGTGTGTTTGAATTAGCTTTTTTTAATAGCTTTTACGACTTACAAGGTAAGTGTGTGAGAGGAGTTTTGTTTCGTGTTGTGCAGAGCATGGTTTGGGATGTTGCCAAACACACACTTAAAGTCAGAACAATTTTTCCCATTTTATTATTTCAAATATTAATTTTTAATCATTTAATATTTTTATGAAAGTTTCCTGTAGAAATATCCTTTTAAAAAAATATGTATTACTTTTTATTTCCTTTTTTTACGGAAAATATGAATGTGAATAATTCAGCGATGAAATTTCTTTTAGTTTATGATTTTTTATAAAATCATGATGAATATCAGGTCAAAAAATAAAATCACGAAAAATAAATATTTCTCATAAATAATTAATCATTGTACTCGTCATGATATTATTAAAAAAATCATTTACAAGCATTATTTTGAAGGACAAAACTTCCCTCTTCATCTCAGTCCATCCATTTCTCTAATTAACTTGTAAATTTGTTTTAAAAAAACTAAAATTATTTTTTATTTTATTTTTCTCTCAACTACGTTTAAAAATAAAAATGAATAACGCAAAAAAAAAATTGTTAAAATAAATTTTCAATAAAAGAAATTATACTTTAGACTTAATATATTTGGGCAAAGAAATGTTGAAAATATTGAGAGGAAAATGGTAAGTGCCCACAGTGGAGTTTGGCTGGAGGGTTGCCAAGTGTATGAGAAGGGACCAAGCAAAGTGCATGATTCTGGCGTCAGAGGATAAGAAGAGAAAAAAGGGCATATGCCAAATTGGTACCTTTTCAACGTCTCTATTAAAAAAAATATAGTGGCTCTAGTTGGATTGATAAGTGTTTTAATTTGTTTTCTTAATTTTATAAATTGTATATTTTCAGTCATTTAATTATATAATATTTTTTGTGCCAATTTTTGTTATTAAGAAAATTAAATTTAATATGACATTATTTAAGAATGTTATGTTTATATATGTAATTTTAGTGCTAGCATTTTTGGTTAATACAATTAATTGTATTAAGAATCAATTACTAAAAAGACATTTTATGAAATTAGAAGAAAAAAATAAAATTTTATATGAATTAATTAAAATATTAAAGGTGGACTTTATCATGAAATTAAATATTTAAGTTTTATAGATAAAAAAAATTATGTTGAGCTATTGTTATATTATTGAATTATTTATTTTTGCCAGTACATTATTCAATTATTATTTTAGAATCTGACTCAATAATTTAGTCCCATGATCCATTAACTATGGAGGACAAAAACAAATTCTGCTGTTAATTATGAAAATAAAAAATAAAAAGAATTTTGAAATTACAAAATCGCAAATCATTTTTGTTACCAAGAGTTGATAAAAGAATGATAAAATTTGATAAAAAATTAACAATCTAATTTTTAAAAAATACCTGATTTAAAATTTTTTAATTTTAATTTTTTTTTCTGTCTTTTTCCATTTAATTATTTGGCGTGCTATTCATTTTTTTAATTTTTATGTGTTTCTTAATCAGAATATTGATTAGCATGCTCCGCGTAGGGGGCCCAGTGCAATTTGCAAGCTGGCTCAAAGCCTTTAGGATTAAGGACCCACATATTGGATTAATTATCTGACATCATCCGCGAAAATGACCCCAATTTCCTACTTTATTTTCTACCCTCGTATGATTGTCATTTTTATTTTTTATTTTGATACATATGGTTTTCATTTTTATTAATATTCTTTTCGATAAGATTTCATTCTTATTACCCTTCCTCGTATCCTTATGTGATAGATGATTAATAATTATTTATTTATAAAAAATATGTATTAATTTTTAAAAAATACATTCTTTAATTGGCAGTGAAGTTACCCCTTAATGAAAATTCTATTAATATATGTAATTAATAGTGATAATTTAGAACAAGATTATAACTTTAAGAGATAAAACAGATTTAGATCTTATATTATTTAGGACCAAAATAAAAATTTTTAGATGACTCTTATATTTAGAACTCAATAGATTAATATACAAATATATGTGTAGACATGTAGACCCTGAAAATAAACCCCCAAGAAGCTGGCAATGGCAATTTTATGGAAATTTCGTGTGGCATCTGTGTGCCCCGAGTTTTAATTTTTAACCAGATAATGATAATATCTCCAATGCCAGGCATGGAATTTTGGAAATAGAACTTGGATTTATTATTATTATTATTATTATTTTCAAATTTAAATTCTGCGATGATGACTTTGAAAATCACCTGCACATGGGGATGAAAGGGTTATCTTGTGTTTGTAAATGCATAACACTTCTATTCCGAGTTGCGGGTGTGTGTGGGTATAAGAATATATCTTTCATTTTAGGATAAGGATTGGGCTCGTTCGGTCTGAGGTGAGGGGACGGGAGGGAAAGTGGGTGGAAGGAAAAAATTTTTGAATTGAATTTAAAAAAATTAGAGAAGCGGGGTTAAAAATTTTTAATTAATTGTTTTTTACTCTTTTATCTTAAATATTCTCTTTATTAAAATATTATTATAAACTATTCACTAATTAAATTCAAACTCTTTATGTGTGGAGGGTAAATGATTGCGTGAGTTATTATAAAAAAAATGTACTCTATCTAATTATGCATTTCTTCAAGTGCTAAGTATAAGAGCTATTAGTAAAAAGATTATCTTTGGTTTTAAATTAATACCTTAATCCACTTCATCTAATATAATTTATAATTTTTTTTAAAAAAAATCTATTGGTTGGACATGGAGTTTTAAGTATTAGGACAGTAGTTTCCAAAATAAATATTTAAAAATATTTTAGTAAAATTAATATATATATATATATATTATAATTATAAATAACTAGTATATATAAATTAGTTATCTAACTTGTATATTTTTTATAACGTTTTGACGGTAGGTCACTCGATATTTGATACTTTTTTTGGGATCTTATTGTTAGATATATGAGTAATCCACTAATTTGAATTAAGACTTTGTGACTAGGGGTCTTTTAAATAAGGTAAGATTCAAACTCAGTTTATATCCATAGTCTAGCTAGTCTATCACTAAACAAAACACCCTTGCGTCTGACTCCTATATTGAACATGAAGGGAGTTGTATAATACTCTTTCGATCCTTGATATAAAACCTAATTGAAGAATTAATATTGATCTTAAATGTAATATCTATTTAATATATTTATCATTTTTTCTCTCAAATTAAACTATTGTCATTCCCTCAACAATAATCCAGTGGAAGAGAGAGAATGAATTAAGGAAAATGATCAGGATGTTTTAGAAAAAATATATGTGATATTAAATGATTTAATTAATTAACTTTTTTAATCTAATTAAATTAGTTAATTGGATCTTGTGTTAAAAATAAGGAGAGGAGTGCGTATTAGATAATGGTGGTATTAGTGGATAACCATGTAAGGTATGTAGGCGTTTATCCACACACAAGGCAAAGCTGGTGGCACTCACAGCACCACAAGTGCTGACTCATCCAATCAAAACCCGTCAAACTGTCAACCATTATCCATGTCCGCCTCCATCTGTATGTGTTCGGATTAGTTTTTAAAGAATAACTACTTAAGAATAAATTATTAAAAAAAAATAATTTTTATAAAATGAGAATGTTTGAATATTGTAGTTAAAATAACTTTTTTTTTTATGATGTGGGGCCCACATAAAAAAAAGTAGAAAGAGAGAGGATGAAGCTCACATAAAAGAATTAGAAGAAAGAGAGGATGGTGGAATCCATATAAAGAAAAAGTAGAAGAGAGAGTATAGAACCCACACAAAAAAAAAAGTAGAAAAAAATAGCTTTTCCTAAAATCTAGATTTTAAGATCAAAACCTAGGTTTGAAAATATTTTAAGTATTCATCAATCAAACTTAGATTTTGTTGAAATTACCGAACACACAGCTAAGCTAACTTTCTTTGTTTCCCTTCCCCAATGTTATTGCTTATTATTATTATTATTATTATTATTATTATTTTAATACAATAAAAAAAACTGATTTTCCTTTATTAAATAAAAGGGGAAATCGCACACTATATTAAAGGATTTTGTTTTAAAGTTAAGCACTATGTTTAGCTCTTCCAATTCATTAGATGTGGACTGATTTAGATGGCCTATATATGAGTTTTTAAAAATCAATATTTTTTAATAAAAATTATTTTAATGAATATAAAATCTAAAATAAATATAATCTCCCAACTACTATTTTTTTAAAGAATAATATTTTATCATTTAAAAAAAACTCAAATATGGACAATTTAAAATCAAATATGAGTTTTTAAAAGTCAATATTTTTTAATAAAAAATATTTTAATGAGTATAAAATATAAAATAAACATAATCTCTCAATTACTATTCTTTTAAATAATGATATTTTATCATTTTAAAAAAAACTCAAATATGGGCAATTTAAAATCAGTTCTAGATGGGCCACATCAGATGAATGGGGAGAACGCATAATGCTTAGCACCGAAACCAAGTCCGTATATTAAATTTAAATTCTTTTATTTTTCAGAGTATATCCGATATATTACCTATAATTATGTGATTATATATATATATATATATATATATCTTAAACTCGGATTTTGATGATAATGAAATTGTGGATCTTGATTCTTGGTCGAAAATGCCATTGGGTGGCGTTATTTTTTGTCAATATAGGTTCTAATTGCAACGTGATTTTGGGGTGGGTGATGTGCCTTTGGTGCTGCCCCACTAATATAGGGCCTTCCCAAGTGTTTTTTGTGTGTTCCATTTTATCATTAGATTCTACATAAAATGAGTGACATTTTGATATATTATGGGTAAAAAATGAAGTTGTTTTTAATTTTTTATGATTTTTTTAAAGATATTTCAGAAAAAAATGATACTTTTTTTCCACTTTAAGCACTGAATATTTGAAAAATCATAAAAAAATTGAAAATAGTTTCATTTTTTGCACATAATGTATCAAAATGTCACTCATTTTATGTAGAATTTAATGATAAAAAGGGGGAAAAAATGCTTGGGAAGGCCCCCATATTGGTGGGACAACATCCATTCATGATTAAGGCTGAGATTTATGTTTATAAACACGTAATTAAGGTAGAATTAGAGATTATAGACGATTTGCGAGTTAAGAAAGTAAATTTCCCAAAATCAGGGTTTTCAAAAACTTTTACAAAACATGTTCTCAACTATCTCATATTCACATTTCAATACATAAATGGCATGTACATGTTGATTTCATTCATACATATCAGAGTACAGCATAATTTCCCAACACACTCGGGTTTTATTAATTAAATAAGTGTCTACAAGGCACAATTGCCTATAGAGTTTCCCACATTAAGGGGATTATACAATTACTATCTAATATGTACATGTAGTTCCTAACAACAAAATATATCCAAATGATTTACAAAATGATAACCAATTTTCTAAAATAAATCTCCTAGCCAGGAGCTTTATCCATTCTTCGTCGCCCGCTTCCCTTTGGATCCTTCAGCCCTATCTAAAGTTGGTGTTTTTGGGAGAGTGAGATTCTAAAGAATCCCCGTAGTAACAAATCACTCATAGTATGCAACACAATAAGGCATGAAAACAAATCATCACACACACATGCAACTACAACGACAGCTACAGCGACAAAGGCAGGTGTGACTCATGTCACCTTTACGTTTGCTCACGCTGTATTGCATCACAACAATCCACACAATATATTTCACCACAGCTGGGAGTCATATAAAGCATTTCATAATGCAAGCCACACTGGCAAGATTTACAACACAGCCCACGGCTGGATTCACAACACCGCCTTACGAGTCGGATTTCACAAAGATCCATGTCGATTACAACTGCCGAGCTAGAGATGACCAGCGTCAATCCCTAAACGACTCATGCTGCATTGCTCGCGCTGTAATAGACCATGGCACATATAGTTTACAAAATTCAATGATAAGTCATGCATACCAAAATATCATACACAACATGAAAGAAGAGTCACTACTTTGATCCTTCCGTGCGTGTCCTAGCGTAGGTCTCTCCCGAGTAGGGCAAATGTCAAATCCTATATTCATAATTAGGGACGAAGTGTCAATTCTCAATTCCAATTCTCAATATCTTCTTAACACTTAATTGGTTATCATTATTGCTCTTTTAGTACCCATGCATAACTCTATTAATAGCTCTAAAGGGTTGGAAGACTATCCCCAAAGATCCCCTTTTTGCAAGCTCAAACTTGATATTTTTCACTGAGACACTCGAGTGAAGATGGCCTGACTCGAGTGATATTGTGCGGATACTCGAGTGAAGTAGACCTCACTCGAGTGATGGTACGATCTACACTCGGGTACTAAAAAGTGAAGGATAGCAAGTGAACACCCGAGAGCACAAGGATTTTTCAGAGACTATAACACTCGAGAACACTGGATCTCACCCGAGTGAAGGCCAAATGCCTCACTCGAGCACTTGAGAGTGGAGTCCAAGGAGTGGAAACCCGAGAGCAATGTGAGTTTTCAGAGGGAAGAAGCACTTGAGCATGAGACTTCTCACTCGAGTGAAGACTGAATACCCGCGAATGACAACCCGAGAGACAAGTCCTTTGTATCAAATACACTAGCACTCGAGTGAGACGAAGCTCACTCGAGTGATGTCCCACCACACTCGCAAGTGAGACAACACTTGCCTTTGACCACGGAAGTGCAACAAGAACACAGAGAACAGAAAGGAAGTTTGCACTACCGCATTCGAGTGGAACTCATCACCACTCGAGTGTAATTCATCCTACACTCGAGTGAACCCCAGATCATTCGAGTGATTCTATCAGATACCAGAAAATGCAGCAAAACTGATCACATTCTTAACACTTGCCCAAATGATCCCAATGGACCCAAAACTTCTATCAAAGCTACTCCCACACAAAGACATACAAGGAATCCAATGAAATCATCAGAATTATCCAAATCCTACTCCATTATTATGCTTTTATTTTGGGCAATATAAACATCAAAATTCCAAAATCATCCAAATATAACATTTCAATCCCAATTCAATCTATCTATCCAAAACTCATACCAAAACGCCCATTTCTATACCAATAACATGCCAAAAGCCCAGTGGTCATCATTTTCGGATCATAGGCCAAAATTTCCAGAAATTTCAAACTAAACCATTTGGCATAAAACTTAGATAGATAGATTAGTCTCACTTACCTCTTTTACTTTGCCGAAGAGGTTTTTTGATTCTCCAATCTCCAAAATTTTATGTGGGCATAAATCAACACTAATAGGCACACTATAAACATCAAAATGAAGCTCTCACTCCAAGGATCAACATTAATTAATTGATTTTGAGCAATAGAGGCCATTAGCTTACCTAATCCCAAGTTTTTCTTCCCCTTTTTCAGCAACAAAGGCGCAGAAATGGAGAGAAGAGAGAGAGATGAGGAGTTGAAGAAGATGAAATGATGATCATCCTTCCCCATGCTTCCCATGTCAGCTGAGAAAATGAGAGGGAGAGAGAGAAATTGAATATAATACTCCATGTTGACTTTCTCGCATACACATACTCTTTCATACCCACTTTTGCCACATGTCCTCTTCTTATTGGTTCTCACACAATAAGTCACCAATTAACTTATTTAATCCATCCATTAGCCATTTTAATCACACATTTCATTTCCTCTTAGTTAATAATTAATTTTCCCCTTAATTACTAACTCATTGCTAAAAATTCCATTCTTCCAATTTTTCCACCAATTATGACATATTAATTAATATTGTTATAAAACACATAATAATTCAAATTTGATTTATAATTATCCACAATAATCATGATTAGACCCTTAATAAAAAATTGGGATATTACAGGGGGCAGCACTAAAGGCATATCAACCACCCCCTCCCCGTGATTTTATATGTTGTGCCGTAAATACGTAATGACACCTTTTTTTGGAAAATAAAAAAAACCAGAAAAAGTTACTATCATGCATTTTCAAAATTTTCAAAAGTTGGTTTAATTTAAAGAAAACGTCATTATTAATTATATTTTATATTGACAAGCAATGAAATGCACGAATTTTTTATTAACTTAGCTCCCACAAGATTATTTTTGTTTTTGATACAATTGCAAGATTATTTTCTAATACGTATTTGATTGTCTCATATGAAAACACCTGGACTCCCTTCAATATAAATAATGTTCGGCTTCTTTTCGCACCTATAAGAAAAACTACGACAATATTTGTGCATCTGGTTGAACAAAGTGAGGTTAAATTTTTAATATTATTTTCATCATAAAAGTCAGATCTGTTCACATTTGTAGTCTGCGCACACACAATTAAATACTTCAATAGTAGTTCAACTAATTTTTTTGACTAAAATATTGAAATCCATTAATCTATCAGAAGATTAATACAAGAACGATTCGAAACAGAGGCCCATCTAAGGATCCTTCATCAACCATTGCCTACCAAAAGAGTAGGTGGTGGGTGATCAAAGATGACAAAATTCTCTATACTACTATGAGCTAACTTAGCCAAAAGATTGGCTTGAATGTTCTGCTCTATAGGGAAATAGCTAATAAGGACATACCATTCTCTAGATAACCATAATCTAGCCTCCTCAATGACCTCCTTAAAGGGGTGGCTCTCATCACAACCCCTAATGAGTAAATGCATAGCTTCAATACAATAAGTAAAAATAATAATATTCTTAAAATTTCTATTCCAACAGATTTGAAGACCCTAGATGATTGCGATAGTTTCAGCTCCCACAGGAGGAACTTGCGTAAGCTTACACATGTATCCACATAACTAGCCTCCATCTTCCCCTCTAATAACATCGGCGCTTGCACTTGGACCCGAGTGAAGAACCAAACCATTTGCTTCTAGTGTATAAAAACTTGGCCTTCTAATTAGTTGAACGACATTTCCATTAACGGCCTGAATATAAAATTTACAATGAGCGCTTAAATCCATATCCCAACTTGCCCGAAAAAAGCTAGAGTTGGCATTTTGATAGCCAACGCCGGCTTCTTTTCCAAACAGCTTCCTGCATCTGTACCCAGATATCCCAACATACGTATCCAAATAGAGTCGCCCATCTGATCTTCTTGGTGAAGTCCCTGCCAGCTTTATGCTTAAGGTTTCATTTGATCCACTCCGGTCCCTGTAAATTAAGAAAATTATCCCACATGACAGGTTTAATTAAGTAGATCCACCTTTCACGAGCGTTAGCACAATCCCTCAAGATATGCATCAAGTCCTCGTCCTGATCACAATGAAATGGCAAGATGCAATGTCAGATAATCCCCTCCTTGCTCTGAGATCTGCTGTATGAACCCTTCCATGTGCCACATGAAAGATTTAATCTTCTCAGGAATATCCCATCTCCATAGCAACCTCCAAAATGTTGTATTAGTACTAGAAGAACCTGTAGAAAGAAAGTAATATGCAGAGCTAACAGAAAAATAACCATCAGAAGAAGGCTTCCAAAAATACTTATCTACTCTTCTATTATCACAGGGGGGATAAGCACATGTAATTTGTTGGACAATGTGAGATTTGAACTATCTACCCATCTTGGCTGCATCCCATTTACCCCAGGGATTAACATATTCACACACTCTTTCATTCCTGTCCACAAAGGCCTCCTAGCCCGGAATTAGCTCAATCAAAGGTTGACTCAATTCCGACCAGTTGTCATACCAAAAAGAAGCTGAAACACCATTGCCGACTCGAACACCCACCCCTTTCTGGAATTTATCCCAAAACCAAGCTGAAACTACCCTTTCTCTAAATAACAATTATCCGTAATGATTTTATAAAATCTGGTTAACTAGTGATAATTGAAAACAATTTCTCATTTAAAACATATCAGAGTTCAGGGCACAAACTCACCCTCAAACCTACTACAAAGATATTCATTACTCAGGGCACACATAACAACAGAAGAACTTATAGCTCACGATTTTTACGACATTGAATCCCACAATTAAGATTTCATACAAAACAATTTTCCCATCACAGATATGGTTGTACGTCCACCAAAATCTTAGAATACGAAAATAAGGCCTCATATCTAACAAAAGTTAAACAATTATTCTAAAACAGTTATCCAAACAGTAAATATGATATTTCCGAAAACATGAGATATCCTATTATGGCAATATAGAAAATAATACAATACCAATACCACAAGAGGCCTACAGGATTCTCAACGTTTATGCCTCTGGTTGCTCCCCTTGGCCTCTAGCCAAATTAGAGGTCTCGCCTGAGAAATATTTACAACGACGGAGTAAGACATAAAGTCTCAATAACAAAAAATTAATTTACAAAATATGCAGGAAAAGATTGTAAGTCAGAGAAGCATATTTAACTAGCATAATATTAAAAATATTCTCAATAACTAAACTTCACATAATATGATCAATAATTGGAACCATCCACACTCATCCATCCTGCTCCTCCTTATAACTTCTGGACGTGGTACAACCTATCAATGTTAGTATATAGGTCAAAGGTTGACTAGTCACTTCAAGAATATTGCTCCCTCCCATGCCACCACCAATATATCGTAACAAAGAGGTGTCCGCCCAAAACACTCAACTCAAAATCCGAGCCAGGAATGAGAGAGCCGATGGGCACAGTTTCACCATATCTCTTCCACACAACCCACCATATCCCATAACAGAAAAACAATATATCAATATAGTTCTCGAAACATTTACAAATTATCATACCTTATACAACATTCCATCTCAAACATCATAACCAACACAACCATAACAATTTTAATAATATCTAAGCTCATATATATAATTTAGAAAATACATTGCTTCACTGAACTAGGTTCATATTCAAACATACACATAATCTTTCAAAATACATACCAATAGTATAGATGAAAGTAAGGTTTAGAAAACATCTTACCGTCCAAAACAAGCATATAAAATAAATTAACCCCGGTTATCTCAATTTCAAGCTTAACCTTAACTTGAGTACCAAACATGAACAATCACCGATCCCAAAAAAACTCTACATTATCAATTTAAGTAACAATTAACCCCAATCAATACTAAAATAAATAATTTACACAATTCATCTCCAATTTTCCTCTACAACTATTATCCTTAAATATTCTAACTTCCTTAACAATCCTTAAACAACCTCTATACCATTCTCTCTCGTCAACCACTTAATTTTATAAATTAAAATTTCACCTTTAACATACCTATTATTATAAAAGCATCAATATCAACCTCCTAGAATAATTAAATCTCATTTTCTAATTTATATGAATATAATATAATTATTAAACAATATTTGAAACTCCCACATAATTAAAATCATATAAAAATCTAATTCTTAATATCGAATTATAATTTATAATTTCTTATACCACAAAATTTACCAAACTAAACCGAATAGAATTTCAATAATACCTCCAATAAACCAAATAAATTATTTGATCCCAATTTAATCAGATAATAAGCTTAATATAGAATTATTCATAGATTAATTATATAGAAAATTCATTATAAAATTATATACCAACTAAATAACAAAAGTAACCTGATTAAAATTAACTATTAATCATCCTCTATATTCCTATAGCCTTATATTAACAAAACTCAAATTTGTCCAAAATCCTAATCTTAAAATTTTCTCTAATCAACACAAAATTACTACCAAAAGAAAGAGAAATTATTTAGAACATTTCGTAAAAGAAGTTTTGTGATCAGAAGAGAACTTGAGTACCTTATTGATCCCCAAATATATGAAAAATACTCTTATCAGTATCACACCGTATGCCTTCTACACAATCACTCCTCGCAGACGATCTACGTGAAGTGAGAAAGGAGATGGGTTATTTATAATACCCTCCTCCTCCAATAATTGGCGCCATTAGGTGCCAATTTATTAATTTTTCAACTGTGGGGCCCACAATTGTTGTTTTTGTTGTTATTATTATTATTATTATTATTATTATTATTATATTTTCTTTAATCAAATCCCTCATGATTTTTTTCCCAAAAGTTACTACTAAATTCATAATTATCTCTAAATTATAATTATTTTCTAAAAATAAGGATGTTACACAAGCAGATACCTGTCTAGGTAGAAGAGATATTTCTTGGAGCCATAGGACCATTTTCCTGGTCCCACCTGTACTTTCCTCTCAAAACACGAACCCACAGTTTTTCCGTATTATTCATCACATGCCAACATAGTTTCATAATGAAAGCTTCATTTTTTTACATATCTTGAATCCCCAGACCACCCTCTCTCTTGTAATATAGTCCCAAGAAATGAGATTAAGTTTTTTCTGATCATCCTGCTCAACCCAAAGGAATTTCCTGCTTTTCCGCTCCATTTCCCGCAAAATTCCTTTAGGAAGAAGCAAACTCTGCATCTAATAAGAAGGCAAAGCTGGCAGAACTACTTTAATGAGAGTGATTCTACCCGCAAAGGTTAAATAGCCTCTTTTCCATCCTGAAATCTTTTTGAGAGTTCTTTCCAGAAGGGTCATCAAGGTGATCTTGGACACTCTTTTTATGAATAAGTGGAATGCTAAGATATTTCCCTAAATCCCCAGTTAAACAAACACCCATCTTTTGAATCAGATCATAAACCCTAGAGAAGTGAACCTTCCTTGAAAAGCACACCCTTATCTTGTCCTTGTTCATTTTTTAACCCGACATATTACAAAACATGTAGTTCAACTAATTAATACCAATGCCGATATATAATATATTACTAGTATTTATTAAAAATCATACTTCTGATTAATATATAAATAATAACTGAATTGTCTAATCAGGCCTAATGTATCATCTCTTGTATTCATAATTTAAAAGATAACTAAAATTAAAATTAAATCCGCCCATTATGACATGATTATATCTTTTTTTAATTTTTAATATATTATTTAATTAACAACGGTTAAACTCATATTTTTTATAATTTTTATTTTTCACCAATTTATATCATCAAATTGCCTGATTTATATTATCAACGTTGATATCAATTAAGCTCTTTTTATAAAAATAAAAAATAAAATCATTTCATATTTTTTAGGATATAATAGGTTACTCAGATTTTTTAATTTTATTGACATTAAATGAATTTTTTTAACCCATGTAAATTGCTTCTAAAACAAAAATAAATCATATAATTTTTTTTTGGTTTAACATATATGATGAATTATAAAAGATCTTGAGTTTTATTAAAATTATATAATTATATTTTTAATTAAAATTTTTGTTGATTTTAAAAAAAGTATAATTTTTACAAAATTGAAGAATGTGTAAGTTTTTTTCATAGATATCTGTTGAAGTTGTGAAAAATAAAAATTGAGAAAACTATTATTTAATTTAATGAAATTTAGAATTTTGTATTAGTTTTAAAAATACAATGTGAAAGAGAATATAGGAAGGAATGTAGAAGATTTTGTTAGGGGCATTTTAGTACTTTTAATTTTATATTTTTATATTCTAAATAATTACAATTTTTATGATCATTCTTCATAAATATCTTTTATTCTAGGTCCTTCATTCTAATTTCCCCTTATCCAATTTGTTTATGTAGATGGAGGTTATGCCTAAGCCAAACTACTTATATGTTATTCAACATAAAATTTAATAAAAAATCATCAATCACAACTTAAATCTAGATGCAATCAATATGCCATTAGTGAATATGGAGATTTATCATTATGCCAAACAATTCTATATTGTGTAAAGTGTACATAATCATTAATATAATCAATTATGATATTTGAACATTTATTTTTTAAACTTTTGTATGAATGCATGCTCCCTTCGTTCCTTTTCAGAGCTACCTTTTAACCCCATTAATAAAGTTAGTTACTTTAGTCAAAAGTACGAGTTAAGGTCAATTTTGTTCCGAAAGTTATCACGAAGGGGCAATTTCGCCCTAAAAGCTTTTTGAGGGGCAATTTTGACCTGATAGTGTCAAATCTGGAGCAAATTTGCCCTAACCATTATTCTAATTAAGTTTAATCATTAGTTGATCAAATATATTGGGTTGACAGTCGATGTATCGTGCAGGTCATTTTTGTCTTGGGTTTAAGTGCAAATTCGCCTTGAAAATTTTTACTAAGGTGCAATATTGCCTTCAAAGTTTTTAAGTCATATTAATTTCACTAGGCTGTTATTTAGATTAAGTTTGCTCATTAGTTGATCAAATATACTTATTTTTGGCAAGTCCATGTGCCGTCCATTTCATTTTTTTTTTTCAAAGTTAGATTTAAAAATAAGTAATTTTTTTTTTAAAAAAATGCATCTCTTCTGAAGGATTAAAGACAATCTAATTAAAGAGGTGAAAAAATTTTGTGCGGTGAAGAGAAAATCAAAGCAGTACTTGCCTCTCTTGGCATCGTTGGGGTACAAGGGTAGAGAGTTTTTGATGTCCTTGTTCTCGGCAATCTTTTTTTAGTGTGTTATGCGTCTAATGATTGACTATTTTTATTCATTACTCTCTGGCAAATGTGAGCTCATTCTCCATATGTAACTTCTTCTTCAATATTGTTCACGTTGCTAGCTCAACATATTCGGTCAACTAATAGCCAAATTTAACCTAGATAATTGTCAAAGTGACATTGCTACGATTTAAAAATCTTCAGAGCAGCATTGTTCCTAAGTAAAAACTTTCGGTGCAAATTTACACCTAAAAAAAATGATGTGGAAGACATGTAGATTGCCAGTTTAGCATATTTGGTCAACTAATGATCAAACTTAACTAGAATAACAGGCAAGGCAAAATTGTTCCATATTTGATACTTCCAAGACAAAATTACTCCCTGAAAAACTTTTGAGGCAAAGTTAGGCTTTAACCCTAAAAATATCATGTGTGTGTCGATAATTGAGACCATGTTACCAAAAAAAAGGGCATCAATTCATTGAACACCTTTAATATGTGAACACCCTTAATATGTGAACACCCACTAATTAAAAAAGTTGAAGTTATTAATGGAGTGTTTTTGGTTAAAAAAAAAATAAATAAGGGGAACAATAGCAAAAAGAGTTTTATAGTTTTTTATAAAAAGGAAATTTTATAAAAATATTTTTATATTTAGAAACTAACGAAAGTTGAAAAAAGTTCCTATAAAAAATGGATGGAGTGGTATATGAGACCTGCATTTAATTTAGGGAAAAATGTGACATTATTATCCACAACGGCTTTATGGCATATGAGAGGCCACATGTTTAATCTCGTTTGTAAATTTTTTATCCTTAATGCCTCCCCTAATAAACAAACAAACATGGAATTGATATAATCTCAATTCTCCACATTTGATAATGGATTCGAATGGCATATCACCATTTATAAACAAAATCTTACCGCTGAACCTTAACATGTGTGTGTGTATATATATATGAGCTACACAATTAATTTGCGGATATTAAAATTTAAGTAAGTTTATTATTTATAATAAATATGTGTTAGTTTTTCTTAAATATCATCTTTAATTATGTATATTTAAATTATCCTTAATGGAAAATCCCTTTCTTTATGTGATCAATAGATATATTTTTTAAAAATTATAAATTTAAGGGATAAAGTGAACTGAGGCTGTTCTAGTATTTAGGATACGATGTAGTATTATTGGTGTGTAAGAGTTTTTTGGTTAAATATAATGAGTTTGTTAGTTCATATGAATCTTCTCTCATTGCGAATAACTCGTGAAATGCATGAGTTAATCTTTTTGAAAATGAATTTTGGGGGACCAGACGGTATCATATATTTATATGTAATAAAATCTATAGAAAAATATATTATTAATAAGTCCGACCTTATTTTTTTCACTTTGAATAACGCATGAAGCCTATAGATCTATTTAAAGCTTAAAACAACATATTGGGATCAACTGGGATGCCTTTTGGTTAAAAATTACCCCCTCAAATTTTTAACCCTAAATCACTTTTAACTGATTGACATATTTTTAAAATTAGTTAAAATTAGTTTACGTTATTAAAATTATCACAGCTTCTGAAAAACATATATGATTGAATGCAATGGACTTTAACATAATTTTACTCATCTATCTTAATCCGTCTCTCCTTAATCAATTAATCATTTAACAATATTTATTTCAAGGGCACTGTTAACAATATTTATTATTTTATACGTTTTATAGAAAGATTATTAAATAAGAATATGAATTTTTTTTAAAAAAATGACTTGTAAATAGGAGCAAAATAGATTGTTGTTAATTCATACAAATATTTTTTTTTCGTGAATGTGAACAGTTCATGAAATGCATGACCTAATTGTGTTTTGAAAATGAAATTTGGGGGGACCCAACAATTCAAAATTTCAAAAGATGAAAAAAGTTTCCTAATATTAACAATGAATTTTGGGCATATGTTCTTGCCGTTTTTTTTGATAATCTTGATGCTCAATGCATTCATATGTGAAGGTCCTAATCAACTTATCTCCAGAATTCTTTAATATATTTTAACTTATGAAACACCGACTACAAAACTGAATGCAATACAGTAAGACTTAACGAAATAAACAATTATTTAATATAATCAATAAACAATTTTTTTATTTAAAAATTATTTAATATTTTAAAATATAATATTATAAATGAAAAAAAAAATCACATACATGAACAAAATGTTTAATTTTGTTTTTTATCCAGAAGTGAAAAAGAATCATTTTAACAAAACATAGAAGCATTCTATTACTTTTGTTTTTTAGATCTTAATTTTTTTAATTTTGTTGTTAAAATTTGAAGTGCAAAATGGTAGAGAAGTATACAATTCCATCAGCCATTTCAGAACTTTTTTTTATGCTTTTGTTTTTCCTTTTAATTTTAGAGCTTTTTTTTTTTTGTTTGCCAATTCCTTTTAAGGATCCTATGCATTATAGGTTTACACTTTCATTTATATTCACCATTTTTTCATAGATGCTTACTTGAATGATACGTTGATGTGTTTGCTTTTTCTGGGTTGCTAAATTTTGTTGACAATGCTTGTATTTTATGTTATTTTTAAAAAGATTGACTTGAAATTATATGAAAATTAATACATGTCGTTCAATAATCGCTCTGAATGAAACAGTAATATTTCAAATCTATACGAGTGGATCTGATAATTTGGCATGAATCAGATTTTATAACTGTTATTAAATCCTTTTTAAAACTTTGAATGCATCTATTTTCATAATTAGTTAATTTAAATTTAATCATTTTGAATAGCACATGATTATTCATCTTGAATAGTCGAATGTCTCTGCCTAATTTACATAATTGAACCTATTATTTAAAACAGATAGAAGTATGCTTATAACTTTTTTGGGTTAAGATTACTATAATACTCGTATTATTTTATTTTAAGATTTTAACCATATGTTCTTTAAGTTAGTCTATGCGAGCCTAACATTGTCCTAGAATGTGTCCGGCAAACCAATCAAAATCTAGGTTTGGTTGACGAGCACTCAAAATTTTTTCAAACTTAGATTTTAATGTTGAGAAAAGCTATTTTTTTTATACTTTTTCTCTTGTGTGAACTCCATCCTTTCTCTCTCTCTCTTTTTTTTATTTTTTTCTTTATGTGGGCCCCACCCTATCTCTCTTATTGGTCATTTTTCATCATGTGGGCCCCATATTATGAAAATAAGCTATTTTGATCACAATACCTAAACACTATCATTTTATCAAAATCACTTTTTTCTCATAATCTATTCTGCTCAGAATCTATTTTCTATAAGCTATTCTCTAAAAACTAATCCGAGCAAACTCCTAGATCGTTCTCAATTTAACTATATAATCATAACTGCTCATAAGCCATAAAAAGTGGCTAACATGCAAGGAAATACCAGTTTGACTAGCTAAAATTAAATCAATATAAAATATAAAATTTATACAAATCACATTATTTATAACACAAATAATTTAAGGTATTTCTTAAGATTAGTACGTAGAACAACAATGCAACATAGAGAATAAATCTATATTTATATTTACATGAAAGATTTAAATAAGGAATTTAAGGCGACGAAATGGACCGCATTTTTGCAAGGATTGAATATGGGCCATGTTGTGAAGTGTATCAGTATAAAAATATAGAATATGACTAATTAATGTAATAATAATATGTATTGCATTAATTCCTTTTCTACCCTGAGAAGGGGAAAACAATGGATCTCTATTATTGTTGCTTATTAAAGTAGCAATGATGCCAAAGTTGGAAACTATAGCTGAATTAGTGAGAAGCAATAAGAAAGGAGATATTCTGGGAAATTATTCTGAAAATGCTTTACCTTTTTTGTTTAATTTGAAAAATGCTTTACCTTTACCACTGTGGACTTCAAAGAATTCATACCAAACCCACAGCAAAAAGTGAGGTAAAAATAAAAAACTTTTTTAATTTAAAGATTAATAATAAATAAATTAAAAGGAAAAAAAAAACTCTATAAATAAGGGACAAATGTTACCAATGCTAGGCTTGAAGACGCAACGCTTCGATCTTCATAGCCTCGCCTCTTCCTCTCTTATCTTCGTTGTCTTCCGCTTCTCAAATCAAAACCTGGACCTCAGGATGGTTGGACCCTCCCAACCTCCTCCTAAATCCACCCTCAAATTCCTCTGTAGCTACGGCGGCAAAATCCTTCCCCGCTATTCCGACGGCAAGCTCCGTTATATCGGTGGCCATACACGTGTCCTCTCCGCCGACCGCTCTCTTCCTTTTTCCGGTTAGTGTTCTTTCACTTTGTTGCTCTTTACGTTTCTTTTTTCTCGGATCAAGTGCGTTTCTGGTAGGAGCGAGAGCTCTCTGGAAGGGATTGATCTGTTTGGAGCGATATTGAGAGTGAACTGTTATAATTTTCTTGTTGCCGTTGTTGATCCGTTGTGTAATACAGAACTGTTGGTGAAGTTGGGAGAGCTATGTAGCTCGGAATCTGTGACACTTCGCTGTCAATTGCCTACAGAAGATCTCGATGCTTTGGTTTCTATCAGCTCCGACGAGGATCTGGCGAATCTGATCGAGGAATACGATCTTATTGCGCCTCCGTCATCGGTAAAGATCAGAGCGTTCCTTTCACCGCCGAAATTGTTCCAGAAAAAAGCCCCCATTCCGTCCTCGTCGTCTATGTCAAAATCATCATCATCATCTTCATCTACGTCGTCGTCATCTCCTCACAATTCTACTGCTGGCAGTTGTGGATGTTCCACTTGTGGTGGCTGCAGCCCGAGGTATTCGGTGTTGGTGAAGCCAGTCGTCGATCGATGTGTGCGTCAGATGTCGGCGCCTATAGCGTATGGCATGAGAAAATCTGCCGGGAGGAATATTCCTCTTCCTCGCTATGCTTACCCACCGCAAGGAAACACCGGCCACGTTTGCGTCACGCACAGCGGGAACCACTGGCATTAGAGCCAGAGTGAACTGAACCATGGATATGATGGGAACTGTTTAGAACTTAAAGGAACGAGCAAAATTATCTTAAAATATTATAATTATAATTAAAACATCGGAAGAAAAAGTCGGGATCTATGATGTAAAAGGGACTTTAAATCGTTGAGACGTCTTGCTCTTCTAGCTTGTGATCCTTGGCCATTAAATCAATTTCAGTCCTATTACATTGTTGATTTCAATTTTGTGATGGTGAGTTCGTTGCGTTCCTCTTTTGCTCTATTCCCTCTGGTTGTTTTTCCTTCTGAAAATTCCTTATCGAGACCATTCCTTTCCTCCGACCATCCCATCAGAGTCTCGTTCCTGTCTGTTATCCTTCCGTGTTCTGCTGTTCGCTATTCTGTGATTCTTTTGCTCTTCTTCCGTCGTCAGAGTAATTGCAATTTCTTCCCCAATTTGATTAATTCTTTGATTACTTATGTTTGCAGGTTGAATGATTAGAATGAGGCGGCTCAATCTGTAAGCTACAGCAAGTAATCCTAGTCACAGGAGATTGCATTTGACAAGATGTGCGACTGTAAGTTTTGACGGACTAAAATTTTGTTGGCATCTGTCTTCTTTACCGAATAATCTTGGTTCCTCTGTTGCAGAGACTGGCGGTATCGTGCGCTCTGGTCCATTCGATTTTATTAAAAATAAATCACACTTTTCATTATCAACAAAAAAGTTGGTCTTGTGTAAGATCCTGTTTTTTTTTAGGCCTCGAGTTTGAGTGCCAGAGAAAATATTTATATTGGGAGGGACAGTCACGAACTCTGAAATTGTGGTAGTTGGCTGCTCGGATATCTAGTAATATGCTCCATGAAAGGCGCCAGATACAGGTTGATAATATCAAAATCTAGAGACAATAGTTGGTCACATATAAGAAGTAACTGTTGTCTTTTACACTCATTTTTGCTTCACAAGATCAGGAGGTATTCAGATTCTCTAAGGATTAGATAGTATCTGTATTGTTATTACTTATTAGAGTTATTTGTTTTGTTGTTCTATTCAATGGATTTATACAGCTGGGTTATTATTGTTTGAGTTCAGGTTTGGCGTGGGAAGCGGGTTCACAATTAAACTGCTACATCAGATGGGATGGTGTTTCGAATCTCATGGAATTGGGGACCATACACTTGAAGCTCTCTTCTAATGGAATGATATAGAACATGCAAAAGTGAAAGGTGTGAAATGATCCTAATAAACTATCTCAGCACAGCTGGCGCTTTCCACAATATCTTGAACACAATAGAGATATCAAAACAAAAAGGAAAATTTAAAAACCAAAAAAATAAAAAATAAAAAAGAAGATAGAAAAAAGCCACATAACGAAAAGACTTGAATATATAAAACTCAAGGTATTAAAACCTGGATCGGGTATTGAACCGATCGGAGTACTGGGTTAAGGGTTAGTGGGTCAAACCGGAGCCAAACCGGAGCTAAACCGGGACCAAACCGGTGAGTAATTGAAAATTTTAGGCTTATAGTATGAAATTCTAAAGAAAAAAGTTAAATTTTTTTTTTTTTAAATTGGGACCCGGACCGGTCTAGTGACCGGTCCGACGGGTTCCGGGCCGGACCGGCCGGTCCGGTCCAAGTCCCTGAACACTGATAAAACTTGAGTTTAAAGATATGGTTGTGGCGTCTCCGAACGGAGAGGGACATCATGCCTTTGGTGGAAAGCAAAAAACAGGACCCGTCCTCCTTGATGTTCAAGGGAAAGATTGAAGATTCCCTTGCCCGTCCAAGTTTTCGAAAGATATGAGACGTTCACACACCCGAATAACCGGACCTAATTCCAACTTTAAAGGACTTTTATGAAGGCCTTAAAAAAATCTGGAAGTTAATTAATGTTTTATTACATGTCGGGAAAAGCGTTTAGGTTTATTCCTCTTGCCCCCACCATGTGTGATCTTTTATAGTTATGTTCCTCCGTGTTTGGTCATGTCTTGTTCAAAGCCATTGCATCTGCTGGGGTTTCATTGTGGACATCCATAAAGTATCTAGATGCAAGATCTTTCTCAGTGACGCCAAACATTGAATGGAATATGTTTAGTTCTTTCAAACTTTAACCCAAATATAAGAAAATTTGGTATAAAAGAAAACTACAAGGAAAAACTCTCAAAAATAATAATTTATTTATTATTTTTAAAAATTTTCCTTTTTAGTATTCCTTCTCTACATTTTCCTCCATCCAAGCATAACCTCACTGCTTGGAATGAGCGAGGCAAAGTCCTGACAAGGATTGAAGTCAGGCTATTGCAAGAGGTGAAAAAAACCTCAAGCTTTTACATTGAGCTTGATCGTGAACGGAGCTAGTTGCTGTGGTTCAGTAGCTCTCATCTCAACTTGCTCATGGATGATAATCTAGAGATGAGGCTGACTCCAACTAACCTTAATTATAACGTGGAGGTGTCTTGAAGTATGATGCATCGATCCATCAATTATTTTATTTGTTAGTCTGGAGATAAGGTTGAAATGGACCTTGGACTGTGGCCTAGACGGAAAGATGATTGGGATGTCCATAATGCTCCTTTGTGGATGCCGTATAGACATTGACAAAATATGGTTGCAAAAATGGGGGTAACAATAATACAACCCAAAATATTGGAGGATAAAAAATAGAAGAAATCTTCATATTGAATTATTTTATATTTTATTATCAAAATTTTAATCAAAATATAAGAAATACATAAGCTGTTTATGATAATATGATATTATATTTTTCGCACATTAATGATTAATTTTTAAATATTATATATATATATATATATTTGTATTTTAATAAAAAATATATACTTCTTATGTTTGATATAAGAATACAACAAATAGTGTTCAAATCTATAAAAAAAAAAAAACACACACACACACACACACACACGCGTGAATGTATGTGTGTGTGATTTTGCAAAGAAATAAATGAAAATGCTTCAGCCGCAATTGAAAAAAAAAAGTTAAATTCATTGTCTTTTTCCACCCAATAGAAGATAGGAACAAACTGTCTCATAAATAAGAAAGGAGTAATGCCTTTTTTAAAACCAGATAAAGGATTAAAGCTTGGGCCTTAGTTATAGTCACAGAAAAGATATCATGGCCTTGGAAGTTGGACGTAATTGATTTGTTAAGCTAAATTGGATGAGTCCAATAATTTTTTTTTAATCACAAATACAAGAGTTAAACTCTTGGAGATGTGATAAAGACATTACAAATGCATAACACATAATCAAAACACTAAACATTAACCGAAGTCAGCTAACATTCGGCCCAAGTAATAAGCAAGAGGAGTCTACAATATACTTAACTTACTGCTTGATTCCTATGCCATTTTGACCAAAATGTCAGCATAATTCCATGCTTCTCTATGGTTATGGATTATTTCTATGTCCCGTCTAGAGAAAATAAGGTCTCGAATATCCATCAATACATGAGATAACAGGTGATAATGTCCCTGTTCAGATAGTAATAATCGTAATGCTTCTATGGAATCCGAATACATCTTGATCCTCTTGAAATCCTGATCTTTGCATACTAGCAAGCGCCTTTTGATGGCTTCTAATTCCGCCTCAGTAGAAGAAGAGAAGCCTAGTCTTTGATGAAATCCCACTATCCACACACCTGCTAAATCACAAGCAATACCTCCATAAGTTGCACATCTCTGGTCATTCATCGAGCCATCCACATCTATGCGAATGAAATCCGCCTGAGGTGTAATATCCCAAGTTTTGCTTATGGGCTAATCATGATTATTATGGATAATTATGGATTTAATTGGCATTATTATGTGTTTTATGGCAATATTAATTAATATGTCATAATTAGTGAAAATTGGAAGAATGGAATTATTGGCCATGAGTTGGTAATTAAGGGAGAAAATAATTACTGACTAAGAGAAAAATGAGAAGTGTGATTAAATGGCTAATGGAGGGATTAAATGGCTAATTAGGTGTTTACCTTTATGAGGGCCAATGATAGTGTGACACTTGGCAAGCTCACATGTGGAGAGAGTATGGGAAAGTCAAATGCATTGTTTAATGTTTTCTCTCTCCTCCTCTCCTCTCTTTTCGGCTGAAGCATGGGCAAGAGGGCAAATGATGATTGCTTCTTCTTCATCACACTCCATCTCTCTCACTTTCTCTCTCCTATTCGTCCTCCATGGCTGCCAAGTGAGAGGAAGAAGAGCTTGTGATTTGGGTAAGTAAATGCCCTCCATTGCTCAAATTCTTTTCTTTAATGTTGCTCCTTGGATTAAGAGCTTCATTTTGGTGTGTATAGTGTGCCTATTTGGTGTTGAGTTGTGCCACACAAAAATCTGATTGTTGGAGAATCAAAGAGTGTTTTTGGAGAAGTTGAAGAGGTATACGAAATCAATCTTTCTATCTAAATTTCATGCAATTTGAAGTAGTTTGTAATTTCTGGAAATTTTGGCTTGAATCCAAAAATGAGTGCCACTATTCATTTGGTATGTTTTTGGCATGAGAATGGTAACTTGGAATGAATTTAGGATGGATAGATTGATTGGTGATTGAAATGTGATGTTTGGATGAGATTGGTATTTTATTGATCTAGTTGCCCAAAACCCAAAGCATTATAATAGAGTAGGATTTTGATGATTCTGATGATCTTGTTGAGTTTATTAGGTGTTTTTCTGTGGGAGTGGCTTTGGGTAAAGTTTTGTGTCCATTGGGATCAATTGGGCAAGTGTTGGAAAAATGCCTATGTTTTGTTGCGTTTTCTGGTTTTGATAGAATCACTCGAGTGATTTGGGATTCACTCGAGTGAGGGGTGATGATCACTCGAGTGAGGTTGAGTATCACTCGAGTGCTGTGCTTATATTTTGTTTTCTCTTCAGTTTTTCTGTTGTGCTTTCTGGAAAATTCAAGAGTGTATAGTCTCACTAGCGAGTGAGGGATGAACATCACTCGAGTGAGCCTCCTCATGCTCGAGTGACTGGTGTATTTGACACCAAGGCTTGCCTCTCGAGTTGTCACTCACGGTTATGGTGCAAGAGTATGCCTTCTCACTCGCGGGTATAGGGTATTTACTTGAGTGAGCTGTGTTGTGCTCGAGTGCAGTGAGCCATCTGGGCTACTTCCATTTCTCTTGTACTCTCGGGTTCTCACTTTCTGGACTTCACTCTCAGGTGCTCGAGTGAGGCATTTGGCCTTAACTCGGGTGAGGACTAGTGTGCTCGAGTATTGTAGTTTCTGAAAAGTTCCTTGTGCTCTCGGGTGTTCACTCGTTATCCTTCACTCTCTAGTACCTGAGTACAAACCATACCATCACTCGAGTGAGGCTGTCTTCACTCGAGTGTCCGTACAATCTTACTCGAGTGAGGTCATCTTCACTCGAGTGTCGTAGTGAAAAATGTCAATGTTGTGTTTCTAAAAGGGAATCTTTGGGATAGTTCTTCCAACCCTTTAGGAGTTTTGTTAGGGGTATTTAATGACTCTAAAAGAGCAATAATGATAACCAATTAAGTATTAAGAAGTCATTGAGAATTGGAATAGAGAATTAACTCTTCATCCCTAATTATAATTATAGGATACGATATTTGCCCTACTCAGGAGAGACCGGCGCTAGGACACGCATGGAAGGACTCAGGTGGTGACTCTTCTCTCATGTTGTATATGATACTTGGTATGCATGTTTATCATTGTGAATGTATTATCGGCCATAGGGCATTACAGCGTGAGCAGTTCAGCGTGAGTCGTCATAGGGGGGCAATGCTCATGATACCTACCCTGCCCGTTGTATCTGCCGCTGTAAGTGCCGAGGCTGCGTTATGGAATCGTGGATTCTTGTTTGAGTATACAGCCCGTGGGGCTACATGTTGTGAAATGTTTTATATGGATCCCAGCTGTGGTGATATATATGATATGTTTATGTGAATGTGCAATACAACAAGTAGTTCAGCGTGAGCCGTCGTTGGGGGGGTAATGCCCATGATACCTACCCCGGCCATTGCAACTGTTGTTATAATTGCTGTATGTTGTGTAGATGATTTACTTCCATGCTTTGATGTTGTGCATACTATGAGTGATTTGTTACTACGGGGATTCTTTAGAATCCCACTCTCCCAAAAATATAAATTCTTAGACAGGGTTGAAGGATCTAAGGGAAAGTGGGCGACAAAGAGTAGTTAGAGCTCCGGGCAAGGAGTTTTACTTTTGGAATATTTGGTTATCATGTATAAATTATTTGGATGTTTTTGGAAATAATTGTGTATATATTGGGATTCGTAGTGTAGTTTTGTGTAATCCCCAAGTAAAAGGGAAAAAGTTATGGGCTTTGTGCCTTTGTAGACCCTTTATTAATTAATGGAACTCGAGTGTGTCGAGAATTTATACTGTACTCTGATATGTATGAATGAAATCAACCTATACAAGCCATTTATATATTGAAATGTGAATATGAGACCGCTGTGAACATGTTTTGTAAAAGTTTTTGTAAACCCTAATTTTTAGAAGTTTAATTTTCTATAAATCCCAAATCATCTTACGGTCTCTAATTTCACATAATTACATATTTATAAACTTAAATCTCAGCCTTGATCGTGAAGGGGGTTACATGAGGGGCTATCCATCTCGCGTCAGTTCTATTTGGGACTTGAAAGATCTGATGCTTGAAGTTTTCATCTTGCACACCCTCCATCAAATGGTGAATACATCAGTGGGCTATGCTCCTCGCTGGAACCTGAGAACCTTGAAAGATTTTGTTCCACCTATTCTTCCATATAAGCCAACAAGCCAAACCAAACATGCTCATCCAAGGCCACCCTGACATCCTTCTATTCCCAGGTTTATACTTTGTGTTCTACTTGATCCAATCATGCAAATTACCACTAAAAAAGATACTAGTATATAAGGGGTCAATTAAATGCAACCACACATTTGATGCTATCTCACGATCTCTTAGAATATGTAGTACTGTTTCCTCACCGTCACACTCAAAAGGACACTCAGTGTTTACTGTAAGCCCTCACTTTGCTCTCAAGGAGTTGGTAGGTAACCTATCATGAAAAGCTTGCCACATGAAAATTTTGGCTCTTTCTGGAATTGGCCAACGCTAGAGTAGCTTCCATACAGGTTCAATCGACAAATCACTTGTTTTAGCTAGAATTTGTAGGCTGATTTCACACTGAAATTCCCATCCGAGGATACACGCCAATAGAATAAATCAGAACCCTAATGAGATAGAGGTTGACTCATCTTGATTCTGTCAACTACCCTGTATGGTAAATAAGTTTTCAATTTAAGTAGATCCATTCTCCACTCATTGTCACAAGCTGCTTGACTATTTCTTCGTGATTTAGTATATCTTGGTTCTTGTCAACATAATGAACTAGGGGCTTCTCCATCAGGGACCACAACTCCCACCATGCATTAGTGTTTTCTCCACTCCTTATCTTGCTTCCTAACCCTTTATAGAAAGCATCCCACACTTTTGAGATAGCACTCCATACTGTCGATTGTGATATCTTCTTGGTTACTTGAGGAATCTTTTCTTGCCACAGGCATATTTACTCTTCAAATATTTAACCCAAAAGCTTCTCGTCTAGTCAGTAGACCCTAACACAACTTCATGATAAAAGCTTTATTTTAAAGGACTGGGTCTTTGACTCCCAATCCTCCATCTTTCTTTTCTGCCTTGATCTTGTCCCATGAGATGAGATGAATATTCTTTTATGAGGCACCTTGGTTCCACAAGAAATCACGGCTTATCTTTTCCAAATCTTTGAGAACTCCTATAGGTATAAGTAGGGATTGCATCTGATAGTAAGGCAAGGTAGACATGACAAATTTAATGAGAACTGCTTCGCCTGCCATACTAAGAAATCCACTCTTCCATCCCGCTAATTTCTTACCCATCTTCAATAATAAGGGTGTGAAAGTCATTTTTACAACTCTTTTATGGATAAGTGGCACTCCTAGGTATTTTCCCAAATCAGAAGTAACTTCGCTGCCTAGCACTTGGCTAAGCTTAAGGGCTCGGTTGATGTGAACTTTCCTTGAGATAAACATCTTGGATTTGGGAAGACTAACTCGGTGTCCAGACACTCTATAGAACCAAGTCATAATCTCTCTTACTCTTTCCATTAGAGTCTTTGAGGCTTCACAAAATAGTATGAGATCATTCGTAAAGAAGAGATGAGATAGAGTAAGCCCACTAGAAGAAGTTCTTAGCAGTTTTCATCTTCCCCTTTCCACCTTTCTATTGATCAGCTGTCCCAGTCGTTCCATGTATAGAACAAATAGATACGAGCTTAACGGATCCCCTTTCCGAATCCCTCTTGTCGGGGAAAATGTCTCTGAAGGTATACCGTTCTAGCACACTTTCATTTCAGCTGATGATACACACTTCATTAATAAGTTGACGAATTGACTGTTAAGACCCAAACTCTTGAGATTGAATATGATGAAGTCCCAATCTAGGTGATCATATGCTTTCTCCATGTCGACCTTGATGGCTACGTAACCCTTCCTTCTCTTCTTCTCTCTCATGGTATGCAGTGCTTCTTGTGCAAGAATTAAGTTATCACAACTTTGGCGTCCATTTATGAAGCTAAATTGGTTCAGATGCACTACATAATCCATAACCTTCTTCAGTCTATTAGTCAGAAGCTTGCTCAAGATTTTGAAACACACATTGCATAGATAAATGGGTCTAAACTCCTTCATGGAAGACGACATGTCCACTTTAGGGATAAGGACAATATGGGTTTGGTTGATCTTCTCAATATTATTCGGACCCCTAAAGGCTTCTGTAATAAACTCACAAACTTTACCATGCACCAATCACCTCCTATTGAGATTGGAAGAAGTGCGGATTTAATCCATCTGGCCCTGGTGCTTTAAATGCATACCATGAGTCCAATAATTTTTTATTTGAATCATTTGTCATTATTTTAAATGTATATAATATATGGCACTAGTATTCATAAAGACAAAACAAGAGTTAGGAGCATATTTCACGGAATTGGAGTTGTTAAGGTTCTTTGTTTCTCAACTTTAATCCATGATTCTGTTTCACTATTTATTACTATAAAATAATACATTTGTCCTAGATGATTAATTGTTGTTCTGCAATCTATATACGACTATTAATTCTTAATCATATATTATTGAAATAATACATTTTGGATTCAGCTGGTAAAGGGATTGGGTATTCTTACCAATGGGAGAAGATTTGACTCCCGGGAAGTCTATTTAGTTGTGATTCAATCGAGGCACTGCGGGAGGCATTCCAATTTTGAGCCCTGCCCTTGGATCTTAGGTAAGCCTAACCCTTTTCCTAAAATTTTTGTATAAAAAAAAAATTTGGCAAGCTTTTAATTTTTTTTAAATGAATAAAAAAGGTTGTTTCAGGGAAAATTTTCAATTACTAATTTTACTAATGAGAAAAAATATTAGGAAGAGTAGCAATGATAAGATATTATCCCCGTTGGTATGTACATTGTTGGAGAGATTACTTTAATTGATAAATAATATCGGAAAAATATAATATTTATAAGTCATGAATAACAATAAGCCTTACTTTATTAGAATAAATAATGAACATTTTGTTTTATTTTATACAATTTTATATAATGTACGTAAGCGGCTTGAAAAATGGATTTTATTTAAAAATAAATGACTACAACTATTAGGAAGAATTAATTGAGTAATTTTATCTGTAATATATTACTCTTTTGATCCTCAATATAAGACATACTTTGAGAATTGATCTTGATATTAAATATAAGACATAATTTTTATATTTGTTAAACTTTTTTATAATTTACCCCTATTGTTTCTCTCTCAACAATAATCAAAGAGGAGGGGATGAGGGAATTAAGAAAGATCCTTAGGATATTTTAGAAAATACATATCATATTAACTAACTTAACTAAATTTTTTAATTTAGTTAAATTAGATAAATATATTTTGCGTTAAGAACTGGAGGGAGTAATATCTCCCAATAACTTATATTTGATGATACTCATCACTATAATGAGTTCTAAATTATTAAAAATTGATTTAAACTATTTAAATTTAAAATATTTGATTGTTATGAATATAAAAGTTGTGTAGATGTTGATATATTTCTGACATCAAATCAAACTAGCTTCTCAAAGGAATGTGTGATTGCCACAATTCTTGTAATTTATCCCTCGCTTTTATGAAATATAAATACTCTTTTTTTAATGAAATGAGAATGCAATATAAATATTCTTTATATTCAAAAACCTCACATTAAGTTTAACATGATGGGACTTTTGTGTCGTAAAGCTATTCTTATAAATAAAAGGTATGCATCACGTATTGATTAGCAAGGTAATAAATTCGGATCGGTCAGTGAATCTATCAAGGTAGTGGGTTAAGGGTCAGTGGGTCAGACTGGAGTTAAACTGGAGCTAAACCGGACTAAATCGATGAGAAATGGAGGATTTTAGGTTTATAGTATAACATTCTAAAGGAAAATTAAAAAAATGATTTTTTTTAAAAAATAAAAAACCTGACCCGGCCGGTTATTGGACCAAACTGATTTATTGGCCAGTTCGTCGGTTTCTAGTTCAATCGGTCCGGTCCGAATCAGATAACATTGCTTATTAGTACATTGGAAGTGAATGAAAAATATTCTTCCTCGCCTCTTCTCCTTTCCAATTCTTTGCTCGCTATAATTCTTTCAGTTTTTTGTTAAATGTTCTACTATAAATGTGTAAATATACCTATAAATTTTGTTTTTTTTTACATATGTGCCTAGCACTATATACAAATCTCAGATATAAAAATACCTATAGTCATTTCAAAAGGGTTAAAAAATGCCATGACCATTTATTTGAGCTATTAGACGTTTGTTTTAAGTTGTGGGCCTATTCTATTACCCTCCATCTTTTTTCTACTTCTCAAACTACTCCTTAGGCCTTCTTCTACTCACTGGCGAACTCCCTCTTCCACACCATTAACTATGTAACTCTAAATCTATTAAAGCTAGCAATCAAATCTAGAATTAGAATTTTTATTTCTTCTATGGATTGATGGATTCCCATCAAATTTCAAAATGATTCCATTAAACTTATATAGAGATATGAGCAAGTTATCTCAATGAGCAACGTCAAATTGGGATTGAAGTTGAGTGGGATGAAGTTGAAGATCCTTACTTTTCAAGCTGCAGAAACTACAACAGCGACTAGGAAGTTTGTGGATTCAATCCATTGAACCCACATAACCAACCAATTTACGTGCCTTCGCCCGGTTGGGTTGGAAGTTTAATCCCAAGCAAAAAACAGTTTTGACCCACCAGTGATGATATTGTTCCACAGTGGCGATGACTCTAAATTTCACCTAAGGGTTGCTTGCTGCCTCACTTTTTCGTCAGAAAGTCAAATCTCCTTAGCCAGATCATATCGATCTAGAGGATGATTGTGGCGATCGAGAAAGGAACAAAGGTCGTCCCTGGATTAACCTCTCTCCTCAAAGAGAAACCCCTCAAGTGAAACCTTGGACTCGGTATGTATAAAAATGTTGACCGAAAAAAAAAAGTATGTATAAAAATGGACTTCTACTTTTTATTTTCCGGTTAATATTATCTTTAGTTTATTAAGTTTGTCTTCATTTTAGTTTTAGTCTTTTAAATTTTAAACCATAAGTTTTGAATATTGTAGGGGTAAAATGATCTAAGTTTTTATTGAATTATAAGAATTAATGTTTTAAATGAAATGAAACTTGAGGGATCAAAATCTATAGTTTGAAACTTAAATGATCAAAAATAAAATGGGAGCAAACTTGAAAGAACAAAGACTATATTCTTCACCACCTTAATGTCCTTGTACACGTATTTGGTCAAATGTTTATAAGGTTAAGAAACAAATTTACTAACGAAGTTTTAAGAAATGAGCGTCTGACACAATTATATTTTAAAGGGGGTAAAAATACATATAAGATTTTAAAAGTGGAGCATCCAACACAAAAACCTTATATTTGACCTAACAGAGTTAAATTATAAGAGAAGAAAATCACTAACGACGTTAGGTCAAATTTAACAGTTGGATGCACTTTTAAAACCTTATGTGTATTTTTGTCCTCTTCAAAACATAATTGTACCAAACACTCATTCCTTAAAACTTTATTGATAAATTTAATCCTTAACCCAATGTTTATATCAAAAGGTCGAAGTAGAGCCGCTTGGACAATAGCATATTAGCATGAGACCCACAACTTGAAAGAAACGTCCTTTAGTTCAAATAAACAGCTATGACAATTTAAAACCCCTTTTTTTCCCCAATGATCATACATTTTTTTTGCACTTGAGATTTATAGATGGTGCCAGGGGCACATATGAAAAAAAGTTGATCGGTATATTTATACCTTTACCCAATATTATGTTTTTCCTTTTATTTTCGTTACATTAATCATTTGAAGATTATATTTATTTAAATAAAAGTTATTAAAATTTTGAAAGGTTAAAGTACACTTTTAATCCTGTAAGTTTTACATGAGGTATAGATTTAATCTCTTAATTTTATAAATTATACTTTTGATCTTATATTTCTAACATTGTTAATAAAAAATGTTAACATAACAAACTTAAACGATAACTATCTAGTTGACAAAGCATATTTGATTTTTAATTTTTTAATATAATATGCTTAGATTATTAAACTAAAATAAACCTATGCAAATAGAATCGAGGTTTTACTTTTTAGATTATTAAATTATGTTTTTTTAATAAATTAATATGTTTAGATTATTAAATCAAAATTTTGTAATACAATGGATATTAGGTTTTTATATATTTTTAAATTTAAATATATTATTTTAAATTTAAAATTATTAACATTTAATTAAATCTCATCATTAAAGTTTATATGTTCATTATTTGTGTTTGTTGCATCAACATTTTTTATTAATAATATTAATAATATTAAAACTATAGAAATAAAAATATATTTTATAAAAATTAAAAAACGAAAAGTATACCTAAAGTGAATTTAAATGAATAAAAGTATATTTTAACAAATTTTAAAAAATAAATTAACATTAAATTTCCAATTATAATATTGGTGGCACAAATTTGGCTGATTCCCTGGGCACGAGGAGTCAGGCAGCAGTAACGGGAATAATTTTAGTTTCATGGATTTTGCCGACCAAGTCTAATCCGTCGCTGTTGGTTCATCCCATCAGAATCTTTAGCGTAATCAGCATTTGGTTGTTTCGTGTGCATCCATGGAATCGCGCACCCAGTAATTGTCCTTTCTTGCATCTTCCTCATCTTATCAATTTCCACCAACTTCTCTCCCATTCTTTCCCCTATTTCATCTTCTTGACCTTTCTGGGTTTTTCTGTGCTGAAATGGATCCCAAGCCCTATGACTTTCCCATTCTCTGCTATGTCTTACACCACTTGGATCCACACGCCTATTATCCTCTTCCTACGCTCCTACACCAAACTCTTCTGACTCAATTCTCTCACTTGTCCCACCCCAAAGTCTTGGCGACATTGACTCAAGTCATCGCTGAGCTCCAAATCACCCAGACTCTGTTGCTACTGCGAACCCTAGGTCCTCGTCCTGACCCTTCTGCGGTTGCCTTTGCGCGGCTCAAGATATCGGAGATTCGCTCCAAGCTTGAAGAAACAGAGGAGCCGAGAGAGGCTGCTGAGAAAGAGATGCAGATTTACGAGGCGATGGTGAGGTTGGAGGACATGCATGAGGAGTATGCGAAACAGTTGAGGGCTGCGGAAGAGAGGTTGATTAGGGTTTATGAGTCGGTGGTGGCAGAAGAATCGGAGAAAGAGGGTGAGCAAGTGAGTGAAGAAGTTGTTGAAATTTTGAGAAAAGCAGAGACGGAGGAAATAGAGAGGATTGAGCTTTCTGGGCGGCAGCTAAGGCTCATTCCTGAGGCGTTTGGCAAGATTCGAGGGCTGGTCGTGCTTAATTTGTCTAGCAATCAGCTGACGGTGAGGAGATTTTGCATCTTTCCTCCCTCACTCTTGAAATCAATTAAAGCTTGTTTTCTGATTTCTGCTCTTGTTTTGAGATTAGGAAATAATAAATGTTTCGTTATGGAGTCTTTCACGTTGCTATTAATTTTATAGGCTAAGTTTTTACTAAGTGAAGTCATAAACTTGAGCAAAAACTAATGAGTTAATAAGGAAAGGATAGAAATCAGTGATCTGCCAACAGAAATGACATCTGCTAGGTGTGAGTAATCTGTGAGAAGGGACTTTTTGAGCTCTAATTAAGAGTATGCAGTTAAATGTTTGAAGGCAAGTACGTTCGATCACTTTTGCGTTATCTGATCAATTTAAAGAGGGAGAAGAACTTAAACTTTTAATTTCATGGCATAGTATATGCTGTTGAATTGATTGGAGGATTGCAATTATGCTCAACCAGAGTGATGTTTTGATTGAGTTGAATGAAGGGGAAGGGATGTAGGATTTCAAATATGTGATTTTCTTTTATTTATTACTTAATGTAACATACATGGTTTTGTTTCTTCCCTTCTCTTCCATTTTCATCTGTTCAAACTAATCCCAAGTGGGGGAAATGTTGGATTGACGCCCGATCCTTTCCCTTGCATTACCTCATTTCAAACATCCCTGTTCCAAATGCTTCTCTTCAGTAATAAGTTCTTTATGATTGATAATTTCATTATGCTAATACAGAGGACAATTTTGTTTTCTGTATTTCGTGTGCCAGTGCTTATTGATTTTTCATTCCATAGAACAATAAGGCGCCATGAGTCATCTAAGATGTGGAAGGTTTCGATGTTAAATAAATATTATGGTGGTTGAGATTTACCGCATTAGTTGGAAGTCACAGATTGTGATCATATGCTGATGTTTTAGTCAATCCAATTCAGTTTTTCCTGTTTAGGACATGGTGCATCAAATTGAACTAGTCAATCTTATTCATATATGTACCATATCTACTCATCTTAGATGAAAGCCATTTGATGTCATTATTACAGAAGTCTTGACTTTCTTAGTTATTAATCTATCTAAGGTATAGGGAATGGGGTGGGGAGCAAACACAAACTATGCTTGTTACTTGTTATTACTGATTCACCGTATACTTGTTCAGCTGATTTTAACTTACAATTTTGTTTTTTTTTTGGTCGTTTTTGGCTTTCATATCTTAAAAACAGATGATCCCAGACTCAATGGCGGGTTTGCAGAAACTTGAAGAGCTTGATATTTCATCGAATCTTTTAGAATCACTACCGGGTTCAATTGGATTGCTGCTCAATCTTAGGGTCCTCAATGTGTCTTGTAACAAGCTAAATGCACTTCCTGATTCTATTGCACATTGCAGGTATGTTCCGTGCTAACTTTTCATTCTACTAGTATTTGCTGCTTAGTTATTAGAACTGTACAGTTCACACTTCATAACGAGTTAAAACTAATATGTGTCATTGAGACATTGACTGAATCATAAGCTGAGCAGTCTTGAATTGGTCATGAATAATGTAATTTGAGTCAATAGGGAGAATCACATGATTCAATGAGAGAATATAAAGAAGCAATGAGTTGGTGAGTCATGTTAAGAGCTGTATATTGACATTAATTCAAGAACTAACTATGACAAGTTTATGATTTTTGATCTTATCTCCGTGTTAAGTACTCTTCTTAATTACTGGGTTGGACTTACTATCTTGAGTATTTTATGCGCATATACACACACTCGCTCACACGTCATACTTTATATTTCAAGTTACTTTTCATCTGTTATTGATTATTACAATTCAATAAATTTTACAATCCACAATTTGGAAATATAGTTTCTGATTCGTGATGCATATAACAATTTGATAACTATGATTGATAGTATCCCTGCTTGTGCTATTTCTACATGAATGAAACTGGAGTGTTTTTTCTACTTATTTACAATTAGGTCCTAAATTAGAACATGATAACAAATACATAAGAAGTTTCATGTAGTTTTATGTTAGATTTATTGATTATGCTTCTGTCAGACTCATGCTTTTACTTGTAAATGTAGGTCACTTGTTGAACTGGATGCTGGCTTTAACAACCTAATGTGTCTGCCAATGACCATGGGCTATGGACTTACCAATCTTGAGAGGCTTTCGATCCATTTGAACAAGATTCGACTTCTTCCCTCATCTATTGGTGAAATGAGGTCCCTTAGATACCTTGATGCTCATTTCAATGAGCTGTGTGGCCTCCCACTAGCAATTGGAAGACTAACAAATCTTGAATACCTAAACATAAGCAGTAACTTCAATGACCTGACCGAGCTTCCCGAAACCATCAGCGATCTAATTAACCTCAGGGAGCTCAACCTCAGCAACAACCAGATCCGAGGTCTTCCAAACACATTTGGCAGGCTTGAAAAATTAACAAAGCTCAACTTGGACGAGAATCCAATCGTAATCCCACCACCTGAGGTTGTGAGACAAGGGGCTGAGGCTGTGAAGGATTTCATGGCTAAGAGGTGGCTTGAGAGCCTTGCGGAAGAAGAACAGAAAGCCATGGCTGAAACAAAGAAACAGCAACAGCAAGCACAGGGTGGCTGGCAGGCTTGGGGGACCTCATTGTTGAATGTTGTTTCTGGGGTTTCTGAAAGTGTTGCAGGATATTTGGCTCCCAGAAAAGCCTCAAGAGACCCTTGGTTGGACCGACAATTGTGATATTAAAATGGGTTCTGTCATGGAGAGCTTGATCTCCCTGTATCAAAATCCTACTATACTATTAATGTTTCTGGATTAACTGACCATTTTTTGACTTTTTTGTACATATTGGTGCCATATGTTTGTGGGGTGGTGTGACCCAGAGAGGTCTAGGTCTCTGGAATTTAGTATAATCTCATGTTTTGATATGTTACAACTCCTTGTGAATAGGATATGAATCAATAGAATACACTTTTGTCACAATGATCTGTATTACATAATTTTATGTTCTCCCTGATGGCTCACCACGAGGCGCCTGATGAATAATCAGTCAAGTAACATTAGGGTGTGTGTATTTAATTTATAAAGAGCCATATTTAAAATATTGATAGTATGAGTAATCTTTAAATTTCATACAATGCATATGGTTAATTCACATGATGCAGAAAACTCCAAAAGAATCACATAAATAGGTAATAAAGGAATAGACAAAATAGCAGAATAAAGATTTTCCCCTCTAATCGAAGGCTTTAATTATGCAGCTCAAAGGAGATTTATATCTCTTCCCTATATGCACCGGCAAATATGAAAACACAAACACTGAAGCAATAGTTCAAAGTTCTAAACCCTATTACCAATGCAAAGAAAAGATGAAAATGACTAACCAATAGAATGAGGAAAAGAAATTTAAAATAGCTTTTCATATGCTTACCAAGATGCAAGAACCATGGGGAATGGTGCGTTACCAAGATGAACCTAGACTTTTGTCTAATAGCCAACCCAACTGTGGAAATTTAAAATTTCAAAATGTGAAAATAGGCAAGGATGATATACATATACATATATATATATATAGAATATGTAATAATTGCCAAGAGAACAGGTGACCTCACGACGGAAAATCCATCTGTGGGCTTCCCAGCAAAACTCATTCTGCTACACACATTTCTGTGATTATTACAAAAGAAGCATCCGTGGGGAAAACTGAGCCTGACTCTCCCAAACACGCAAATTCAAATTGATTGGGAAAACGAAGCAGTATGAAAACAGTCTTACTCTGAATAGCAGCATAAAGATAAACGATGGGGGATAAAATGGCAAAAGAAACACTGCTGAAAAAAACATATATTCATTATCTTATTGATTTATTGATTATTGAAGCGGGCAAACTAGTTAAAAAAACAAATAAATAAGTAGAAAACTGCGTTTGCCGGGAGTTGAACCCGGGTCTATTGCTTGGAAGGCGATTATCCTAACCGTTGGACAACAAACGCCTTTTTAAGTCTACATGCGTTACATTTAAATTACATTAACATAACTGTATTTTTGTTGATTTTTGTTTCTTCTGAGCTAGACTGGCCAGTCCTTTACTATTGGCGGGGCAAACACAAATAAATAGATTCTGTCCTAGTCCCTGTGGGCGATAGATAAGTTTGATAGATATATAAAATTAAATTTTGAAGTGTCTTAGCTATTTATGCTAGAAATTAATACATTGTATTTCTGCCATAAAAAAATAAAAGAAAAACCATAGCCTGGATATCTTCGAATATTATCCCTTCTCATGCGCATATAAGTTTGAGTTTGCGAAAAGAGGAGAAGATTAAGAATTGGATTATAATTAAAGAACCAAAAAAATAAGAAAAGAAAGACAATTGTTGGATTTGGAAGAGTATCAAATATATATATATATATATATATAGAAGAGATTTTCCTGGTCGGCTTAGATCATTGGACTTTTAGAAAAAGAATGTAGATTACACAAACATATAACACCATATATGAATTCAAGTATTGAGTCTATATATAAGCTTATTACCATTGTTAAATGTGTGCATTGATATTTTTTATTAATTAAAGTAGAATTTCAAGAACATGCATTACCACTATATATATAAGGCAGGTTGTACTGGTATAATAAATAATATTTTACATCAATAAAAACTCTTTCTTTGTGCTAATAAGAAACAACTAATAACACTATTAACACATACCCAAATAGCAAACAATCAGTAACATTATTTTATACAGCTATACCTATTAACACTTTGACAGAATAATTAACAATGATTTCTTAATTAATGTACCAGAATTAACTGTTTCAGGTATTATCGACATATGCATTTGCCTAATTCTATTAGAAAATATACATGGAAAGTCATGCATCACCAGTATCAAATAACATATGGCCATGAGCAACAATATATATAATATAACATTTATAATAATAAACATAACTACTCTAGTGTGATGCATGTACAAACTTCGTGTATTTCCTTAATCATGAGTATATATTATGAGAAGTTATTGCAACTAATAAACAAAGACATAAAATTTATAATAAGCCATAGTTATGATTCATAAGCTCATTATATATATATTTATATGAAATGAAAAAAAAAAATACTGTTTTATCCTATTGGTAAAACTAGTATTAACAAAGTGCAACAGTAGCCGGCAAGTAGTGCAGAGAGTCCTGGTGATATGAGTAATGAAAAACCCAGACCTTGCTTAGTTCTCACGACTCATACACACATGAAGGCAGCAAATGCTCTAATATCCTCACAACATGGCTCAATATATATGGATATGAACAAGATCGACAAGAATCGATAGATCATTAATAATGATGTCAGTTCAGGGATAAGACACGTAAAATTGTACGGATAATGTTAGATCGACCAAATGAAATGTGTGACATAATATGATTTGTGCGGTCGAGAGAGACTCAGAGACATATTTACATTTATATTGCATTAAAGAAACTAAAGGGACAATAGTTACAGAAGATATGATCATTGGACAGAAAATATATGTGCAGATACAATATTAAACCTGCTGATATATATATATATATGACTTGTGGGGTAAGACTGAGACATCATTGTACTGGATCAGTTACTGTTGAAGGCGAAAGTGGTTACAGTTGTTGTGTAGAGTAAATAATAATAGAGTATTGTATGTCTTGCTGCCATGCTAAAACCGACATGCAAAGAACAACCTCTGTGAGTGTGCCAGATTATGCATGTGCTCTTCTGAAGACACTGCATGCCAAAACACTCAAAGAGACGTACGTACCTGTACGCTTAAGTGATCGGATCGGATCACAACCAGTAGTACGTTCGTTGTGATATTAATAGAAGCAATGCGTATTAAAATTTATGGTTTAACTAACCAACTGATTTGTGTTTTTTTTTTGTACGTACTTCCTTCGGTCCTAATTATAAGATAAAGTTGACGTTTTTAGAAAAATTAAGGAAAGTAATTAAATTACTTTAGAGTATTTATATTTTTATTTTTTTCCCTAAACTAATTAGTTTAACTAATAAACTAATATTTAATCTAAGGATACATAACATATGACATGATTAAGTAACTTATTTAGTTTCCTTAATCTTTCCAAAAAAAGTCAATTTTATCTTATATTTAGGACTGAAGGTAGTATTAATTAGTGTCATATGGCGTTTGTGGGATCATGTTATTCATAGGGGATCGATCTCTGGAACCTGGTGATCATGGGCAGGAGGTGGATGATGTGCTTTCCTTGCTGCCTCCTTGCTGCCACTTTAGTTTGGGGGCATTCTTAATTGTATTTTTCATAGTTCTTTAGATTATTAAATTTTACACGAAATGAACGACGTTTTAATAACTTATAAGCAAAAAATGGAGTTATTTTCAATTTTTCACGATTTTTTTTAAAGATTTAAGAGTTTAAATATGTGTTGTTCTTTTTTATTTAAAGTCTTAAATGTTTAAAAAATCGTAAAAAATTGAAAATAATTGCAGTTTTTGCCCATAAGATATTAAAACATCACTCATTTCGTGTAGAATCTAATGATATCAAGAACCATAAAAAATATATTTGGGAACGCTTTCAAAATGAAGGGGCGGCAGGGAAAGCACATTACCCACCCCCTTCCCGGTGATCATACGACACGGGCATTACAATAAACTTTCTTTGCTTTTTTCTCACTATGATCAGTGTTATATTATCTAGGTTTTTTACTCGATACCTCCCCTTAATGCACGTTATGAACTATACAAATATATAATATGTCCTCTCTCTGGTTCTTAATATAAGAATATTTGTTTAATTTGATTAGATTAAAGAAGTTAGTTAATATGACATGTATTTTCTAAAACACCCTATCCATATTCTTTAATTCCCTCATTTTCTCTCATCCTTGATCAATGTTGAAGGAGTATTAATAGAGTAAATTAGGAAAACTTTGACAAATATAAAAACTATGTTTTATATTTATGACCAAGATTAGCTTTCCAAATTTGTCTTATATTAAGGACCAGAGGAGCAAATATATATATATATATATATTGACCAATAAGTTGTTGGTTGAAGTGGTAAGCATCCTCACCCCTATAAAGATAAGAATACAAGTTCGAATCACAAGAAACACATTTATTGAGAGAGTTAAAAGCCCTTTAAACCCTAAGTCATAGAAAGATTATACCATTGACCAAATAAATTAGGTATAATGGTGAGGGCTTCACCTCTCGCAGTAGTGGTCAAGGTTTGTAGCTGTTTAGTGTCAACTCACTTTTAATTCGATTTCATTGTTCTGATACCTGTAGTGCGTCGTTTAATGCGACGTTACCATCTCCAACAAAAAAATGCCGATTTTTTTTATTTGATCCAGAGTTTCCTCTCGAGGCTTGGAAGCTAAATGGTTATCTCCTCTATGAATAAGTGTACTTCTTAGGATTTAAATTTGTATTTTTCTCCTTATGAAGTGAGGCGCCTTATCACCTCAACCAATGATAAAAAAAAATGCTGATTTTATTGCCACTGTTGTAAGTAAAATTAATCAAAGAAGAATGACAATGAGTTTCCAGAAAATTTTATTAAAAGATAAGTTGCAAATAACAATTCAGACAGTTGCATGCAAATGATAATTAGGAAAGTCTATGTTGCAAATTATAATACTTAAGTGTCATTAGTTTTTGATTTGTAATTTAGACTTTTATATTTTGAACTCTGTGTCTAACCCCATATTTGCAACTTAACTTTTAATAAAATTTGTTAGGAAGTTAATTTTCATTCTTCCATTAATAATCAATGACTTGCTCATCATTTAGCGATTAATAACCTTCGAAGGAGTTGGCCCCTTTATGGTTCATGAGCACGCGTAATTATTTCCCATTTTAGATGATTCAGAATGAACCCGTAACTACAATTGTTTTACTTCTTTCTTCTGTGCTTCTTATAAATTAAAACATATTTTAAGATAGATGAATGGTCATTATTATAAATTACTTGATGGAGAATTAATAATTTATTTTCAATATTACCCCTATTTAAAGTTATTAACTAGAAGAGAATTTGTGCAAATTTGAAATTTTTGCATTTGAATATGAGTTGAATCATAGATTTATTTTATTTTCAATATAAATTAATGACTTAACTATCTCTCCTTAGTTTTAGTAACTAAGTAAGGTGATAGGTTAAAAATGCTTTATAATAAAGGCTAGAAGAAGTACCACTCTATACCTATATATAAGTTAATTACTTGAATCTCATTATCACATGCTAAGAAATGCTTTAAATTGATGAAGTTTTTGACAATTTCCCTTATTAAAAATTTTTGTCTCTCTCTACATTTATCAATCATTCTCACATCTCTCTTTTCTCTCTCTCTTTCTAATAGAAATTTTAAAGGGGTAAAATTTTAAAAAAAAGTCATCAATTACCGTACAATTAACTTACTAGTATATTTAGAACCAAACTTTTCTCTTACGGAGGACTTATATTTATGTGTTGGATTTAAAAAAAATTAGAGAAGTAGGGTTATAAAATTTTAATGAAGAGATATAGAATAAAAGATTAAGAAAAATTAATTGAAAACTTTTAATCCCATTTTTCTAATTTTTCAAATTTGATTCCATTTTTTTTTTCTCTGATCGCTTTCCCTACCCTCCCCTCATATTAAACAACCCCTTACTGTTTGTTTGACAAGGGAAAATGGAGGGGGAAGGGATGAGAGGAAATAGTTTTATGAGTTGGATTTATAAAACATGGAGAAGTGAGGTTATAAAATTTCAATAAAGATAAGATGTAAACTAAAAAAACAGGAAAAATTAATTAAAAACTTTCAACTTCACTTCTCTAATTTTTTTTTTTTTTTTAATAAATCCAATTCATAAGAAACTTCCTTCCACTCCCTTCCCCTCCTCTCCCAATCCCTCATACGAAACAGCCTTAGCTAGTTACAGAGTGGTAAGCTTTGATGGGAGGATTAGAAAAAGATTAGTAGGGAAAGTCTACATATTATTTATTAGCCATAAATACAAAGATAAAACGAGGTGTTAGTAGCTAGGAGACAAGGGGCTTAATGATAGATAACTTTATATGAATAATGATAAGGCCTGTGCTCATCACCATATAAATAGGCTTTACGATTAGCATTATCACACAATTATTTCTCTCTCTCTCTCTCTCTCCCCCCCCCCAACACAATTATATTTCTCTTTCTATTTTTCCCTTTTACTGAAGGAGGTTGAATTTTTACCTCGAGTCGCCTGATCCAGCTCGGAGCAGCATGAATATAATGAGTTATGAAATCCACCCCAAATCAAAAAATTATTTTCCTCTCTCTTAGTTTAATTATTTGGTGGGGGCAATTCCCCTTTAATTAATTATCTTAATTAATTAAGACAAAACTAGGGGCCGAAGCCCCGAAGGGAAACATTTTTCTGCGAGTACTCCCTGCGATCCTATATATATATATATATATAGTTTATAAGGGTGAACTTGTCCTATTTGTAAGATAACACCTCCAGTCTTAAATATAAAATCTATTGAATTTTTAGGAAGAGATTAAAAAATTTAAATAAAATACTTTAGAGTATTTACATTTATCGCTTTTTCTTTAAACCAATTTACGTGATTTATAAACTAATATATAATTCTATTATATATATACACAATATATATTATGATTAAGTAATTTATTTATCTTTCTTAATTTTTCTTAAAAAGTTAACTGAGTTTTATGTTTAGGACCAGAAGGACTATATTTTAAAGATGTCTGAAATTTTAATCCACGACCTTTTTTTTAATTATAGTCAGCATTAATTACATATTACTATATCATTATGTTAATTATCTCCCTCACACACGGACACTTTCTTTCTCATCAGTTGTTTATATGGCTATGTACTCTCAATATTCCACTCTATAAATAAAGATGCTTTTAAAAAATAATTTACATTTTTATATATTTATTGTATTTAACCGAATTTAACTATATATATATATATATTATATGTGATTCCGTTAAATATTCACCTATTATAAAGTTATTCGTCTCTTATAAAATGAATTGGCCGGATTATTTTTTTTCCCTTGATGAGAAAAGTCCTCCGACAAAGTCTCAAGTACTCTAGTGGTACCGATGATATACGTAATGAAAATCTCAGTCCAATCAATTTTCATGACTCGTGCAGGCAAATGTGAAGGATCCTATCAACCGTAGTGATGATGCTGTACGAATATGGAGGGTAATGCTCCATCTAGTCTTATTTATAAGAGTTCAATAACTGAATTACGCAGTCTAAAAAAGTGAATAAAATTAGTTAAAAACAATAAGGATGTATGAAATAAACTTTTTTTCAAACACGCCTTTGTTTATCAGGGGCAAATAAAAGAGAGAAATAAAATAAATATATGTAACACAACCATTTAATTAATACAATATATATAATTAATAGGGGTAAAAATGAAAAAAAAAACTTGTTAAATATTCAAACAAATCTTCTGTTACTTGAGTTATGTTACTAATTTATAAAAATTAAATAAATTAGTTAAATTATCATTTTTAATAAGTATATGTTGATTTTATAAAATATCTTCCTAATAATTTGCATTCGAAACTACCCCTAATGAAAATCTAATTAGGATAATTTAGAGAACAAATTATAAATTTGGAAAACAAAATGAATTGGTATCTTATATATACATACGGTTATTTAGAATTAAATCAAACTCTTTTTCAATAACACTTGCATTTAGAATGGGGGAGTATAACTTACGGGAATACGAATATATGGGAGGGAGGAGATTTGTGTATATATATATATTGATCTTGTGGAAATTACAAACATTTATGAGATCAAGATCATGAATATGGAGGGAAAGTGTAGATAGAGTCAAAAAATGATATAACTTGTGGGGTAAAGGTCATTAATTGTACGAGAGAAGCCTGAGTTTTTCTGGTTGCCATGCCGACACCGGCATGCAAACATATGTACACTCCCTGCAAGTATATACGTATTCTACATGATGTATTTGTGATCGTTGCTCCCCATCTCGTTTAATTTACTCCTGAGAATTCTTCTTGATTTTTTTTTTTTTTGAATTAGCTGGATACAAATTAATGGTATGAGATTAAAAGTGAAATCGAATCAAACCCCCTGACATCCTGCTTACAAAAGAGCCACTGTGTCACTAAGTGGCTGTTGGTTCACGGAATCAGAGGTAATGTAATAATGATTACATAAATTTGTTTAGTTTGTTATTAAAGAAAGATGATGCATATACATAAAAACGATTAATGGGCTTACATTGAACATAAAAATATATGAGAATAACATATCAAGGGACAAAATTACCCCTATATACATATATTTATAATGTATACGTTGGATTCATGGTAATTTTTTTAATTTGTGCAGTATACGCATTTGGTTCATAATAATTTTTTAATGGTAGAAATATTATACATGGTACATGTTAGGTTCATGGTAATTTTTTACTATTTAATGGTGGGAATATTATTTAATGGGATATTTTAATATTTTTACTGGTGGAATATAATTTTTAATGGGGGATTTTTTAAAATTTTTATTTAATTAATTAATTTTTTAATATTTAATGGTGATAATTATTTAATATTTAATAACATTTATGAGTGGGCACATTTGTCAATTTAAAAAATTATAATGACAATAGTGTCTTTTTTACCTGATTACAAGATATCTACATCCTCATTCATCAGTCTTAGCGATTTGATGTAATCAGGATTACAAAATGTAATCCTTTTTACATTACATAAGTTTAACCAAATGCTGTAATCGATCTATTACATCTAGATTACATGTAATCCTCTTCTATGAAATCGAACCAAACAATCTATAAGTTATACAAGACCATTGGCTACTTTTCATGATTATGATCCAAGTAAATTAGCCATTTTTATTGCAAATTCAAACAACTCTAAGAAAGAGAGGAAATGAATACTCCTTCTATCCTAAATGTATGAGCTAGTTAGGGAGTTGGATTTGGCTATCAATATAAAATGTTAATCCACTTTGTCTCTTTTATTTTTCATTTTCCCCCCAAACTAGTTTGTCTAACTTATAAACTGCTACAGGGTTGAAGGGCTATTTTGTCGAAGAAGTTGACAAGGTGGGGCAATTTTGCTCCTGAAGTTTTTCAGGGTACAGTGTTGCCCCGGAAGTTTCTAAATCGTAGCAATTTCTCCCTGATTATTATCCTAATTAAATTTGGTCGTTAGTTAAACAAATATATTGAATTAACAGTTCATGTGTCATCCACGTCATTTTTGTTAAAGTATAAATTTGCCTTGAAATTTTTACTTAGGTGCAATGCTACTTTGGAAGTTTCCAAATTGTAGCAATGTCACTATGACAGTTATTTTGGTCAAGCTTGACTATTAGTTGACCGAATATGTTGAGCTGATAGCCTGAACAACATTGAAGAAGAAGAAATTACATATGGAGGAGAAGGTCACATTCGTCAAAGAGTAATGTAGAAAAAGTTCTAATCACAAAATGCATAACATAATAAGGAAGATTGCCAAGAACAAGGTCAATAAAAACTCTCTGTCGCCATACCTTAATAAGGCTGTGATAGGCAAGTACCTATTTTATTTTCTCTTTATCGCATAAGATGTTTTCACCTCTTTGATTGTTTCTAATCCTTTATATGATATGCATTTAAAAAAATACTTATTTTTAAATTTAACTTTGAAAAAAAATGACGTGGATGATATATGGACTTACCAAATAAATATATTTGATTAACTGACGGGTAAATTTAACTTGGATTACAACTCGAGTGAAAATGCTATGATTCGGAAACTTCTAGAACAACATTGATCTTGAGTGAAAACTTCGAGGTAAATTTGCACCTAAACCCAAAAAAATTTAAAAATGATGTGGATAACGTGTGGACTGTCAGCTCATCACATTTGATCAACTAATGGTCAAACTTAATTAACTCCGATAATGGCCAAGGTAAAATTGCTACAATTTGAAAACTTTCGATTGCACCCCGAAAAACTTCAGGAAAAAAATTACCCCATTTTGTCAGCTTTCTGGACAAAATAACCCTTTAACCCACTTATATATAATATAATATTATATAAGAGTGTATTGTAGGAAGCCAAAGTCATATGTTAGAATGGAGTAATTTTTCAAGATCCAATTATGCACCACCGCGACACGGGGTTGGTGCTAGTTACTAGATATGTGTGTTTGTGTATACGTAGTTGCTATATTAAGGACTAGGGGAGTGTAATATAAATGAAACGGATTAAATCATAATCCACTTATATTTAACACCCATAAATCCTCCATAACTCTTTAAATCTTCAGAGACATAATAGATTGGGCATTCCATATTAGAAAACCCCATGATTAAGTGCACGTACAAAAGAGTGTCAGATAGCGAGGAATGCACGGAGAAAGGCAGGCATGACGGATATGTATGCATTGAATAACCACGCACAGAGGGCGTGAGAGCGAAAGGAAAAGACAAACAAAAGTTAATGAATGAAGCAGACAAATGTTTCAGAAACTTATTGTGCAAATGTAACACCTTGATTACGAAGTCAGTCTTGCGGATCGCTCACTCTCTCTCTCTATATTATACTTCTACGGATCTAAATATAACACCCGGCTGATTTTTTAGAGAGATTATAGAGTTAAATAAGTTACTTAATTATATTATATGCTATATATTATTAGATTATATACCAGTTTATAAGTCACATAAATTAATTTGGAGAAAAACGATAAACATAAATATTTTAAAGTGATTTAATTAGCTTACCATTCTGGTCCTATTTATAAGTCTTTTTTTATCAAAAAATTTGGTCCTATTTATAAGTCCAGTTATAGTAAATAAGATTGTGACAATTTTGCCCCTATTTATTGTACCAATGAACAAATAATTTAAAGATAAATAGAGAAGAAATAGTTGAAAAGTATCCATTCATAAATGAGGGAATAGTTAGAAATTTACCCCATAATCATTGAGTTAACTACCTCTCCTTGGTATGTGAGATTTAGTTAAAATGGATTTATAAATAAGACCAATGTGATATTTATTCTCTAAAAAAATGAATTGGATATTATATTTAAAATTTACATCAATTAATTGTACTGTTTGGAGACATATATTCATAGATCCGCAACACCTTCTGTCACCACTGTGCTTAGCAGGATCTTCTCCCTCTCCGCATGCTTGCCACGTTTGTTCTCTCTCTATTCTCTTAAGCTTTCTTCTCTTTCTCTCTCTTCTCCATTAATCCTTTCATCGTAAATGAAACAAGCATCCTAACTTGGTACGCAAGAATGTCTTCTTGTCTACTTGATATCCATGCCCCACAAAGCCATACGCTTATATATAATTCTTTCTTTCGATTTGATTAATTGAAACTTCAAGCCACTTTGAACATAAAACTAGCACCTTTTGAGGTTTAAAGTATAAAGAGTTTTTCTCTCTCTCAATAAATATACTTTTTAGTATTTGAACTTGTGCTCTTCTCATTTTTAGAATAAAGCCAATTACTATATCAACCAACAATTTGTTAGCTATGTAATTCTTATTTTTTCTAGTGCATTCCATTTGTTTTCTGAACATATTATTGAAGAAAAATAAAGGGCATGGTTTAAAGCAAAAAATTACTTATGTCCATATTTATGAGTACACTTTATCCCAATTATTATTTTGAAGCACAATTGTAAGTTTTATTTGTCAAGTGTATAATTAGTTTTATTATAATTTCAATTGTATATTCGGTTTCATTGTAACTACATTTTGTTACACTTTGTTATTCTGTAATTATGATAGTTACTTCATACCTCATGTATATAAACACTAGATTATCAACGAATAATACAGAATTCCATTTTACCAAACTATTCCAGTAACATGGTATCTAGAGCCTTCTAAATTCTCTCTCTGTTTTTTTTCAACCCTCTCTGACACCTTTCCCTTTTCATTTCTCTCTCTCTCTCTCCCCCTCTCTCTCCTATCTCTTTCCCTTTGTCATCTTCTTCCGAGCTTCTCCTTTTCCTTTCTATGGCTACCGACACCATCACCGATCACTCTAGCCCTTTCTACATACATCCAAATGAGAATCCCGCCCTCATCCCTGTCGCTCAACCGCTAGATGGTTCCAACTACCACTCTTGGGCGCGTGCCATGAAAATGGCGCTCCTATCAAAGAACAAGCTAAAATTTGTTGACGGCACTATTCCTCCTCCGCCGATCACCGATCCTCTGTTTCCGGCATGGGAACGTTGCAATAACCTTGTCCAAGGTTGGCTTACTAAGTCCCTCTCTCTGACCATTACGAAGAGCATCCTCTGGTTTGATCGGGCATTTGAGATTTGGACCGATCTTCGTGCACGTTACTCGCAGACCGATATTTTCCGTATTGCCAATCTTCAGGAAGAGATCTACAATCTCAAGCAAGGTCATCTAAGTGTAAGTGACTATTACACTCATTTAAAAATTCTTTGGGATGAGTTAACAAGCATTCGTCCTCTGAAGTCTTGTAATTGTGGTTCCACTACTATTGCTCTTCATCATCGTGAAGAGGATTATGTCATTCAGTTTTTAAAAGGACTCAATGATCAATTTACTTTAGTCAAATCTCAAATAATGTTGCTTGATCCCTTGCCTCCGATTAATCAAGTTTTTTCCTTGGTTCTTCAACAAGAATGGGAGCTTTGTCCTCCTTATGAGCCAAAACTTGTGCTCGCCACTGCAACACATCATTCTGGTTCTGGTTCTAGTTCTGGTTTTGGTTCTCATCAATCCACTTTGAAGCAGTGTACGTATTGTGGCAAGCCTCGTCACACAGAGGCCACTTGTTATCGCAAGCATGGATTTAGATCGGGCTTCAAGTTTCGTTCCTCTTGCTCTTCTTCCTCGGTAAATCATATGAACACTCAAGATTCTAGTAATGCTCAAGTTCAATCTCCTGCACCGGTCTCTCCCAAACCTTCACCGGCCTCTATTTTGCCTCAATTGTCTGCGGATCAATACCAGAGACTCATTACTCTTCTGAGTTCTCCTCCAACCTCCACACCCTCCGTTAACCATTTGTCCACTGTCCCTCCTGCTACAGGTAACTGTAATTCTATTTCTTCTAATTGTTTTGCAACCTAGATCATTGATTTAGGCGTGACGGACCATGTCTGCTCGTCTTTGGCTTTGTTTTCTTCATACCACTCTATGTCTCCACTCTCTGTAAGTCTTCTACAGGTTCTACTGCCATCGCTTGTGTTTCTGGAATAATTGATATTTCTCCTTCTCTTTCCTTGCATAATGTTCTTTATCTGCCCAATTTCTCTTTCAATATACTGTCTGTCTCTCGATTGACTGCCTCTTTTCATTGCTCACTAACTTTTTCCTGTGATTCTTGCCAGATTCACTCACTTCAACCTTTACAGATGATTGGTTCAGCTAAACTCATTGGAGGGCTATATGTTCTGAATGCAGATGTGCCTCGCCTTTCACCTTAAATACATACTGCTCATACTTCCTATGTATCACCTTTCACTTTATGGCATCATCGCCTAGGTCACATTTCTGATTCCACTTTTATGATTTTACATAAGCAAATACCAGATATTACTTGTACACCTCATTCCCTTCCCTGTGATACTTGTCATTTTGCTAGGCAAAAACAAATTTCATTTCCTGTAAGCACAACTTCCAGCAATAAAATTTTGAATTTATTCATGTTGACATTTGGGGTCCGTTTTCTCTGCCTTCTATTCAAGGCCATCGTTACTTTTTAACTATAGTAGATGATTTCTCTCGATTTACTTGGATTTTTCTGTTGCATAACAAATCTGAAGCACGCCTTCAACTAAAGAATTTTGTTGCCCTTATTGAAACTCAATTTTCCACTTCTTTAAAGGCCCTTCGTTCTGACAATAGTATTGAATTCTCCATGCCTGATTTTTATGCTTCTAAGGGTATTATTCACCAAACCTCCTGTGTTGAGACTCCTCAACAAAATGGATTGGTTGAAAGAAAACACAAACACATTTTGAATGTTGCAAGGGCTTTACTTTTTCAATCTCACATTCCCCTTCCATATTGGTCTTTGGCTATTTTACATGCTACTTATATCATTAATCGTTTACCCTCTCCAATTATTCAGAATCTCACACCTTTTGAAAAATTATATACTGTTGCACCTTCTTATTCTCATTTAAAAGTCTTTGGTTCTCTATGCTTTGCATCTACTATATCACACAACCAATCCAAATTTGATTCTCGTGCTAGAAAATGTGTTTTCTTAGGCATATCCTCTGGTTCTAAAGCTTACACATTGCTAGATTTAGTTTCACATCAAATCTTTCTTTCTCGTGATGTTTTCTTCTATGAACTTGTTTTTCCCTTTAGCATAGACAGTATCATTTCTCCTCTACTTACTACCCCTGACCTTTCTATTCAATCTTTTCCCTCTTTCCTTGATGATGACCATCTACTTTCATCTTTACCCACTCCCAATTGTTAGTGCAAGCATTCCACCCAAGAGGGGGTGAATTAGGTGATACCAGAAATTTCATTGCGTATAAGTAAATTGACAGAATATTTAAAGTAGTTGAGAGCAGAGAGAAATATCACCGAAGTGTACACCAGGAGTTATACTGGTTCGGTCACAACCACTTTGACCAACGTCCAGCCCTCAGAGCGTCTCTGAGAGTTTCACTATATTCTCTAAGATTCAGTGGGTTCTTGGCACCTCAATACACAGCAAGTTCCTTCACTTGGACACTCGCTCCCCCTTACATGTTGCAATCAAATCCCCAACTTAAGGTTCCACAACCTTAAGTTGTCTCAATAACAAATATTGAGTTTGTAATGAAAAACTCTCTCACATAGCAAATATATACTCACTAAAGTACAATGAATGAGTATAAGAAAACAAAGCACAAAGAGTATGTTGATCAATGTGTGATTGCTTGTTCTCAGTTGTTGTTGTTGTTCATTGAATGCTCCATAAATATAGATGATTTGTGATGTCTGTTAGAAGCAATTCAAACATGTCCGTTAGAGTCGTTCAGCAACGGTTGACCATTCTTCAAATTTGAAAACTATCCGTTTGCGGTAGGTAGTGGTAGGTGAACTTTCAAACCTTTTATTTGACTTTTCACTTCTGACATGATCTCTTCATTGTTTCTTTACAAATGTACTTAGGATACTAGTGCAATGAAGAGTTAATCATATAGATAACAAATCAATAATCATTCGTTTAAAAACATGATTTCTGGACTGCCTTACTCGAGTGACTACTCGAGTAATCATTCTCATTACTCGAGTAGTCCCTCGAGTATGCTATCAAAAATATGGCAGTGACTAATTCAACATTTTTATAAGATATTACTCGGGTAAGACATGGAGTAAGATAACTCACAAAACTTGAAAATACCAGATTACTTGAGTGGCTACTCGAGTGGCCATGTCTTTTCCTCACAAGTTACTCGGGTGCTCCCTTTAGTAAGATGATTACTCGAGTGCTTACTCGAGTGGCCATATCTTTTCTTCACAGGTTACTCGAGTGAGTCCTTGAGTAAATTTCAAATAAGTTTGCAGATTACTCGATTACTCTTTGAGTAATGTCATTCAAATCTTGGCTGAGAGTTTGCCTACCTGATTACTTGAGTGACCCCTCGAGTAATGTTTCAAATAACTCTAAAGATTATTGGAGTGCACCCTCGAGTAAAGCCTTTTTCTCACCTGGTTACTCGAGTGGCTACTTGAGTAAATTTTTGTAATTCTTGGCCTAGAGCTACTGAAAGGTTTTTTACCTAGTTCCTCTAGTGGCGACTCGAGTAATGCCTTTTCTCATGTGTTACTCGAGTAGCTACTCAAGTAACTTCTTCCAAATTTTGGTAGTGCCTCCAAAAATATTTTCTTTCAACCTTACTCGAGTGCCCACTTGAGTAACAGTGTTCCTTACTCGAGTCGTTACTCAAGTAAACCTAAACAAAAACTGCCAGTGATGTTCTTCCTTTGCTTTCTCTCTCAAATCTTCTTCTTTACTCCAGTGTTTACTTCAAGTAATGCTTTATCTGTCATTTATTTACTTTGTTCAAATTCATTTGTTATGATATCCTCTTATATCATTAGTCCAATCTTTATTATCATCAAAACATATGTGATATAACATTCTCCCCATTTTTGATGATGACAAAACTTTGAGAATTTGAACAAATTTTTTGAAATTGAGTTTTGACACATATGCTTCTTAAATACTTTTCATATGAAATCTTTTATTCAATTTAAACTTGAAAACTCTTTTGAAATAGCTTATTAAAGATCTTTTCAAAGTTTTTGTTCTTATTTACTTGTTCACCTTGCATACACAATCAAAAACTCATTAGTCCCACAAAGCAATATAACTTTAATGAAAGTTAACTTTCATAGCATAAAGAAACAAATTGCATAAAGAAGAATTCATTACATAATCAAAATTTAGAATTCAAAATTAAAAGTTAAAAGTTAAAAGCTCGATAAAGCCCTTTACACCCATATCCCCTATGCTTTTACTCAGCCACTGATCACAAAATCACTCACCCTCTTCTCCCCCTTTTTGTCTTCATCACAAAGGTGGAATCAATCATGAGGATGAGTAGGTGGCTTAGCCGCTAAGATAGGAGTGACAGGAAAGGCTAATGATTCATATGAACCATCTGAACTTGAAGGATCTGAAGATGATGGTTAAGGGTCAGGAAGGTCCACTGGGGGTGTCTGAAGATCCTCTGGAGGATTCACTGGAGATGATGGGTAAGGAACCAAAGAAGTAATTTCTACTTCCTCTGTAGCAACAGGTGAAGACACAAGCACCTTCTCAGTGCGTGTAGGTGAGGCAATGGGAGTAGATATGGTCTTAGGATGAATAGGCTGAGGTGGATCATCAAAGGTAATATGGATTGGCTCAGATGTGTCAGGGTCAGGCATAGAGAACAAGATATTACTGGGTCCAATCTCAGAGGGTATATGCTCAGTAGATGGTCCAGGTCTAGGTTCAAAGACAGGTACTGGCTCAGGAATAACATAAGGACCAGGAATAGGAGAGCCAGATGCTATAGCATCAAGTCTAGCAACAATAGATCTCAGAAGTTCACCCTGGGCACGTTGTTCAGTTAACAACTCTTCGTGCCTCTTATCCATTCTCTCCATAAGTTGTCCCATCTTCTCATTCATATGAGTTACCAACTCCGCATTGGTATTCGTAATGTCGATATGAAAACTCTTCAGAATGTTCTCCATGAATGTTTGAATTGTGACACCAAAGAAAGGAGGAGAAGATGTGTTGGCTAGAATAGAAGACTGTGTCATCCATTCGACTAGTTGCAATGTGAGTCTTCTTCTTATTCTTGGGACTTGCTTTTAGAGGAGTCTTCAGAGGAATCTCAATGTTCAACTTTCTAATTTGATTCCTCCCAACTAGTGTTATCCTCTCAATCGGCTCCTTACTCTCTAAGTACTAAATCTTATTCTTCTTGAGGAACAAGGAAATAAGTTGAGGATAAGGCATTGGAGTTGTAGGTTTTCCTTCATACCTATATTTCTTAATCTCAGCAAAGATATATTCTCCTAAGTCTTTTTGTTCTTTGAGAATCAATGAGGCAAATTTTCTGAAATCCCTCTCAATAAAATGTGTGAAGTTGTTGGATTTATTTACCATGGCTCTAGAATAGATATACCATAGGACTCGATGAAAATCACTCATATCACTCGGATTGAAATTGAGAGGTCCCATTATCTCACCCGGTCTTAGGATAGAAAATAACTGGTTTGATTCATAATTAGGATATTCATCATCAGGAAGGTTTTCTGTTCCTAACCAGGTATTGATTCTAGAAGGTGAGATTAGAATTCTCTGTCCTCTGACCTTAGAAGTCATTTTTTCTTCCACAGACTTCCTAATAGGATCATTTATAGGTTCAAGGTTACATTAAAAATGCCTCACGACTTTGGTGCAAAATGGGAGTTTAATAGATAGCTAGGGCATATAGGAATCAAGATAGGGAATCAGGTCGAATTTCAATACCTCTTGAAGAACCTTGTAGTCAATATAGTGCATCTTGCAAACATTTCTTCTTGCAAAGTGACTCAGGTATTTCTGAGATTCCTTAAGCTTGCTCACATTGAATCCCTTTGGAGGAAATGTGATTTCTTCATCCCTCTCTTCTGGTTGCCTTGAAGATTGTCCTTTCTTTGCTTCCTTAGATTGAAAAGCTTCTTCAAGCATGCCTACCATGACTTTGGTATTCTTCTAATCAATCTTGGGCTTTTTTAGAGGTTTCGGAGAAAAAGTAGGTGTGTTGGATGAGTCAGAAGGAGGAGGAGATGGCTCTTTTGTTGCTTTGCCTCTTCCTGGAGGTGAACTTTTCTTGGTTTGAGCTCTTGTGGCAATGAGCTCCTTAATCACAACCCCTTTCACCTTTGGCTTGGTTTGCAACTTAGCTTTGGCTTTAGGTTTGGGAGAGATTTTTCTTTTCTTGGTAGGAGGATATGAAAGAGAATTAGAGGGTTGATATGGTTCAGAGGACTCAGAAGGAGTGCTAAGTTTAGGAGATTTAGTCCTCACCATTTTGATTTGAGAGAAACAAAGATTTATGAAAAATAGGGACCGTGAGTCGTGAATATAGAGCAGAAGTTTCTGAGCAATCTGGGAGTTTTTAGAAGTTAAAAACCAAAGGGTTTTGACAGAAATGAGAAGGGAAAATGATTGTGAAAAGTTTTTGTGAGAGCATTAGGAGAATCACTCGAGGCGATTTTGAGAGAAATGACTGAGTGTCGACTGAAATAACCCTAAATCCCGACATCACTAGAGGGCTTACTCGAGTGATCATCAACTTCACTCTAGTGATCATACCAGAAATTTTAAATTGTAGTGAATTCAAGTGCATACCTAGCATGAATAATATTGTAATTACCCATGTATATTCCCTCGATCATTTGATGGTTCTTTAGGATAAATTTGAGCTAAAACTCAGCAAATTTGAGATCTACACATAGGTTCACTCAAGCCCTTACTCAGTTAATCTATCTCTTCACCTTCTGACTATTCATTTCCAACCGTTGTGCTGTTTCATTTGAAATTAATGCTTTACGGGCACATTTCCAAGTTCATTACTCGAGTGGCCATTCGAGTAATTCATTCATTACTTTAAGGTGTCACTCCAGTAATGCTCGTTACTTGAAGTTGTCCCTCCAGTAATGTTATCCTCCTTAACCTCTGCTTTTCATACTCCAAAACAGAATATCATGATCCTACAAAAAAAAAATTACTAGAAACTCCGATGTTTAAGTTAGTAATCATCAAAACATCAATAAATAACATCATCTAACATTTTCTAAACACTCAGTAACTTATAATTCATTGGAATTTACCATTCCCAATTCTCTTCTAATATACAAAAATTGATCTTTTGCAAGAGGATTTGTGAAGATATCAGCTAGTTGAAGATGAGTTGAAATGAATATCACTTTGACATCTTTCTTTTAGACATGATCTCTGATGAAGTGATATTTGACATCAATATGCTTGGTTCTGGAATGTTGAATATGATTCTTTGTCAAGCTTATCGTACTAGTGTTGTCATAGTATTTGGTATCTCTTTCAAATAAATACCAAGATCATGGAGTTGTTGCTTTAGCCATATTACTTGTGCACAACAACTTGATGCTGCAATATACTCAGCTTCAGTTGATGAAAGAGGCACTGTAGATTATTTCTTGCTAAACTAGGACACAAGTAAGCCTATAAGAAACTAGCCTTGTCTACTAGTACTCTTTCTATCTATCTTGTATCCTCCATGATCAGAGTATGAGTATGCAACTAGATATTCACTTCTTTCTTTGGGATACCAGAGACCCAATTCTGCTATGTCAGCAAGATATCACAAGATACGTTTGACGGTTTCAGCATATGACTTTTTTGGTGTTGATTGATATCTTACACACATACCCACACTGAATTAAATATCAGGCCTACTTGCAATGAGATAGAGTAATAATCCAATCATTCCTCTATATTTTGTGATGTTGTAATCTTTTCCCTTGACATCCGCATCAAGTAATGTGGTTGAGCTTATAGGTGTGTCCATTTCATTTGCTTCATCCAATCCATACTTCTTCAATAGCTCTTTCAGATACTTTGTTTGAGATATGAAAATTCCATTCTTTCTTTGTTTGATTTGCAAACCAAGAAAGAAATTCAATTCTCCTATCATTGACATCTCAAACTCTCTCTGCATTATCTCAGAAAATTCTTTACACATAGTTTCATTAGTAGCACAAAAAACTATATCATCAACATATATTTGCACAATTAAGATATCATCACGTTTTCATTTTGTAAAAAGTGTTGTATCAACTTTTCCTCATACAAAACCTTGATCAATAAGAAATTTACTAAGCCTTTCATACCATGCTCTAAGGGCTTGTTTTAAACTGTATAAAGCCTTTTTGAGTTTGAAAACATGGTCAGGTTTGGTTACATCTTCGAAACCTGGAGGTTGATCTACATATACTTCTTCCATGATGTAGCCATTTAGAAATGCACTTTTTACATCCATTTGATAGAGTTTGAATCCTTTGATGCATGCAAAGGATAAGAGTACTCGTATAGCTTACAATCTAGCCACTGGAGGATACGTTTCCTCATAATCAATTCCTTTTTCTTGATTATAGCCTTTGGCCACCAATCTTGCCTTATTTTTGACAATAATTGCAGATTCATCAAGTTTGTTCTTGACTACCCATTTAGTGCCATTGATCGAATGATCCTTAGGCCGGGGTACCAAATCCTAAACTTGATTTCTTTCAAATTGGTTTAGTTCTTCTTGCATTGCTATAACCCAATCATTCTTTGATAGGGCTTCGTCAATGTTAGAAGGTTCAATCTCAGAAATGAATGCAAAAAAACTAACTTAATTGAAAATTCTATTTCAATTTTTGACTCCTTCATTCACATCTCCTATGACTTGATCTAGGGGATGACTTCTATTGTATTTCCAGGCTTTAGGTTGTCCTAGTGACTGATCTTCCTCCTTGGTTTAATCAACTTTTGGAATAAGAGATTTAGAAATAGATTGATCATTTTCTAGATTTAAAACAACTTCCTGCTCATCATCAATGGTTTTGTCAGAGGATTCAAATTCATCAAATACAACATGAATTGATTCTTCAACAACACATGTTCTTTTATTGAAAATTCTGTATGCTTTACTTCGATTAGAATAGCCTAGAAAAATTCCTTCATCTATTCTAGAATCAAATTTTCCTAAGTTATCTTTACCATTATTATGAATGAAACACTTACAACCGAAGATGTGTAAATGAGCAATGTTTGGCTTCTTTCCTTTATATAGCTCGTATGGTGTCTTTCCAAGTTTTATTCTAATGTAGGCTCTATTTGAAATATAGCATGCTGTGCTCATTGCATCGGCCCAGAAACTTGAGACACATTCTTTTCATTCAGCATTGCTCTAGCCATTTCAGTGAGCACTCTATTCTTATGTTCCATGACTCTGTTTTGTAGAGGTGTCCTTAGAGCAGAGAAATTGTGATCAATGCCATTAGTATCACAATATTCTTCAAAGGCTTGATTTTCAAACTCTCCACCGTGATCTGTCCCGATACCTACAATGGACATACATTTCTCATTTTGCAGTTTCTTGGCAAAAATAATGAATTCTGCAAAGGTTTCATCCTTTGATGACAAAAAAATAGTTCATGTAAATCTAGAGAAATCATCAACAATGACCAATGAATATAAGTTGCCACCAAGACTTTTAACTCTTGCTGGACCAACTAAATCCATATGTATCAATTGAAGTGGTCAATTTGTTGTAATTTTATTTTTCAATTTGAAAGAAGATTTAGTTTGTTTACCCTTTTGACATGCATCACAAATCAGATCGCTTTTGAAATTTACTTTGGGTAATCCAAGAACTAAATCCTTTTTTCATAGTTTGCCTAGTTGATGTATGTTGACATGAGCTAGTTTCTTATACCATAACCAACTTTCATCGGCATTACTCAGAAAACAATTTTCAGAATCACTTCTATTGATATCAAGAGTATAACAGTTAGCTTCCCTTTTTGCCCTGAGCTTTGCCTTGATGTTTTTCTTATCAAGTTGTAAGTATTTTTTGTTGATAATTAGACATTCCTTTAAGTTAAATATTACCCAGTTGTCTTTATCTGCACTTTGACTTACGCTCAGCAAATTATGACACAAGCCTTCAACGTAATATACATCTTTGACTTGTATTTCTTTGTCATTTTTTATTTCACCAATTCTTGCTATCTTTCAAGATTGATTTCCTCCAAATTTTACCTTTCCACCTTCCTTGGGTTGTAATGTGGTAAAACTTTTGAAATCACCGATCATATGTCTAGAGCATCTACTGTCTATGTACCATTTGTTGTTTTTGGATGCTTTAAGACATATCTGCAATCAAATATGATTAAGTTTTAGGTACCCACATCTTTTTGGGTCCTTTTGGGTTAGTATTGATGACTTTCTGACCATATTAACATTTAGATACCCATTTGTAGGTTCCTATATTTCCTTTCTTCTTATGAATGCATGATGATGTATAATGATCTTTTTTATTACAATAATTATAATATGCAAAAGGATTTGATGTATGTACAAAATACTGAAAATAATTTAAATATGACTTACCTCCTGCTTCCTTCCTTCCTTTTCTTCTATCTGATTTTGGATCATATCCAAGACCAGATTGATCATTTACAAAACGTTGAGCTTTTAGAATCACATTTAGCATCTCACTTCCTTTAGTGAATTTTTCAAGAGTTTTCGTGAGATCAACGTTTTTCATTTTCAAAGAAGAACATTTTTCACAATCTTTTTCTAAATTCTCTTTTAGTTCTATTTCAAGAGCTTTGTTTTTCTTTTTGAAAATAACTAGTTCTTTAACTACTTTGATGAATTCAGAATGTAAAGTATTATATTCAAAAAATAATTCATCATAGGTAGGATCAGAATCAATTACCTCTTCTTCTATTTCTTCTTGAGCAACTAGACAGATATTGACAACTTCCTCTTCATCTCTTTCTTCATCAGAAGAGCAATCTCCTCATATGGAAGATATAAAGGCTTTCTTCTTGTTGTAGAATTTACCTTTTCTCTTTTCTTTATTCTTCTGAATCAGTTCTTGACATTCTGATTTGAAATGTCCTGGCTTTCCACATTCACAGCAGATGATGTGTTCTTTATTGCTTGTTCCTCCTTTTTGAAAGTTTTTGAATCCTTGGCCTTTCTTATAAAACTTTCTGAATTGTTTTATGATTAGGCCCATTTCGTCATTGTCAAGCTCTTCATCTTCATCTTGTTCTTCTTCTTTTGCTTTCAGTGCTAGACCTCTTTTCTTCTTGTCACCAATATCATCTAGTTCTCGTTTAAACTTTAACTTACTCTCATATTCAGAAAGACTTTCGAATAGAGAAGCAACCAATCACATTGATTCACCTTTTGCTTTCTCAATTGCAGTGACTTTTGCCTCCCAGTCTTTAGAAAGAATATTCAGAATCTTTCGTACTTGGGTATGTTGATCATAAACTTTTCCAAGTTCTACAAGTTGATTAACAAGGTGAGTATATCTAAGTTCAACTTCAGGTATCGACTCACCTGATTTCATTCGAAGTAAATCAAATTCAGTAACCAGAGTATTGATCTGGTTTTCTTTTATTCTTGAAGTTCCTTCGTGAGCTATTTCCAAGGCTTCCCATATTTCTTTAGCTGTTGGGAGTGTACAGATTCTGAAGTACTCATTTTGACTCAAGGCACTTTGAATCATTAGAATTGCCTTGCTGTTGAGTGTGATGATTTTTTTGTCATTCTCATCATATCCTACTGGTGTCTTGGGAACTCTATGTGAATCTACAATCTTTTCAGGTTTGTAGGTTCCACTCTCATTCACATCCCATAGCCTATATTCAGTGGCCATTAGAAGACTCTGAACTTTGCTTTCCAAAATGAGAAGTGTTCGCCATTAAAACCTGGAGGTCTTGTGATAGAAGCTCCGTCGGGAAGAATTCCTTCACCCATACTTGCCATTGGATCCTTCTTAGGTTGTTAAACCTTAACAAGAAGACCTACGCTCTGATACAAAATGTTAGTGCAAGCGTTTCACCCAAGAAGGGGGTGAATTGGGTGATAACAGAAATTTCGTTGTGTATAAGTAAATTGACAGAATATTTAAAGCAGTTGAGAGCAGAGAGAAATATCACTGAAGTGTACACCGGGAGTTGTACTGATTCGGCCACAACCACTTTGACCAACGTCCAGCCCTTAGAGCGTCTCTGAGAGTTTCACTATATTCTCCAAGATTCAGTGGGTTCTTGGCACCTCAATACACAACAAATTCCTTCACCTGGACACTTGCTCCCCTTTACATGTTGCAATCAAATCCCCAACTCAAGGTTCCACAACCTTAAGTTGTCTTTATAACAAATATTGAGTTTATAATGAAAAACTCTCCCACAGAGAAAATATATAATCACTGAAGTACAATGAATGAGTATAAGAAAACAAAGCACAAAGAGTATGTTGATCGATGTGTGATAGCTTGTTCTCAGTTGTTGTTGTTCATTGAATGCTCCATATATATAGATGATTTGTGATGTCTGTTGAAGCAATTCAAACATGTCCGTTAGAGTCGCGTAACAATGGTTGACCATTCTTCAAATTTGAAAAACATCCGTTTGCGGTAGGTAGCGGTAGGTGAACGTTCGGACCTTTTATTCGAATTTTCACTTTTGACATGATCTCTTCATTGTTTCTCTGCAAATGTACTTAGGATACTAGTGTAATGAAGAGTTAATCATATAGATAACAAATCAATAATCATTCATTTAAGTGACCCCTCACAAGTTACTCGGGTGCTCCCTTCAGTAAGCTGATTACTCGAGTGCTTACCCGAGTGGCCATGTCTTTTCTTCACAGGTTACTCGAGTGAGTCCTCGAGTAAATTTCAAATAAGTTTTCAGATTACTCGATTAATCCCTTGAGTAATGTCATTCAAATCTTGGCCGAGAGTTTGCCTACCTGATTACTCAAGTGACCCCTCAAGTAATGCTTCAAATAACTCTGAAGATTATTGGAGTACCCCCTCGAGTAAAGCCTTTTTCTCACCTGGTTACTCGAGCGGCTACTTGAGCAAATTGTTGCAATTCTTGGCTGAGAGCTATTGAAAGGTTTTTTACCTGATTACTTTAGTGGCGACTCGAGTAATGCCTTTTCCCATGTGTTACTCGAGTGGTTACTTAAGTAATATTCTATATAACTTTGTAGATTACTCGAGTGGCTACTTGAGTAACTTCTTCCAAATTTTGGCAGTGCCTCCGAAAACATTTTCTTTCAACCTTACTCGAGTGCCCACTTGAATAACAGTGTTCCTTACTCGAGTAGTCACTTGAGTAAACATAAACAAAAACTGCCAGTGATGTTCTTCCTTTGCTCTTTCTCTCAAATCTTCTTCATTACTCCAGTGCTTACTTCAAATAATGTTTTATCTGCCATTTATTTACTTTGTTCAAATTCATTTGTTATCATATCCTCTTATATCATTGGTCCAATCTTTGTTATCATCCAAACATATGGGATCTAACACCAATTCCATTCCTCCCTCATCACCTCCACCTTCTGACCTCTCTTCTACTCACCCTTCCCTTGCACCTTTACCTCGTCGTTCTTCTCGGCCCCATCACCCACCTTCATGTATGCAAGATTTTCATTGTGCCCTCATCTCTAACATTGACCACTCATCGGTTAAGGTTCTTCCTTGGTATCCCCTTTCTTTAGTTTTATCTTATTCTTCTCTTTTTCCATCTTATAAGCAATTTATTTCTGCTGTTACCTCTAATCCTGATCCTAAGACATACCACCAAGCTATTAAACACTCTTTTTGGAGAGATGCCATGACTGCAGAAATAAATGCTCTTGAGCAAAATTAGACTTGGGTGCTCACTTCTTTACCTCCAAGTAAAAGAACCATTGGTTGCAAATGGGTATACCGTACTAAGTTTAAGGCTAATGGTAAGATAGAATGACATAAAGCGAGGTTAGTTGCTAAGGGTTACACCCAAACCAAAGGCATTGATTATTTTGACACATTTTCTCCAGTTGCTAAGATGACTACTCTTCATTTATTACTATCAATTGATGCTGCTAAGAATTGGTTTTTACATCAACTAGATGTTAATAATGCCTTTTTACATAGGGATTTACATAAGGAAGTTTACATGGATCTTCCTCCCGGTTTTTCTCCCTCTCAACCAAATCTTGTTTGTAAACTCACAAAATCGCTTTATGGTCTCAAGCAAGCTAGTAGACAGTGGTACTCAAAGCTTTTTGCTGCTCTTTTGTCTTATGGTTATCATCAGTCAGCCTCTGATCACTCCTTGTTCTTCAAGGCTACATCCTCTTCCTTTACTGTTATTTTGGTCTATATTGATGATGTGGTTTTGGCTGGTAACAATCTCTCTGAGATAAATTTTGTCAAGCAGCAATTACACAATGCTTTTACTATTAAGGATCTTGGTGACTTGCGTTACTTTCTTGGTTTAGAACTTGCCAGGTCTAAAGAAGGAATTTTTCTATCTCAGTGGAAGTTTTCCTTTGAGCTCCCTAAGGACACAAGATATTTAGCTTGTAAACTTGCATCCTCTCCTATGGACCCTTACCTCAAACTATCTCAGCATCAAGATAAACCTCTTTCCAATCATTAGGTCTATCACACACTTATAGGCCGATTACAATACCTTACAACCACACGGCCTGACTTAAGTTTTTCCACTCAACAACTAAGTCAGTTCATGTCCCATCCTAGAGACACTCACTTACAAGCTACACATAGAATTTTACGGTATCTTAAATCATCTCCAGGTGCTGGTATATTTCTCTCCTCTAAATCTGATCTTAAGTTGCGTAGTTTCAGCAATTCATATTGGGCTAGTTGCATAGATTCTAGGAGATCTGTGACTGGTTTTGCTATCTTCCTTGGTTCATCCTTGATTTTTTGAAAGGCAAAGAAACAGGCCGCTGTTTCCAAATCTTCTTCAGAAGCAAAATATAGTGTCTTAGGTGCCACCACTTGTGAAGTTCAATGGCTCATTTACCTACTGAATGATTTTAATATTTCTCATCTTGATCCAGCCCTTATCTACTGTGACAATCGCTCTGCAATTTAGATTGCTGCCAATCCTACATTTCATGAGTGTACTAAACACATTGAGTTGGATTGTCATCTAGTTCGTGAGAAGCTTCAATCCAAAGTCATACATTTGCTTCCTGTCCGCTCCTCTGATCAGCTTGCGGATGTCTTCACTAAACCATTACAACCAGCTCGCTTTCATGAGCTCATTTCCAAGCTGGGTATGCAAAATATTCATGCTCCAGCTTCCGGGGGGTGTCAAGTGTATAATTAGTTTTATTATAATTTTAATTGTATATTCGGTTTCATTGTAACTACATTCTGTTCCGCTTTATTATTCTGTAATTATGATAGTTACTTCATACCTCATGTATATAAACACTAGATTATCAATGAATAATACAGAATTCCATTTTTCCAAACTATTCCAGTAACATTATTTTCTGTTGTCACAATTTGAAAGTGAAAACTAATCGATCAATTTTAAGCCATGCACTTGTTCTATATTCTGAGAACCTTGATTGATTAGTTTGCATAGCTAGATCCCCTAAACCAACTGTTGTGGGAGATTTTATATGTGTGTGTGTATATATATATGATTTTCTGCAGGTGGAATGGGAAACTTCACTAAAATCTCATGTATGGAAATTGAAGGAAATTGAAAAATGTTAATATTGGTAAAAAAAAATTAACACATCACGTAGTGTGTTACAATAAATTGTGGAAAATATATATAAAAAAATACCCCTCCTATCCTTTTTATAAGCTACTTTTTTCCTGATTGCGAATACAAACTGATAGTTAATATTATTTAAAAACAAAAATATATAAAAATGTCATGTATTTTCTAAATATACCCTTATTTATGAAAGGAGCATAAGAAAGAGAATGAGTAAAAAATATGAGAGAGAATGAGTCATAAATGATTGAATAAAAGAGAATTAGTGGTTCATTAATATAAAGATATGTATTTAATAGGAGTAGAAAAAAAAGTAGTTTAAATTTTGAGAGAAAAAAAGTTGCTAATATCAAAATCCAACCCTAGGAGAAAGAAAATTGTTTATAAATACCGGAGGGAGTAGTAACCCAAATACCACTCTGGTCCTATTCATAAGTTTTTTTTTTACAAAAAACTTTAGTTCTATTTATAAGTCCAGTTTCAGGGTAGTAAATACATTTTGTACTTTTTTACCCCTATTAATTGTAATAAACAAAAAGAATTTATTCATGTTGACTTTTAGAACCAATCATAGATAATGGCGAAATTGGAAATTTAGCCCATAGTTAATGATTTAACTAACTCTCCTTGGTATGTAAGAATTAGTTAAAAGGAAATTATAAATAGGACCAGAGTAGTAGTAGATATGGTCCTTTTACAATCTAACCGGTGCTTGGTCTTGTAATTGAAAATCTTCATCAAGGAAAAGCTTTGCATTTCCGATGACTGAACATCCAGCTGTGCTACAGCTCCTTTTTTTTCTCCCCAACCGGTACTTTAAACTTTTGCAATGGATTCTGGTTAGGGTTTCATACTTTTCACAGTCACGCACAAACAAACAAACACCCAGAATAAAACGTCACAGCATGCATGATCGGGAGTTACTCGAACCAATGTGCTTTGATTCGGAACAACTGAACAAAAGATCTATGTATAAAAACATAGCAGGAAAAAGGCTTTGCAAATAGACAACTTTTAGAGTTCCAACTTCCAAGGTCAACGCACAGAAGAATTTAATTTATATTTATACTCCGAGCATATGGTTCTCAATCTCATATAGAGTTGATGAAACGCCTTTTAATTTCCCGTATCTCGAGCATAACAAATAAGTAAAAAAAACAAAAAGAAAAAAGAATGGCAATACCACTTTAATCTTATTTATAAGTCTAATTTGAAAAAAAAAATTGTCCTTATCATAAATCCATTTTTAGAGTAATAAATGATAGTGTTACAATTTGTTCCCTATTAAAGATATTTCATTCGTTAATTTTTATAAGCAACTTTCTCTTTCTTGAGGTTGGTTCTTAATAATATAAGCAATTTTATCCTTGTGTTTTAAAATTTAAACTATGTTTTCCTTCTATACCCCTATTAAATACATATCTTTATATTAATTATCCCTACTCACCACTAATTCTCTTTTATTTAATCATTTATTACTCATTTTCTCATATATTTTATATTCATTCTCTCTCCTATGCTCTCTTTCCATTTTTGACAAATTTAATAGTTTTAACTATTTTTAACCACAAGTTTATTTTGTGTAATCAGAAAAAAATTTGTTTATAAAAAGGATTGGAGGGAGTAGAAGAGGAGAAAATACTACCAATTTATAAACAAAGGCAAAATTAAAATTTTTTTTATCAATTTAATCTATATTTATTGAGTTAACTAACTTTTCTTAATATGTAAGAATTAGGTAATTGAGACATGTAAACTAGACGGAGAGTGGTACTCAATAGCAAAGCTTAAACAAGCTTGCAGGCAAAACAGGAGGAAGAAAAACCAAGCTTAGACGAAGCTAATTAACATAACCAAGTGAAAGTATATTGATAAAAAAATTTATCAACTACTCTACACAGAGGAAGGTACATAGAGAATGAGTTTGGACGAACTCATGACCTAGTGAAAGCTAACAAGTACAAACAAAGATTACCTAATTTGTAAGCAAGCAAGACAGATATTGAACAAGGTACATAAGATTAGGGCATATAACTAAAAGAAAGCATCAATTCATCTGCAAGCACTGGACTTAAAAGAGAGATTAAGCATTTTGGATGCTAGCTGCCAGGGCATTAAGAATCTCTTGATAACGAACAAGATCTTGCGTGATTGAGAAATCTGCATGGTTCATCATGAACTGTTGACCGTTGCCTAAATGCATGGCCTGCTCATCATCAAAACCCTCAAACTGTTGTTGTTGTTGCATGGGAAGAAAACCTTGGTCGTTGTCTAAATTATAAACACCAAAATTCTCTTTCTTGGTTTCGTAATAGCATTGAGAAGCAGAAACAAACGTAGGATCCGGCACTAACTGAGGCTGAGGTTGAATCTGAGGTGGTAATTCTGGAGTAGTCTCAAGTTTCTTGGGCTTTGAAGTTAACATAAATTTATGAACAATCTCCTCCAACAACCCCGAGTCTGAAGATTCTCTTGGAAAGAAAAATTCATCGACAGCTTCACAATCACCACTCTTGGTCATTATTCCATTTTGATGGGTTGTGGTGGTCATCGAGACGGAAGCAGAAGAATTAGTGCCACCACCAGAAGAAGAGTTCATCAAACAGCAACCTCGGTGACAAGTACACGTGGCACAGGTGGAAGAGGACGACGACGACGAAGAGGGAGGAACCACAGAAGGGTGCATAATCAAGTTCGAGGTTGAGTTTCGGTGGTGGTGGGTTGAGCAACAGGGACGGGGGTTGGACCAACTAGAAGCTCCCACGTGATGGTGGTTATGGAGGTTCTTGTTAACGTTAACGGACGACGTCGTCTGAGATTGTCTGGGAAAGTTGATAGAAGGAGGCAAGAGATTGTAAGGAAGAGAGTAATGAGAAGAGGTGGGATTTGGGTAGACAAAGTTGGTGCGAGCTTTAAGGCCACGCATGGCTCGGGCGGCGCAGTCGTAGGCACAGGCTGCTTCCTCCGCCGTGTCGAAGGTACCGAGCCAACGCCGCTCCTTGGACACTGGGTCCCTTATCTCGGCGGCGTAACGGCCCCAGGGCCTACGCCTAACTCCACGGTACCTCATACCGCCGGCGCCGTTATCTCTGGAAGCCCTCTTGTTGGCGGCGGAGGAGCACTTCCTGTGGTGGTGGTGGTGGTGATCGGAGAAGGAGTCTTGGGGATTGAGGCCGTTGAGACGCCTAAAAGCTTCTTCCATATTGGGAATCCAAAGATGAAGGGATCGACCAATGGCTTTGAGGGAATTTTCTGAGATTGGCTCAGAGAAGTTAGGATCCTTCTCGGTGATATTTATAACGGCAACACAGCAGAGTTAATTAATGTACACACAACCCCACAACATCTATCTCTATAACGTAATCAACTTTTTTTTTCGAGGTGGGATTATTGGGAACGTGATTGATTTAATCATGCATGTCCAACGGTAAACTCGATACAATATCACATCATATGTCACTAATAGAATTATTATTGGTGGAAAATTTTGTTTTTATACAAACTGACCGTATTAAAAGCTTAAAAGGTGGATTATAGTGATATTTTTAGAAGTTAAAAATTAAAAATTCTCCCACATCTGAGAATGGACTCTAGTCCTCTATATATATGTGTGTGTGAAAGAGAAGAAACTTTTTTTATCCTATTTACAAGGTATCTCATTAAATATTTTATATGAATGTATTTTTTGGCTATTCATTTATTATTGTGTTGATTTGTTCTCATGGGTATAATGTACACTCGCTCCATCTCTAAATATAAACTTTAAATAATCAATTTGAGCAAGAAAACATTTAAAATTAATTAAGATAAATAAATATGTATTTTTTTTTCAAATATATCTTTATATGTAAAGAGGATAAGTGAGAGACATAATAGATACAACAAATACAGTCTAGGGTTAAAGTTGAAAAAAAAAACATAATAAATGCTTTGAAAAAATTAAAATGAAGCTTATATTTTAGAACAAACCTATTCACAAATTTAAAGCTTATATTTAGGAAGGAATGGAGTATTAGATCACGATAAAGTTGGAAAATTGTTGAATTTTATAACAGAGTTAATGGAGTTTAAGGTTTTTCTTAGTATCTATAAAACATGTTAGAAATATCTCATATATATATAGTATGGACCAGAGGGAGTACATAAATTAAAAGGACCAGGAGTACTTGTTAGTTGCAATTTAATAAGTTGTTATATGTTTCCAAAAAGCATTTAATTTATTTTTTATGTATACTCATATTTAATAAGGGTGGTGAAGAGAATAATAATTAATATGATATTTGATTTTTTGTTATTGGTAAGGGTAACGTTGAAAATCACTTAAATTTTATGATAACTTTAATATTTTTAATTATTTTTATTGATTTGTGAAAATTAATAGTTAATACTTTATAATAAGGATAAAAGGAAGTAAGAACAGAAAATCATAGTTACCGGTAGGTTACAGCAAGTTTAATGGGTTGATTCATGATGAGCGACCCTGTACCCTGTTCATGCATGGTTTCTTGGATCTGACTTTTTGTGAAACATTTGTAAACCATTTCCTCTTAGAAGCTTTATCTATGGCCAATAGTCTGATAATCCATCATATATATATATATATATATATATATATATATTTATGCGTGTGGGGGACGCGCTCTACTTTATCCCAGTCTAATCAAGACCTTAATTAACTTCTAATTAGTACTGGGACTTTTTTTTTGGGATTAAAATGGTGGTGTCTGCTACTGAAATTTAAACTTAAATAGGGACCTGTGCTTTCTAAAACTACACTGAAGATGGGGCTGAATTTTTTTTTTTTTCCTGAAAAAATGGGATCTAGTAATTTGAAATATATTTCTAAACCTATCTAGTATCTTCAAAAAAATTTTAAGTAGCATGCAGTATCTTAAAATAATTTTAAGTGCTTTTAATCCCTTAAAATATTTTTTCAGTTGTACCCAGTATGTTAGCAGACTGATTACAATTTTACCCTTAATGTATTTTTTCAGTTCCAGAAATTACTTTAAAATATTTTTGATGTTTTTAACCCTTTAAAATATTTTTTCAGTTGTATTTAGTGTCTTAGGAGACTGATTACAATTTTACCGTTAATGTATTTTTCTTAGCAGTAATGAGCACCCAAAACTTAGAATACTGGTTTATTGATTTTCTCCCACTCTAAAATATTTTTCCGTTAGCACCTAATATTTTAAAGTAATTTTTTGAGCTGAAAAAATACATTAAGGATAAAATTGTAATCAGTCTACTAACATACTATGTACAACTGAAAAAATATTTTAAAGGGTTAAAAACACTAAAAATTATTTTAAGATACTATATACTACTTAAAAAATATTTTAAGATACTAGATACGTCTAGAAAAATATTTTAAAATACTATATGTCATTTTTTAAGGACAAAAAAAAAAAAAAAAAGATTCATCCCCATTCTTTTTTCAAAACCACGCCAAAATGGTGTAGTTATAAGAAAAGCACAGGCGGCAGATAGATCTGACAGTGGAGGGAAGCCTGGTCCCTTAAATAGAAGGTGCAAGTTGTTGTTTGCCCCATAAATTATTAAAGAAGTATATGGTACTCCTATAATTTTGAAAAAGAATTAGTAGTTTAAAAACTCATAAATGTTGTTGGTACGTATTCGTCAATTAGGTTATGCCTTATGACAGCTAGCTAGAGCAGAATTACCGTGGAAGTAATTGCGCTCGGCCATTTGCGAGGGCAGGGAAGGAGGGATAAATCATGAAATTTCTGATTTAATTTGAAGCGTTGGAAAATTGAAATTACTATTTCTAAAAATAATGTTTATTTTTAAAATAAGAATAAAAAAACATGTTTGATAAAAAAATATTATTATAATTGTTCAGTTAAGTGTTTTACAATACAAAAAATAGTAACCTGTTTTTTTTTTTAAAAAAATAACTCTATGTTTTAATTATTTTTTTTCTATAAAATAAAATTTTGTTATATAAAATTAAGCAAACAGCAGAGCACAGCTCTATCTTCATTCAGTCATTCGACAGCTTGAGCTATGAACTTCCAAACTCAAACTCTCCAAAGCTTCATTCTCCATTTTCGATTTGTTTGCGTCTCCGCTCTCCAATATACATAGTACTAGCTGTCTCTAATGTTTTAGAACAATTATTTAAATACTTTTTTTTAATCTTTTTGTCCTCAAAATTTATTCTTGAAAAACAGTATGAAGAAAAGAAATATATTAAAAACAGAATCAACGACAAAAAAAAATGTTTGTTTATGTTTTTGACTTTTTTTTTTGAAACAGAAGACGCGTATGTTCTGCGAGATTGTGGAGAAAGCCATCTGTTTTTGTCGCTTGTGATTATCAATCTGATGAATAATTACACTGGCGGCGATCAGAAGATGTTCCTCTTACTATGGCTTCTCAGGTTACTAACTTTTCACTTACCGTAGTATTTCTTTGCCTTTTGAGTGACTCTGGTTACCAATGTTTAAACAATTTTTGCAGCTCCTATGGATTAGAGTATATTATTATCTTTTTTTTCTTTTTTTTTGCCATTAGGGTGTCATATTATTATCATTATCATGTTTCTGTTATTACTGATTGTTATTGATATGGAGGGTGAAAACCAAGGACTTAAGTATCACATGGCCTTGTCTCTCTTATTTAGTATAGGGGCTTTAATAATAGGTGTTTTTAATGGTGCTTTGGCAGGGAAAAGTAGAGTGACAAAAGTGGTTAATGAAAAATGCAGAGAGAGAGAGCTCCTTCTCTTTGTTGGCTCAAAAATTGCCTCCATTTGTTTTCCTAACTAATGTTTGCTTCACAACTACCCATTCTCATCTCATTCCCAATGAATAGCAACATCGTAGCATATCTATAGACTTAACCTGTATGTTTTTTTTTTTTTTGGTGAACAGACTTAAACTTATCTGTATTTCAACCTTGTATTTCTTGCTATCCGTGCATTTTTGTTGTTGTTATTCCCAGGGTTCTCAGACCCAGTCCGGACCGGTCCGGTCCGGGTCCCAATTTTCCAAAAGAAAAAATTTAACTTTTTTCTTTAGAATTTCATACTATAAGTCTAAAATCTTCAATTACTCACTGGTTTGGTCCCGGTTTAGCTCCGATTTGACCCACTGACCCTTAACCCAGTACCCCGACCAGTTCAATACCCGGTCCAGGTTTTAATACCTTGGTTATTCCCCATCCTCATCCGAATCCGGATTCTCTCCCATACTTTTCCCCTCCCTTGCGCCTCCCTTAGTTAAAACAGCGCCATTTTGGGTCCAAAAAGCACGGGGTTGGGTCCTTCTTTAAAAAAAAAAAGATATGTAGCATCCTAAAATATTTTTTCAGTACCGCCCAATATCATGAAATAATTTTTAAATGGCACCCAATATCTTAAAATAATTTTTATTACACTAATCACTCTCATATATTTTTTTAGTAGTAACTACTATCTATTAAATTGCACTTTAAAGTATTATTTTAGTAACACCCAGCATCATAAATTAATTTTAACTCACTCAGCACCTTAAATAATGTTTCAGTAGTAACTACTGTCTAACAAACTACATTCTAAAGTATTTTTTAGTAACATCCAGTATGATAATTTTTTTAACTCATTCAGCACCTTAAATAATTTTTTTCAATAATACCCAATATCTTAAAATAATTATTTTTTTCATCTGATTCCCTGAAATATTTTTTTTCATTACTCTGTATTTTAAGTTTAGACTATTCGTTGCAATTAGAAAAATATTTTACCATACTAAATGTAAAAAACATTATTTCATGATACTGGGCGGTATTGAAAAATATTTCAAGATGCTACATATATATATATATATATATATATATAAAAGGACCCAACCCCTGCTTTTTGAACCCAAAACAGCACTATTTTAAGTAAGGGAGGCGCAAGGGAGGGGGAAAGTATGGGAGAGAATCCGGATTCATCCTCATCCTTAATATAAGATTCAATTGGAGAATTATTCTTTGTCCTAAATATAAACTATAGTGGAGAAAATTACATTGTAGTCTCATGGAAAGGAAAATATGAAGAAATAGTCTCGGGAAATGTCCAAATTACTGTCAAGTTCTATGGGACCATTTTGTAATATAATGCAAATGGCAAAAGTCCAAAATACCCCGTTAGATAAAAAGAGAGAGTGAAGGAAATAATGTGTCAGCCAGAAGCAAGTATTTTCTCTCTCCCCTCTACGATAGCACCAATTTCTTTGTGGAGACTCGAGATCCATAGTTTACCGCACAACTTCAACAGTCTCATGGCCATTGCTCTTGGTCTCTGTTTCTGATCATTGTTGTGAGCATGATTAGCTGGAGATCCTAGTTCATCGACGATGGCTCATACATTGCAACTTGTGGCGAACCATGGCCGTGCCCTGCACGCTACTTTGGCTCCTTTGTGCCAGCCATTTTCTATAGACGCCTTGGTCGAGGTCAAATTGGGAGGGATCAAAATGGTTTTTGGAATTCCTGAAGATCACCTTTGTAGGAGGCTTGTGGACTTGTGAATGGAAGGCCATTGAATTGTCAATGGAGGCCCCCAGAGTTGTCATTGTCAATGGAGGCTCCTTGACTTATCAATGGATGCCCATTGAGTTGTCAATAGAGGCCCATGGAGTTGTCAGTGGAGGGCTAATGACTTGTCAATGGATGGCCATTGAGTTGTCAACGGACAACCATTGAGTTGTCAATGAATGCCCTATGACTTGTTAAGGAGGCTCCTACACTTGTCAATGGATGGCCATTGAGTTGTTAATAGATGCCCATGGAGTTGTCAATTGAGGCCTTATGACTTGTTAATGGAGGCTCCTTGACTTGTCAATGAAAAGTCATTGAGTTGTCAATGGAGGCCCATGGAGTTTTCAGTCGAGGCCCTATGACTTGTTAACGGAGGCTCCTTGACTTGTCAATGAAAGGCCATTGAGTTGCCAATAGAGGCCCATGAAGTTGTCAGTCGAGGCCCTATGACTTGTTAATAAAGGCTCCTTGACTTGTTAACAAAAGGCCATTGAGTTGTTAATGGAGGCCCATGAAGTTGTCAGTCGAGGCCCTATGACTTGTTAATGTAAGGCCATTGAGTTGTCAATTGAGGCTCATGGAGTTGTCAGTGGAGGGCCAATGACTTGTCAATGATGGCTCCTTGACTTGTCAATAGAGACTTATCCACTTGTCAATGGGCACCCATTGACAACTTCATTCAAGCCCAATGACTTGTCACATAAGGCTCCCGAAGTTGTTAGTGAAGCCTCCTCAACTTGTCAAGGGAGGCTTATCCGCTTGTCAATGCAAGCTCCTCTTATTCTTATTGGATAATGTGTAAGGAAGAGTATCATATGTGCATTAGATAGCATTAACTCATGAAAATGACTTGTAATTCATAATTACAACAAATGTCTCAAGTACAACTTGTTTGAAGTTGATCATAACAAAAAACATTAAATCTATACAATGTCATTGCATTTGATCATTACAAAAAGGTTACCATATTTATAATGAGTATGCATATGGTCATTACAATCCCCTAATATGATGTCATTATAGTTATATGTCAATCCAAGTTATGGTGTACTACGTCAACTTATTCCAGGCCTCCCTTACTTCTACATTAGCCTCTTTAAAATTCTACAAGTGATTCCCCTTCCCCTTCCCCTTTTGTTTCTCCTTCTTCTTTTCCTTCTGCTTCTCCTCCTTATAGATGAAAAATTCTTCAGTAAATAAAGTATGCCCAGAAAAGCTTGGTGCCCTTAGTCGTGTTGGGTTTTTTCTTCCTTATTTATCTTTGACAGATTTTCCTTTATCCATCTTGCTTCCCTGGACAAAACAATTTTCACCACTTTAACATTGCATCCCAATCTAAGTAAGCCAGACATTGTTAACGTGTAGCAAAAAAATGACCTCAGTGAATCAGAACCACTATCTCATTCATTCATAATAACATTGATAATATGCAACAAAATGTGCATAAGGCCAGAACATGTCCAAGTTCAGAAGAAAAACATGTATTAGAGTTCAAGCACATTTTGTCTTTAATATTGATATGCAGAAATGTAAATGGACAAAATACCAACTATTTTTTGTTTCACAAGAGTTATTATAAATTTAAGTACATAGGAAGAGGCATTAGCAAATGTAAGGAGGTAAAGAGGATCTCAAATTGAAGACAAACATTAACACTAGTCTCTGCAGTAATATTCTAATAAACATGAAGGTAATTCATGATCCAACAGGCCAATCACAGATTCAGGAACCTAATCAAAGCATTAAACAACATAGTTCAACACACACATTTCAAACATGAAAAACCAAGTCCTACTCCAAACATGCTGTGAAAATTAGATAACATCTAATAAGTTCATTCACCTTTTGAGACCAATTTAACTTTTAACAAAAATGCAGGGTTCATGGAAGAAATTAACCTCTAAAATTAAAAGGATTGAAGGTCCAAAATATGCTTAATTATGATATGTCTCAAAAAAGTATGAACTATGGATTCACAATATACAAACAAAAAATTCAATTTTTTTCCGGATATTTGACATTTCAAGGATCACATTTGGAAGATTCTATTAGCTACAACCTCAATTTTTTTAGGACAAATTGTTATCTCCTATCTATTTTAGTTCCATGGGAAAAAACATAATTAAAAAGATATTGAATTATGATTAATGAACTTTTCTTACCAGTATCCTTATGGTAATATAAACTGCATATATATGCATTTGTTTAAGTTATCAGTTTAATATGATCATTACAGCAAACGAGTAGTATCAAACTAGGTTTTCTAAGTTTTATGGTTTTTAGCTTGAGGTTATATTATATTTATGCAGGGAAGAAAATTTCTACAAATAGGGAAAAGGAAAATTTCAAACTCAACTGTATAGTTTTTCATTCTTTGAAATATAGATTGGCTAGTTAACACAGCATTGACAATGACACTTAAGCCTAGTTCAGTTAAGACTAGATCAGTAGCACTTCTTGCAAGTATGAATAAGACATGTAATAACTTACACATATGAATTCATCAAAATTAATGAAATGGACAACACAACTGGTCTTCTTCCTATGCTTTGATCATATCACTTATTTGAATGTTCAACATGTTCACTTGTTTGTGCAACTTGTTTATGGGTGTGTTTGGTTTGGTGATTGGATAAGTGACTTATTTTGCTTAGACTTATGGAATCTAAAAATTGGAAAAAAGTCAGATTGGGTAAAATGATGAGTGTTTGGTTGAGGATTGGATAAGTGACTTTTGTAAAAGTGAAAGATGTTTGGTTTGGCTTTTGCATAAGTGGCTTTTGTGTTATTTAAGAGAAAAATTTGAGAAAAGTATGAAAAATGAAAAAATGAAGGACTAATTGTGGAAAATGAACTCATTGACAACTTAATTGTCAAATGGGACCTGGGAAGATATATGCATTTGTTAAAGTGGCATTCTTGGGGCTAAATTGATCCAAACCATCCAATGGCGACAGTGTTACCACAAGGCACATACTCAAAAGTTTGATGCTACTAATTCATCTAGATAACAGTTATTTGCACACTCTTCACTCACAAATCTTTCTTTTCTCCGGGGACATAATTGGGTCCGATAATTCTAACCTTCCAACCAGTAGATACCTTACCAAAAAAATACATGACAAATCTCATAAATCATTTCTTTGCAAACTCTTCACATAAAAATTTGCCTTAGTTTCATATATATTAGCAAAATACAAAATACATAATTTTGCGCTTAACTCATACCAGTCAAATAGTAGAGGTTTCGAACGGCAGAGCATTGTAACGGATCAAGTTTGGCAATGGTAAAATAAATAATAAAGTTACAATTAAAATATGAATAAATTAGAAATTGTAGAAACCTAAATTTGTTGATGAAGTTAAATATAACAGAAATAATCAAATCAAAGGTCCCGTACAATTTAGTCCCTGATCATGTCACGAACATGATTCATTTGGGTTAAATATGTCCGAGCATCATTTGTCGACGATGGGTCTTGATCTTGAGTATTATCTAGATGAACTATATTATTCTCATTTTCTGCTTCCCTAAAGTCTACATCAATTTGGGAATTTCTTCTAATGAAATTATGTATAGCCATTGTGGCACAGACAATGCGGACTTGCGTGTCGAAGTTGTACTTGCGAATATGTTGTAAGATTTCAAACCTATTTTTCCAGACTCCAAAAGTCCGGTCTATTGTGCACCTCAAGCTTGAATGATAAAAATTGAAAGCCTCATTAGGATTCTGAAACCCCCAGTGATTTCTGAATTCTGGGATGTGATAACGTTCACATCTGTACGGACCAAGATACTCAACTGTTGTTGGGTAGCCGGAATCGACCAAATAATATTTGCCTAACATGTGTTAAAATCATTGTAAATGTGAGATTAAGTTAAACGTTAAATGTAGACAAAGAAATGTAATTGAAGTGTACAAAAAATTACCTTATGGTGGATGTTGGAAATTCATGGTTGGATCTGAGACAGCAGAGTGAAAAACACAAGCTTCATGTGCTGAACCTTCCCATCCTGCTAACTGGAAGGTAAAGCACATACCCTAATCACAAACAGCCATAACATTCTGTGTGGGATATCCCTTTCTCCCGATAAACATATCTCATCCCGGTCCAGTTATGACACACCTGATGTGAGTACCATCAATAGCTCCAATGGCATCCTTGAAATATGGGAAATATCTATTATCGTGTGCTATTTTTGGATGACATTGACGGAATTCTGGATCGCATGGCCTAATAATTTCAGTTCCAAGCTGCTTAAGGCAAGCCTTTAAAACCTTGTGAAGAAGCCTACTTATAGTTTCGCCCGAATGTTTAAATATTTCTTGTACTAGCCTATTTCCTGTTCCGTGTCCAATAGTGAGCAAGAACATGGCAACCATTTCTTCAACACCAGTATTCCTAGATTCTCTTAACCCATGCTCACACAACTTAGTACACAACCTATGAAAAACATGTTTTTCCATTCTAAACATCTGATGACATTTTGAATCTTCATTTGTCAATATTTCTTGTACCCAATAGTGACTTGTTCCCTCACTCACTTTACACGGTTGTCTGCACACATATGGCACTAAATATTGACAAAGTAACACGCATAATTGTCCATGTTGTTGCAACTTAGCCTCAAAAATTGAGGCGTCATCACTATCTTCATCTTCCTCCATCCCCTGCAACTTGTTTCTATTGTTACGATTTGCCATTAATGTACCTGTGATTATGGTGAAATTGTGGTGTGAACAGGATGATTAAAAAACATAACATATACTATAAATACCAAAAGGATAAAACCGTTCTACATGACGGGTCAAGCAATCCGTTTTCAAAACAATAAATAAAAATAAGTCATCAGTTCTACATCAACTATCTAGACATAAAATGAAACAACAACAACTCCTCATCTACGATATGACCCAAATAAGTCATCAGGTACTCAGGGTCTCCCTTCAACGACACAAACACATCCCGACGTGTCTTGCTTTCTAGAGCTTGCATACACCAGACTCCCAAGGCTTTGTTTGCCTTCATGTCGTCAAGGTCCATTAGAGATTTCATAACCTTAGGCATGCTATTTTCTTGAGTTGCCGTTAAAGCCGTTGCTCTATCCATAGTCACATTAGCAATGACACTGATGGCATCAGCTATTTGCTTTACAACCAGAATTTTCTGTTTTTTGCTTCTACTACGCCCTTCACCTCTCTTCCTTTTCTGTGAACTTCCGGATGCGCTGGGACCAGTGCCTGAGGGAATTGCTGTAGCTAACCTAACGCTTGCCATTTCCTCTATCACCCCTGTACTAACTGCAGGGGCAGCGCCAAAATGATCATCCTCGCTATCCCCAGAGCCTTCCTGTTCAACCATCGTGGGTCTGTAAACGCTCATCTTCCTTATATGTCTGTTCAAGTATGCGAGAGGTTGAGAAAATGTGGTCTCCTGTCGCCGAGCCATCTTTGATTATTATTCATAACTCCCTTTCATTCTTTAGGTAAGAGTACCTAAATTTCTTATATTTAGGATGCTCCTGCATGCATACAAGTAAAAAGAGTCAAAATAAATATTTAACTGAAGCACATACCAAACAGCGAACTCATTATACTTGTAAAGTGCACATAATATTTTTACCTGTAATTTCTCCTTCCACCAGTCGCTTGATGCATTCACATTGTTCGTCACAGAGTCTCTACCCACACCGGTCTCTCTGATTAAAGAATCCCATATCCTCAACTCTTTCTTTAAGATATCTAACCTATTTTTACATTATTTCTTCCCATACAGTTTCCCAGTCTTTTCAGTGAATGTGGAAATAATATTCTTCCATCCTGTTGGTGTAAATAACTACCCTTCGCATTCTTTTTTGTATATTTGGTCTACGCATGCGTTGATGAATATCTCCGTTGACTCTAACTGCGACACAGCTTTTGTGTCCATATTGCTATACCACAAAGGTCACATATAACACACATGCCAACCAAATTATTTGCTATACAGTTTAATTAGTGCTAGTAGAATTTTACTAATCCTCACTAATCTTTATATATACCCTTAACAAAGCATTCGTTGATTAATGTTATAGAAAAAATAATAATAAAGAAAGCAATCATTACACTTGAAAATTAACTAAATGGGCCAAAGACAAGTTTAATTTGCAAAATAATTAATTCCTAATTAAGTCCCCAAACTTGTTGTACATGAACTTTTTATTATAAAAGAAGAAAGTGCATAAGTAGATAACAATACACAGATGCTCAATGATGATGAGTCCTCAAACTAGAGAGAACAAAGTGTGGCCATAATTAAAACAATGGAGAAGGCAAAATAAAATTCATGAAGCCCTTCGAACTGGTTACAAGATTTAAAAAGTCAAAAACCAAAAACAACTCAACCGCATCACTTGTTTGAAGGTGAAGAAATGCAAGTGAGTTGAAGAATATCAAAGGTAGTTAGACCAGAGATATTACAAATTAAAATGTAGAATCTTTAATCATCTCATATCTTCTTATAGCAGCTGACGCTTTTGCTGGGTAGAATCACATTATTTCCTTTCTTTTATAAAGTACCTTATACAGAATACCAAATTTTTATATTCTAATAGAGTGTGCACAATGAATCAAGCATGCTGATTTTGGCCATTATTCACTTGTTTTCAGTGGAAAAGGAAATTTTATCACAGAATTACATATGTGTGTGTACAGCTGGGGTCAGTTTACATATGCAATTAAATAAGAATTGTGAAAGTAGTTTAGAAGAAATTACAAGTGTATGTGTGTATTATTGATGCATAAGCAAGACAATCATAAAGCAGAGTCATTTAAAGTCTTGAACTCTTGGTTAAGTAACAGAATGTGCCATGTTCATGCAAGTACAAATTTAAGTCAACCTCTCATTGCAAAATCAGCTTGTGATCGTAGTAATTTTCTTGACACAACTAATTTTCTTGATTGTAGTAATATTTATTACTCCTTGTAGCATTATATATACGTAACATTCCCTCTCTATATATATAATTACACAGAAACTTTGTGTCACTTACATTTTCCTAGATCTAAAGAAACAAATAGGAAAACAAACAAACGCACATACATAAAAAAAGCAACAGGAACAACACACGAACCAGAGCAAAAGCAGAGGGAAAAAAGCGAAGAACACAACCTCACACTCGAACCTGAACTGAAAACAAGCAAACACACAACATGTGTTGATGTACCCACACCGGAGCAAAAAAAATGAAGAATACAACCAGAGAAACTCGAACCTGAACCAAGAACAAGCAACAACACAACATTGATGACCCACACCACAGAGCATAGGTAAGAGAAAAAGCAGAGCAACCATGAATATTTCTTGAACATGGACAAAGGCAAAGCTAACATACCTGAGCACCTTCACAATGCGCACATATCACCGCAACTGAGCAGATCCACCACCACACCACCTTCAACCGTATATCGCTATTCTGGATCGCGCCGGCACAGCTTAGCAACTTGAAACCTTGCAGACCTAAACTCACCCAAATCTAGTTTCAAACTCACAGATCTGCCACCGTCATTTTCCGTTTGTTTCCCACCGGACTCGACCCAACTCTGTTGGACTCCAAGCCAGCACCTTTACCTCAAGCCCAATGGCCACTGACACCAAACACCCCTTTAACGGCCACCGCCGAAGATAAAAGGACAAGAAAACACGGAGATGGAGAGAACCACAGGACCCAGCTAGAGCTCGATTCCCTACCTGCCGAGAATGGGAAGATCGCCACTGTGAGGAGGAAGGAAAACGCACGAAGAAGAAATGAAAAATGAGGACAGGACAAGATATGAGAGTGAAAGGAGACGAGAAGGAGGGGAGAGAGGCATTAATAATTAGGTCGGCATTAATGGCAATAACGGTAATATCTCACCTACTCACATGCAATACAATAAAAAAAAGCAACAACTGGAAGCTTAATTGAAAGTTCCTTAAAAGCAACTGAATTTCCACTAACGCATCGGCCAACCAAACACCAAAACTTTTTTTTAAAAGTCATAATGTGACTTAAGTGGACCCAATTGAACTTAAGTTGACACCAAACGCTGAAACAAACACATACTATGTCAATTGCTCACAGTTAAATACTTATAGAATATCACATTGGCCAATGGTACACAAATGCCACACTATTTATGTTCTCTTACATGTTGTCTAGCACATTGAAGGTATCTTGCTAACAACAACCTTTTAAGCTTGTACAAGGAAATTTTTGGACAGTTAGAAAATATAGTTTGTGCATATGTTCCTATTTATTGCTTCCACTCACCATCATTTAGTATTTCTATACAAAAAATTGCACCGTAAACCAAGCTGCAAAAACCACTCACCTATATCAAAGTAGTCACCTATAGTTATTCACAATACATGCCCAGATCAAACTATTTATCACTGTAACTATCAATATCACCGTAGACCATACAAAAAATTGCATTCTTTATCATTTATTTTGCCACTGGGGAAATAATAATGAAAACGAAGTGGAGAAATCTCTGCTTGATCCCTTACTTGTGACCGTAAATGATGGCATAAAAGGAGAAGAAGTTCAATAATTCCATTGTAGGAGCAAGGCAGCACAAATGCACCAGCGACGAACTACTCTGAACTTACTAATGCCAAACGAACCTCGTCGGAGCCTACCCACGAATGAGGGGAAGATCAAAGTTGCTTTACTCGGCCAACCGCCCCCGAATCACATAGGAGAGATCCCACCAACACCATTGTGCATGATGATACCTTCCGTTTACCGAAGATGTCGCCTTTTGGGGTTCACAGAACTAGCCGAATCTCAGGTTATCAAATGAGGAAAGAAGCTCCAAATATGTCTGCCTTTTTGCCCCATTCATAAGGTTTGTCTAACATTTCTCAACTCAAATTTATTATAAAATGGTCCCATGGGACTTGAAAGTAATTTGAACTTTTTTCGGGACTAGTTCTTCATATTTTCCCTTCCATGGGACTACTGTGTAATTCTCCCAATGTAGTATTTTTCATGTTTGTCAATCTTTTCCTAGTTTACCTCAATAATTTATATTCGCTCAACAATCACTACAAAAAAAACCGCTTTCAGCGGTGACATTTGGTGGCGTTTTTTAATGTCGCCGCTGAAAGTTACACCTTTAGCGGCGACAACACAATGTCGCCGCCGAAAGTGTGTTTCAGTGGCGACTTTAGTGTCGCCGCTAAAAGTCTTATATGAAATTTAAAACTTTTTTTAAAAACACTTTCAACGGTGACTTTAGTGTCACCGCTGAAAGTCTTGTTTGAAATTTTCCAAAATTTTATTTTTTTAAAACACTTTCAGCGGCGACTATCAAAAGTCGCCGCTGAAACTCACTTTTAGCGGCGATAACTAAAGTCGCCACTGAAAGTCAATTTCATATTTTTTTTTATTAATATTTTTCAAAAATAATATTTATAAAATTAAAATATTAATTATTAAATAATTCTATTTAACCTTAATTATTAAAATTATATTATTATTTATTAATATTATATTTATAATTTTATATTAAAAATAATATTTATGATATTAAATTATTATTTATTAAGTAATTTTAATTAAAACATTTTTTAATTTAAATATATAAATATTTTGTTCGTTTTTTTTTAATTTTTCATTATTTTTAATGATATTATATTTAATTAATAATTAATTATATGTATATAATTGATTAATTATATGTATGTATGTTTATATATATAATAATATGACACAGGTTCATTTTAGCGCAACTGGTAGAGACTCGCGCGCGAAGGCATCGGCTCCTTGAGGTCGTGGGTTCGAACTGGAGGAGAGTCACTTGGAGGAATTATGAGGCGGCACGTGGCACAGCACAAGGAGGAGACACATGGTAGCACGGGGAGGAGACATGTGACAATTGTAAATTAAATTTTTTTAAAAAAAATCGATTTTTTTTTTAAAAAAAATAATTTTTCAATTTATTTTTTTTAAAAATGAACACTTTCAACGGCGACTAAAGTGGCCGCTGAAAGTCACCTTCAGCGGCAACAAAAGTCGCTGCTGAAAGTATACTTTCAGTGGCGACAAAAATTGTTGCCGCGAATACTTTTCGCGACAGTCACATAGGCAGCGACTTTTTGTCGCCGCTGAAGGACTTTTAGCGGTGACTTTTGTCGCCGCCGAAAGTCTTTTTTTTTTTTGTGTAGTGAATAATCAAGTAAAAGATAGATTGAGAGAATTAAGAAAAATGATTAGAGTGTTTTAAAAAAACACATATATACCAATTTAACCAACTTCCTTGATATAATCAAATTAGGTAAATAATTAATTTACAATAAGGACTGAAAACAGTATATTGAATAAGGCATTTGAGGTTGAGCAAGGTTGCTGACTTGCTACCATATAACTAAAGTTTACAGGTTTAAATCCTCAAAACAACATTTATGCTTATAGAGTAATACTATTGCGTACATCTTTTTTCCTCCCCCAAACCTTACGTGATAAGAATCTTGCGGATTGACTTGCCCTCTGTCCAAGAAGGTACTTAAAGTAATTAAAGACATCTATCGGATTTTGCTATTGTCTTGCACGTACAGTTTGATAATTAACCACATTACATAAAAGTCATATTAATCTCCAATTTGTATCCGATTGAGTAAAATTACAAAAACAACAACACTCTTCTAATGAGTTTTATTTTTATTATTATTTTCAATCATCGCTCGCATATTTGGAGTTTCAAATGGTGACTACTAACTTAGATATATGGCTCAGCTTATCATCGCATATTTGTATTCTATTTTCTATATGCACAAAAAAGTATTACGAAACGGAATGTCTACATCCAAGCTTTGCTGTGATGAAATTTAGGAGAAATCTCAGATAAACATTCACTGAATTAGTAAAGAGTTGGCTTATAATTCATAAAATAGAGTGTGTAAATCCTGCTGCTGATGTGAGGGTGATCTATATAAGTATCTTTATAAGCGTTTTTTGAATTTAAACGTGTCCTGATTTTGATCCACTTTTAAGATCCAACTCACCTAAATTTTTTACAATAAATAAAGCCAAGAGATAAGAGAAAAGGAAGAACAAAACATAATTAAGCTACCAACATCAAAAACATTAAAAAAAAAAAAAAAAGGATTCTGAATGATCAGTTTTCTGATAAAAACATCCAAGTGTCACCCAAGCATTTATGTTGAGTTGTGTGATAATACAATATATAGTTGAATTTAGTGAGAAACTTAAGATCTGCTGGGTTCATTTCCAGATGAGCGGATGAAACATTGAAACCCCACTCAGTGACTTAAAGCATTTACCACAAGAAGGGTTAAGCAACTCAACCAATTTCGGGAAAAAGAAAGAAATTAATTAAAAATAACCAATATTACAGTGAACTTTAAATTAAACAACGACGTAATTAATTAAGGCAGGTAAAAATGACGGTGTACGATGCCTTATTATTAAGCGTGAAGATGGCTCAGATACCCACTGTAAATACTGAATATGCACAGAGATACTATTTTTTCACGACATTGACCCAAGCAAAATTCAGTCTGCGTCAACAAATTAAATCCTTCAAAAAACCAGCTTCAGCATAGGAGAATTACGGCATAATGATTGTTAAAACTTATTTATACGACAATTCGTACTTATTTGTTTAGTTCTGTTATAATACTTATTTTAATATAACTGCATGATAATTAAATTAATCTTATGAAAATTAGTAGTCATTACTATGTACTAACAGTATTTACATAATTTTTTTGGTAAACTAGTTTTATGTTTACAGTTAGTGTAGTACTTGAATGATGACGTCAATATCTTAGGATTGGATGGCCTTTCCCCTATTGCGACCATGTCACTGTATAATTATTTGTTGATTTTTTTTCGTTCCAATATATACATTAATGATTGCATTTTCACTTTGCAGGCTTTTATTTTCATATATTGTAAATTAATTTCCTTTTTCTCGTTGAAGAATCTCCGTGATGTCACCTTTAAGTTGTTATTTGGATTACGAGTGGAAAATATTTTTTCAACATGATTTATAATATATAAGATAATTATATGAAAAGAATTTTATCTCAGTTTACGTGAACGTGGTTCTTAAACCCTAACTCAAATAAGTTCTAATTATAATTTTTAATCTAATAATTGAGCCAAATATAATATTTTTTAACATTTACTTACACGAGTTTTATTTTGGGAAAATCGTACAAAAATAATTTTAAAAATAGAAAAGGACAAAATGGTGTTTTGAATATTCATAATACTAGAAAGATGTTAGTACATGATTTGTCTTTTTGAAATTCATAAGTTGTTAAAACCTGATGATGTGACTTTTTTAATGAAAGTTGTTAAAACTTAATCAAATGTTGTGAATTCTTTAACAAAATTGTAAATGACTTGATAGAATGACTTTTTCACTTAATAATCGAAAGTTGTTAAAAGCCAATAAAATTTTGTAAATTCTTTAATAAAACTTGTGAATGACCTTATTGTTTGAATTTTTTACTGGGTGAACAACAGTTATTAAAACTTAAAGAAATGTTGTGAAGTTCCATGAAAAAATTGGTGAATGACCTCATTATGTGAATTTTTTACTTAGTGAACAAAAGTTGTTAAAATCTAATGAAATATTGTGAATTCCTTAACAAAACTTGTGAATGAGCTTGAGTCAAAGTTAAAGAGTTAGATTACATATTTAATATATTTGTTTGCACGATATATATTAAAAAGTAGGGGTGGGCGTGGGCAGGGCTGGGCAGGGTGAGACCCTTGCCCGATGCCCTGCCCAAAGGATGAACGGGCTGTATTTTGCAGCCCGATGTCCGGCCCTACCCGCTAAAAGCCCTAACCATTTTGGGCAGGGCAAGGGTGGGCTGGGCAAGGTGGGCTTCCTTGCCCAAGTGATAACGCCTTATCTTGTCCACTTATGAAAAAAATAATTCCTTATGAATTTCATAAACATTCCTATAGTTACTAATACCATATATGTCTTAACTTCGCCCTAAGTAATATAAACTTCAAATACATTCGATGATTTCACATCTTGGGATATTTCAAAATAAGTCTACAACTTGAGTCTTGAAATTTAAAAAATACCATATGTCTTAACAAATATCCATACTTTAAAAATTAAACAACATCCATAATCCATTATAAATAAGAAAACAAAATGATTGTAATTAAAGCTGTGAAGTCAAAGTAATTTGCATCAATTCAATGTCTCAAAAGTTGATCAAATGTTGAAGCATCTAGAAAGAAAATAAAAAACAACTATAATTTAATACAACACAAAGTAAAGAAGAAAGGAAGAAATCTACTTGTAAATAGTGTTTAGTGGTTATGGCAAAAAAGAGAGGATAAGAAGAGTATTATACAATAGACAATATATATTTTTTAAATAAAAATATATATATGAAATCATATTTAATTGATATGAAATTTTATATTTTAAATAAATGAAAATAATTTTCAGGGCAGGGCCAAATGGGCAGGGCAGCACCCCTTGCCCGATGCCCGGCCCTGCCCGGTTATTAGCCCGCCCAAAGCTGCCCAAAATTTTTTCGAGCCACTTTTTTAGGGCTGGGCTGAGCAATTTTTTACAGGGCCAGGGTGGGCGCACCGGGCTACTGGGCACCATGCTCACCCCTATTAAAAAGCATTGGTGGCCAAGTGGTGGTGGTTCAAATCTCACTCTCACCACTTTAGGAATATTTATTCCTACCGGAGCACTTGCAACGGGCAGCCAGTGGTGGTGGAGGTTTTTATTTTTTTTAAAAAAAATATGTGTAAGGATGTTTTTATCATTTTCTTTTAATTTCAAAAAGGATAATTTGGGTCTAATATTTCTCTCAAACTATGAACATTCGAAACATTTTGTTGTGTTTTAGTATTTTTTTTTAAAGTTCATTTATTGAAATTTTCCCTTTATTGTACCTCAAAATTCAAATAAGGGCAACCATTTCTTTGGGAGCCCACCAACTCATGATCTAGGATCGACAAGATCTCCTATAAACACGTAAGAACACATGATAGAATATTATAGTCTTGTCTTTTTTCAAAAAATGAAATGTTGAAAGTAAAAAAATTATCGAAATCAATTTCCCCAAAGTGGTAAGGATATTGTGCCATAATTTTTCTTCCCAGTCTACTGTTGCCACTGGCATTCCACGCGATCATCACTGTGAGATGGCTTTTTAAACGTAGCAGTATGTTTATTTCCGTCAGATTGATGTATGTTTTCATGATTGCCAACGTAGTAATCTTTTTTCTTAAGAAAAAATAATGTCTGTATTTTCATATTGTCAGTATCTGACCATGAATTTCAATCATATATACATACACATATGTATATATGCGTGTCTAGTTGACTGGCTGAAGTACTTACATAAAATCGTATCATTGATATAGATTTCCATCACGCTATGCAACTGATTCACTATTAGAGAGGAAGAGATCCATAGAGAAAAGAGATAAATTTATAAGGTACGGAAGAGTAATAAAATTCTCTGAATGTATTGTATTTGTACAAAACTAAAATCCTCATACCTCCATGGACACCCCCCAACCAATATATCTTTCTTTATTAGATGTAATTAGAATAATTGGGGAATATCACAGTTCTATTATTTGTATTTTAACATCCCTAGTAGCATTGGACTTGGGCCTCATCCACTAAAGGTAGATCAAGCTATTTTTCTACAATATACATATAAGAAAATAGCATCAACACATATTATTCGTAGTTGATCATCATCGTTAACCAACATTTCAAACTTTACTAAACATGATTCAAATAAACCACAATAATCTATAACTATTAACTAACAATATTACAATGATAAACTATGCAATTTTAATCCTTTCAGTTAACATCTTAATTAAGCTAGCGATCCTAAAGCTAATTAATTAACATCTTAGCCACTTGAATAATAGCCTAATGCAACATAAGGTCATGACGACTCATCTTGAGATCGACCACAACTACTACTCCGGAAGTTGTTGTGCGAAAGTACATGTCGGATAAAATCAATATATATTCAGTGATGTAAAGACACTCTTTATCAAAAGCCTGAAAATTTAAATCCATATCAAGACAATAAAATAAGCAACATATAAACTAAAAAATTCAACAACTATGACAAAACTAATGTTATTAATATTAAATAACTAATTAATTACATCTTCTAATTTGGCAGTGAATTCCTGTTTTAATAATGTTATACATGTAACAGACAATATAATATAGTATCCTCATTCTGCATTCTGCATTCTTTGGTTGCTCACAATACCAAAAATAAAAAAATAAATTGTATCATATATATATACATATATATGTATGTATGTATATGGTCTTCATTTTTCATAAGCTAGCTATAGTTAGGTCACATAATAATGGAGACTAGCATATCCCGATTCATTTTCCTTTCTGGAAGGCTATCAAGATATGTTCTTACCCCTCTCCACTACCCAAATAAGCATATATATTTATATATATAATAAATTGAAGTCTGAAACCCTCCTTCTCTTCCGAGTGAAATGCCATTAAAAGTCTCATAAATCACGTATCATACGTTTGTTTGTTTGTCCTCTTTCCAATAATATTTATTTCGATTTGTAGTTTTTTTTTTTTTATACAGCAGAAGCCATGATTCTCTTGGAACTGTTTTGCTCTTGTAAGCAAAATTATGCACAAGAAGGGAAAATGTGTGTGTTAATGTGGGGAGGGGACACGTAAAACAGAAATAGCAGTAATGCAATAACTGTGTTGTAAGGAGAGGTAGCAGAAGAGAAGCATGCGTATGCACAACAAAGGAGTTCATTACTCTTCTGATAATTGAGACACACTGAGACACAACAACCACTTCAATAATATTTACATCTCACAACACTCCCTTTTTATTAATATCATCTCCACCTCACTATCTTCTACCCTTGAGTACTTGTATAATTATATCTATACACACTCATTTCTTCCACTACTTTAGCTTTTAGAGAGATGGATTCAAAAGTTTTAACTTTTGAGACTGTTACCGAAATATTGCAGAACATCATTCAATATAGTCAATATATTCAATATCAATCAATATATAATATATGCATATAAAAGATATATAGGACATAGTGCCGTTTTCAAATTGTTGACATTGTATAACTAATATCAAACTTTGTATAAATGTAATTGCGTACTCCTGTGAAAAGATCAATATGCTTGTATGTGTGATTTTTTTTTCAATGAATAAAAAGTCAAAGTTTTAATTATTTTTAAGTACTAGCTACTACCTTATGTTCTTAATTTAAGAGATAGTTGACTAATTTGGGTAGATTAAAAAATTTAATTATGTTAGTTATTTGTAACAATATATGTTGATTTTCTTAAAATATCATCTTTCATCATGATTACCTTGTGATAGAAACTCTTCAATGTTTGCAATCAATAGGGATATGTTTGGAAAAAAAAATTATAAATTCAAGAGACAAAGTGGATTGGGGTCTTATATATATTTAAGACCAAATTCAATCTTCAACTAGTTTTTATATTAATGACCGGAGGTAGTATATGACATGCAGTCCATGGACATATGGGTTTTAGGCATACATATAAGAGAATTGATTTATTAGTTATGCACCACAATTATTAAAAGGGTTAAAATGCATTTTTGCCCTTGAATTATTTCACAATGGAACATTGATTATCATCTACTACTCATTGGAGCAATGCTGTTTCTAGGTTTAAAAATCGTTGCAATGTCTCCTTTAGACTAATGAACATTAATTTTGATTGTTACCTTGATATTTACTTTAGGTTACATCCCCCCCCCCCAAACCCAAAAAACAGGTACTCATGGGGGTGTAACTGACACTATAAAATTCAGTAATGTGGAGCAATGTGAAAGCCTTTTTTAAGCCTTAATAGATCGCATCATTTTTAGGGTTTTATTATGACTTGCCTACAAAATATTCATCAATACAAAAAGTTCTATCGGTCTATACTAATAACCAACTAACAGTATTGTCTACCATAGAGGTGGGTGAGTGCTGCCCCTACGGCCCTTCCCCTTTCCAAATATTTTTTTTTTTGTGTTTCTTTTTATCATTAGATTTTAGAATGAGAGATATTTTAATATTTTATGGATAAAAAATGTGTTGTTTTCAATTTTTTAAAGATTTAACACTTTTAATAAAAAAAAATCACACAATTTTAAAGTATTAAATATTTAAAAAAATCATTAAAAAAATTGAAAATAATACCATTTTGTTCCCCATAAAATATTAAAATATCACTCATTTTATGTAAAATCTAATGATTAAAAGAAAAAAAAATATTTGGGAAGGGGATTTTTTGAGGGGCAACACCCACCCCCCCATAGCAAATTAGATGCTACAAGGAAATTTAAGTTCAAATATACCAACAATAACTAATTGGTTTGTAGTACTCTTTCCAATTCTAAATATAAAACAGAGTTTACCTTTTTTAAAAAGATTAAGAAAACTAAATAAGTTATTTAATCATATCATATATTGTATATCTTTAAATTATATAGCAATTTATAAGTTAGTCAAAATAGTTCAGAGAAAAAATATCAAATATAAATATTTTAAAATAATTTAATTAACTTTATTAATATCTTAAAAAAAAACAAATCTATATTATATTTAACACAGGAGGGTGTAACATTTTTTTAACATCATGAAGATTTGAATTTTAATTTGGACTTCTAAGTTCCAACTCATCGCATCCTATGAACCCTTATCTATTGAGCTTGTCTCATATAGCCTTAATGATGTTTTTCTTTTCAATGAAAGCTGAAATTTACTTCTTATGACATAATAATAGTAACGTTGGCATAGTGATCCACGAGGTACGTGGAAAACGAAGGCCAAGCAGATAGACGGCTGGATAAAGCAAACGCAGGTTATTCGAAAAACACAATCAAAACGAAAGCGATGGAACGCAGACTGGAACAGAGGAACAAGTAAGATTGAATCAAAGTGAAGGCATATCCAAACGTTAGGTATCAGGCTCTTTCCTACGTAGGAACATGGGGCACCAAAAATGAGGAGGCAAAAGTCTAGGAATCTAAAAACATAGTACCCTTGGGAGCCTCGTCCTCTTCCTTTTACCGCTGCCATCTTCAAATCCTAAGCTCTGGTCTCTCACTGTTCGAGGCCTGCTTCTTAGTACTTTAAGTATATAGCTTAGCTCTTGGGTATTTTTTTTAATGGTAGATAAATGAGGCATGCTAAGTCTCTGATGCCCTTAATTTAAAGCACCAAACTGAATCCTAACCCTATTTTGTCTGAAGCTTTTGAAGAGAGTTTTGCATGCAACATCTTTTGATGAGACTTTCCTATCCATGCCTGTCGGTTTTCTTGGAGATAAGCTTTTTCTTCCATCTCTTGAAATTCGAACGTTGACCCCCCACGCCCACCTTGAACTGGCTGCCTTCATTTTTTTTAAAAAAATAAAGCTACCTTCATATTCATCCCCCTATTTCTTACTTCTTATCTTAAGTATAAGATATATTTTGAGATTTAATTTTGGTCATAATATAAAATATATTTTTTATATTTGTCAATCTTTTCTAATTAACCTTTATTGATATTCTTTCAATAATAATCAATGAGAAAAAGGAACGAGTAAAATAAGGAAGATGGCTATGATGTTTTAAAAAGTACATATTATATTAACTAACTTTCTTAGTTTAATTAAATTAAATAGATATGTCTTATATTAAGAACCGGACGGGATTATATTTTATTAGCACTCCCTCATCTTGGATCCTCTATATTGGAGTTGGTTAAAAAAAATATTTTGATGCTGAATTTAGTATCTCAATTAACTTAATTTTCTAAATTATAAGTCTTATTCAAACTATATATATTGATTACATATATTAAAAGAGAGTTTTTATAAATGTAGTAATTTCCAACGCAAATGATGAACAAGTATTTTACAAGTAACCTATTTGTCTAATTTTTTTAATGTTAGTAAATTAGTTATCTAACTCTTATATTTAAAATATGATAAGAGAGTAATAGTTTTAGACTACTTTTTAATGATTTTGATTCAATTTTAACTCTCGTTTAAAATAATTTGATCCAGGAGAATGTTATGAATTTAGTAAAAAATAGAAATATAAGGATGAGGAATAAATATTTTTTTTATATATTTTATTCTTTTCAATTCAAAAACATTAAATATTTGGCCAAATTTCCTTGCTATCGAACTCCTGCAAATTTTAAAGAAATATGACAATTATTGAAAAGAAACCAAACCTTGTTATATAGAACAAATTTAACAAATTAAATTTAAAACTAACAAACTCAATATTCATATTTTAAAAACAATTCAATAAAAAAATAAGAATTATCAAAAAGGACTAAACTTACATCAAGTTATTTAGGGTAAAGAGTCATCTCTATTTCCCTCACCGTCCACTTCTTTCTACCTCTTCATTTACACCATTAGATTAACTTTGATAGTTGAGATTATTAATATCCTTTAAAAATATTATTATAATATTAAATAACAAAAAATGTAAATAAATAAATTTAATAGTTCATAATTTTATACTTTTATTAGAGTATTACTATTATATATAGTTTTTTTTTTCACATTTGATATGATGGTAATATTATAATAATATTTTTTGGCAAAAAAAGTATTAGAATAATATTTTTACATGATATTAAATTTCAACCGTTAGAATTAATCTAACGGTATAAATGAAGAAGTGGAGAGAAGTGGACGATAAGAGAAATGGAGAAAGCTCTTTCCCTTTACTTAGGTCAAGTTTGTCAAGGTGCCCAATCAAATGAAGCCTGGTGTATTAGTTTTACAGCTCATCATTTAAGCCCCAAAGCCTCTAATAAAACACCGTTAAAATGAGTTGGAAAAAAAGGTTTTTTGCCCTCTCAAAATAAGAGCAGGCCTCAAGCTTCATTCTTAATGGCTCCATATTCACCATGGCCAGTTACTATTCATTTGTTTTGTGATGTTTTGTTTGTTGTTCGCGTGATTATTTTGGCAAATATAAATGGTTTTGTTTGTTGTAATTCTTTTGGTGTTGTGATTGGTGGGGGACATTTTGGTTCGATTGCCACTTTTGCTTTTCAATTTTACTTCTTTTAATTCAGCGTTGCCAATCTGGGGAAGAGAGATTTGGATTTCATAAAAGCCAGGTTCAGGAACTCGGATCAGACCGGCTGGTCCGGCCCAGAAACTGGCGGACCGGCCCATAAACCGATCTGGTTCCCGGCCCTATCCAGGTTCCTATATAAATTTTTTTTTTTCAATTTTTCCTTTATAATTTCATACTATAAGCCTAAAATCTTCAATTTCTCACCGGTTTGGTCCTGATTTAACTCCGGTTTGACCCACTAACCCTTAACCCAGTATCTCGACCAATTCAATACCCGGTCCGGGTTTTAATACCATGCATAAAAGTAAAGAAGGCTATAGCATTCCTGATCTCTCTAGTTGAAGCTGTTTTATATTTTGAAATGAAAAGAATAAAACCTTGTTTCCAGATTCATTTTAACGGTGTTAACAATTGCTTTGGGTGTTCAATGATGAGCTGTAAAACTAATACTGCTGACTTCATTTGATTGGGCACTTAGACAAACTTGACCTAAGTAACTTGATATAAGTTTATTCCTTATCAAAAAATAATTTTCAGATATAAAAATAAATTTTAAGATGGCAAAAGAAAGAATATCTCACGTTCTAATAATACCAAATACTCTAGAGTTTAAATCTACCACTTACCCTGTCTAACAACGAGGATTTTATGATGGGCCATTTCATGCCAAAATGTTGCCTTTCAAAATTAATTTAATACTAGTATAATCCAGGTAAATAGTTAGTTTGGGCTTCTGAATAATATGCCAACATGAATGGGAAAATGCCAAAATAATGAGCCTATTTTGTTGTTAACTATAACGGACCTTCTTGTTGGGCTTAAAGGGCTACCCTTGTGGGCTTCAACAGATGCAACAGCCCCAGAACCAACCAGTGGTCCAATATCTAAACCCCAAGCCCAATCGATGAAGCTAGTGTGAATTTTCGCAATCAATCAATGCCTAATCAAGACCCTTCCAAAACCAAACATAAAACTGACAAGCCGAGGACAGCGGCCCTTGTTATTATGAATTCAACTCTAAATTAACAAGATGATAGTCTTTGGGTTCAGCTGGTTAAAGGGTCAGACACTCTCACCAATAGAAGAGGTTTCAATCCCGGGAACGTCCACTTAGTTGTGATCCAGTCGAGGCGCTGAAGGAGGCATCCCAACTCTCAGCCCTACCCTTAGATTGTGGGCGAGCCTAACCCCTTTCCTAAAATTTATGTATCAAAAAAAAAAAAAAAAAACAAGATGATACAACAATTAATACACACATAGGGAAGTCCACTTAGTTGTGGTCTAGTCGAGTCGCTGGGGAGGCATCCCAACTTGGAGCCCTGCCTTTGGATCGTGAATGAGCCTAACCCCTTTCCTAAAATTTATGTATATATAAAAAAAAAGATGATACAACAATTAATACACACACACACACTACCTACCTCCTGTCTTTAATATAAGACATACTTATCTAATTTAATTAAATTAAAGAATTTAGTTGAGTTAGTTAATATGATAGGTATTTTCTAAAATGTCATAATCATTTTCCTCAATTCCTCTTCTCCTTGATTATTGTTGATAGGGCATTAATAGGGGTAAATTAGAAAAGAATGATATAAATGTGAAAATTATATCTTATATTTAGGATCAAGATCAACTCCCCAAATATGTCTTATATTAAAAACCGAAGAGAGTATATTAGCTAACATATATGTTTACATTTAGTCCTCTAAGGTTATATCAAGTTTCAATATTTTGTCCCTTAAATTTATAAAATGTAGTTTTACTCCTATGATCTTAACACCGTTAATGCTTTGAATGGAAAATATTGACTTTGCAAATTCATATGATGACTCTACTATTAAATGTTAACAAAACATGCTTAAATTTGGTCCATTGATATGGACAGTGTTAATATTAAGAAATTAAAAATATATTTTATAAACTTAAGCACTTAAGCCAAAATTGATGTAAACTTAAACCATATAAATTCATCTACTCAAAAAATTTCCCCAGTTTGTCATTGGAACCCTTTGAAACTGACAAAAAAACAGGTCAATAATTCTACTCATGATCAATTCTATTACTAAAGGAATACTTTTTTCTTTTTTGGTAAAATACTACAAGAATACTTTGATCTCAAAATGTATGTAACTGACACAAAACTGAATCCTGGCTAAATGACAAGCAGCAAAAGAAGCTAAACGAATAGACAGCCACTCTAAAACGTGCGCCATCATAATAAGGCAGAGTAATAATGGGATTCCCAAAACAATGATTTTTATTTTATTTCACCGAGAACTCATGCCCATCATTGACTCAATGCTAACTCCACCAAAAAAATAAAAAAGTAAAAGCTGATAGCAAATAAACTCTTTTGTCGACATGATTCATAAACCAGTGGTGGAACTCTGTTCACAAGAAAGCCATACCTAAAATGTAGTTGAGAGCACCTTTAATGGAGTTTGATCCTCACAAATGTCAAAACCCGTGACTAACAACAGAAAAAAGCAGAGATTTTTTTAAACCCCATTAACATAGTTTCTCTATCTTTGTTTCCAGACCCTTCCTGATGAGGTAATTAAAAGGAAGACATTGCCACCATTTGCCAATCCCAGTGATCTTGAAGAAGGAAGAAAACAAGAAAAGAAAGGCCAATGGAAAGTGACAAGACAGCCGACAACACAAGCAAGGAAATGAAAGTTGAAGTGCCATGTGGGAGTGAAATTGGCATGGAGCTACAAGGTTTTGTTCATGAACATGGTGGTGGGCTCACTAGACAGACCAGTATGAGCAAAACTAATTGTCTTTGTTCTCCCACCACGCACGTTGGCTCCTTCCGGTGTCGCCTTCACCGGACCACCACGAGCCTCCACAGGACTACGAGCATTGAGTCTGCTTCTTCTTCCACCCTTCCAGATCAGCCGCCCACGGTGGTTGATATCACCAAGGATCATCAGGTCCATTGATATCTGCTATATATAGTTTCTCTTATCTATTGTTTTAGTCATTAGTGGTTTTGTGTGTTTTCTGATGTTGATAAGTGTAATTTGTAGTGTGCGTTATGTGAATTAACTTAGCCAGTCGATTTGGATTGGGCGTGAAGATTTGTGAGCCTTCTGGGTGGCTCCGCTTCTTGAGCAAGAATAAAATCCAAGTGATTCTATGACCAAACTTGGCTTACTTCCCAATTTCAAGTTTTAAATCTAAATTTAAATATGGAGCTTTCGGCTTGATCTTGCAAATGATTTGATGCTCAAGCCATATCCAATATCCTAATAATCTTTTTTGAGTACTTAGGACAAATTTGGATTATTGGTCAAAATTTAAATGCTGATAAGGTAAATGTAATATAAGGCGATTTTGAAAGTAACGAATTTTTTTTGTTTTTAACTTGACTTTTGACCATAAAGTTATTTACTCCAAGGTCATGCCAAACAATATTTTGAGTTTAAATTGGCTTTTTAGGGTTTCAAAAATCAGTTTTGATGAGTTAAACTAAAGCCATGTCAAACAAAACCTAATTCATTATTTACCTCACCAGTTTTTAATAAAAGCTTCTTGTTATATTATGAGCATTTGACATGCAATAGAAGCAAAGAAAAACCTCAAATTATGCCATGAAAAGCTTCATAATATGAGTAATATAAATTGGCTCCAGAGGGCTTATTCGTCAAAAAGTTACTTGAGTTGATAAAATGCTAGCTTATTTTACGACGGGCCTTTTCTAACCCTACTCGCCAACTCAGCTCGTCATCCTACTTTTTCTAAAGATTTTTTTTTTTAATTTCAATTAAAAAAGTTATTATTTTGTATTGTACTTAAATATAGCATTACTTATGTTAGAAATTTGATTCCATGCTTGATTTCTCATCTTTATTGATTTATGAAAAATAGATTATAGGTTGATATTTATAACTTTTGGGGTTAATTTAATTATATAATTTTATAAAAATATAAAATAAATAATTTAAAATTAGTGCTTCAAAATTAAAAAATATTTGAAAATGAACAGAAAGAGTTGAGGCTAATGGGCCAATCCATCAACCCACCTTTTGCGAGCTTGAGTTGGCAAAAATCCAATACCCGTCATAATTTATCTTACAACGAGCCAACTCGTAGCTTGTGGCTGGAACCGTATTATTAGCTTTACCTTTTAAATTCATTATTATTTAAAATTATGCTCATATATTACTAAAGCTTATACTTTAAATAATTTAAGTTGCAGCCAGATCTCCTAATATTTGATTTAAATACTCTTGTATTAAAATATCTTGCATTTGAGTTTCATTTATCTTTTTTTAATACTTCATTGATTTTTTAAGAAAAAATCCCTATTTAATATTTTATTGGTCAAAATCACATGCACATAAAGTACCGGTACGTTTGTAGAAAGTACCGGTACTTGAATCTAAGCCTTTTTAATCAATAAAAATTTTAAATAGAAACTTTTACTGTTTTTTTGCATTTTGTTAAGCGATAATTGTTTTAAACATGACTAAAGCTCCAAAATGAAGGCAGTAATATTGCATTTCACAATCATAGAATTTCGAATTTAATATTTTCTTGACAACTATAAAACAAAAAGATAGCGACCCCCGTCAACAGATCTTATTTCCATCAAGAAATTAAAGAGAATCCAAGAACTGACTTTCAAGTTTCCAGGCCATAATAATTTGTTGACAATTTTTTACAGGATTCTTTCCCCCTGTAAAGCTCACATGATTTTATTTCATGGGTTCAATAGTGCTCATTAGCAAATCATATCTCATCAATAATGGATTTTATTCCTTGTTTTAGGCTGGCTTTACAGTCTATATAACGGATGCACCATCCTTCTTACAATGATAATAATGGCAGATTGCTTCACAGCATTATTGATTAATGAACAATCTCTGTCAACAAGAAAGATCAAAACAATAAATGTATGTATGTACACCTTTCAGTTATGTGACACCCCTTCAAATCTTGTCCATAATTCCATATCATTTCAACAAAGGATTAGTTAATCAGTGTAATAATATAAAACAGATAAGCCAAATATAAAACTGATATATTGCTTGCAACAATACTGCACTATATGTCAGACACATGAGATACCAAGAATAGATTTGTCAACAGAGTCAGGACCCAAGGATGAACAGAGACATGTGTTTCAGATTTGTAGACAAAATACATCAGCACTGGACCCCACAATATATATTGTCCCTCACACCTAAAATTTCCTAGATGGCCTTTTTTACAGATGAGATTTACCAGAGAGTGATTTTTCTATGGAGTGGAGAAAAATCATGTTTCTTATTGTAACAAGTTACATGAACAATACACACGTTGAGATATGTATATTCCTTAATCCCCCTAAAGAAAGGAAACGGAGTTGCATGTTACCCTTCAAAATACCATTTCTAAAAGTGAAAATAAACAAAACTCACTCATTTCTTCTCAGGGAAGTTTTTATTGTTGAACCATAACTTGCTGAGTATTCTTCTGGGTTGAGCAGGAAGGGCACAAAAACCCTTGAACCTAGTAGTTCTTCCAATTCCTTCCTTTTCCTCCAAGTCATTATCATCCTCAGCTAGCTTCATCCTGAGAGTTGAAGTCCTAGACTTTGGTGACTTGAAGCCAGGAACACTCCATTGATCCTCAGCAAGTACGCTTGTAGTATTGCTTAACGGTGTTTTATGCTTTGCTGAGTCATCAATGCCGCCATGTGCTGTGAGAAGTGCCTTGATGTTGCTCGGCAAGTCAGTCACTTTCCCACCAGCCGCAGCGGCTCGAGCTTGCTCGAAGAAGAGAACTTGGACAACCACTCTTAGGGGAAGAAGCTCATTCTGAGCTGCATGCATGCATGCTTCCATGGACAGTTTTTTGCAGTCAAGGATTCGGCATAGTCTTTTCCTTTCGCTCTTGTTGAGTTCTGGATGAGCCTGAATATCACAAGTCAAACAAAATAGAAACTTCATTAATGGCTAATTAGGTACATACTGGTTCTCTCTTATTTTTCTTCCTTGGCCTAAGTTTCTAAGAGTTTGACTGAAACTATAACAGCCAGACATGTTACATCATAGAAGAGTACTGTCTGAGGTGTAATTTTAGTCTTCAAATAAATAGTCAATGGATCATGGAAATAAAGGGGAGAGTAGGAGACACACAAATTAATAATGTAAAGGACTAAAGAACACGTTTTCGCTTTTTCTCTTTCTCCCCGTCTACTGGACATTCTGGTAGTTACATGATGTAACTCCACACCAACTTTCACTGACAAATTTTTTCCCCACTTTGTTTTTTAGCTTAGTGAATTCGCAAACGCCTGAATAAAAATACAGCTTATATTGCTCAGAAGGTGGGAACTATTCATGCAAAATTTCCGGTGGGTCAGCCTTAAACCTAACCGCCACTAAATGTTGAATAAGACAAGATTTAAAGTCAAGAGAGTTGGTTATCCACTAATTGTGTCCCACATCCTAAAATGTGAGGACGGAACATGCTCAACCTATATCTTTCTTCTCAGTTTCAGTTTCAGTTACAGTACTATTCATTTAATCAAAGAACAAACTGCAGTACTAACATGGAAAACATAGGAAGACATTTAAAATTCTTAATACTTAATTACCTTCAAATATATGTCAATGGCTCTGTAGAGATCATCATGATCATGCCTTGCAAAGTCAGGTATTGTTTCGGCAAGCGAAATGAACTTTGACAAAGGTAAATTCACATCTCTTGCCACCTCTTGAAGATACCTATCCACAAGCTTTGCTACCTTAAGTTTTGAGCTATGAGATGCTGAAGAAGACCGCCTACTCTCCTGAAATTCTAAGCCAATATTTTCTGCTGAACGAGACCTTCTTCTTTCAAAGTCAAGCCTGGATCTTGGAGGGCTAGTTGGTGGACTCTGCCCTTGTGACATAAACTGTTCCAATATGGTCATCACCATCTCAATATCATACAAGGTGTCGGTATCATAGTCATTATTGGATACTGAAGGTATTAAAAGATCATTCACTGTAGCTTCCTCCAATTGAAGTCCCACCCGTCTAGCTAATTCCATCTTTGAAGAGGGCGAAGCATTGAGAATATTGGCTACCTTCAAGAGTTTAAGAAGGAAACCACAAGAAACAGCACCTTTCTCTGCTGGTAGCAAACTTACTAGTGATTCCAAAAGCAGACGCTGCTTTGAAGTGATTTCATTTGCTGAAGCTGGATCAGAATCAGAGGTTGCTTGTTTTTTCTTGACATGTCTATTCTTTGGGACATTAGGTAGCCATCGAGATGCATAAATTTTAAGAACATCTCCTATGAGATTTGAGGACACCTTCCCACCTGATTTAATTGCTATAATTGTTCTCCAGAAGAGGTCTATGCTCAATTCTGCTAAATCTTCAGCCCACCATCCTTTGCTTGCTGATTTATTAAGTTTCTGAATTTCGGATCCGTTGCAAGACACATCGTCCCTGACCCTTCGGGAATGGCTATGTGACAAACTCACCTTGGAGGGATTGATTAAGACCTTTGAGGCAGCTGATTCAATGCATCTGCTTGTGATTGCCAATTCCTCTGACCACAAAGGCAGGGATTTGGTGCTCTGTAGAGCCACAATTGAGTCCTTCCAACCATGAAGAATGCAAGAATTGAAGAAAACCTCAAGCTTGTAAATCAAGTTTCCCTTCTCCACATCCTCAGTCATCTGTAAGTATTCTGCAGCACATCTTGCAGCTACAATGTTGTAGGCACTTAGAGTGATGGTCATGCCATAGCAGAACTTAGCACACATTTCAAATGCCTCAACCCCACCAGGAAAATCAGGGAGTTGAACTATTTGGTGCGGAGAAGTATCAGGAGATTCTGAGCATAACCTTTGCAGCCGCGAGCATTTGGACAGTAGGGGAAACTGAATAGCATCAGCAACAACTTCAGAGATAAATACATTAAAGTAGCCAGGGAAAAAAAAGTGAAAAAAGAACTGAAATTATAAATAATCAACAGTATCCAAAAGTTCAAGAATTTTAAGGGAACACACCTTGTGAAGAAGATATCTGCTTCCTTTCACTTGGATTATTAGGTCACTGGTTACTTCAGAAGAGACTGACCTGCATCCCAAAGAGAAAGAGACTGTTATTTTCATTTCTTAGAGATACATCTTTCTAAGAAGAGACTCCCAAATTTTCCGGTAAAGTCTTACCTCACTGCTTCTGCATTGTAGAAGGTATCAGGACGAGATCCCAGTTTCATAAACTTCATGGCTGTCTCAGTTTCCTTTCACTGAATCTGAATTATGTACTTCTTTGCATAATTCAGTCAACTAAAACTCCAGCTTACAACAACACTAACCCTTCAGTGTTGCAGAGTCCAACAGCTAGTAAAACAAGTCCTGCACGAAATACCAAGCGATGAAGACCACTTATTGCCAGCAATAATTTTCCCACCAAGCAAATCCAAAAGGAAACTGATCGAACCGACAGGCCTGAGAGAGAGTCAGGTCGCAAACTCTGAGAGAGAGAAGAAAGAAAAGGAAAATATAGTAGAAGATAGAATTTTCTTGGAGGAGAGGAGGTGGAGTAAAAGTTCCAAGAAGGAGGGAAAACCAAAGAGCTTAGTTTGTGAGAGGAATAAAAATATAGTAGTTTAATCTGTTGGGGGCATTTTATAACAAAAAAAAAATAATAATGGTCAATAGTTGACAGCAAACCCAGAAGATGATCATCAAATGATCCAAACTCGTGTCCTATCAGTCAAATAATCTGTGTCCCCATGTGATTTAGACATCTAAACGAAGGGAAAGAATCAGAGGGCGTTCCAAATCCCATCAAATCCAGACATAAATGCAAACCCCCACCAAGTCAATCAGAGACTACAAGGTAAAATAAACTTCAAAGCAAACTATTTGTATGTATAATTGCATATGCGCGCGCGCGCGAGCGTATAGAGAGAGAGAGATATATATATCTGTGGATAAAAATGGAAAGCATACTAAAACTTGAAATACTCAATAAACTATAGAGTAGAAAGGATTTGGATCACTACCTGAGGTGAGAAACATCAGGATGCGCTCCGAATAATGATAATCATTCATCGGGAAATTCGACCTGAAAAAAATAATTAAAATAAAGAAAAGCTCGAACTTGTTTTGATTTTGCAGCCTATTACTGTTGAGAATAATTGGGATAGGATAGGATAGGATTTTTTTAGGGCTTTGCTTTGGGCAATGGAATAATACGATTCCATTTTCAGCGTGCCATTGTAAAAGGCAGCTTCCACCAACTTGTGCTCCTTTCTCATCATTGCCGCGGCAAATTTTTTTTTTTTTTACACTCTCTATTTTTTTTTTTAGTCAAAGACTTGACTATTCCTTCTATATGCGACATCGTACATCTCTCTTTTTGATTCCCTTGTTAATTCTCCAAATCGACTTTAAAAGATAGAAGATCATGATTTACTTGCTCACAAAGCAAATTAAAAGTCGCTCCTAAACTTATCTTTAGAAGTTCTTTTTCTTAAAAAAAATTGACCTTGAACTATGACTAATAAGATATATACAAATATGTATACATTTATATATATAATATTAGGTGCTTGATAGCTTATTTTTAACTTATAAATACTTGTAAATCATAATTTACAGTATATAAGGTAGGTATGTGAGAGAAGTTTTATCTCGACTTATATAATAAACACTTACTCAGTCTTTGGATGGTGTTTGTGCTTCTTTTCACATAAATTGAGATAAAATTCCTCTCACATACTTACTTCATATACCATAAATCAAGATTAAAAAATTATTTTTAAATATTCCAAACATACTTATTATCTAAAAATAAATTATCTCAAACTTCCCCTAAATATCAGCATCAAAGGGGACTTTATTCCAACCCTCTATGCTCCATTCACTTCCCTTCCAAGTTCCAGACTTCCAGCTATTATAAAATGACAAAACCATCAATGAAACTTGCCCTTGTGTTGGCCTACAATTACCAAGATGCCACTCCTTCTCTCTCCGCTCTCTTCCTTATGCACATTTAATTTCATTTATCGCAAATGGTCCAGAGGATTGAAATTTTGCCTGTAATTGGTAGGAAACCAAGAATTCTTAAAGTTAACCGTTCATGGGATTAAGATGTGAGATGTGAGAGTTTATTCAGGTGATAGTCCCCCTGTCTCATAATACAACTAATTTATCAAAATTAAAAAATTATAATTAACTTATTAAATTTATCTCAAATTAAAAAAACTTCAATTTTACCCATATTAAATTAGGCATTAAAGGAAAGAAAAATACAAATAACTACATTTAAGCATTAATTAGAGCATTGATTATTTTCTAACTGACTTATATTGTGAACTAAAGATTCTTCTAAAAGTGATTTATTTTGTAGAGTTTTGGGAAACACCTAAGCCACAGTTTCAGAAACCCTTTTTCACAAGTCGAGATAAAACTCCTCTCACATACTTATATCGTAAATTGTAAAAATTATTCTCAAAAACTAATCTAAACACGCACTGAACATAAAATTTAGCTTTAAGTGTGTTGAGACTCCCGTTTTCTGCAACAAACAGTAAATTGCTGCTACATGGTGTTGTAAAAAAGAGATGAAAATATAAATGATTTTTTATCCTATAAAGATGGGAAAAATTAGAAAAATAAAGCAGATATAAGGGACAATAGTGTATTTTGGCGTCAAGTTTGCCTCACCCAAACTGGCTTTTCCCACGCCCAAACAGTTAATTTAGGCTCAAAATTATATTTGGGATAGTTTTTGATAAAATGACTTCTGGAAGTGGAGTCAAACTGGCTTTTTGATTTTTTAGTTTTTTTTAAAATTTAAATCTTTTAAAATTTACCTTTTTTTTATGCTCTATTATCTAAATAAATTTATATCAAAATGACTTTTTTATGAAAGCTTAAACAAACATAAATCATATTATATCACACTAATTGAATTTTACCCTACGGGCTCACTCATGGGTTTCATGCTTTGGTTGAAACACATGGCATGAGTTTGAGCTGGTAGGACATGTGAAATTGTCATTGTTTTTTTAAGAATTGACTTTTACCCAAGGTACTAAAAACTGGACCGGACACTGAACCGGTCAAAGTATATGATCAAGGGTCAGTGGTTCAGATTGGAGTCAGCCCGGGGTGTCAGACGTGGGTCATTTAAGAGATATATATATATATATATATAATTTAAATGTTCATTCATACCATTTAAAAAATTACATAAAAGTTTTTTCGTCAATCAATAATCCAATATAACCTCCTGAATCTAATACCTACAAAAATATTGTTAAGTGCATAAGAATTTTTCTCCAACCAATACCAAAAATATTCCACAATCCTTTTAAAGCTCCTTGAAAATTAAAAAATTCAGGAAAATAATTTTTATAAAAAAAAAGCCAAAACGATATAGTTTGGAGCATGAAAAAGAAAAGTTAAAAAAAAAGTCAACCCGTGACTAGGCCGGGTTGTACCAGGTCACATCAGGTCAGAACAGTGCTGAGCCACTGACTGAACCAGACCTACCAATTGACCGGTTGGCCGGGTTTTGGTCCGAACCGGCCAGTCCAGTCCGGATTCATGAACCATGCTTTTACCTCAATTTTAGTTTGCAACAATCAATTAAGATAAAAGTCACTTTTACAAACATTAATTCAAATAAGCCTGAAATATTGCTATGGGTAGTGTGTGCTGTGGCTAAGCTTAAGTTGACAGTTGAAGGTCACCTTCGACTTACTCTTGCATTAGATTCTTAATTATGTGGCCACGGGGATCACTTAAAGATATTTATTAAATTCTTTGTTTTTCCAGTGTGAGAGATGATCAAATCAACAATATATAGAGCAATGGGACTCCAACGTGTGGACGTTTCTTTTTTTAAATTTATTTCTCCCCTTAAGGAATTGATTTTTTTTGGTCGATGCCCTTAAGTAATTGATTATTGAAAGGAAGATATTTGAAAGTTATTATGTGCCTATATATGATATGCACGAATCGTTTTCATCATATACTATCATGAACAAGCGGGATTTATTAATAGGTGTAATTTATAAAATGTTTATAACATAAAGTATCAAATATATCCACAACTTTGATCGTAGGCTCCACTTCACAGCTTTGGTTCCAGAAAAGATGACGATCAATTAAACTTTAAATGGTTGTTCAAAAAAATTAAACTTTAAATGGAGACCAATCCATGTTGATGGTGTCACAATTAGGTCATTATATTAATGGAGATATCATATCAAAAGGAAAGACTATTATTATTGTAATTATTTCATTAGTTGGCCCTAGAAAGGTGCTTCATTAAAAAAGCACGTAGTTATGGCATCAGTTTAATGTTCATAAATTCTGGCAAATATAAAAATAATGTTCATAAATTAACTACTCCCTCCGGTCCTAAATATAAGACATAATTTGTAGTGTAAATTACACTACAAACTATGTCCTATATTTAGGACCGGAGGTAGTATATAGGGACAACATATTATTCAAGCCTAAAACAAGTTTTTTTTTTTTTTTTTTTTTTTTTTTTTTTGTCATTGAAGGACCAAAGCATTCTACAAAACCGGAGAACCAAACTAAAATTAATTGTGTGTGTGGAATAGCAGTCACATAATTTTAGTGATATTCTCAAATGAATAAGGGAACTTGTTCATATTGACGTACTTGAGATTAATCCCCACACATTTTCTTAATTTAATTTAGGGTGTTCTCACCCTCTTTTACACACAAAAAAAAAAAAAAAAAAAACCTTTTCATTATTCTACAAACAACTTAATTATTGACATTCAAATTATATCACTTAAAAAATCCTTGTCAAAACCTGACGGACAACTTCTTAATGCGAAAATCACTCATCAAAATTCGAAATAAAACTCCGAAACATGTTAATATTCAAAAACTATATAATTAAAAAATTTTGTCATCATTCAAAGACTACTTGCAAAATAGTGCCATCCATAGGTCACTGCGTCATGAGTGCGTGAGAGTACAGTTATTATAAAACTACAAAGCAGTTTTATCAAACTGACTACAATTAATTAGAATCATAATAATTTATTTCGTCGGGTAATAAATATAGGAGCCTGACAATATGTTTAATTTTAAATATAACATCTCAATACACCTTGTCTTCTATAAATTTACAATTTTTCAAGAAGTATCATGTATCCCTATTGAATACAAATGGTAAGGGGTTTTAATCAAGTTTATTGCAACGTGCGAGATTACAAAGGGTATTCTAACGAAAACAACACATATTTGTCATAAATAATTAATTTTGGTTTAAAGTGTAAAAATACTCATAAATGTTTATTAAAAGTGCATCCAGCACTATATGCTTTTCGAAGACACAAAAATGCCAATGAATATTTAAAATGAGAGCAAAAATGTCATAGCCGTTAAATATAATTTGACACTGTTATTTTTGTGGTGGGACCCATGCTATTTTTGTGTATGCATATGTAATGATGTTAGGTTATATTTAACGGCCATGACATTTTTCTCCCATTTTGAATATTTATGGGTATTTTTGCACCTCCAAAAAGCATATAATGCTCGATGCACTTTTGATAAAAGCTTATGGGTATTTTTGTATCTTAACCCATTAATTTAACTAATTTTTTAAGGGTTAAGGTGTAAAATACCAACACACTTTTCCCATATGTGCTTGTGGCACTATATATATTACTTGGGGTGTGAAAATGCCCATGAACATCTCTAAATGAGGCAAAAATGCCAACTCCGTTAACCAAGTCAAACATTCATTTTTTGATTTAGTGGATCCCACACTAAATATTTTTAAGGGGTTAAGGTATAAAAATGTCCATGTGCTTTTTCCAAATAATTAAGCATCTTGCACCATATATATTTCTTTGGAGTAAAAATACACATCAAGTTCTTCAAGAAGAGCAAAAACGTCATGTTAAAGGTAACTAGCTCTTACCACTATACATGCCTGTTAACACTAATTGATACATTTTCCCATTTGCTAGCTGAGAGAAGAAACAAGGAAGATATTTTTAGTGTATTAACATTGTAAGAAACCCAATTAATGAGTTTGAATTCGATTTATTTTTTTTCAGTCTTTTTGAATAATTAATGTCTCTTCTAGTTAATTTCTTTTTTTTTTTTTTTTTTTACATATTCGAAGGTAACCAACTCTAACCATCGTATATGCCTAATTCATTACAATTAGCTTGCATTGAAGCTTGTAAATCCGCACTCGGAATCGATATCACCTTCAAACCATGTTTTGATTCTAAAGCCTCATGAACAAGATGGTTCACTACGGTATTAACTAATATAATGGAAATCCCAGTCTCGACTTAATAGATCCTTGGTTTCTAAGATTATTGACTTATCTACTTGAAAAGAGATGTTTCCTTCCTTTACCAACAAAATCGCATCATATTAGTTCGATTCAACAATAATCCTATGGCAATCAAAGCAGTAATCAAACAATCATCCGGTGGTGTCAGGCAAGAGAGTGAGAGAGAGAGGACGCAGAGAGAGAGAGAGAGAGAGAGAGAGATGAAAGAACAAGGAAGAATGAGGGATTCACACATGAATAACTATGGGGCTCACCAAGACAAAAAGAAACGTCCGTTTAAATTGTCAATTGATATGGCATTTTTGCTTTTTTTGAAGAAGTTGGTGTATATTTTTGCACTCAAGAAATATATATGGTGCCAGATATATATATATATATATATATAAGCATTTTTACTCTTTATTGGATTGACACCTAACAACAATGAGGCTACCACTAAAAAGTAACTATCATTAGCTCAAACAAACGGATCTAACATTTTTTTGTAATTTTTATAGGTATTTATACACATAAGAAATGTATATGCTGCTGGATGTACATTTAAAAGAGATTATGGGCATTTTTTCCTCTTAACCGTTTTTTTAACATACATAAATTAGTTATCTGGCTTTTATATTAAAGACTGGAGGGAGTATTTTAGACATTTGCGATATAAAAACTCTTATCATCCATACCATTCATAAATTTGAATGATACATCTCATTTCCCTTGATTCCAACCCATAAACTTGGTTACCTGACGCGTTGCTCTCTATGCATAATTGCAATGCAATTCCAAAGGGATTGATATAGGGCTACATGAACCATAAAATGGGGCATTGGAAAAGACAGACAGGTCCCCAAAAAGGAATTGTCGCAGCAAAACGACACCCCGTTTTCGTGTTGGCACAATCGGTGTCCTCCAGATTTCCATACCCAGTCCCGTGTTGGCCAAATCATCACTGAGTGGCAATTACGTGAATATTTGGGATGGACCAGGGTGAATGTGACCATTAAGTTGGGAAAACGGGAGTATTGTGACCGTGCCGCCCAACGGGGTGGCCACCCGACAATGTGGGCCCACATATTCTCCTCCATTCTTTCTCAGTGGGACCCCAACTCAGATTCTCTCATTTGCATCTTTGAAAATTACTCCAAAGCTCACCGCAATTAGTAGGCCACGGAATATATAAATGCTTATATATAAATTAGAAAAAATCTTCTGCAATAAGATTTAGGTTTAAGGTGCATGTTAAATTATTTTTTAGGTGCGTTCAGTGTCTTAAAATATTTTTTTAGTGCATTCATCACCTAAATTAATTTTGCATTTAACAAATTAAGTAATTTAAGGTATTAGATACATCAACAAAAAAATAACTTGGTATCTATATATTTTTTACCTCCGACAAGTGCAATTCCTCATATTTGAATAGTTGTGTTCTCTTTCTTATGGAAATTAGGTCGCTTATTATATCAACCAACAATTTATTGGTTAAGAAATTTTCATTCTAACAACCATTGAAACCAATTGTGTGCATTGAAAATATCGTGTCCGAATCCCATATCTTTACGCTATAAAGATTGCAGTAATATTCCGGCAGCATCTATTATACAATTCTGATTGGTCAAAGGAGGGGCCAGAAATGAGATTTCGATTCTTGACGAATTATAGAACAATTTCCCTTTAGTTTATTCTTGATTTCTTTAAAGTTTGAACATTGAACCCAAAATATTTGCTCTGATAATATGCTAATCATATATAGGAGATAAAGAAACAAAACAATTCTTTTTTTTAATTACGCTACGCAGTCTTTGTTAGTTTTGAGGGATCGAAAGAGATCCAAAGAGAAGAAACTAAAGTTCAAAAGAAGACAGCGAAGATGAAGCAACAAATTAAAAGACAGGAAGAGTACATTGGAAAGAGACAGTGTGATACCTTAAGATGCAATAGTATATGTTTAAGAAATATATTAATAAAGTATAAGACTTATTAGCTGCAATATATGCAATGTATTCACATATCATTATAGAAAATTAGAAACAAGAAAAGAGGTATTGGATCCGTAAGTTCAATTATTGGCCGAGCCGGTAAACCTTATTTTAATCCATCAGCTTTTTTAGGTGTTGAAAATTTGGTTCGGGATCTTTGAATTTTCTGAAAACTCTCTCCATTAATTAACGATCTCTTTCAAACCTCAACGACTCAATGGCCTCTTATGTCCGTAGCACACATCCTGTTATCACTAAAAATGACTGGCAGATTATGGCTGGTCGGCCCATTAACGTTGTTCAACCCGACAAAAAATCCTTGATTGGTCATCGTTACACACACGAACCGTAATTGCCATATATATATATATATACATATATTATGGGCCTTGAAAACCCTAGCACAATAGCACGCACACACAAAAAAGGACCACAATAAAGGACAATATGTGTAACGAGAGCTTTATGTGTATGATGTGTAACGATCAAGAGCCACAAAAGACCAAGGAGGCTGAGGTCAAGTAAACATTTGGGAAATAACGCTATGTGAAATGTATATAAAATCGTCTGTTTCTCGCTACAACGAAGGTGACAGCGTCTCGATCTCTAACTATCTTTCACCTTGTGGGGTCTCTCTTTCACCTTGTGGGGTCTCTCTGTTCCTTGTTAACAAGTCGAACGAGACGTTGAAAAGGGAAAATCTATTAGCCGCGCCCACTGGAACACCCAACTTCCACCACACACACACACACACAAAATATAACTTCGCTAGCTGGTTTGTACATATAGAACAATCGATCCTTCTCACCATGTGGGGTCTCTTAGTTTCTCCTTTTGTTTTATTTCTCGCCGGTATAGAGTATTCAATACTCAATGTTCATATTTGCGTATTCTTTCTCTTTTTCTTTTTTTGGTGGGCTCAGGGTATTCACCGCAGTAACAGTGACTAATTCTCTCACACTGTAGACTTTCAGAAGGGGCTTTAGTACTGGCTACAAGACCCTTTCCATACACAAGACTTCCTGAAAGGGTTTTGGTGTTGGCTACAAAATCCTCTTCATGCGTATTGCCAGAGATCAAACTCTTGACTAGATGCTTAAGGAACTTAGCTAAATGTCAATTGTGTTATGGTTTTGGGTGTTTTAGTATTGGCCACGAGACTCTCTCCATGCATAAGACTTCTCGAAAGGGTTTTGGTTCTAGCTACAAGAACCTCTTCATACACATTACCAAGGATCGAACCCCTGACTAGATGCTTAAGGAAATTAGTTAACTGCCAACGGTGCTGGGGTTTAGGTGCTTTAGTACTGGCCATGAGACCCTCTCCATACTCAAGACTTCCCAAAAGGGTTTTGGTGCTGGCTACAAGATCCTCTTCATACATATTGCCGAGGATCGAACCCTTGACTAGATGCTTAAGGAACTCAATTAAGTGCCAACTGAGCTAGGATTTAGGTGCTTTAGTACTAGCCACGAGACCCTCTCCATACACAAGACTTCCTGAAAGGGTTTTGGTGCTGGCTATGAGATCCTCTCCAAACACACTGCCAAAGATCGAACCCCTGACTAGATGCTTAAGGAACTTGGCTAAGTGTCAACTGTGCTAGGGTTTAGGTGTTTTAGTACTAGCCACGAGACCCTCTCCATACATAAGACTTCCTGAAAGAGTTTTCGTGCTGGCTACAAGATCCTCTTCATACATATTGCCAAGAATCAAACCCTTGACAAATTGTTTGAGGAACTTAGCTTAGTGCAAACTATGCTAGGGTTTAGGTGCTTTAGTACTGATCACGAGATTCTCTCCATACACAAGACTTCCAAAAAGGGTCTTGATGCTGGTTACGAGATCTTCTTCATACACACTGTTAGGGATCGAACCCCTGACTAGATGTCAAAGGAATTTAGCTAAGTGTCAATTGTGATAGGTCTCGAAGTTACATATTCTTTGTCTTGTTTGTTTATATACTCTATCAGGGTATTTACATGCATGGTAGATTGGTAGGATGACTTTTTTACTTTCCTTTTGGAAGGAGGCGGCATGTCTTAAGTTCTTGTTTGCAATTTTACGCAATAGTTTCTTCTGAGAGTTCAAAACATGAAAAACACACAGACACACAGTTGTAATTTGTCATAGTGATCATCTACCTTTGACATTAGAATAATTTAATGTCAAAGTGGTAGTGTGTGCTTGTTTATCTCTTTACCTAAAAGTTAATTCTGCTCCCCACTTATTTTGGTTATTTCGCAGTACAACCACCCCATTTAATTAGAGTTTAATTTTGTGAAATGAGAAGGGAGAAAGATTAAAAGTCAGTGTCTAGCTTGCTAGAGGTTGTGGCTATATTGTTATAGGGGCTTCGTGTTGGTTTTCACGAGGCAAAATAACTTGAATGGGTCCAGATGTAAAGCACAAATTAAAGGATTATTAGCACTGAACTATATATATAGTTTATGGGATTAGTACCAACGTACACCGCCGGCTAAATCATACCCTCATCTTCATGGGATTTATTAATTAATGAGTTGTCTAGGTTAAAAGGAAATTATTGTTATACTTTTCTATAATTTTTCTTTCTATAATTTAAGACTAGTGGTTGTACTTGCATATAATCATCGATCAATTTAAAATATCAAAAGTTTTAAAAGCCATATTCATATGTTAATATATATATATATATATATATATAACTTGTATATGTGCTTTTAATTTTTATTCCCTTTATCACTATATGTAAGTCACATTCACTTAACAAAATCTAACAGCTTTACATATATATATATATATATATATATTAATTACAGTTACCCCTCACTAAATAAACAAAAAGTTCTATATAGTGGAGAGAGTGATTAAAAAAGATACATATAATTAAGATAGAGTTACAATATTTTATATATAATTTATTTTCTATAAAAAGATTAACTTTAAATTACTTTAATTTTATCCTTTTGCAATTTTTTATGAGTGGGATAAGAGGCTGCGTATGAGAAATATAAGTGCTTTTTAAATATGATGCATTATATTATTGCATTTTAGGGGGGGGGGATAAGTTGGATTTTTTTTCTTATTAGAAAATATTAATTATTTAATTACCTTTTTTTGTAGTTCCACCAGTGAGATAGTTAAAATTTAAAAATGATTCATATATAGAACTATGGGGAGTATGTTAATTTTTTTGAAAATAATTTTGTACACGCCAACTAATTTTAACAAACTTTTTTCAGTCTATGTGAAGTAGTTAAAAGATATGAGAGGAGGGAGATAATAAATTTTAATGCATTAAGACTCATTTGAATTATGGACAAACAATTATTGAAGAGTAGGTTTACAAAGGGAGAAAGTTACGCAAAAGGTTGAGTGTGCTTTTGGAAAATTGCAACCTGATTAATTGAATAGAATGATTGATATTGATGATTGGGTTAAAGTTAAGCGATTATATTTACACGCAATGCAAGTAGACATTGCATGTTTTGGTTAATTTGATGAAAAGTGGTAATTAGGTATAAAGTGACTTAGAGAGACAAATGGTCAAAATTGAAGAGGTTAAAAGATTGGGGAAATTATGCGAACAATAAATAGTTTAAGATGATTAAAAAAAAAAAAAAAAACTGGGTAACCCAATAGGCGACACCCACCTTTGATGTGCCATTTTGTCAAAGATTCGAGAGCAACGCATGGAATATGGGTAGCATCAATGTCACACCAGACAAGATTATGTGTGCTTCAGCTTTACCTTCATATCTCCACAATTATTTGTTAACTATGGTAAAATTTACACTACATAACAGGTCTTTTGTTGTTTAATATTCTTCATCCATTCCCACTATTTCTCAGCATGAAAAGTCTGCGTGGATGTATATGTTTCTTTCTTGAGAAGATTGTGGTGCACATTAAGGATAAAAAGGTGAGGGATTTGGTGGGAACTAGGAAGGATCAAACTTTACCCATCTATAATTGAGTTTCAAAATCATTAATGCAAATTCTTAAAGATCTCTCTTGAAACTGGATTGTAAATTTTGACATCTATATATAATAAACTTTATGAGTTTACCACTCATTTTTTTTCAAGTTTCTGTCCATTTTGGTTGTTCTGCACAATCTTCTATAATAAAAGATAATGGGTGGATTCTCTCAGGCTTTCTTTTTTTTTTCCCCCGGCTGGTAAAAAAAAAATCATGCTTACTTTTTTAGATTCACGAAGCAGAAAGTAGTTATTGCTGAACTATTTTCGAAATAAAAAGGTAAAGTTACTTTACTGTACATAGTTAATTTGGTAATTTGTTTGTTGTTTCTTAGGAGTCTAATCTTTGATCATCACCTTATTTGTTTCAAGCCAGGATAAGGATTAGATTCAATAATGAAACGAAAAAAACGAATATATGGATAACAATTGGCAGCCACCGTTGAGCAAATCACAAACTGAGGATGGTTCAAATTTTTCAGCAAGCTTGGCCTCTTACCAGCCAAAATCCTTCGTGGGAGGCCCACTTCGATCCGCTGGGAGGCGGAAGCACTAATTAATGTTATACAAATACAAGTCTAAAATGAGATCTCAATCCCAAAATACTAACCTTTTAAGCGGGAAACCCCAGGACTTGTAAATCTCATGAGACAATCTCATCACTTTTTTCATGAGGCTACCCTACACAGGACTCATAAGAGATAGCATCACTCTTTATAAAATATATGAGCACTATATATAGTTTCTAATAATACTTTTTTTATCTTATGTATAAGTCACTTTTAATAAATTTCACATAAACCATATAAGGAAAACCTTAAATTTCATTAACCATGCCTTAAAATTAAACTACCTTCCAACTTTACTTTTACTTATAATATACACAATACCCATGAGAACAAAAGTCTACAGAATAATAAATAAATGATACAATTGTATATTCATAATAAAATTTTAATGAAATGACTTATAAGTAGGACAAAACAAAACCTTCTTTCCATGGTTTATAAGTAGGACCAGGTGAGTTATTTGTACATACGTACTTCCATATTACTAATTTTCTTTTTTGCTTATTTGAAAATGAATTTGCTGAGTTGAGGATAGGTTTTGGCGTTTTGCTTTTGCGCCGATGGATTGGTGAAAGTGAACGACAATATAATTTAGGCAGAAGTCAAGCCTAGTGATGATTAGCATAGTGTTGTGAAGACTGAGGGCTCTTGTTTCGACCATTCTTTAATTCATTGATGATGTCATTTCATTTGATCAACTTTACAAAAAAGTAAAGAGATTATGCAGAAAAAGCAATTCCGTTCCTCAGTTATTTTTTTTAATTAAACTCGTGTTCCTTCTGATGGTAACAATGAATCCAATAACATTGATAGAGCCGGGAATTCGGGCCGAGCCCGTCGGGCCGGCCCGTTTAGGCCCGAGCCCGTCAAGGGCCGGGCCTATGATTTGGAGGCTGAAAATGGAAGCGGGCCTAAAAGGGCCGGCCCGTTTAGGCCCGAGCCCGTCAAGGGCCGGCCCTGAAGCCCTGAGGGCCGGCCCTTTTAGGCCCGTTTAACTTTTTTTTTTTTTTAAATGGCAACAAGACAATGGGTAGTAAGCATTGGTCAGAGGTAGAGTTAACCTAACCTAACCCTCATATAAAAAATGCTCTCACATTGATTCAGACATCATTTGAAGCTTCTCTTCTTTGATTTTCTTTTTTCTTTTTTTGCATGTATACGCCAAAATCCAAATCAGGTGTTATATTATTACTGACATTTGAAGCTTGTAGGCTTGTTTGATTGTGGCTGTGACTTATTTAATTGGTTATGAACATTAATTATGGTTTGGACTTAAGTTTTAGTGTTTGTGTTCTATTAAACTTGGATAATATTTATATTTTAAATTAGTGTTAATGATATTTATGTTTTAAATTAGGTATTTTAGTCTTTATGAGAATAAGAGAAAAAAAAAGGAATTACAAAAAAAAAAATATAAACGGGCCAAAAGCCCGCAGGCCGGCCCGCGGGCCTAACTTAAACGGGCCGGGCCGCCTTAAAAGGGTACGGATTCCTTCGCGGGCCTAAACGGGCCGGCCCGTTTAGGCCCGAGCCCGTCACGGGCCGGCCCTGCAGGGCCGGGCCGGCCCGTTTGCCCAGCACTAAACATTGACGAGGATTTACATCAGCCTATATATCTATCTCATACGTGTTGTTCAACTATTGCTTTATCTTTTTCTTTTGTTTTTTTATTCATTTCAAAGCTTTTAATCATTGTGTTCTTCTCACATACAATATCATCCGCCATAATCTCAAGGAGTAGTACGTTGAATCAAAATTCTTAGGAAATTCTCTAGTTCAATTAGTCACGTTCGGTACAATACGTATGCAAAGGCTTTGTAAGGGAATGAGAATTAGAATGTGAAAGGAAAACGAACCTTCCATAAAACTAATTAATTTACATGCACGGTATGGATAAAAAATCTAAAATCATTTTAACCTTACAAATTAACCTGATAAAAAACAGGAAATAACACAAATATACTTCATAAAAAATAAGAACTACCAAGCAATTGGTTCAACTGGTAAAGGGTTGTACCAGCTTGACCTGAGGTTTTAAGTTTGAGATCTGGGAACGCAGCAATGTTAAATACTTTGTAATAGAGCTCTATGGCCCATGTAGTCTTACCCGACTTGATCTGGATTAGTTCCTTATATGGTTATACCTAGCTCGATCCTGATTAGTCTGGACCCCATAAATCCTTCGAGTTAAAAGGAGATAGGTCCATAATATTGGATGCTTCACGCAAAAAGATATATATATATATATATAATTGGTCTTGATCTATAAAGAGTAGGGTTGTTTTTTGTCTTTGATATTATGATTTTCCACATAAAAGTAGCATTTCCTTAGTCATCTTGATGCAATGTTCTTTCCAATATTTGATTTAAGTAAACTTTTTAGCAAGATAATTACACCCGGACCGGCCACTAAACCAGCCGAGGTATTGGATGAAGGGTTAGTGGGTTAAACCGAAGCTAATAATAGACCGAACTAATAAAAAAAGGAAGATTTCTGGGTTATTGATGTAAAATTATAAAGAAAGTTATAAAAAAATTGATTAAAAAAACCAAATCTGTTTGACTCCCAAACCGGATCTGTTTACCAATCGGTTCACCGATTTTTAGGCTAAATCAGCCTGTTCGGTCCAGGTTTCATAACCTAACTTTTTAGGGACAGTATTATTATGGCCTACCAAACATAACATGAGGATTTTCTATCTCTATTTTCCTTTATTCATATTGCTTTCCTTCCCACCAAACATGGCCTTTATTCAATCTTATCTCTTCACTTCTCTCCTACTCATCTTGTCCCTCTTAATGACATATTTTAAACAAACATATCCAACGTATATTTGCATTATTAGCATATATATATATATATATCCAACATTTATTTAGCTAAATATTACTTCCAATGGGGGCAAAGCCAAAATTGGTATAAACAATGGGGGTTGAAAATATATAATATTTATATAATAATAAGAAAAATTTGAAAACATGGGGTCATGGCTTGTACCAGTTCCCCTCCTCACCACTGAGTTTCAGGCATTACATGGAACATGAGAAATTACTTATACTATTCTTAATTAATTAATTGTTTGACCTCCTATTGATCTTACATTATATTTAAGAATATTGATTTTTATGGTATTTACCATATTGAATTGAACCAACAACGAAATTCTTTTCCGAACTCTATGTGGTCCAAGAAACAAAGAAAATGATGAAGAAAAAAACTTCATAGATAACAATAGAATTTTGAATTTAGAAATTTCATACTTCAGGTTAAAGCTGTAGAGGTTATGAATTATGACCAAATATTCTTTCTCCTTTTTTTTTAAATATAAATCCCCATTATCTTCATTTTTATCAAGGAACAAAAAATCGGACTGGGCAATGAACCGGTCACAGAACAGGTTCAAGAGTTAATGGGTCAACCGAGGTCTAACCTGTGGTCGAACTGGTCATATTAAAATATTATAATTTATTAGTAACAATATATATATATATATTAATATATTTTTAAACTTCTATAGATAAAATTAATTGATTATGTTAGATTTGATTACTTGAATCATATCAAATTAATTGATTAAAATATTATATATTATATACAATATATAATGTTTTTTGATTTATTCTTTTTGTTTTTTAAATTTTCGTGGCCTTGAAATTAAAATTTGTTCTTATAATTTATTAAAATATTATAGATTGTATGTATATCAATCTAAATCTATGGTTTTCTTTCTTTTTCAGCCTCTTTGTTGAACTAGATATCTCATTTTTTTTAAAAAAATTAGCAAATAGGTTGAACCAGTAACTCACCGATATTGTACCGATTCAACCGGTGGACTCCCCCCCCCCCTCAAGCAATGAACTGGACCGAATTGGAGACCGGTTTATCGGTTTTCCGGTTAGACCGGCTAGTTCGGCCCGGTTTTTTATTCCATGATTTTTATACGGTCCTTCCATTATTGAGAAAATGGACTTGAGGCTGAAATCCCAAAATGGGGAGTAATTAGGTGAGCAGTCACTGGACCACAGTGTAGGGGACAGGTACCTGAAATTATTTCACCACTACTATTACTAGTCTTTGATTGCTGCAACGTGCATGTAATGCCATCTGAAGAAGCAAACAACTATATAGTACCGCTTTTGACATTTCCTGAATAACATTTCTCATTATTCAATTATTGTCTCATACAAGTACAGCTAATCCTTGCTCAAATATTGCTGTCAACTACTCAGCATGCTTAAACGCATTGCCTTACTTCTTGGGCTTTTATTTCTTAAAAACAAAGACGACAGTCTGAACTGTGAAGTCTTGCATCAGCGAGGAATTAGGAAATCAATTATATCGTCTTATAAAAGTTTGGATACCTCCTTTTTCTCGACGCATTTTAAAATCATGTGGGGATGATGGGCTCCAAAGCAGACAAATTCGAGAGTGAGGTAATGGGATGTATAAAGAAAAAGAAGAAGCAAACTTGTAGCATTTGGGCTCCATGTGGTGACAGTAGAGAGAATGTGTTTAGTGACCTAGAAAGTCGTCAACATGAGGGAGCCCCATTGGCATTATATCACACAGATGGTGGGTGTGTGTGGACAAGAATGAGGAGGAGAAGAAAATTGGAAGTAATAGGTAATAACCACACACACACACACACACACTCAAAACATAAATATTGCTTTCTCATTCAGTGACCACAAACACGAGAGTTTCCCAACATGTGAAGATTATTGTCTCTTCAGCGTTGTCAATATATATATGTAGGTTTGTTATAATTCTGCAAGCACCAGTTGGTGAGTAGGCAATGCCAAAACATCCTGCTAAGCCATTTTGGATTGCACAGGTGCACTGCCTCTTCATCAATCGTCTTCACGTAGCAACCATTTGTTCTTGTCAACAATTATATTATATCTCTTTGTTTAATTATGTTAATGAAGTGAATACTTTCGTTGGATAAGACTGAACGAGGCAAAAAACAAACTGAAGCTGCCCTGTAATAATTACAAAAAAAAAAAAAAAATCTATTTGACGGCAGAATCATACAATTCCGTGGCAAAAAACAAACTGAAGCTGCCCGGTAATAATTACAAAAAAAAAAACATTTTCTTAGAGGTGGATGATGTAAACTGATCTGGTCTTTTTGGTTTATTTGATTCTTCTTTCCTCTATATATATATATATATGAAAAAAATATATATTATCTAAATTCGGGCTCGAAATATATATGCTTCTTTTATGGGCCATACTTTTTATTGGGCTAAAGCCTTTCATTATGAGGAGCCCAAAAGTACCCTCAAACCAGAATTTCACTTTGTGTGTCCCTTCAATGACCATCCAAAGTGTTAAGATGCCCATAAATGAAGCCCAAACAAAGAAATGAAAAGACGAAGAAGCCCATTCTTTTCAGATTTTATCTTCCATCTTCCTGAGGTGCAACTTTGCTTTCTCAGTCTGCCATTGTAGAGCCGACATGGTGGCTTTTTCTTTTTAAAGATTGGTCACGTCATATACATAAGGCTTGAGTTAATCAATCAGAGTATCAATGAATTAATAGAGCTACAAATATATACATTTACCTCTGTGTCCCAATTGCAACGAATGGGCATCAGGACCAATATTAATGTTTGAGTTGCTGTCTCCCCGAAAGTCATGCCCGCCCAGATACCCTGATATAAAAATATGTTGCATTTTTATGCATATTACTCCTTTCTATCTTTAATATAAGTCATATTTATACAATTTGATTAGTTTAAGAAAATTAGTTAAGTTCGTTAATATAACATATATTTTATAAAATATCATAATCAGCTTTCTTAATTCCTTCATTTTTTTCTCCTTGTTGATTATTATTCGAGAAACATCAATAAGAGTAAATTAAAAAAATATTGATAAATATGAAAACGATGTAGTATATCTAAGATAAAAATTAACTTTTTAAATATATCTTATAGTAAAACCAGAAAGAGTGTGTTATTTCAACAAATACCAAATAAACAGGTTTTAGAACAGAAACATTAATATGGAAAATATGGTGTGTACCATGACTCCTTGATGAAAGACCCAGCCCAATAGCCCATCAAAATTCCAAGACGCAAATCAATGAGATAGTAGCAACCTAAGTTTATGTATGGGAAAATGATAGAAAAAGAATTTTAAAATTATAAAATTTTAAATAAGGCATTTCTTATAAATGAGTTGTAAATTACTTATAAAATCTCATCATTATTTTATCAATTCTTAACAACAAATTTGATTTTGGATTTTGCAAATTAATTTTTTTTTTTTGGTCTTTTTCCCTTTATATATGCCACATAGGACTGCCACCTTGCCGCCATGGCCACCCTTGAGAGAACTGAGTTGAACACTATTGAGAAGCATTGTAAAAACCAAGCGCATGTTTGTTTTGTCTTTTTAGAAGTGCTTTTATGACGTTTGAGATGAGTGTATGAGAAGAGTTTGATAAAACCATATTTTTATACACTATTTCCTATCATTCTATAGGTTTTTATGAGGTTTATTGGGCTAAATTGTATAAATTATGAATAATTTGATCAAAGATGATCAAATGAAATTAAGGTCCAAATGGGGCATAATTGTCATATTTTTATTAATAGCCTTAAGTGATTGATTATTAGAATATTTGGTATTACATTGCTTCGAATTTCATTGTAGGTCACTTTAGAGAAATTAATAGGACCGAATTTCAGAAAATGACATAAAAGGACCAGAATTAATGATGCTAAAGGACCAAAATTAATGAAAGTTGAGGACCTAAACTTTCAAAATAATAAAATAGTCCTTGTGAAAACTGTAGCTTTTTCTACCTATTGAATCTGATTTTTAGGGCTTATGACCAAAAACCCGACCCGAATCCTTCACCAAACTTACTTGTTTGGTTCATTCCGAAAGAAAGACGCATCCTTCATCTAATAAAGAAGCCTCCAAGTCCAACTCTTCTTCTTCTTCTTCTTCTTGGTCCCCATTTTTCTACACAAGCTTTCATTTCCTTCATCCTCTTCTTCCATGGCTGCTGTGGGTGAGCTCTAGATTGTGGTTTTCCTAGTGACCTGCGTGGTTAAGGTTTATTTGCTCTCTTGGTGAAGTGAAGCAAGATTGGGTTCTACATTAGAGGAGTTTTTTTTAGTTCCATTTGTGTAATATGGCTTTCCTATATATTTATTTTGATTCTCCTACTTTTAGATGTTCAGTTTATATGTATGGTTAAAATTTAGATTATGCAAATGTTGATTTGATACTTGTGTGGTTGGATTGGATACTGTATTAAATACTTTATCCTGTTAATATTAGTTTCAGCTTGAGTATTTTGTGATTTTATTATCATGTTAATGTCGGATGATTTAGTTCATTAGACTTGCTTTGAGATTAAAATTGATGATTGATTTCCATGGTTGAGCTTGTTAATATTGAGTTGCTATGTTTGCTTGGCCCTTGGGTAATTCTATTAATTGGACTCACCTAAAGGAATAATATAATTAATCCAATCTAATCATGTAAGTGTAATTGGGACTGATCTATATGTTTTGAAGTGCTCCAATGCAAATTAGTGTCCATTAGTTGTTGGGTTTGTTGATATTGAGTACCCTTGAAAGTGACACTAAAGTGACCCTATCAATAGACTTAATTTCAATATGGAAATGAATTTGTATTGGTTGATTAAGTTCATTGAATTTGAGTGTGGTTGCATGTTAATGATAATCCATTCCATTAATTAGAGCTTGTTGAATAATTAATTGTGAGTTAACCCCAATTACCTCTCTAATCCCCTAATGTGTGAACCTAAGCTTGTCACCAAAGTCCTTACCAAAAGAGTCTTCATATCACACTAGTGGAAAAATGGTTTTTTAGACCGGTTAAAATTGACCTTTTAGACCGATTTTGGATCAGGTCTAGATACAGCTGATCTAAAAAGTCTGATACTTTTAAGACAGATTAAGGAACCAGTCTTAAAAGTCACACTTTTAAGACCGGTTGTATTGATAATCGGTCTTAAAATAAACATTTTTTAAGACCAGTTGTCATGAGCACCGGTCTTAAAAGATATCTTACGTAGGCAATACTGAAACATTTTTAAGACCGATTTTCCATATAACCGGTCTTAAAAGTTTTATTTTTAAGACCAGTTGTACATAAAACCGGTCTTAAAACTTGAATTTTAAGATTGGTTATCTGAAAAACCTGCCTTAAAATAATTTTTAAGACCGGTTATATATATAATCGGTCTTAAAAGTATTATAATTTTTTTTAATTGTCTTTGATTATGTTGTAACTAGAACACATCCTAGAATTGCTACTTCCAATGCTATACTTATTAAGTGCCATAAGATGTCCAGTTTGCTTCCACTTACCATTTCCTTTTTCTTTAACCTTCTCATTAGGAACTTGTAACATAACATGCGCCTTCATTCTCATGTAATGTGTTGTTTAAAACCATCATATATATATATATATGCATAATTCTTTAAAACACATGCAGGCCAATGACATGTCTCAAACAGATTCACATGTATAAATGCATGATTTTATATAATCACAAAAACAACAAACATGTCAATTCATGCAACCAACAAGTTTTATAGAAAAGCCGAAGGAAGAAAAATTCCTCAATATATAAAAAAATTCCCTAGTTTTACAAGAACTCACTGTTGTAAAAGTTCATAAAGGAATTTAGCACAACAATTGCAAATGTGATCAATATCTTCTGTTGGAAAAGGTTCAGCAAGATGAAATATCTGAAACACCAAAGTCAGGCTGTAACCCCCTTCGATAATCAGGCCGGGATTAGCGTTTAAGAACATTTAATTATCGAATAAGAAATCCGGGACAATTAAAAAATTTTTAAAACACATGTACAAATGGATCTCCATTCATTTCATTCATTAAAACAAATGGCCTGTTTGGTCTGTTACATATACAATATCAGAGTAAGCATAATTCCTGACGTTCACTCGGGATAATAACATTAATCCAAAGGTTTATACAGGGCATCATTGCCCATCTCAGTATCCATACCGGGGATTACACAAAACTATAGTACTATGATCTATACAATATAGTTACATTGATCCAAAATGATAACCAATTCAATATAAAAGCAAAATATTTAACTAAGACTACCGCTGGCAGCCCTAATCGCCCTTATCCACTTGCTTGCTTTTCGATCCACTTGCCCTGTCTAAAAATGTTATTTGGAAAGAATGAGATTCTAGAGAATCCTAGTAGCAACAGTTTATTTATATGATGCATATATACAAAGTAAGTCACATATATCACAATGCAGCAATCAATATTCGAGACCGGGCTTTCGCCACGTTCCCTTCACTATATACGAGGTCGGGCTTACGCCACACCCTCTTCACTTTATCTATATTCGAGTCCGGGCTTTCGCCATGTCCCCTTCACTTTCACTGTAATCGAGTCCGGGCTTTCGCCACGTCCCCTTCACTTTCATTGTAATCGATGACTAATGCAAACAAGCAATGCAATACACATGATATAGGATAAAGTGTTACTACATTTGTCTTTCCATTCTTGCTCAGGCGTATGCCTTCTATGTTCCGGGCAAATATCAAATCCTATAATCATTAAGGACGAAGCATTATTCTCTATTCCAATACTCAATTGACTTCAAAACACTTAGTTTTGGTTATCATTAAAGTCCCTTAAGTAGCTACAATTGACTATAATAAATGCCCTAAAGGATTGGGAAACACTGGGTTGGAAACCACTTTTCAAAATCCCAAAGTGCTGAAAACAGGGGGTTGGCTGCAGCCAAGAAACCTCTGGCTGCGGCCAAAACACACTCAGAAGGTTTCTGGCTGCAGCCAAGAATTTCTGGCTGCGGCTAAAACAAGCACAGAAACTTTTGTGCTGCAGCCAAGACTTTTCTGCTGCAGCCAAGGCAACTTCGAAAATTCATAACTAATTCTAGAAAAATCGAAATGAGTTGATTCCAAAGCCAAATGAAAGGTATTTGAGTCCTCTTCATAGGAAAAATATGGGTCATTACTGAAAATCACCACAAAAATACAGATTTCAAGAAAAGTCCACACTATTCCAGAATTGTTCCCAGATTTAACATCAAACTTTGGACAGTCATATCTCCCAGAATACTAAACGAAATGACACAAAATATTTATCCATTTTGAAGCTTGAGATGTGAAATTTAAGACTGGAAAGTTTCATAATTTTCCAACACCATTTGCTATTTTAAAACGTCCATGCAAGACCACTGCCAGCACAGAGTTTTTCACTGACCAAACTTGCAACTTTTCAATCCAAGTTTCCAATCAACTTCTATCTATCCAAGATACATCTCAAAACACCATATCCATGACAACAACCACTCAAACACCACAAGACCCTAATTTTAGAAAATAGGGTTAAATTCCCAGAAATTCCAACTTAACCAAATGACCACAAAACTTATATCAAAATACTCAACTCACTCACCTCTTTAACTTTCTCCAAGGAGTTCTTTGATTCTCCAAACTCTATAGTTCCTTGAGAGCTCAAATCATCACCAATGGAAAATCTAAAACCATAGAATTGAAGCTCTCAACACAAGGAACAAGATTGAAGAAGGGAGTTTTTCCATTAGAGGTCATTAGAATGGTCAAAATGGCAAGAACTTACCTTGGCACTTCCTCTTTCTTCTGCAGAAATGAGCACCGAAAATGGAGGGAGAGAGAAATGAGAGAGAATGAGAAGGATGAAGAGTGAAGAAGGAGGAGAAATGATGGGTCTTCCTTTGACCATACTCATTCAGCTGAATGCAAGGGAAGAGGGAGAGAGAAACACTAAAATATTCACTTCGACTTTACTCCCTTCACACACACCCACAACCTTGACACATGTCATTCTCCTATTGGCTCTCCCACACTTAGTTACCATTTAACTTATCTAATCCTTCCATTAGCAATTTAATCACACTTCTCATTTTTCTCTTAGTTAGTAATTAATTTCCCCATTAATCACCAACTTTAGCCAATAATTCCATTCTTTAAATTTTCCATCAATTATGATACATAAATTAATATTGTCACCAATCTACATTAATTCCACTTTAATCCGATAATTATCCTCAATAATTATCATTAGGCCTTAATCGAAAATTGGGGCGTTACACAGGCAAAACATTAACTTGCTAACTTAAAAAAGAATAAAACTAATACAAAATTTTTGAAATATATATACATTTACCTCTTGAGTAAATTCTGTCATGCCTAGGGTAATAATATTATAAATGTGCCTCAGAACATACGGCCCACACAAGTTGGACCCCGGTGATTGCCTACGGGTCTGAAAAATAATATAATATAATTAAAACAAGTAAAAAATTAAAGCATGGCTTATTATTGAATACATTCTTAAAACAAATCAATATATAACTAACATTTGACAAGATCCATGTAGGGTCTTTTATGTCACGAGTATGCCTACCACAAGTAGTGTGTAGGAATGTCCGCATAGCCCTATATCAATAAAATCACAAATGTTACTTATTTTACACAAATTACATAAATTTTGTACACGAAAGGTAATTAATAATGCAAGAAAACTTACGAGTTCATGGTTTTCTTCAATTCATTAGTTGGTTTTCTTTGGTAGAGGGAGCATAAGAGGATAACAGTATAACTCTTCTTGCACAAAATAGCCAATTGCCAATGATTACTGAAAAAAGGGAAGACTTTTAATCAAATATAAAACATTATGTATATTATGAAATATAAATTTGTTTCTTAGCCATACACATATGGAGCCAAGAAACACTCAATTGGGGTTTCACTAAGCTTCTGCAATAAGTATGTGTGTTTGATAGTAGCAATGGTCTCTTTGTCGTGGAATTGAACTGGGCATAGGAATCCAAATTTATCAGTTTTGTCAGAGGAAATCAACCTATGATTCATGTACCTACAATAATGCAAGCACACAAATCAAAGTTTAATGGTGTAATTTTCAAAATATGTACTTCCAATTGGAGAAGATACTTACATTAAAAATAGTTGGACAATCGAAACCATAGGCTGTTATTGAGGAGCTACCAGGGACATTAAATCATCCCTCTCAAGATAGCATTGCACCCCTGACTTGCCAATAGCTGACTCAGTAGGTCAATCTCTTGTTCGAAAGAATGTATCATATGCCATTAGAATCACTCACTGCATAACATTCAATGGAGGCTATGAAACATCTTAAGTAGAGGGAGGTGTAGGTGGCAGGGTTGTGATCGGGGATTCCTCAACTCGATCAGAAACAAGGTTATTTAGCCACAAGATGAAAGAGTTGAGGACATCACTCACAATCTTGAAGTCCTTAACGGGGATAGGAAGAGGTGCATCTTCAACGATCACCTTTTCAACTACCACTCTGACTTGATCATCCTTTATTTCTTGGTGGTGGATAGTTGATCCTAAGTTGTACACGCTCCCCCGTGCAACTAATTGTCTCAGAGGATCCTCCATAAACATGTCATAAGGCTCACCAATTTCTTTTTCAGGACCCTCTGATAACTGACCAATACAACTCCCTTTAGTGCTCTGTTTAGGGTTGAGGGACTGTGCCTGGGGAGCACTGGTATCTTGTCTTGTGCTCGCCATGATAATCCATTCCTCCTTCATCTTACTGAACCTTTTTTCAAATCGTGCATCAAATGATGCTTCTGCCTCGACCCTTGCTTCCGCCCTCACAGTGACCAACTTATGCTCCATCTCCTCCTTAGTCACCGTACTTGAGGAATGGTGGGGGCCTACTCCAAAGTAATCCCTTATGCCTACCCCTCCTCCAACCCCCCTGACATGGCTGGGATGCTCATTTTTCCTGTAGCTACGGTTAGGATGTCATTCCTCTCATCCGACCTAAATGATCCCTCGGCTTGTATTTTTTAAGCTCCTCCTGTAAGACACAGATGACAAACGTTAGTAATGAAATTTGTTTACTAAATAATTAATAACAACAACAATACTTACAATTTTCTCACCAACTATATGATATTGTTCACTCGTATAAGACTCGCTCTTCTTTTGGTGAGCGAACAACCACTTCTTTTCATGACGTATCGGAGATGGTGGAGAAAGAAGAATAGAAGGATCGGATTGAACTGCTTTTTCCAATCTCTTCCGTTTGGCCGTTAACAAGTTTTTTTCAGCCTTCCCATAAGCCCCATGAGAATTGTATGGGGACAATCATTCTTTCTACCACTCTCTTGGGCCTTTAGCCTTTTTTCCTGCGAATAAAAAATCAAAATTAAGGTTACAATTAATAAAGACAATTCACAATTCATAAGTAAATCAAATACAAAATAAGTTAACTCACCAATACTTCTGGAGTAGTCCGAAGCAGTCTAAATTCTTGCCAAGTGTGTTCGTCAATATAAGAATACTTGTCGCACGGATTAGGATGAGGCTGACCTTCTTCACCTCGATATGCACGTAATTGTTGGCTAGACTTATCTTAAACTTCCTCCAGCGTTCATCACAATATGTCATTGTCTTGTTATACAAGATTTCACTCTCAGGAATATCATAAGTGAGTTAGATAGTTTCCCAAATATGTCACTTCACACTTTTATCCACATTTCCCTAATGCTCAATCAAGATGCTAGGCTTGTTGCGTGCTAGGAAGCCGACAAAACTCCTATACCGACTTGCATTAGGCCCGATTGGTTTTCAATATCTATCAAACTCAATTGGAATCTTTTCATGGTATTCCGATTGAGGGGAATGTATCTCAATCGGGTGCCTTCCCTTCCCCTTCGTATAGGCTAGTTACGTGTCTCTCTTTATTCCTCGTTTGGAGCATTGCTAAACTCGCTTTGGTTAACATTAGTTGGATCCGGAGTACCCTCACTAGGACTACTCATTATCCTCACTTTAAGGACACTATTTAAGGATAGTGATGGTTTAAGGTAAATTAAAATCAATCGATGAAGGACTGAAGATTTCATCATAAGCTTATGAGAAAGGGAAAAACGGGGCAAAACCAATTATGGAAAGAATGAAATTAACAAGTATAAATATCAAGTAGCACAAAAGATAAGAGGGAGTGCTTTTTTTGAGTTCCAGAGGGCTTGAAATAAATAATCTTGGACTTACCATTGCAACTCTTCTAAGTACATTCTTAAAACAACCATTCGGTACATCTAATACTAGAACCATTTTAAAAGTATCTTGATTTCCCTCTCTTGATAGAAAATCTATGCATCTATTTCTTAAGCCGGGCAAGCACAAGCTAGTCCTCATATAACAAATTCAAATCAAATAATCTTACTGCTAATGTAACTCTCAAGAACTTGATGATGTGATAAACAAGTTACCAGAAAATATACATAGAATGTGATAAACCAGTTGCATAATTTTATCTTCGGTCTTGCCCTGAACAAGATAACAGCCCCAAAGAAGAGAACATTCAAAAAAGGGAATTGCAAATGTACTCTCACATGCATATAGTAAAACTCTTCAGAATAATTAATGGCAGCAAAATACACCCGGGTCCATAGAAAAAATATGCCAGTAAAATTCAAATTGAAAGTTCTAATTCGGCTTTTACTTTGAATGATATAACATAAGAAAAACCAGAGTTAGGATTAAAAAATCATGAATCCTAAGCTTCAGTCAGTTTTCCATACCTCTTCTTCCTCTGGATTTGAACAGTGTTTGGCCACTTTACAAATCGAGTAAGGTCTCTCTTAGGAGGCAATGCACCTCTAATCTTGAATTGCTTTGGACGCTTGTAGAAAAGTGGGTTGACGACTTGCTGTAAGAATCGAATAAAGAAAATGGAGGCCAAGTCATTTCACAATTTTAATAAAATACCCAAAAACGAAATCATTAATTTAATTGAAGGCATGACAATTGAAACATATACCTGACAATAAAAACAAGCTTGAGAAAGAAACTAATCGGAGGGAACAAATGACGTTAGCCTTACGGTAATGTATTCAACCGTAGATCTGCATTGATGGCGGCGAAGGTTAAGGCCAGAGGAGAAAAGCGAAAAGGAGGAGCTGACGCGAACCAGGGGAGGGGTTTGCAAGATGTGCTTGAGTATCAGTTTCAAAGTTGAAATTAGGCGCGAGTTGAAATTTAGGTCAATTTTAAGACCGGTTCTTATACAAAACCGATCTTAAAATTAATATTTTAGACCGGTTTTTAATAAATAATCGGTCTTAAAAAATAAAACTTTTTAAGACCGGTTCTTATTAATAACCGGTCTTAAAGTTTTAGTATTTGAGACCGATTTTTATTTACAATCGATCCTAAAAATAATAAATATTTTATTTTTTTAATTGCCTTTAATTCAGATAATATTTTCTAGACCGGTTATATTTAGAATCGGTCAAGAAAATATATTACATGTATTTATTTTTTTTAATTGTATATATTTTAAGACCGGTTGTTTTTTAAACCGGTCTAAAAAGTATTTTTAAGACTTTATTTCAATATAACCGGTCTTAAAAGTTAAAGTTAATTATAAAAATTCCACTGGTTATATATTTAAGATCTTATCCAATATAACCAGTCTAAATGTTCCGGTCTAAAAGCCTTTTTTTGCACTAGTGTCTTTACATTCTTATCACTTCATTTCCATTTCCTATATATATATATAAATCAAAAATCCAAAAACAAGTTCTTTCATTGCATTTCATTAGTACAGATACACTAATTTTCAAAACCCCAAATCATATTTTTATTGCATTTTCTTGGCATTTAGTTTTCTAGGTAGTTAAATAAGGCTCCTAAAAGAGAGATGAGCCAAGTTTTGTACTAGCTACAATCCTTGGATAAAAAAATTTTGCATTTGACCCCAAGGCGTAAAGACACCATCAAATCAAAAATTTATCTCGACTTACAAAAAAATGCTTCTGAAACCATAGTTTGATTGTTTTCCAAACAGACACTAAGAGAAGAGAGAGCTTGTTGACTTGGTCAAGCACATGTTTACTAGAAGAGAATAAATAGCCAATTTGATGAGGTCCTATTTAGTAGTCCTTTTGAGGAAAAATTTTGGTCATAGTTATAAGTCCACTTTTAGATTAATAAATGCGAATTTACAAATTTTTCATATTAATTGCAATAAACAAAGAATTTATTCATGTTAACTCTTGGAATCATTTATAAATGAAAACAAAAATGAAAATTTAGCCCAAAATTAATGAGTTAACTAACTCTCCTTGATATATGAGAGGTGGTGATTATGACTTTTCGTACGTTAGCTTTGAGGTCCACAATCAAAAATTAATCTAAGATTACGTATAGTCAAATCTAGGATCATTCTCTTTTTTCGAGGAGCCTTTTATTGAATCCTAAGTAATCTAAATGCCATGCAAATGCAATAAAACAAGGGGAAATTGGTTTTGGTTTTTCAAATTAATAGCTAAAATAAAATGCAATTTAATTAAATGCTAATATATTATTTTTGGTATTTTTATGAAAATGGGATGGATGTAAGAAAATGAATCTTGGTAGTAAAGTCAATGGCTTTCCTAGCTTCTTGAAATAATTTAGGAGTTAATTTATCATCAAGTCAAATTAAAAACCAGAAGCAATCGCATTGAGTCTAATTTACTTAATTAATGACTAATTCTATGATCATATTTATAGTTATCTCTTAGATAAATTATTAAAAACTACTTGATGCGCATTTGAAAATCATTTTAATGCACTTGCTTCCTTTTGAATGAAAGCACAATCGCGACACTCAATATGAATTAATTCAACTATACACCATAGTAATCACATACAATGCATAATCTAATTAAAACATAAGGAAATAATTTCAATGCATAGTCCAAGTGCATCAACATAAAATTCAATACAAATGTTAACCAATAAGGACAAATAAACACTCATCTAAGTCTCACAAATATGTACCAATGCAGAATTAAACCAAACAGTTCACAATTAATACATATAATGAGCTAATGGAAAACTAATAAACTCCCCTTTATAACACATTGAAGTTCTAGCCACATTCTTCTCCACTAAAACTCAAGTAATTTAGCCTCTCATGGTACTAGCAACAACTGCAACCAGTTCAAATTGCCCCAAATTCCATAGAAGATGAGTGCACTAGTAGATTCAATGAGAATGGAATTGGGTCTATCGGTTCAAACAAAAAAGGATAAAGAAGCTGGAACTTTGGAATTGGCACTGTGGAGGCTTGGATAAGAAAAGGTACTAAGGTGGTTATGGTGGATGGAAGCTTGCCAAAAGTGGTATTGGAGGTCAGAAATTGATTCCCACGATGAATAAACAGTAATGGTGGTGTTGGTGTGAGAGAAGACGGTGGTTGTGTCTAGGAGAGGAGGCCGCCGGAGGTGAATGTCAAAATAGAGACGCCGGAGATGCAAGTGAAGAAGATGAAGGTCACAATAGCAGTGGTTGACGGTCGAAGGAGACTGAAGGTGATGATGATATGGTGGCGGTGGGCTACAGTGGTAGAGAAGGATGACGGACAGAGGAAGATGTGATCCAGAACGAACCCCTTGCGTTGCTGAACTCATGTGATCTCTGCTCTCTCTTTCTCTTGCTGCCAACGGAGATGATGGTGGTTGAGGGAGGGCCGGCGAAGAGGAAGAAGACGATGGTGGTTGATGGTGGTGGCCCTCCCTCTCTCCTCTCAAGCTCCCTATCTCTCTCTTGCGGGGCTCCATACACCCTACTCTCAGCTCTGAAAGTTCCTAGAGGGACTGAAATGAAACTTTTGAAATGTTTGTAGGGAAGAACCAAAATTTCTAAAAATTATGGGTTTTATCTATAATTTTTCCTAGTCCTTTTCCCTCACTCACTTGTAATTTCTAGAAATTTTAGGGATTGTTCTGTAATTTTTTTTCAGACCTCAATATATTAATTCCGACTCTCCAAAATCTCCAATTTTCTTCTAGAACACCTATAATGCAAGATTAAGCATAAGGCAGCATCAAAATTCTAAGAACCAATTGCACAAAATAATTAACAAATTATGAAAATTTTGCCCCTAATTGCAGTTAATTCAATACAATTGTCCCTAACTAAATTAATTGCTTAATCATACAATAATGTCCCATAGAATGCATCAAAATCCCAATTTAACTATAAAAAATCATATATAAAATATGGTTCAATCAGTTGGTTAGTTGGGACTTATGATATGAAAAAACAACATATAGAAGACACATATCACCACTCCTATTATGGTTGACGTCACTACAGCTGGGAAAATGGGATGGCCCGTGATGGGTTCGGGCCTAAACGGGCCGGCCCGTTTACGCGCGAGTACAAAAAAAAAAGTACACCAAAAGCGAGCGCCGGCCCGTTTAGGAAAAAGTACCTTTTTCCTTTTTTTCCTTATTCTCCTAAAAACTAAAATACCTAATTTAAAACATAAATATCATCAAAACTAATTTAAAACATAAATATTATTCAAGTTTAATAAAACACAAACACTAAGACTTAAGTCTAAACCATAATTAATCTCCAAAACTAATCAAACAAGTCCACAGCCACAATCAAACAAGTCTAAAAGCTTCAAATGTCAGTAATAATAGAATACATGATTTGGATTTTGGCATACATATACAAAAAAAGAAAAAAGAAAATCAAAGAAGAGAAGCTTCAAATGAGGTATGAGTGTTTTTGATATGAGGGTTAGGTTAGGTTAACTCTGCCCCCTGACCACTGCGTGTTGCCCTGTGCCTAGTTTAAAAAAAATTTAAATGGGCCTAAAAGGGCCGGCCCTACAGGGCTGCAGTAAGGCTAGCCCTTTTAGACCCGCCTCCTTTTTTCGCTCTAAATTACAAGCCTAGCCCTTGACGGGCTCGGGCATAAACGGGCCGGCCGACGGGTTCGGCCCGAATTCCCGGATCTAGACGTCACCACTGACACAATTGTTGCTAACTTGGCTCCTCTTCCATTCCCAGCTCGGAACTAACTTGGATCATTCAGATGGATGGGCCAAGCTCTTCCTGTTCATCTAAAGGATGAGTAGGGAAGTGTGTTCCCTCCAATGCTTTCCCATCCCTTTCTCTCCTCCTTTGCCCAAAACTATGTTGTTTTGGGTGGAAAAAAAGGGAAGTTGGTCCTTTTTTTTTTTTTTTTTTAAATAGCATCCAGTCGTTCACCATCCAGTATCTTAAAATAATTTTTGATGTACTGATCACCCTCAAATAATTTTTCAATAGCAACCAATATCTAGCAAGCTACACCTTAGAGTATTTTTTTCATTAGCGCCCAGTATTATAAATTAATTTTTAGCTCATTCATCACCTTAAATAATTTTTTTAGTAATACTCAGCACTCTGCATCTTAAGTTTAGGGTACTAGTTGCAATTAGAAAAATATTTTAAGATACTGGATACACAAAAATTTATTTTATAATACCAAATGCTACTAAAAAAATATTTCAAAATACTGAAAGTGATTTTTCTAAGAGAAAATAGGACAAACCTCCCTTTTTTTTTCCCACTCAAAACGGTGTAGTGTGGGATGCAAGGAACAAAAAACTGGACCGGTCAATGAACCGGTCACGGAACAGGTTCAAGAATTAATGGTTCAACCGGGGTCGAATCGGTGATCAAACCGGTAGTCGAACCGGTCATATTAAAATATTATAATTTATTAGTAACAATATATATATATTAATATATTCTTAAATTTCTATAGATAAAATCAATTGATTATATTAGATTTAATTACTTTTATCATATAAAATTACTTGACTAAAATATTATATATTATATGTAATTATGTATATAATATATAATATTTTTTCTTTTATTCTTTTTATTTTTGTAGCCTTGAAATTAAAATTTGTTCTTATAATTTAGTAAAATATTATAGATTGTATGTATATCGGTCTAAATCTATGGTTTTCTTTCTTTTTTAGCTTTTTTTTGAACCAAATATGTCATTTTTGAAAAAAAAAAAGAGCAAACCGGTTGAACCAGTGACCCACCGGTTTTGGACCGGTTTGACCTCCCCCCTCTCTAAAACAGCAAACCGGACCGGACTGAGGACCGGTTCACCGGTTTTCCGGTCGGACCGGCCGGTCCGGTCCGGTTTTTCACTCCATGGTGGGATGAAAGGGATAAGAAAGCATGATGGCAGAGGAGGTGCTCGCGGCTTTGAAAGAGGGGTGAGTGGTAACCAGTTTCAACGCATGGAGATTTAATTTTCATTGATAATATTAAATAAAAAAATACCTCACATGATTAATCAACCAAAGGGTTAAGAGTCATATCATATTATCATACTTAACTACAGGGTCAAACAGGTAACAATAAAAACAATGTAATTTTATTAAAATATGTAAAAATATTTATATTTAATTATAAAAAATAATATTTAATCTTATTTAACCTAAACAAAAGGAGTGTTTAGTTTAACCTTATTCTTTAGCGGGATAACCGTGCTGAGTTGTAATTCGTTTAAACACCACCGTTCTTAGTTTTTAAGAACAGTTCTACTTTCATAAAAAAAAGAAAGAAAGAAAGAGCGCTTTTATTTTTTTATAGCACGAAATTATTTTTATATGTTTATTTAATCATAAATTTATTTTTTAAGCTAATTTTGACACCCAATTTTAAATTGTTCCATCCTTCCTTACGTGAGATGTGTGGTGATGAACGTTGCTTGACCCGGATGCTACTCTTGTCTACCTAGCTTGGTATGCGTTTTTTCATTCTTTGTTGGGAAGCAGCTTGTGAGAGCTCGGTTCATTTGAACTGTTCAAATGAAATCTGGATGGTTTAAATTTAATTTTTTTATTTTTTTTAAAAAAATTATTTTAATGGATAGAAAATCTAAAATAAAACTAATTGTTTAACTAGTATTTTTTTAAATTATTTTTTTATTTAAAAATCACCAACTAAAAAAAACAAATTTAGATTAATTGTCCAGATCTCATCTGCACCACATAAATGAACCGAGCTCTTCTTGCTCATCCTTTGTATGAGGAGAAGACCGGTTCCATCATATCATCCAATGCTTCCCAAGAGTTGCATCTTTCCTTCTTTTTCAACTTTTCCCTCTCCCTTCATCTTTTCACTTTCTCTTTAAAAAAAAAGGGAGGCGAACAACTTACCATATTTATATTTAGGGAACATTTCAATCAAAAGCCTCAGCAGGCAATTAATATCAAAAGGCACTTGAGACATTCTGAATTTCTTTTATACTAAAAGGACATAATTGTCTACTTTTTTGGCCACGACGGCAAGGCAGGCATCAGAGCTCCGGCAACAGGCCCTTGAGCACTTGCCTACCAGAGCCCCAGTCGCAGGAAATAATTTTCCATTAAAGGGGCTAAGTGGGGTTTTGAACTCACTCTGACTTAGGACCCTCATGACCACCCGGCTACCAAAGCCCTTTAATTATTATGTGTAACAAAAAATATATGTGATAATCTTATATCCAATCCTACTTCAAGTCATAGTCAAAAAGTGTTTTACACACCATAAATAAGTGGAATAGTCCTATCAACAAGTGGAATAATTTTATGAACAAGATAAATTAATTTCTTAATAATTACTCATTTGCAATTGTTTTACATTTATGAACAAGTGGAATAGTCCTATAAACAATTTTTAAAAAAGTTAAATTAATTTATCTTATTTCAAAAAGTATTTTAAAATATAAAAATTCAAAACGTAGAACCATGAAGTGGTAATAAAGACTAAATGCCCGTTTGGATTAGCGGTGGAGAAATGACTTTTTTTACCACATGACTTTTGGAAAAGTAAGGTAGGAAAATAAGTGAAAATGTAAATGTGATTTGTGTTTAGATTAGCGGTGGCAGAAGTGACTTTTTTTTCTAACCTTGAACCTGTTTGGATTAGAGTTTGAAAAGCCCGTTTAGATGCAAAATGACTGAAAAGAGTATGAATCACACACACACACACACACACACACACACACACACACACACACACATATATATATTATTTGTATATATTGTGATAATTGAAGTGAAAAATTAAATTAAAATTAAAATTTGATAAAATACAATAAGTCAGATTAATGCATTTTATGGGATATTATTACATGATTAAGTATTAATTTGAGGATTAGAGAAAATTATAGAAAAGTACCCCAGAATTTATGAAAATTACCAGTGAATGAAGAAAAGGGATAAGAGAAATCACAAAAAATGACCCAAATTTTCATAAATTACAGTTAACCTATAAATATTTCAAAAATTTTCAAATTAATCCCTCCTTAAAACTTTTGAAGTTTGCAATGAAGTCCTAGGTCAAATCTAATTTGACCAAACCGTCTTCTTGTCTTCTTCTTCCTTCGAACAATTGGACCAGTGAAACGAAGCAGCGAAACAAAGCATCGCTCGGACATGCACCAGCAGAAGATCTTCGAGCTGGATCAACCACCACCCACTGGTGAACCACCCCTGCCGGTGATCTGGACGGTGCTATGACCCACGACGGCGATGTTTAGAGATGGAGTCCTTGACAGAGATCTGGACGGAAGCTCATATTCGAACAAAACCACAACTCAGAGATGGCATTTTGCATGCGTGAATGTCGAACAAAACCAATAAGTTTGGTGAGCCAAAAAATGAATGTCTCCAACGGTCTAGTTGCAAAGCTGTGCGGTGGGGAAAAAAGCTGTGTGGTGGGGCTTCAAAAAAAAAGCTACGATAGAGGGAGAAGTGCAGTGATTTTTGAAGCTTTTCCAAACGGATCAAATTGGGCCACTGTGCTTTTTTTTGGCTAAACGTGGGGTGGGGGCTGCCCACTGCTTTGCCAAATAGACCCTAAATAGACAAGCAAGATCTGAAAATTAAAACTGATATGTTATAATTTTGTGTTATTTGATTTTGATTGAACTTTATGATGATATCCTATGAATTAACTAACCAAAATCACTTGGTTAATTGAACGGAAATTATCCTTTTTTCCTTAAAATAATTTAATTTATATTCAATTCCTTTATTTATTTAACTATTATTATTTTAAAAACGAAATGCTTCATTACTCCACCAAAAAAAGCACATCGAATTTCTATGCACTTTCTCTCTCTATATATAAAAAATTTAGAAGGTGTTTTAAAGTATAAAATTAAAAAAATATTTTCAAATAAATAATGTTATCTTTCAAATTAATTAGTACTTTTAAATAAAGTATTTCAAATTAATTAATATTAAGACTATTCTATTTGTTTATAATGTATAAGCCACATGCAAATTTGATTTTGTTAACAAATTAATTCAACTTGTCAATAAAAATATTCCACTTATCCAAAGGACTGCTCAACCTATTCATTAAATGTAAAACACTTGTAAATGAATAATTGTTAAGAAATTAATTTATCTTGTTCATAGAATTATTCCATTTGTTCGTAAAACTATTTCACTTATTCGTAGGGTACAAGACACTTATTAAACATGATGTGAAATAAGTATGAGTAAAAGATTTCTACATATATTTTTTATTATATATAATAACTAAAGGGCTTTGGTAAGTGGTCATGCCTCTTTTTGGTCCTTAGAGGGGGCGGATTCAAACCCCCACTTAGCCAGTTAGCCTCCTTTTGCTGGAAAATTATTTGTTGGCTATGGGAGCCCCAATAGTCGGCTGGCCGGTGCTCAAGGGCCCGTTGCCGCAATTTCAGCACCTGGGCTACCACCAGTGGTCGAAAAGGTTGACTTTTTTACCAAAAAAAAAGCAAGGGCGGTTTTGTCTGTTTTGCATAAAATTTAATTTCAATTTGCCTCCAAGGCCCTACAGTGAAAATGCAGAACATCCTGGGTGCCATTTAATGTTTTTTTTATAGAAAAAGAGAAGGCATCGCCCTACAAGCTCTATTCTACTAACTCAGTACAAATGTATTGGTTCATAACATCTTCCATGATCAGTCATTTAACTTCATCAGGTTCTCTGTCAACCACAAGAAAATCCACCGTCATATTCCATGCTCTTTTTGCCAAGTAATCCGCCACCCTATTCGCCTCCCTACAACAATGTAGTATCTCCACATCCCAGTCACGTTCTAGCATCAATTGAATTTCCAAGATTAAAGTAGCATCATGATGTTGATCAGGTACCAGTCCTTGAATAAGATCCAGTACTTTGCTGCAGCCACTCTCAACAATAATATGCCTAAATCTAATTTCATACCCCACAAAATTCCTTAGGCTTCTGCTGTGATAACCGACCCGCTTCCAATCCTAAACATAAAACATTGAATAAATCCGCTTTGTTCATCCCTTATCACCCCACCACAGGTATAGCATCCCGACGCTTCATTCCTGGATCCATCTGTATTAATTTTAACCATCCCAACAGGTGGAGGGCGCCAATCCATACTTGATGCGATGTAAAACTTCAGTTGCATGTGGGTAGACATACCCCAAGACAACACTGAACCAGTACGTGCCAGTAACAGCTGTTTACTCCATTGTTTATTGTTGAAAATATGGTCATTCCTTGCCAACCAAATGTGCCTACATAGAACCGTAAACCAATGTCGAAACTCGTAGCCATACACATGATCACGACGGCTTAAACACCATGTTAACCAAGTGTTTCTATCGGTTGAGCCAAAGAAATACCGATGCCATGGACTAGGTAGTGTCTCACTCCATATCTCTTTAACCATCGCACAATCTTGAAGCACATGCATAATTGATTCAGTCTTGTCTTGACAAAAAGGGCACATCTCATTCGTGTGGATTCCCCGTTGAGCTCGTGCCAAATTAGTCAGTAAACGACCAAGAGTGCATAACCACAAAAACATTTTGAAACGTTGAGGGACCTTCAGCTTCCATATGAGCCTCTATCCAAACAAAGAATTGCTTTCACCATGCCCAGCTAACCTCTTGTACGCCGCTTTTAGTGCAAATTTACCATCAGATGTCTATCTCCAAATAGGAAAATCACCACTAGTATTACGGTTAATATTCACTCTTTGGATTGCAAACACGACATGTTTTGGTAATAAATGCCTAAACTTATTCAGATCCCACTGACCCGACGGAGTAATACAGTCAGCCGCCTTCCATTACCTTATTTCATCTGTTAATGGTTGAAGTGTCAAACTCTCCAATCTATCAAAATGGGGAACCCAAAGATCATGCCAAAAAGACACCGAAGTTCTATCAGTAATCTTCCAGGAAATACTCTCAGTTACACTATCCCAATTTTGTCTAATCCCCTTCCATGTGCTTGATTCTGTCCGTCTTTTTTCTACTTTTGGCACTAAATCACTGCCCGTCTTGTACTTCTCTTGAAGAAAACGAACCCACAGTGTATCTTGTTTATGTATCAAGTTCCACCCCAATTTTTTCATGTAAGCTTGATTCTGAAGCGTTCCTGTCTTAAGCCTAGTCCACCGTCATTCTTCTGAAAACACACATGACCCCAAGCTACCATATGTGGCTTACGACTCGTGGATGTACTCCCCCAAAGAAATTGCCTGCACTTTTTGTCTATCTCATCATAGGTACCCAGTGGGAGGGGTATAGTTTGCATTGCATAGGTTGGCATAGCTAACATGACTGATGATACTAGAGTATGTCTTGTCGCCATCGATAACATGTTTGGTTTCCAACTTGCTAGGCGAACATTCATCTTATCAAGAATACATCTGTATGAGGACTTAGTACTTCGCTCATGCAAGATTGGCATTCCTAAATATTTTCCGAGGTTGGAAGACAGGGAAAAATTCAAGAACTCATTAATGTCCTTTCTTCTCATATTACCCACATTCTTAGAGAAGTAAACGTGCGATTTTGCAGTATTTACTTTCTAACCAAATATATCACAAAAATCATCTAGTATGGCTTTCACCACCCCGGCTTGATCCATATTTGCTTCTACAAACAGAATGAGGTCATTAGCGAAAAAGACATGAGAAATAGCCGTACGTTGCCTGGAAAACCTAAAAGGTTTCCTATCTCCATCTTCTAATGCAGTTTGGATTAAATGCCCCAACCTCTCCATCATAATAACAAAGAGATACGGTGAGATAGGATCTCCTTGACGAACTCCTCTGGAAGGGTAAAAAGCTTTTGCAGCACACCCATTCCAAAGTAACTACATTTGTGGAGTAGATACACAAGCTTTAATGACGTCACAGAGGTACTCAGGAATCTTCGGTTCATTCAAGCATTCAAAAAGAAAACTTCATCTGACTCGGTCATATGCTTTCTCCAAGTCAATCTTTATTGTCATAAATCCCTGCTTCTTCTTCATGCTCCGCATAGAATGAATGATTTCTTGCACTAGAATAATATTGTCAGTACTTTGGCGCCCCTTTACAAAACTGCATTGGTTCAGGGCCACAACCAATGGCATAATAGATTTAAATCTATTTGAAATAATTTTTGTAACAATCTTATACACTACATTACATAGGCTTATTGGCCGAAAATCACGGAAAGATTTTGAATGATCAATTTTAGGAATAAGCACAATTTGAGTATCATTAATATTATGAACCCAATCCGGATTAAAAAATACCCTTTTAACCAAAGATGTTACCCAAAGACCAACCGTATCCCATTGGCTCTGATAAAAAAGAGGATTTAACCCATCTGGACCCAGAGCTTTTAAAGAACCCATATCGAACAAAGCTCGTTTAATTTCCATTTCATCTACCTATCTTCCTAAAGCACATCTATCAGTTGTATCAAAATCAGGATAAGTGCACCCAAACACCAAGGACCCTTGGTACATACTCATGTCTGTATATAGATCTTCAAAAAATTTACTGCCAAATTCTCGTATTTCTTGCTCATCATAAGACCATTCTCGAGAATCAAGTTTAAGAGTTAAGATTCGATTCCATCTTCTTCGACCATTTGCCTTTGAATGAAAATATCTTGTATTTCGGTTACCCTGAATATACCAAGTAGCATGAGAGTATTGGATCCACATAATTTCCTCCTGGGCCAAGATTTTCTCAAGTTCCTTCCATAATTCACATTGCAAATTCTCTAATCTCACTGATGGCCCAACTCTAGCAATTGTGGTATTAATCCCATCAAGACGTCTATAGAGCTTGTTCTTCATATAATTTAAATTCCCAAATACCTCTTTGTTCCAAATTTTCAGTTGCTCAGTAAAATTCTCTAAAGATCCACACCAATCTTCTCTAACATTCCATTGGTCCTTAACAAAATCTGAGAATTCATCATACATAACCTAAGGGGCGAAGAAACGGAAAGGCCTTTATTTATTCTCACCATGCGCTACCTTGTCAGTATTAACCAAAATGGGGCAATGATCTGATTTATACTTTGGTAGATGAAGCACCGAAGCATTAGGAAACTGCACATGCCATCCGCCATCCACCAATGCTCTATCGATCTTGCTTTGACTAGACGACGTCCCCCATGTAAATCGAGGACCACTAAAGCCAATATCAATTAATCCAGTATCAGTAATCCACTCCCAAAAAAATCTATCAACTCCATTGGTTTCTCATATTTTCATGCTCCATCTATCTTCAGGACAGGATACAACATTAAAATCCCCAACGACCAATGAACAAACTGGCTAATGTCTCTTAATGAATACCATAGCAGGCGCCTCGTGTACATATTAGGATGCCCATAAACAATTGTAAGGGACCATTGATTATCATTACCTGCATTAACCATTCCATAGACAAAATCAAAAAGTTGCAACTTGAATCCCAAAATAACCAAATACCCCCACTAAATCCTCGTGCATCAACCACATGCATATTAGACCATCCAATCTTCTGAGCCAATGACTTTGCCTTTATTCCCACATGTCTAGGTTCCAATAGTGTAAAGAGATTAACTCCTTGTTTATCAATAATGTCACTGATTAAACGACGAGATGAGGCACCACCGGCACCCCGAGTATTCCTTTTGATAACTATCATTAAAACAAATAATAAAAGATAAAGGTTTCCAACAATCTGGAAAACGCTACTGGGACGTAGGCCCGTATGCTCCTTCACCTAACTCCTTCATAACAACATCACCCACCTCACTTGGGAGATTTATACTAGTTGAATAGTTAATCTTTCCACCTACACCTGGATCAATAGGGTCAGAAGCACTATTTCTAGTAGATTTTGGTGGTTGAATTTTCATACCTTCATATTTTAAAGGCGTACCCGAATAGGCCTTAATTGGTTGCAACTTGGAGGATCCCGCGACACCCTTCCTTCCTTCATTAATACCGTTTGCCAAGCCCCTAACACTATGTACTTTACCACTTTCTGAGTTCAAACTAGAATTACCTTGGTTTACCATTTTATTCTTCACTTGTTGATAATGTTCCATTGGGTTCACCAAATCCGTCTTACGTTCCACCATATTTTCTTTAATCCCAGAATTAATCACCACAAGCTTCGTCTTACTAGGCAAGGGCCCACATGATTTAATAATTCTGACTGTTGAAGATTCTTGATTTGTAGTATCATGTGCCGAATTATTGGGTGCCATTAAAGTGATTTCATTTCCTTTCTCTTCCGTATTCTCATCTGTCAATGCTACGAATCTTGATCCTCCAACATTATTGTTTCTACGCAAATCACGTACCCCTCCCCGTCTAATATTCAACTCTCCTCTGGTGCCACGCTGCATCCTGCGACGTTTGGGTGCCACCATCCATTCACCATAGGTTATGGCTTATGGTTTATGGTTAGTCAACGTCGAATCCGCTATTTGTCCTTCACACTTAGTCTCCGAACTTTGAACTCCCGAAGGTCCAAATTCTTTCTTTCATGAACAATGTTTGGATCCATGCCCATACTTCCCACATGAAAAACATATCAATTGTAGGCCTTTGTATACTATTTTTTTCCTTGCCATTAATCATAATTGATGGGAGTAACGGGGAATTCAAATCTATTTCAACACATAATCGAGCAAAGCGACCTTTTGTTTGTTTTAATGTATTATTATCCACCTTAAGCACACTTCCAATCTGAGTACCCACAACGTATAAGATGCCCTTATCGTAAAAATCTACTGGAAATTTTGGAATACATGCCCATACAGCGATCTTCGGTAGCTCCCTAGCATTAGGATCGAACTCAGGTTTCCATGGCTGTACAACTAGGTAATGTTCCATGTATAACCATGGGCCACCAGTCAAAGCAAACTCATAATCCTCCTCGCTTGTTAGACGAACCAAGAAATATCTAGAACCAATTTCTATCATAGTTACTGTAATATCCTAAATTGTGATTAAGGATTAATAACTTCAAAGTGATGTAATTAATGATAATGAAGTACTTTTGAAGTATATGATGTGCAACGTGATATAAAATGATCTTAGTGATGATTTAGTAAGCATTGTGATAATCAGGGGTAAAATGGTAAATTTACCGACCGATTAGTCAGTTACCGCAGAGGAAATTCCTTGGTAATTGAGATCAATGGTTAGGATTAAGTGATTGAGAAGGTAGAATTATGTATGAATGAGTTCATGTGTGTGGATGAAAGGAGAGTCTATGATCATGACAAGTGGCATCTTGAGGACAATGGATGAAGTCAACATTTTCAAACTCATTTCTCTTCCCTCTCTCCTTCAAGTCGGCTTGTGCATGGGGAAAAGGAAGAAGTCAGATCATCATTCTCTTATCTCATTTCTCTCTCATCATTCTCCATTTTCGCTGCACAAGGAAGGAAAGAGAAAGAAGAAAACTTGAGGTAGGTGCCCTAAATGACTTCACATGCTCAAACACTATTCATTGATATTGTTCAAGAGGTTGAGAGCTTGACTTCTATGGTTTCAGAATTTTCATTAGTGGTGTTTGAGAGATTGTGAAGTTTTAGAAGTTGAGGAAAAAGGAACCAACTTTAGAAAGAGGAAGAGGTGAGTATTTAATGTAGTTTGGTGTAATTGCTTTGATCATTGGTTTGGTTTTGTAAATTATGGATTCTTGCCCTGATTTCTTGTGATTTTAGAAGATATGGATGGGTTAGTGTTTAGTGGTAGAATTGGTACCAAATTATGACCTTGAGCTATTGGAAGTGATTGGGAAATTATGGAAGTAAAATTGGCTATTAGTAGTTTTGGATTGCAAATTTGGGTAAAACAGGGTATGTGTTGATTGGGAAGGAATTTTGGTTGTTTTGGGTTTACCAATAGGTTCCTTGTGACCTTTTGGATGGGAGTGAGTTTTGGTATAAGTTTTGGAACCATTGGAGCTCATTTGGTTAAGTCTGGAACACCTTATCAGTTGCTGCGAATTTGGCTTCTGATAGGCTTTACTCGAGTGAGGAGGGGTCTCACTCTAGTGCAGTATGAAATTCTGGGTATTTTGGCTAAGTATTCAGGCAGAAACCGTGAGTGTACTTTTGTTTCCGCGAGTGACATAGGTCATCACTCAAGTGCAGCTCCCTGTGCTCGAGTGAAGGAGTAAGTTTGAGACTTTGGAGATTATGGTTGCTCTCAGATAGTCACTCGCTAAGCCTCACTTCTTAGTGCTCGAGTGCATTTAAGGTTATCACTCGAGTGCAGCTTCCTATGCTCGAGTAAGTGTGAGAGATATTTTGAGGTTTGCTCTTGGGCAAACACTTCCTATGTCTCACTCGCTGGACTCGAGCATGGGTGAGGGCAACACTCGAGTGAGGCATCCCAAAATCTGTGTGCTTTACCCAAAAAAGGTATCTTCAGGGTAGTTTCTCCCAACCCTTTGGGGATATATTTAAGCCTATAATAGCACCCTAAAGAGTCTAAATGATAACCAACATAAAGTACTACGAAATTGGAAAAACTTGGAAAAGAGATTGACGGGTTGTCCCTGATTTGGTTTATAGGATTTGATATTTGCCGCCCTCGAAAGCCCACGGTGCAGAAGAATGTCAGGAATGAACAAGGTAGTGACTCTTTCTCTTATACTGTGTGTGAAACATTGTATGTATGATTGTCATGCATTGAGAATACATTATGAATACGTAGAGATCGTAGCGAAAGCTGACGCATTGTGATACCTTGTGATACTTTGTGAATACATAGAGATCGCAGTGAAAGCTGACGCATAGAGTTTACAGCCATAAGTGTTGTTGTTTGTGGCATGAGCCATGATACGTTGTGATGCTGCTTAACATGATCATATATGCTATATGTTTGTACATTGTATGAGTGATTTGCTACTACTGGGATTCTCTTGAATCTCATTCTTTCCAATGACTAACATTTCAGACAGGGCTAGTGGCGCTAAAGAGAAGCGGGCAACCCAGAGCGATTAGGACGCTACGAGGTATATTTGATTTTAGAATGTTGATTATCTACTTTTAAACTTGGGATTACTGTATATTTTGAGGTGTAGATATTACTTTTGATTTTGGGTTATGTAATCCCCTAGTGGAGACTTATGAAACCTCAGATTATATATGTATAGAACCCGAGAGTTGCCGGGGATTTAGTTATCCACTCTGATATGTGTAAATGTAAAAGTAACTGCATAGGTAATTATATTCGAGTTTTGAAATTGAGACCAGGATAGGGAAAATTTTTGAAAGATTTTGTGAAAATCCTACTATAAGGTAGGAATTTGAAATGAGTTTAAATTATCCGGCGGTCTCTAATCCAATTTAATTATGTGATATCAAACTATAATTATGTGTTAAGAGCAGGGGGTTATAGTTACCTCACCCCTTCGACCCCATAGTTGCTGCAACTTTCTACCAAGTTGTTCTTCACGAACCATACATCCTAGAAGCCTAATAATTAGAGAAGTACTCCATTTCTTTGCTATTTTTTGATAGAATTCCGGTGAGACAACAATATTTGGACCTTTCTAAGTGATCTCGACCTCAATTCTTGATTTCCATCCATCCCCACGCCACCATTCTTCCTCCTCGTCAGACATGTCTCCCGCCATCGGTATATCGACGCAGGCTTCCTTGTAAGATTTCTTCGATTTTATAGGAACCTCCTCCACCACCTCTTCATCAGTCATCCAATCCTCCACCTTGGTACAAGGGATTGGTGTTCAGAGAACTCATCCTCCCCATCTCTAACTTTCTTTCAGCTCCGTACCATAGCAACTTGTTTTTCCGACGTCGGCACCGGAGTTACTCTCTAACAACTTCTATCCCATTCACGCATATTGCTTCCCATTCTGTTCTAAAGGAATTCTCAGGTTACATGTAATATCCCAATTTTTAATTAAGGGCTAATGAGGATTAGTGTGGATATTTATGAATTTAAATGGGAATTATTATGTGTTTTATGGCTATTTTAATTAATACGTCATAATTATTGAGAAATTGGAAGAATGGAATTATTGGGCAATTAGTTGGTGATTAATGGAAAAGTTAATTGCTAACTAAGAGAAAATGAGAAGGGTAATTAAAATGACTAATGGAGGGATTAGATAAGCTAATTGGGTGCTTATTGTGTGAGAGCCAATGAGAAGAAGACATGTGGCAAGTTGGCTTGTGTGTGTGTGAGAGAGAAAAGTCAAAGGTTTTTTAAGCATTTCTCTCTCCTCTCTTTCCCTCTTTTACGCTGAAAAAACTGAAATGGGAAGGGGGTATGATTATTTCCCTTCTTCATCACTCTTCCCTCTCATCTCTCTCGTTCTCTCTCTTCTCCCTCTCTTCGTCAGCCATTGAAGACCAAGGGAAGGAAGAAAAGTTGGAAAAGGTAAGGGAAAATGTTCTCTAATGCCAAAACTTCATTCATTAATGTTGTTCCTTGCATCAAGAGCTTTTATTTGATGGTAATAGTTTGGCATTTGGGGCTGGATTGAGTTCTAGAGGAATTGTGAAAGTTGGAGAATCAAATACTCCCTTTGAGAAAGTTGATAAGGTGAGTGAAACCTATCTATCTATCTATGTTTTGTGTCAAATGGATTAGTTTGTAATTTCTGGAAATTTGGCCTTGAATCCAAAAATGAGTGCCACTATTCATTTGGTATGTTTTGGCATGAGAATGGTATTTTGGGATGAGTTTAGGATAGATAGATTGATCGGTGATTGAAATTTGATGTTTAGATGAGATTGGAATTTTGATGTTTGTGTTGCCCAAAACCAAAGCATGATAAAGGAGTAGGATTTTGGTCATTTTGAGATTGCCATTGTGTTCTTTGTGGAAAATTGTGTGGGAGAAGTGTTGAATATGAATTTTGAACCATTGGGAACTTAGTTTTAAAAGTGGCAAGTTTTGGTTAGTAAGAAACTCTGTTCTGGTAGTGATCTTGCATGCACGTTTTAAAATAGCAAATGGTGTTGGAAAATTATGAAACTTTCCAGTCTTAAATTTCACTTGCCAAGCTTCAAAATGGAGATATATTTCATGTCATTTCGAATTTTGGGCTAGGAGTTATGACTGTCCAAAGTTTGATGTTAAATCTGGGAACAATTCTGAAGCAAGGTGGACTTTTCTTGAAATCTGTATTTTTGTGGTGATTTTCAGTAATGTCCCATATTTTTCCTATGAAGAGGACTTAAATAGCTTTCAATGGGCTTTAGAATCACCTCATTTCAATTTTTTTAGAATTAGTTATTATTTTTCGAAGTTCAGCCAAGAAACAGAATTTTCCTGGCCGCAGCCAGAAACTTTCTGTGCTGCTTCTGGCAGCAGCCAAAAATTCTTGGCTGCAGCTAGAAACTTTATGTGCTGCTTCTGGCCGCAGCCAGAAAATTCTTGGCTGCAGCCAGAAACTTTCTATGCTGTTTTTTGCCGTAGCCAGAGGTTTTTTTGGCTGCAGCCAGCCCTTGTTTTAAGCACCTTGTGATTTTGAAAAGTGGTTTCCAACCCGATGTTTCCCAATCCTTTAGGGCTTTTATTAGAGCCAATTGTAACTACTTAAAGGACATAATTGATAACCAAATCTAAGTATTTTGAAGTCAATTGAGTATTGGAATAGAGAATAACTCTTCGTCCCTAATTATAATATAGGATACGAAATTTGCCCTCCTCGGGAGAGACCTGCGACAAAGCACGCACGGAACGAACTAGGTAGTGACTTTTCTCTCATGTTGTGTATAATGTTTTGGTATGCATAACTTATCATTGAACTGTGAACTGCATGTACCATGGTCCATTACAGCGCGAGCAGGTCAGCGTGAGCCGTGTAGGGATTGACGTTGGTCATCTCTAGGTCGGCCGTTGAACTGCCGTTGTAATCGACATGGAACTTTGTGAATCCGACCCATGGGGCGGCGTTTGTTAATCCAGCCATGGGCTGTGAGTTTTGAATCTTGCCTGTATGGCTTGTGTGATGAAATGCTTTATATGAATCCCAGCTGTGGTGAAATATATTGTGTGGATTGTGTTGTGCAATACAGCGTGAGCAATCGTAAGGGATAACATGTGTCATACTAACCATTGCCGTTGTAACTGCCATTGTAGTTGCTTGTGTGGATAATGATTTGATTTCATACCTTATTGTTGTACATATTATGAGTGATTTGACACTACGGGGATTCCTTAGAATCTTACTCTCCCAAAATTAAACATTTTAGAAAGGGCAGAAGGATCGAAGGGAAAGCGGGTGATGAAGAGTGGGTAGAGCTCATTGCTAGGAGTCTATTTTGGAAAAAATTTGGTTATCATTTTGTAAATCATTTGGATATATTTTGTTGGGAATTACATGTATATATTGGATAGTAGTTATGTAATCCCCTTGTATGGGAAACTACTTGGGCTTTGTGCCTTGTATAGACCCTGCATTAGTAATTGAACCCCCGAGTGTGTCGGGAATTTACTAAGTACTCTGATATTTATAAATGGAATCAAATTGTTCAGGCCATTTGTATATTGAAATGTGAATAGGAGACCATTGTGAACATGTTTTAGAAAAGGTTTTATAAAAGCATGTTTTGGGAAAAACTTGTTGTATTAAGTCCCAAATCATTTACGGTCTCTAATTCCACATTAATTATGCGTTATTGAACTTAATCTCAGTCTAAGCGTGAAGGGGGTTACATTATACAAAGATCTCCGAAAACTTTGGCAAAACCAGAAACCCGATTCATCTCAAAGATCGCCGATGACTGCACTGAAACGGGAAACCAAGTTCAGCGTTCTTCAAACAGCGAAGGATTAGTGACGACGATGGTAGGCTAGCTGAGACAGGAACTTCCAACGTAAAACAAACTGGAGCAAGATGAAACAGAGCCTACTCCTTTATAGAGATCCTCACGACGGCGCAACTGCGGAGCTCAGTGTCGACGAAGCTCACCGACGCCGAAAAACAGAGTACCACAGAAACAGAGCTTAATCACGGATGAAAGAACCTCACTCCTCAACGCTAGACGACGAAGCAGTGAGCCTCCCAACAGTGCAGCTGCAAAGCAGCTCCGACGGTGCAGACCCAACGGCGAGCGTCGAAGTTGAAGGCGACCGTTTAATTGCCTATAGAGGTACTTGACTGAAATTTTCCCTTATATTTAATTTGTTCTCAAAGCATCTTCTTCTCCATCCAAAATCAAGTTCTCTTCATATTTTAAAATGGAAGGACACGGTCGGAAAAAAGTGAGAAAAAAAAAAGTTTGAAGGTGCCCATCTAATCATCTACTTGTCTCATAGTCATTAATATAATAGTTTGTTGATTTTTTTTAAGAGAAATTAAAGAAGCTAAATACTTAATCATATCATATAATATGTATCATTACATTATATATCTGATCATAAGTCAAGTAAATTAATTTAAAGAAATATGATAAACATAAATACTTTAATATAATTTATTTATGTTCTTTAATTTCTCGATGGGAAGTAGTATTCTCTTTCCCTTCTTTGATATACTCTTTTCCTCCCATCATCTTGCCTCTTCTCCTTTGTTCTAGATCAGTTATTTTACTCTTCCTGACATTTTAGATTAAACTATCTAAACGTGTTGTCATTTATTAAATGAGCATGATGAATAATTAATCCAACATAGTAAATAGCTAATGAAGTGTAAAATGGATATTTTATAAAAGTGTATATCGCAGCATAAGTTACAGCAAACGTTAATCCAAATATGACCTTAAATTGTACAACAGTAAAATTATTGCAGCAAATTCACTTTAACCAGAACTATAACAAAATTGGAAAAAGAAAAAAATTGAGGGCGAATAAAACTTGACCACCGTTGAATCCGATGTTACTCTTCACAGTTATTGAAGTTTTATTGATAAAATTGGTTGATGAATGATAATTGATTATTGATAGTCATACTACACTCTGATTAGCTAATCAGTTTAATTAGTGAAGGGAAAAAAAATCTATTGCTAGGATGAAAATAGGTCAAGCTATGCCTGGCCAGGTTTTGACCAAATAGACCTAAACTTTGTAACATGAGACTAAATTCTAAGCTTAGGCCTAACTCTATATACATGCTCTTTTTCAGGTTTAGGCTTTAACCTTCAAAAAGTCTGGTCAGACATAAAGCCTATTTGAAGGCCTAGTGAAAATATAGGCTTTTAAATATACTTAAGAGATTAGGCAGGCTTTGAGTAGGTTTAGAGGCATATACCTTGTATGCTTTAACCAGGCTAAAAAATTATTTAAATAAAACTTAATTAATGTAATTTTTAATAAATCTAAATAAACATTAATTCAATGAGTTATTTATTTAAAATCTAAATTATATGCAATGAACCCACTCCATAATGAAACAACAATAACATGACCAAAAATTAACACTGATAAATTAATAATGAAAATTAAATGGAGTACAATATATACTCTAATATAATCTCTTTTTGTATAGCTACTACATAAGGAAAGAATGAATTTAAAATAAATACAAAATCATTCTATTACAAATCCAAGTATCCAACCAACAATGTCGAGATACGGTTTTTTACTGCATCACCAGGTGTCAAGCGCAAAGAAGGCATAGTCCTCCCGAATGTATATGATTATATTTATAAAATTGATTAATTGTCTTTTTAAATTAGAATATAAGAATGAAAAAAAATATATAATTACAATTATTTTTTTAAATGTGTAAACAGGACCGGCCTTAACAAAATAGGGCTACCTATTGATAAGTATATATTTTATAACTATATAAGTGTAGATTTTAATATATATTTGATTAAATTTATTAATATTTTATACTTATTTAATTATTTTTTATCTTTTAATTAATTATAGGACACAAGGATATTTTGATATAAAATCTACTCATATCCTAATTTATTTTGCAGGGAATATTATAAGATTTAAGTGAAAACAAAATATCAATATGGCATATCTATAGTATATGATAATTAATAAAAAAAAAGATAAATCCAGATATTGTGATAGAGACGCACTCAGTGAGGTAATATATATCTATATATATGCTAGGCGCAACAAGAGGGATGTGTGTTCTATTTTCTTGGTTGGTGATGGCAAGGTAAGAGCTTTAATGGAGGGAGATTAAAGTTTGGAGACGCAGAAGAGCAACAAAACAGATGAAAATTCAACATTAAATTTTTGTTTCTTCTTTCTTGTTCTTTTTATCTTTTCTTTAGTTAGCTATTATTTTAGCTATGAGAATGTTCAATTTATGTAGCTAAACCTTGGTTTTGGATTATTTAGTTTGATTATAAATTAGTAGATGATAATTTTTGTTGTTAAAATTTTTAATATTATATTTGTTGATTTAATTGTGTGCTTGATTATCCTGAAACAAGAGACATCTGATTAGGATATTGTTTTGGTATTATAAAGGAGCCTAGACATAGAAAATTTAGAATAGACCTTCAATTGAATCGAGTACGATTAAGTTTTCATATTTAATTTGCTGGTAGGATAACTAGACATATATCTATCGGCCTTACATAGCCTCATTAGGCTTGCACTTAAATTAATCCAGTTAAGTACTAACCACCAAAGGAATTAGGGATTAACATAATTGGAATGCCTTTTAGTCGATTGAAAGACACTATTAGATAAATAAAAGTCATAACTAGCAAATATAACTTTAAACGCAATTAATAGGAGCAGTTAGACACTAATAAGAAGTAATCAAGACTACAATAATTCAAGTCGCCGCTTAAAATATAGAATCACCCTTATCTTTAGCTTTCGCAATAGTTAGATTTGTTTTCTTCTTTTCTCTAGTTAGCTTTTATTTATAATTCAAATTATGTTGACTCAAATTAAGTATAAGTGTAAAGTCATTATTCAACTGCATTGTTAGTACCAAGTTCCTCTGGGAATGATATCTTACTCATTTTTTATTATTTGATATAGCTTGTGCATTTGCGGAGTCTTAGGCCCTATATTTTGCCCCGATCAAGTTTTTGAGATATGTTTCATTAAATTTATAACAAATCCTCGATTGCCAAAAACTTGATAGGGGCAAAATATAGTGCCTAAGACTCCACAAATACACGGGCCATATTAAGTAATAAAGAATGAGTAAGATATCGTTCCCACAACTTGGTACCAACAATGTAGTTGAGCAATGACTTTACACTTCTGTTTAAATTGAATCAATACAACTTGAATTATGAATAAAAGCTAACTAGAGAAAAGAAGAAAACAAATCTAACTATTGTGAAAGCTACGGATAAGGGTGGTTCTAGATCTTAATCGGCAACTTGGATTATTATAACCTTAATTACTTTTTAGTGTCTAACTTCTCCCATTAATTGCGTTTAAAGTTATATTTGCTATTCTAGGACTCTTATTTACCTAAGAGTGTCTTTGATCCACAAAAAGGCATTCCAATTATGTTAATCCCTAATTCCTTAGGTGATTAGTTCTTAATTGGATTAATTTAAATGCAAGGCTAATGAGACTATTTAGGACCGATAGCTATATGTCTATCCTACAAGCAAATTAAGTTTGAAAACCTAATCTTACATGATTCAATTAAAGGTCTGTTCTAAATTCCTTATATCTATCCTCCTTTAGAATACCAATATAATCTTCCAATCAGATATCTCTTATTTCAGGATAATCAATCACAAACTCAAATCAACAAATATAATATTAAAGCAATTAACGACAAAAAATATCATCCACTAATTCGTAATCAAACTCAATAATCTTAAACTAAGATTTAGCTACATAAACTAAGCGTTCTCATGACTAAAATAATAGTTAACCAAAGAAAATATAAAAAGATAAAGAAAGAATCACTACAAAAAAAACCACTTTTAGCGGCGACATTTGGCGGCGACTTTTAATGTCGCCGCTGAAAGTTAGACTTTTAGCGGCGACTTTTAAAAGTCGCCGCTGAAAGTGAGACCTTTGGCGGCGACAAAAGTGTCGCCGCTAAAACTCACTTTCAGCGGCGACTTTAGTGTCGCCGCTAAAAGTTTTATTTGAAATTTTTTAAAAAAAAAATTTTAAAAACACTTTCAGCGGCGACTATTAAAAAGTCGCCGCTGAAACTCACTTTCAGCGGCGACTTTAGTGTCGCCGCTAAAAGTTTTATTTGAAATTTAAAAAAAAAAATTTTTTAAAACACTTTCAGCGGCGACTATCAAAAGTCGCCGCTAAAACTCACTTTCAGCGGCGACTTTAGTGTCGCCGCTAAAAGTCTTATTTGAATTTTAAAAAAAAAAAAATTTGTTTTAAAACACTTTCAGCGGCGACTATCAAAAGTCGCCGCTGAAACTCACTTTTAGCGGCGACAACTAAAGTCGCCACTGAAAGTCAATTTCATATTTTTTTTATTAATATTTTTCGAAAATAATATTTATAAAATTAAAATATTAATTATTAAATAATTCTATTTAACCTTAATTATTAAAATTATATTATTACTTATTAATATTATATTTATAATTTTATATTAAAAATAATATTTATGATATTAAATTATTATTTATTAAGTAATTTTAATTAAAACATTTTTTAATTTAAATATATAAATATTTTTTTCGTTTTTATTTAATTTTTCATTATTTTTAATGATATTATATTTAATTAATAATTAATTATATGTATGTATGTTTATATATATGATAATATTATATATATAATAATATGTAATAATATGACATAGGTTCATTTCGGCGCAACTGGCAGAGACTCGCGCGCGAAGGCATCGGCTCCCTGAGGTCGCGGGTTCGAACTGGAGGAGAGTCACTTGGAGGAATTATGAGGAGGCGACACGTGGCAACACGCGGAGGCGACACGTGGCAACACGCGGAGGCGACAAGTGGCAGCACCTGGGAGGAGACACGTGGCAGCACCGGGAGGAGACACGTGGCAATTGTAAATTAATTTTTAAAAAAAAAATTCGAATTTTTTTTTTAAAAAAATAATTTTTCAATTTTTTTAAAAAAAAAATTAATACTTTCAGCGGCGACTTTTGTCGCCGCTAAAAGTCACCTTCAGCGGCGACACAAAAGTCGCCGCTGAAAGTCACCTTCAGCGGCGACAATTTTTGTCGCCGCTGAAAGTCACCTTCGGCGGCGACATTTGTCGCCGCTGAAAGTATACTTTCAGCGGCGACAAAAATTGTCGCCGCGAATACTATTCGCGACAGTCGCATAGGCAGCGACTTTTTGTCGCCGCTGAAACACTTTTAGCGGCGACTTTTAGACTTTTAGCGGCGACTTTTGTCGCCGCCAAAAGTCTTTTTTTTTGTAGTGAATATAAGAGAAAGGAGAAGCAAAAACTCAATGTTGAATTTTCATCCATGTTGTCGCTCTTCTGCATCTCCAAACTTTAATCTCCCTCCATTAAAACTCTTACCTTGCCGTCACCAACCAGGAAAATAGAACACATCTCCCTCCTGCTATGCATAACATATATATATAAGTATATATTGTCTCCCTGGTGTGTATCTATCGCAATATCTTGATTTATCTATTTTTTTTTACCAATTATCATATAATATAGATATATTATATTGATATTTTATTCACACTTAAATCTTATAATATGCCTTACATAAATCAGGATATAAGTAGATTTTATATCAAAAATTCAAAATATCCTTTTATCCTATAATTAATTAAAAGATAGAAAAATATATAAAAGATAATTACATAAGAATAAAATATTAATAAATTTAATCAAATATATTTCGAGATCTACACTTATTAATTATAAAATATATACTTATCTCCTATTTACACATTTAAGCCTTAGCCTGACCTTGTTAATGAGGTCAGGTTGTAAGTCGCCTGATAGGGGCTTGACCTATTCCCCCATCCATCACTAATTAGCAATGGATTATCAACAGAATATTTTCATTCCTAATTTTAAATTTTATTGCTAGTTTTGGGATGAGAAAACTTACCAGTGGTTTAATTATATTAACGAACTGAACTCTTCGTTGGATAAGAATGAAGACAGAATACAAAACAGAAGCTAACGAGTAATAATTCCACTACAAAATGATTATGGGTTATAAGCTGGCAAATAGTAAGATCGGATCACCAAATTTGTTGGAGAAAACAGAAACTAATTTCAGGCTCAACTTCCTATAACTTCCCTTAACGTATAACTTCCATTAACGTAATGTTAAATAGTGATTCCCATAAATAAATACATGGCCCTTTGTTCAACCTTGAACTCTTCATTAAACTTCCCTTCCTTTGTTAATTTGAGGCTCTAGTTATAGATTATAGTTAGAATAAAAGGAGGGCCTTATTGCATTTAAAATTTTGGTCTAGACAAAAACACACACACATATTTTCTTATAGGAGTATGTTTTTGTTATCATTTTTCAATAAAAAATTGTTTGAAAGGCCTGATACAGCTGTGACACCATCATTTTATATAGAGTTGTTTAAGATTTTTCCATTCCGATCGACTCATCCCACACCCAGGAAAATCGGGACGGGACAAAAATTGTATCGGGACTGGTATTTGTACAATTTTATTATTTATAATGTATACAATGTATCATTGATTATTTGGTCTTCAATCTTGAGACTCTGTCGCCGAAACTACTTACCACTTTAAATTCTTTGTCCTTTATTTATTTATTTTTATTTCATCCCCCCTATTCCTTTCCCCTTCTTCATTCGGCAAGCAACTTTGTTCGGAATCTCAGAATCGACAGTGCACTCCCTCCTTCTCCCTTGAACCCTACTTTGATGGCCATAAAGATAGAGCTTGAGGAAAAGGAAGCTTCTTTGGGCGTAATAATATCTTCGCCATCTTCCCACCACCTAGTCATTTTTGGTTTGTGATCTGAAATTGAATAGCATCCCTTGGTGTGCTTCTTTTTCTCCAGCCTTGCCAACGTCTTTCTCCCCATTCTGTGTGCCTTGTTTGTTTCTTGTTCAGTTGTTCCTTCGCCTAGTAGCTTATGTTTTTCGGTTGAAGGCATCAATTTTTTTATTAAAAAACCTGGGCGGGACAGCGGGACGTCCTAGTCCCATCCTGTTCCCCTAGACCTTATACTAAGATATTAAAACTCGAATTGATCATTAAGTCAGTTGAGATAATTAATTACAGGTCAGTGAATTAGATTATGAGTTAAGTTGGAGTCAGACCGCTAATAATTAAAATAATATATTTTAATAAAAAAAAGTAAAATGTTCATATTTTAGTTATGAAAATTAATATATTAATCATTGAATGGCTACTATGTGACAAATTTTTTCCCTCTTTATTTTTTTTTTTTTTATTAATTTGTCCCCCACGGTACAATGTACATTGTACAAGCTGAATTTTCTTTCTATTTTTTCGTTCTCCATTTTTTGTAATTCTCTCTCCACTCCAGCACGTGAATGTAATAAATGCTTTTCTTTTCATTTCTTTCACAGTTGACCCGCATCATCTGATAAAACAAAAAGCTTCCTCCTTCCCTGGAGCAAAACGCCCAGTTGGATCTTTGTCTTTCTCTCCTCCAGCCATGGCTTCTCTACACAAATTTGATCAGAATGGAAGAGGCAGAGCCGAGAAAGAATTTGTAGTGAACGGCAGTGACGGCCTGAACGGTGAGGGCGAGGAAATGGTCATGAATAGGAGAGAAGTTCATATCAGAGCTGAAGGAGAGACTCCAATGACGCCTAGTGTGAGTATCATCGACTGTTTTTTCTTTTAAAAATATAATAATCCACTACCCGCTTAACCCAGCGGATTACACGGGTTGATCCCGGTTTACCTTGGATCTGTTTCTTTCTGAGTTTATTGGGTTCATGTCTTATATGCATCTTTAATAGCTTGTAATATGTTGTTGGGCTCAAGCCTTTAATTGTCAGGAACTCAAAGAGTCTACACAAACTATATTTACTGGTCCTCAGCTGTATCTGTATCATGACTTCACTTACTTTGTACCCAAAAGGAAAAAAAAGACTTCACTTGCTTTATTTATTTATTTTTTTGGGCCATAGCTTTATTTATTTATTTTTTCCTCGAACGATATATACAAATAAAAGTTCTTTTGGACTTTATAAATACTTAACTTAAACTGTTACCTCTGCCACAGTCCAAACCGATGTGATACCCACTAATGAGCCCAAACAAACAATAGAAAGGATGAATAAGCCCATTCTTGCTTGATGCTGATGAACGTTTTTCATATTTGATCTTCCAACTTCTTAAGGAGCAAGTTTGCTTTCTCAGCCTGCCATTGTTAAGCCAAGAAGGTGGATTTTTCAGATTCATCATGTCATATACATGCACATATATATATATATATATAAGGCTTGCGTTAATCAATGAATGATACAGAATTAATTAATAGCTACAAATATATTTACCTCTGTATCCCAATTGCAACGAATGGTGATAAGGGCCAATATTAAGGTTTGAGTTGCTGTTCCCCCAAAAATCATGCCCACCCAAATACCCTGACATAAAATATTTTTCACTTTCATTCATATCGAATTAATTCAGCAAATACTAAATACCCATTCCGGAACTTCTTGATGTTGGACCTAATCAGGGTTGACAGAAAAAAAAAAAAAAAAGGACTTAATTGAGGAGTTAATCTTAATCCTAATTAAATATAAGACATATTTTTCATATTTATCAATATTTTTCTAATTTACCCTTGTTGACACTCCTTCAACAATAATCAACGAAGAGAAGGATGGAGGGAATTAAGGAAGATAATAAAATGTTTTAGAAAAAATATGTCATATTAACTAATTTAATTAACCTCCTTAATCTAATTAAATTCGACAAATATATCTTACATTAAAGATCGGATGAAGAGGAAGAGGGAGTAAATCAGTTTTAGGACAGATGCATTAGTATGGAAAATATGGTACGCACCATGACACCTCCATGGAAGACCCAGCCCATCAAAATTCCAAGAGGCAAACCAATGAGATAGTAACAACCCAAGTTTATGTATGCCACGTATGACTGCCACCCTGACCCCACAGCGACACCTGTTCATAACAATTAAGTTTATCAGCCACGTCATAAAATCCACAAATTAAATATTTGGAAAGCCATAGTGTTAAAAGAGGCAGTGCCTGAGAGAACTGGTTGAACGCTATTGAGAAGTATAGTGAAGACCAAGAGAAGAGACAGCTCGTTGACTTGGTCAAGCACTTGTTCACTTGAAGAGAATAAGTAGCCAATTTGATTGTGAAACAACATATACAAGACACATATCGCCACTCCTATTATGGTTGACGTTACCACTGACACCGTTGTTGCAAATTTGGCTCCTTTTCCATTGCCAGCTCCCAGCTCATTTGCCACCCTCACTCTGCAAGAAGGACCACCAGGCAAACCATATAAAAGAAACAAACACACTACCTCATCCGGTCCTTAAGAATAGGGAAGTTAATCAAGCCAGTTAACATGACATGCATTTTCTGAAATATTATAATCATCTTCCTTAATTCTCTCATTCATTCTCCTCTTTGATTATTATTAAGGGAGCATCAATATGGATAAATTAGAAAAAGATGGATAAATATGAAAATGATCAAACTTGCATCAAGTTCCTTATATCCATTATATGAAATTCTCTTATCACACATGGTCATATGTCATTTTTTTTATATGAGTTTATAGTTAAATGATAATAATTTAAAAATAAAATACATGATCACATGTGATTAGAGAACTTGATAAAATGGATATAAAGAACTTAACATAAGTATTTTACATATGAAAAATATTCCTTATATCTAGGAATAAGTTCAGCCTCAAATATGTCCTGGACTAGAAAGAGTATACCACGAAGTCACAACATTTAGTATATGATTGAAGGTACGGTCATGAGACAAGAGGACAAATAAGAAGAGTCTGATTTATTTTCATGTGACGTACGGGACTGCACCATTTTGGATCTATATGCAGAAACAAATGGACATGATTGATTTTGCAGTGAGAGTTTGAAGAAGTAGGAATAATTCAATTCAAAGTGTAAAAGGAGGGTTGCTCATATCAAATCAAATCTTGCCGAGGACGTGGCAGTAGTCTAATACATTAATCTGTGGGAACCGACTCAATTATTGAGCAAGATAAGAGCTTTGGACCGCACACGAATTTTTTTGTTATGAGACAACGTACGATCATTGAGCATGTTCGACCAATCAAGAGGATTGCTGATATTCTGTATATATCATCTGCGACTGTGACAACAAACGACAGAAAATGGGCCTACCTGGCTACCTTGCTACGTCTGCACCATTTGGATTCATCTGGTTTTCTTCGTTGTTAAAATTATGAACCATAATGCATGTATCGGGATTGGCTTCTCCCCAGTACCCTTTCAATACTTTTCCCCTCCTTTACCCATCTTTTCTTTTGTTAATCATTGAATTAAAATCTCAAGATCGAGATTTAACATCTTAATTATAAAACAATATTATTATAATTTTATTTAAAAGATACAAAAATAAAGTTAAATTGCTAAAATTTGATCTAAACAATTGATAATTGCTGCAGAAAAAAGGGAAGAAATTATACTTTATAATACAGCTCTTTGCTAAAATAACAATATACCACTCTTTAGATCAAATTTTACTAATTTAAATTTATTTTTGTATTTTTAAGTACAATTATAATAATATTTTTATAAAATGTTAAATTTGGATCGTTAAGGTTTTAATCTAATGATTGAAAAGGGAAAAGGATGATAAGAGTATTGGAAAGATATCAATTTCGGATATATCATGCTTGTCCTCGGACTAAACAAGATTAGCAATATAATATAAATAACTTATGTTATTGTTAAAAAAACATTTCATCGATTTTAATTCATTCACAACTTTTATCGCCTCCTATTTTCGGATGTATGAGACTTCACATGCAGTTTCAGTTCCCAGTAAGTCTTGTTTCTTCTTAAATTACTAATGTGTTTTGTATCACACGATAAAATGAAACCAAAACTGAAACTGTGGAGCCTCATGTCTATCCAAAAATAGTCGGTGTTTGATGGCTTTTCATAAACGATTTCAACCAGTAAATTATCAAATGTATTGTGGGCCAATTTACAGTGCTCGATAGCTTCAATTAGTTATGCAGTGCCTCCTCTTGTTTATATAAGATTTAGTTTGTAATATAACGCACTACAAACTACATTTTATATAAAGAACTAGATGGATTGTCAGCCTTAAATCTTAACAATAGCACCATTCTTATATAAATAGCACTCTTTGCAGAAAATTTACGTACCCAGTTGCAGCAAAGAATGAAAGAGGAATCATCATTTCCCATCCATTTATGGCCATGCTGACAAATTTCCAACAAAATAATAATAATAATAATAATTAACAATACCATGACCAAAGAATGAAAGATTGAGTGACCCATGAACAATAATAGGTAAACATTTTTTAATGTGCTTACCATATGGACAACGCATCCACTGCAATTTTTGCATTCTCCAGATTCCCAGTCATTAATATCAGTATTCTGTAGTACCAGTTCTCCAAGCTGTAAGTGAAATTAAATCACACGACCCAATGAAGAAACGTATATATATGAGAACATTAAACAATACAAAAAATAGAATATTAATACAATTTTTGTTCCCCTGATTTTGCCTTCATCTTAATTTTGGTTCCTTAAGTTTTAAATAATAGGTTTTAGTCCCTTAAATTTCATTTCGGTTAAAAGATTAATCCTTATAATTTAATCAAAAAATTGGACTACTTTACTTCTAAAGGGGCCAAAACTCAGTTTAAAATTTAAGGGACGAGCATAAATATAAGGACCAAAAAGATTATATTAAACCAAAAATAAATGTAGAAAATATTACCAGAGCATGACACCGGAAGCTGCAGAAAGTTTGACGAATTCCCACAAACCAGAAAAAGCTTCCATGGAGAAACCAGTCCATGTGAGAGGACAACCTCCACAAACACAATAAAACATAAGCCCTAAATCCAAAACCCACCAAGATATATTCATGGAGGCAGCTGTGCCAATAACTCCAGCTTCAAGCTTGTACACAAACAACCAACACACAACTACATGAACAATTAGTGCCACTAGAGACATCCAAGCAATCACTCCAGGCTTCAGCTGACACTGCAAGAACCTCCAAAGTGGGAATTGAAATGCAAAGCTAAAGTGAAGTGGTATCATCCACAAGGCAACAACCCCAGATAGCTCAGCTAAATCCGAAGGCTGACCCATAACCTTCAAGATCGGCGAGGCAAACAGAAGAATCGGCAACAGCAAAACACAACACATCGAAAGAACAATCCATGAACGTTGAAGGTAAACCCCCAACATGTAATACTTCTTCGCCCCAAAGGCTTGCCCGCATAGTGTTTCTAAAGCGCTTGCCATACCCAGCTGATGATAAAACACAATATATAGAATATATCAAATTTCAGTATAAGATATAATATTTCTACACATCACGGTGGTTAAAGATTTGAACTTTGAAGTGACAAAAGAATAATATAGATACCAGGAGGCCGATGTCGAATCCGAGGATGACATTGGCGACGATGGAGATAGCGGCGAGTTCAAGGTCGCCAAGATGGCCGGCGAAGGCTTGGGTGATGACAAATATGGCATAAGAAGTTATACGGCTGAAGATTGCGGGGCCTGTAATGTGCCAGAGCATCTTTGATTCAGCCCAAACCCTTCGTGCGAGATCATGATGATGATTATAAAGATGGTCCTCTTGTACATATTCTAGCAATGGAACTTTTGCCTCGCTTGTGGGTGAAACAGCTTCGTTGGTCGCCATTTCTGTGAAGTCAGTCTATGAGAGAGAATCAACAAGAAGGTTGAAATAAGCATTGAAACTGGGAACGAGCTTCCTTGGACGAGCTGGGAAGCTCGTTTCATCTAGGCTGTCCATATAAAATCTGGACGGTGCAGATTTTAATTTCTTTATTTTTTGTTTTTTTTAAAATTATTTTAATGAGTATAAAATATAAGCTCTTAACTGATTTTTTTTTAAATGAATTTTTTATTAAAAAAATAACTAATTTTAAAAAATCAAATCTGGGTCATCCATATTCCATCTGGATGATCTAGATGGGATGAGTTTTCGGTGCCTATCTGAAACGGGTTCCTTAAAACTGGTTTCTATAATATGTTGTTTATTTACAAGAAAGAGAAGAGAGGTACCCTTAGAAGAAGGAGAATTCAAGCTTAAATCTTAAATAACGTATTTTTTAGAAGAAACAAGAACTCTTTATACTCCAAACATCAAACATCAGGAGATGAAACCCTTCATCAAACAAAGGAAGGAAAGAAAGAGGAGAGAGGTTCATTGGGGGGTCCTCCTCTTCAGTTGCATTGCAGGGACGTGTTTTGCACGCAGGACCCAAGGCTTTGAAAGAGGTGTGAGAGTCGTGAATCTGAAGACAGGGAAAAGACGGCTAATATTGCAAACTGATGCCGACGGTAAGGTTATATTGTCGCTTATAACAGTCGAAAAATCCTCAATTATATTGTAGTAATGACAATTAGGAACCAGTTAGGTACTAAGGGCTTGTCTCATTTGGACCATCCAGTTTTAGTGTCATTATAACATTTTTAAATAACATTTTTTTATTTTAATAAAAAATCTCTTTTTTTTAAAAAAATGTTAGGTAAGATATAGATTATATTTATTTTTTATTATTTACCCATTAAAATAATTTTTATATAACAAAAAAAAGTATCAACACCTTCTGTGAATAAAGACATATGTGGTACCGACTAATAACAATAGCAAACAGAGACTTTTTACTGATTTTTATAATTTTAAACATGAAATAAAAATTGGATTATAAATAAATTTTAAAAATTTAGATGGTTTGTAGCTTGTAAGTAGAAGGATCTTATTTATTGCATCCCATCTAGAATGGCCGGCAGAGAAGATATTTTAATTTGCTTATTTTAGATATTTTATAAATTTTTTTATGCAATTTTAATATGTTGCGCTTGTTTTGTAGGGTAAGTTGTATAATCATATTATTTTAAATTAATTTGGTTTCCAATTATTTTTAATTATTATGTTGTGTTTGATATTGTAAGTTGTCACCAATTGTATTAAATCAAGTGGCCAAAAAAAGTGTTGACCCTTATGGTAAGTACCTAATTAGCTCATTAATCAGCTGGCATCGAATTTGATATGCTACTATGGAAAAAAAAAATCTCATTGTAAGACCCCAACTCTTTTAAGTGAACCCCCGTCTGGTGAGGTCAAATTAGTCGATTATTCTGAAAAAAACACTCAATTTTGGTGGATCGATTAGAATTAAAAAAATCAATTGAAAAGTGAGGACACCATGTGTTGTGTTGACATTTGAGTGTGAAATGTCTAGGAAACTTGATAAAAATATTGATGAAGTGATGGAAGACCTGAAGAAAATATTAATTACTATTTAAACTAGATATAAAATCTCAGTGCAACTCATGGGGATTTAATTTATTCATATGTTTAATTGATAATATTAAATTTAGAAAGAAAAAGTATTCCATGTTTAAAATAATCAACATTTTTTATTCACAAACACACCCACACAATGTATGGATGTGGTTGGAACAAAAATGTCCTATGATTGCTTAAGTTTCCTTATAAATGGAAGGCTGTGTGTTTGATCCAATTTGTAATCTCTGGCCACATATCCCTTTATTTATTTATTTACTTTTTGCTAGTTACAAGTATTTTTTTTTATTGGAAACAATTCTGTTTGAGGCATTATCGGGTACTAAGGATAGGCACCTCTCCTAGTGAGGATTCGAATATTGGTTCCTCACCTTGTAAGGGACTAGCCCCTTCTATTAGACCTAATCCTCATTTGGTCACTGATGCCTTTATTAAAAAGAAAAAGGAAAATCTCATGGCTTGATATTTAGGGTGGTGTTTCTCTTATGTGTGGTTGCTGGTGGGTTTGCCACAGAGATTGAAATTTTAGATTTTATACCAGCTTCCTTATGATATTGTGTCTTCACTATTCATCCATCATGGTTTTTTATTTCAATTTATTTACTAATAGTACCCTTTAATTTTTTTAAAAAAAATATATAAAATAATCCCTTGAATTAAATTACCACCATTTATTGAATATTTTGGTCCTTTTATTCATTTTAAATTGAAATAGCATCATTATGAAATATATATATATATATTGAATTTTTTGAACAGTATATATATTGAATTGAAAACAACTGCAAGAGAGACTTTGAGGAAGGAAGTACGTACGAAAAATTAGACAGGGATTTTTTTATCATGAAATGAAGTAATTTTTTATTACAAACAGAAAAATAAAATAAATAGAAAAAAATTGACTCAGTTAGTTTTATAAAATATCGATGGTATTATTCATTTATTTATTCTCATACTATGATCTTTGTAAACATTTCGCCAATGAAATTAATCTCAGTCTATGCATAAAAGGAAAATAAATAAACATAGCGCTCTGAGAGCTAATTTGAAACTGATTTGGTGTTGATTTTCTTGTGTGTGTATGTAGTTGGTCCTCTCTTGGTGTCTCTTGCTTCCTTCTTTATAGATATACATATAGTTGCATTTCCCATGATTTGATACCCCCTCTTATTCTTAATATAAGATATATTTACCTAATTTAATTAGATTAAAGAAATTAGTTATATGATATATATTTTCTAAACCACCTTAGTCATCTTCTTTAATTCCCTTATATTCTTTCTCCTCTTTGATTATTGCCCAGGAATATTAATAGGGGTAAATTAGAAAAAGATTGATAAATATAAATAATATGTCTTATATTTAAGACTAAGATTAATTCTTTAAATATGCCTTATATTTAAGACCGAAGGGAGTATATACACATTTGCAACTATGTTTATCTTTGCCACATAACTTGCATTTCTCATGATTTTTTTTATCTGTTGCATTTCTCATTATTTGAGATATACACAGTTGTAGTCCCCCCCCCCCCAAAAACTTCGTCCAAGCTCTCTAATAGTTACATAATAAATATTTGGGAAAATCTCAAAAAAAGATCTCAAAAATTTTATTAAAATCCAAAATCAATAATTTTTGGGAGAATTACAGTCATGTCCCAAGCAAGAAGGAAAATGAAAAAATTGGTCCCTTGAAATCTCAAAATGAAAAAATGGTCCCAAGAAGTTGTCAATGGAGGGTCCTGGAGTTGTCAATGACCTGCACCTGGGGTTGTTAATGGGATCATTTTTTCATTTTGAGATTTCAATGGACCATTTCTTCATTTTCCTTCTCGTTTGGGACTTGGCTGTAATTCTCCCATAATTTTTCACTAAAATGAGTTGTGAATTTCTTATCAAGTGTAATTAAATCCCTTATTAATTGTAGGAACCAAACTTGATACTTCGTCAAGATCTTTAATGGGGAGATGTCCTGAGATTGACTCATTCATGGACAAAGTAGCAATCAATTTCAACATGCTTAGTCCTCTTGTGAAAGACCGGGTTCTTAGCAATATGAATGACAACCACATTATCACAATATAGTGGAGTTGAAGACTATTGAGTTGCCCCGAGGTCATGAAGGAGCCATTGTAACAATACAACTTCTTTAACTATACTAACCATTGCTCGGTATTTAGCTTCTGTTGACGAAAGGAAAACCACACATGACCTTTTGCTATGCCATGAGATGGGAGACCAACCTAAGTTGATAAAATAACCAATGCAGGAAAGTCGAATCTCATGGCAATGTCTCCTATTTGCATCACAATATGCGTTCAAGTCGAGCAAGCTTGTACTTGGTAAGAAGATACTTTGTCCCACAGTAGACTTAAGATACCAAAGGATACATTCTGCTGCAAGCATGTGGGGACCCAGGGATTAACTACAAATTGATTAAAAACATTTACTGCATATGTGAGATCAGGCCGGGCGACTGTGAGATATAAGAGCTGTAACATCCTAATTTTTTTATTCTTAGGATTTAAATAATTTTAGAAAGAAATTAACATGATTTATATAAAAAATAAAAGAGATTAAAAAAGAGCAATAATAAAATAAATGAATTATTATTTTTTTTTGGTAAGACTAGGGTATCTACCGGAGTGAGCTCGATGACTAATTTCTCGAATGCTGTCGGGCCCAAGAAGGAAGTAAAAAAAAATGAAATGGCCCAAGTTCTATTATCATAGCCCATTAGAGGTTTAATATGAAAAATAAAATAAAATAAAATATTATGCCAAAGGGCCTGGCCCTTTCGCATTTAAGGTCACGCGGGACGGGTTAAGTGCCATTTGGATTAGCGGTGGAGAAGTGGCTTTTTTTTTCATCTGACTTTTGAAAAAGTAAGGTAGGATTAAAAGTGAAAATGTAAATGTGATTTGTGTTTGGATTAACGGTGGCAGAAGTGACTTTTTTTTCTAACTTTGAACCTGTTTGGATTAGAGTTTGAAAAGTTCGTTTAGATACAAAATGATTGAAAAGGGCATGGATGCTATTGAATATTACATACATATGATTCCTTTCATAACCCGGGTTATGTTTAGTCAAAATCATTCTGGTTTGGGAAAATCCCTCAAAAAGAACTTTAAAATTAGTAAAAGACAAAAAGGTGATCCGAAATTGCATATTTCCAAAAAAGTGCGAGTGCATGAACTGGGATATTGAATTTGAGACAAAATGAAGTGCGTAACCCTGGAATTTTTTAAATTTAAAAATGTTGAGGGAGCCGTGATAAGAAGGGCGAAATTGTGCGAAAACGCGATCGGGACTCTTCATCTTCTTCTGGCGTCATCGGTGCCGTTGGTCAACCCTGGTTCTGTGGCGTTGAGAGAGGATAGTGGCAGTGACACTGTGGGGTGAATTTGGGGTGGATTTGAGGAGGAGTGAAGGTGAGGAGAGGTTATGGTGAAAGGCATTGGACAGTTGCAGAGGTACCGGTGTTCGGATGCGAATTTGAGCTTCGGTGTTGAAGTTCGGTAAGTGGTTATGTTTAAAAATGTATTTCATTTTAACTTTTCCAGTTGATTAGAATGGTGGTTCAATATGCATGGGTTAAAATAAGTTTGGGAAATGTAGATAAAATGTAACGGTGACAAAACTATGAACTCTGTTGTGAGAATGTGCATGGGTTAAGATAAGTTTGGGAAATGTCGATAAAATGTAATGAGGAAGGTTGTAAAATAAGTTGTGAAACTATGTTGTTAAGTGGGGAAGTTTGAATTGCAACTTTTGAAATTTCTAAACCGTTAAAACAACATATGAACGCGTCAATTGGTGAAGTTGTGAGATGGTGTTGAGATGTAGGAAATTGTGATTTTATTGTTGTGAGGATGTTATACATACAGTTGCGAATGACTTCAGTAAAGTTGTGAAACAAAACCTATGAAAACCCAAAGATAACTTGCGAAAATCAAATGTTATAGGATGCAAAACTCAAGTTTTCTATTGATAACTCAAGTTCATATCATCACTCGAGGGTAACCGGCGACTGATTAGGCTTATAGGATGCAGAACTCGAGTTATAAATTGATAACTCGAGTTTATCAACACAGTCTTACATTTTCACAACATCCTGTTAGACTTTCACAACTCAAGTTCATATCATCACTGGAGGGTAACCAACGAGTGATTAGGCTTATAAAATGCAGAACTCGAGTTATGAATTGATAACTCGAGTTTACCAACACAGTCTTACATTTTCACAACATCCCGTTAGACTTTCACAACTCAAGTTTGCCATTCACAACTCGAGTTCATATCATCACTGGAGGGTAACCGACGAGTGATTAGGCTAATAGAATGCAGAACTCGAGTTATGAATTGATAACTTGAGTTTACCAACACAGTCTTACATTTTCACAACATCCCGTTAGACTTTCACAACTCGAGTTTGCCATTCACAACTCGAGTTCATATCATCACTGGAGGGTAACCGGTGAGTGATTAGCTTATAGGATGCAGAACTCGAGTTATGAATTGATAGCTCGAGTTTACCAACACAGTCTTATATTTTCACGACATCCTATTAGTTTCACAACTCAAGTTTGCCATTCACAACTCGACTTCATATCGTCACTGGAGGGTAACCGGCAAGTGATTAGGCTTATAGGATGTAGAACTCGAGTTGTCCATTGATAACTCGAGTTTACCAACACAGTTTTACATTTTCATAACATCCTATTAAACTTTCACAACTCGAGTATGCCATTTTCACAACATTGCAGGTTAATCATCCCACTTCTGGAGATAGGACCATATTCAATAATTCAATTTTCTTCGCAAAACAATTACTGAACAGAAAATTTACCAACCTTCCCATGTGAATATGAGTGATGACGTGAGACGCTGATGAGACCTGAGACACCGACGAGACACAAGGAGATCTGGACGGTGCTGTAAGCCATGACCCCGAAGCTTAGAGACGAAATCCTGGACAGAGCAGTCAGAAATACTCTGATTCGAACGACATCGACACCACCGGAAGCTCTGATTTGAATGAAAGAGAAGGCTTTGTGCATGCGCGAACAAAGAAGCTCTTATTCAAAATAATGAGTTCGGTAATACAAAATAATGACAATATAATGCTTCCAACGGCCTACCTGCGAGCATTGATTGAAGAGAGAGAGCAGAAGCACGGGGAGGTACTGAAAAAAGCTACGGGTGTGAGCTTTTAAAAGAAGCCACGATATTATAAAAAGCACAAGGAAAACCACTGCTTTGCCAAACATTTGAAAAACGGCCATCGTGGTTTTTTAGCTCCAAACGTGCGGTCACAGCAGCTTGCCGCTTTGCCAAACAGACCCTAATTAATTCAAATACATTCCCTCCCCCTCCACACGTCATTTGGAGTCTAGAGTGAGAGAGAGAGAGAGAGAGAGAGAGAGAGAGCTCTTCTCAATAGTGGCGTCGAATAGCTCATTGCGTTTTCTTTTCTTCTGGCAAGTTTTTGGGTTTACTTTGGTAAGTAAAATCACTCCTATTCATTAAAGCCCCTTCATGAACATTGTTCTACACAACTTGCTCTTTCTAATGGGTATATATTTTAAGTGATTAGAGCACATTTTTGGATTAAAGTTTGGAGCAAATATTGAGTTTTAACAACATATGACTATAGGATTGTAGAGCTATTTTAGTAAGCAAGTTCTATGGGTTTAGATTTATTCATTGGTTATCTTGAAAATTTATAAATTTAATTTGTATTTAAAAAGTTTTGGGCTATTGATATATATCATATTTTCACCGATAAAATTTGAGTTAAATAATTGATTTGGGTTTGTTGAAGGTATTATTGAATTTTTGATGGTTTAGTTTTGGGATTTAAGCTTGAAACCTGAAGAATGGAATTTTAATGAAGTTTTATATTTTTAGAACTTTGAGATTTTTGTTAAAGTAAGATATTTGGGAGTTGTCAAGAATTTAATTGAGTGATTTGGATTATTAGAGAACATGGAAAATTTTGTTAAAATAGTTAGTTATGGTCTATGGGAGATTTGAGAATATTCTTTACTTTGAGGGTACAAACTTTAACTATACAAGTAAATATATAGTTAAAGTGTTTTGGTTGGTATATGTACACACACACATATGTGTGTATACATATATATAAAATTAAAGATAACAGTTATTAATTATTAATTTGGGAATTTGAAGTTAGTAGTACATTACCTCAAATAACTCAATGAGTTAAAAATGTGTGGTTATATAATTGTATGGATTTATAATGAATGGTTGGTATTGAGCACGTGGCGTTTTGTTTGTAGTAATATCTCCTTATTTGATAAGAGGTAATCACTTTCCACTTGTTATGTGTGTTGGTATGTTATTTGTAAATATCTTGTTAAATGATTTTTAGAATGAAAATGGTATATTGATAGTGATTATATATTTCAATGAGTACATTTTATTGAAATTGAGAAAGTTATCATGATATTGATGAGTATTTTGATATAAACTTGCCTTGTGGAACCTTATGATTTGAATTGTAATACACACACTAATTTAACCGTAATTTTACATATTTTCTCTTAATTAAATAGGGATTCTTAATGTATTTTCCAGGGCATTATCGCATGATTAAGCACTCATATTAATTAGAGGCATTTGTATTGGATTAATTGTAATTAAAGGATAAAATGACCATAATTATTAAATATTTATACATACGATCTCTTGAACTTTTAATACTACCTTGTGCTTAATTTTGCATTGCAGGTGCTTTGGGACACAATTGGTGATTTTTGGAGGCCGAATTAATATTTTGAAGACAAGGAAAATTATAGAAAAGGGCCAGAGAAAATTACAGAAAAGTACCCATCAGCTTTTTCATGAAGAAAATTTACAAAATTACAGAACAAGACCCAAGACACAAATTCAACATTCAAACCTTTGAATGACAGAAAAGCAAAATCTGGGGGGTTTTGTCATGTCAGCTTCTGGAATATGTAGAAATTACATGCGCGTACATCACGGAAAGATTTGTGTTAAACACAGTGAACACTTTTTTTTTCTTTCTGGCAAACAATCGGCAGCTTGCTTTCAGATTGCAATCAACGATGGCTGCACCTAACAATCAGTAGTGGCTATGGTTGGTGAAGGGAAATGGATGTCAGCAATCTCACTATATATACCCCCATCTTCAACATCATGAGGGCATCCAGAAAACCTGCAGCACTTCCTTCCTTAGTTTTTCCTCTTCCATTTTCTTTTGCCGAGGTACTACAGAATGGGGAGTTGAAGTAAGAACAAGGTCACCACTCTCACCACCAACCTCTTCCCTTCATCACCACCATTCACCTTTACCAGCTTCGGCATTTTCCTCTGCTCCGTTTCTCTACCTTCATCATTTTCTTTCCTTTCTCCTTCCTCTATTATTAACACCACCGTCACCTTCTCTTCATTTTCATCCTAACCACCATCACCTTCGGTCTTCTCTGTTTTCTCCACCAAAAGCCATCGAAAACTACTAGTGCAGCACCCTCATCTCCTCTTTGTGATAGTTCAACAAGTTTTGCATTTTCCGGCGACACCCCAGTTTCCGACCCCCACTTCCGACAAGTTTCAATTTCCTATGACTCATTTTCTCCTCCGTCGTGTCTTATTTTCTTCCTACCATCATCCCTTCATCATGAAAATACCGCACCATCATTCTTCATCGGTTTTTTTTGTGACTCCTGTGTGGTTTCCAATTTTTCGGTCAAGTCTGTGAAACTTCTGGCCCACATTTTCCAGTGACCTCTCATCTCTCCCACCACTGTCAGACATTAGAGAGGTAAGAAGAGGTTGTGCCACAAGCTTGAGAGTAGCCGAGAGAAGGAGACACAGTGAGTCGGCTACTCTTTACCATCAGAGCTGCAACACCATCACTGGGAGTTCCTCTGTTTCAAAACGTCACTACTCTCTTCCTCAACTCCGGCGAGCTCTTCATCATCAACCACCAGTCTGAGTTGCAGAAACAGAAGCAGCTGAAAGCTCAGTTACACCGTCAATACCACCTGGAGCCACGAGTTTGAGGATCTGAGAATGAGAAATACTTTTCATCATCAATACGTGTTGTTCTCATTGGATTAATGCATGTTGACATCATCATATCTTCACGCTGACATCATCAATATGCTTGCTGGCTCCTTGACTACATGCACATGACAGGGGAGTTTATTTTTCTTGATTGATTTAGTTTTGTTTCCTATATATATATATATATATATATATTGTGTTAAACATGATATTTGTTTGTATAATGGTGTGAATTAAATTTGTGTGATTAATTTGTGTTTGTGGGATTATTATGATTTAATTGAGTGGCATGTTTGTTTATTTAATTAAATCACATTTTCTCTTTTATTTTGGTGTGTTTGTTTAATGTATTTAATTTTAAAAAAATATTTAAATTTCTAAAACCCTTTTTAATCAATTTTTCATAGTGCTTAGTTATACCTAGGGAGTCAAAATAAAAGACTCTTCAAGTGAGACGACCCGAGTTTTGTACTACACTGCAATTCTTGGATTTAAAATTTTTTATTTGACCCCGAGGCGCAAAGACACGATCAAATCAATGGCGCCGTTGCTGGGGAGTCATTTTTGACTCCATGGTTAACTAAGTGTCAATTGAGAAACTGATTTAGGGGTTTGCCTATGTGAGTTTCTTGATTTTTACAATAGTTTCATACCATTTCCATATTTTTCATTAAAAAAAATCATTCTGTCTGTTTTATTTTCCCACACATAGGTGCATTTAGATCCTTACCACTACATGCATACCCATTATTGCATTTTCACTCTATTTCGTTAAGTTCATTCTGTGTCTTGCATTTAGTTGTGTTGAGTGGTTTGAATTTAATTAATAGTTAATTCAAAAAAAACTTCCATTCCCTTTTAGTGGCTTCATTGTGAATAACTTGCTTTTATTGTAATTCCCGTTCATTAGTGATATGACTTTTGCATTTAAATATTTACATAAACTTGCATTTTTTTTTTCTCTTTGTAGTTTTCCCTCCTTAAAATTTGTGTGCAAAATAGTTTTGGCATTTCATTAATCCATTGTTTTCTTAATTTTTTTTGTATGTCCGATCAATCTGAAAAGGCATTAGATCATTCTTCTAATCTTGAATTGTTCATTGACTTAAGTGATTGTGCTTCTCAAGGTACCACTATGGCAAAAAACAGTGGAGAACAACCAAGGAGAAACTATCAGGGATGTGACAAGATCAGACGTCACTATTGATCCTTTTAGTAATGCATGCCCTAACCTTAATGTCAATTTTGAGCTTAAGGGACCTTTGCTTGCTTCACTACCTCGTTTTCATGGACTTGAGAAGGAAAATCCTTAAAACCACCTCAATGCATTACACGTGGCTTGCTCAAATATGAAGCCTGTCGGTGCTCGCCTAGAAGATGTACAACTAAAGGTGTTTTACTTCACCTTGGAAGGGAAGGCGAAAGAGTGGCATATGATGCTACCAAGGCAGGTTAATGATGCTCTTCATTCACGGGGAAATCTGAAAAAAAGCCTTCTTGGAAAAATATTTCCCACTGTAAGGATTGCTGAGCTCGAGAAGGATATTTACTCTATCAAACAAGATCCCTTAGAGTCTTTTTATGAGTATTGGAGCCGCTTTCAGGAGCTTTTGGCTAAGTGCCCACACTATCAAATCAGCAATGAGCAATTAATCCAATACTTTCATGATGATCTTTTACCTAATGAAAAGGGTATTCTAGATGCTTCAGCTGGGGGTTCCTTAGAAGATTGCACTGCAGAGGAAGCATGGGCTCAAATTAAAATGAGAGCCCAAAACACTCAACAATACAATGTAAGAGAGATCAGAAGTGTCTGTGATACCGAATCTAACCAAAGGATGATCGCACTTGAGTCTAAAATGGATACACTCACTTCGCAGCTTTCTCTTGTCACCACTGAACTTCAACATCTGAGTACCCAACAAGCAACTCATTTTCCTGCTTCACAAGCTCTTGTTGCACCCAGTTGCGATAATTGCAGTTCAATGATACACATTACAAGCCTATGCCCTAATCCTCATGAGGAAGTCAATGCTATGTATCAAGGAAGGCCTAATCAACAAAGATGGGACTCTAACACCACCACCTATAATGAAAACAGAAGACCTAATCCTAATTTTGGTTGGAGGAATCAAGAAGGTTCATCTTATCAAGTCTAACCATATGGGTCAAATCGTGGACAAATGGTGCCTATTCAAGAGTCCAAAGGCGATGAAACCAATCAATTATTGAAGAGCTTGGCTGCTCGAATTGCTAGCATTGATAACCGGATGATAGAAGAAAAAGCTTTGAATCAGGGTCAATTCTCCTCTATCAAGGCATCTCTACAAAAGCTACACAATGATAGGGCAAGTGACAGTACTCAAATGGCTCATATGTATAAGAAGTTTGAAGAGTTGGAGTTGAAAAACAACACAGTTCAATCTCATTTAACCCAATTCTCTAATTCCTTGAGTGATGTGCATACTAAGACTGGTGGGTCTATTCCTTCAAATACCGTCATCAATCCTAAGTCCCTAAATGCTATTGAACTGAGAAGTGGTAAAAAGGCGCACTTTCCTGAAGAGATCGACAATGAAGTAGATGAGGAGATAGAAGTTGAAAGTCCACCTTTGAGCCCAATGAAGTTTCCAAATCCTGAAAGCTCCAAAGAGAAGGCTATTCTTGAAAGGAAGAAGGACAAAACAGTTGAACATCCTCAAGTGGAACAACAACCACTTCTGATAGAGGTTGGCTCCAAGGAAAGAAGCACTTTTGAGGAAGGTAAGACAAGCGACCATGGCACCTTATCCAACGCTAATGGTAAAGAGGTAAAAATTTCTCAACTCCCTTCCCCTAAAGTTTACTTTCAAGGCAAGAAAATGCATGATGAACAAACTGAGAAAGAAATGTATGACTTGTTTAGTAAGCTACATATCAATGTTCCTTTCTTCCAACTGGTTCAATAAGGGACTACCCCACTTGTTCAATGAGGGGCTACGACATCCCGCTAGTTCAATGAAGGGAAAAGACCCATGGTCCGAGCATATGCTCTGTGGATTTTGGCCAATCCTCATCATGTGACCAGAGAGCTTTTTGAGTGGCCAGTGAGATGGATAGTAGTTTAGCCCATAGGTCTAGTCGATGGAAATAAGGCGGTTCAGTTGGATTAATGGGAGGCAACTTAGAAATTGTGATATTGAAATTGTGATATGATAATTGTGATATTGAAATTGTGATATGGAAATTGTGATACGAGAATTGTGATATAGAAATTGTGATATTAAAATTTTGATATGGAAATTGTGATATGGAAAGTGTGATAGGAAATTTGTGTTATGTAATTTGTGTTACGTAATTTGTGATACAGAAATTTGTAATACAGAACTTGTGATATTGAATTTTGTCAAATATATCTCTAATACTTTGTTATATGAATTATTCCACTTGACACCTTATGAGCACATATTAGCATATGTAATGAGTTGGATAGCTGGTTATTGAAACTTTTGTCTCATCACATTGATTTAACATTTTTCAGCTAATAGTTCCCGTGCTGGGATGTTAGGGAGAGCTCCAAAAGTATAGATATCTCTCCATATACCTTTATAGCCTCTTTTGGTTAATTATGTGATGAATTGTTGTATATTGCCACTCATAGGGTCTATATTTTCTAAACTTTCATTTAATTGTATACTTTTGATTAAACTATCACTGGCTGATGTGATGGTAGAAGGCTTGAGGCCTTTAGGATTGCATGTGAATCGATGTGGATCCACAAACTCATTTTTTGGATACCATGCAGAAATGGATTTGTTATCTTGGACTTTTGGTGAAAGTTGTATTCTAAGTTTCGAGAAACTAAAGGTCCAGGTGTTATTCATGATTGCTTGAAATGTTTAAATTGTCTCTTTCCTGTCATGAATGACTTTAGTTTGAAATTGGAAACTCTTTCAAATCATGGTAAAATCTTGAATTGTTTGTTAAACTTTAGTTCTACCATAATTAGTGTTTGAAAGGTGAGTTAATGTTATGAGATCAAGGAAAGGATATTATAAGAGCCGGCCAACTAGTCTTCGATAGCATCCTGGTTTTGGGTGTGGATCACCCTTAATACTAATAAGACAACAATTATGCTTTATGGGAAACTTGTTGGGCCTACATGCCGTCATTCTTGTTTCTTTTAAGATATCCAAGGCATATTTGTGTTGGCTAGGTACCATGCCTTCAAGAAACTGAGCCACTTTGATTCCTAAGAAATATTGCAAAGATCTAAGGTCTATAATGTTGAATTGAACATGAAGATATTGCTTGACACTATTAATATGAGTCTTGCTTGTACTCGCAAGAATAACATCATCAACAAATATCAAAGCCATGGTATATGTGTCACCATAACGATAAGTGAATACTGAGTAATCTGCCTGGGTTGCCTGAAACCCAAACTGATCAACGAGCTTGTGAATTTTTCATTCCAATTTCATGACACTTGGCGAAGCCCATATAAGGATTTGTGTAGCCTACAAACACTTGTTTCTCCCTTTCGAGCGAGGTCTTCAAGTATTTTCGTATAAACCTCCTCATGGAGGTCTCCATGAGAAATGCATTGTTGACATCCAATTGATGAATTTTAAGTCTTCTTTTGGCTGCAACAGTTGACAACTTTGAAATTTTAAAGCCTCGAACCACCAATCATGCCTTGCGAGAGTGTAATTCTCTAGTTGGTTTAAACTAGTTTTTATAAACCTACTTGGAGCCAATGAGATGTTTCCCTTGTAGAAGATGTTCAAGTATCCAAGTCCCATTTGCCTCAGTGCCTAAATTTCCTTTTTCATGGCTTCATGCTAATGAGCATGTTTACATGCCTGTTGAAAAGTCTTGGGCTCATCATATGACTCGATGGCTGAAAGATTATGATGAATAGAGAATCTATTATTCGAGTCAAAATGCAAAAGAGGATACCTAACCAAATTGCTTGATGGAGATGGCAGGTCGTATGGTCTAAAGACTATGGCAGTGTCACTTCTTAATTTTCCATGTGTTGAGGTACTCGCCTCTCAAGTTCACTATATCGAGGCCATTATGGGTCCTCCATACTAGGCATTTGTGTTTCTTCTTGGCTGATCTCATTATCACATGGATAATTAGACTCCCATGAGTTAAGGGAGAACTATTTGTGTCGTGCTCAATATGAATAACTTCTTCATCATCAATGACTGGGCAATAATAAGGTTTGCTTGGTAATGATTCACTATACTACTCTTGTGTGGCATAAGGAAATTGATTCTCAAGAAATAAAACATCACATGTAATATGCATCCATTTGTCACGAATGTATAAACATAATATCCTTTTCGACCAAAAGGGTATCCCAAGAAAACACAAGGCTAATCTCTCTCATCAAATTTATCCTTCCTGTTTTTGTTATGTGCATAGATCAAACAACCGAAGACCTTCATGTGATGATACTCAAATCATTTGCCAAGTAATACTTCATATGATGTCTTGTGTCCTAGATTTCGGGACACTAGTCAATTGATTAGATACACTGTTGTGAGTATGCATTCACCTTAAAACTTAATCGGCAAGTTCACTTGAAAACATAGTGCTCGAGTAACTTCAAGCATGTGTCTATAGTTTAGTTCCATGACCACATTTTGTTGTAGTGTGTAAGGGCAACTATTCTATAACAATACTCCTTTATTAGAATAATACTGCATCATTTGCTTAGATTTGAATTCAAGGCCTTTATCTGTTCTAATTCATTGGACCCACTTATGGAATTGTGTTCCCATTAGATAGACCCACATTCCCCTGCTATAATAATCCATAGTGGTTAAAAAATAGTGTGCACCACACAAAAAGGCCATATGAAAACTACCCTAAATGTCACAATGTATCAGTTCAAAAGATGAAGAATTTTTTATTTAACTAATAGGAAAGCCGACTCTAGTCTGTTTGGCCCTTATGCAAGAATCACAATGAATTGATTTAAAAGAATCGCAAGGCAAGTTAATGCTTTTGAACTTCTCCTCAAAGGGGTGCCCAAGTCTCTGCTGCTAAATTAGCCACATATGAAGACTCTTATTTTGTTGGCCCTTTTCCAACAGGTAGAGTCCATCACATATTCTCCTTGCTTTAATTAGGCTTCTCGAATGCAAATCTTGTATCATACACATGTCACTAATAAATGTTACTGAAAACTAGTTAGCTTGCTAACAGAAATCAAGTTGCACTTAAATTCCGGTATATGAAAAACATTTATAAGTGTCATCTCATTTGATAAGTGAACATATCATACGCTTTTAACTGATAAAGTTTGCCCATTTGGCATTTAACTGGAAGGTTATGCCTTTCTAAAGTCACATTCTGCAAGAGGCCTTCATCAAATGTTATATGTATCGTTTCTCCTGTATCAATTATCCAGGGCTTATTAGGAATAAATTTACTTATCATATTTACCACGGGTGCGTTGTCACTTCCCATATTTAAGGGACTATTTTCCTTGGTGAGTTATTGCTCCAATCAATCATATTGTTTGGGTGTGAGACTAGGAATTGGCCTTTCATTAAAGCTCACCAGTGTTGCTCTCAAATCTTCCCTCTGTTCTTGTCTGTCACATCCTCCCTTCTTGAAATCTTGTAGATAATCTATGATTTCATAATATCGATTTTTTGGAGTGCCCAAGCTTCCCACTATATTTGCACTTTAATCGTTTCTGTTTGCCATCTTGCTTATCTCCATTCTCTTGAGAATGACCGATGTTTGATGTGCTTGAGCTTTACATTATCTCCTTAGATACCATTTGAATATCTGGAGACCATGCTTTGATATCATTTGAAATATTAAAATAAGAATGAATTGCACGTCTTTCATTGATAGATTAGAGGCATATATATATACATGCTAGTACATGAGTGCTCTAATGGAGAGTATCATAACAACCGTATCTCTATACTAATATTCAAATAATATAATCATAATATTATTGTTAGGAAACAATGTAAATATCCCACTTAATTAGGGATTGTTAGTATCCCACATAATTAGGGATTATGATTAGTATCAATCACCATAATGAGTTATAATGAGCCATTAATACTGAGGCTCCTACTTTATATATAAATAGGGATTGTATACATGAGAAAAAGAACTACTTCTTTAGTAAATATTCTGATTACAATTATAATATCAAATCCAGTGATAAGCTCCGAAATATATTGCCTTCAAGGATCAACATGAACCTTTCAACAATCAACAAACGAACTGATAACATATCTTCGAGAGAGATATGCTTCCAGGAATATAATTTTTCTTTCTGTTTGGCGCAGTCGTTCTAATATCATTCCTATGCTGGAGCAAAATTTTCACTTTCTTTGCAATACCTACTTAATTATATATGTCGCTTAATGCCCTAGCTTGAATTGACTTCAAGATGTTGATCTTAGTAGAAAATTTTCAATATATCGCAGAAACTGGATTTATTGATGTTTCTTGTAGCCTTTGATAGTAGGCTACAACTTAAAAGCTTTCTGTAGACTTTATTATTAATGTTGGGCTATTGGGGCAGTGGATTTCTAGTTTTCACTATCTGGCTTTCCTTTTCTCTTCATCTTCATTTCAGTTTTCCTGATGCACTTCTAATGTAATCCGCTAGAATTCATGGTTTTTATACCCTTAATCAAATAAAAAAAATTACATACTACATGATTTTAACTTTTACTCATTCTCACATGCTACACAACTTATCTTTTGGCTTTTGATCTTCCAACTTCCTCATCTGCGAGCTTGCTTCCTCAGCCTGCAAGTGCCTTGTGTTATTTATTAAAACCAGAAACTACAAGCAGGTTTAGGTTTTTGTTTTGTGCTTTGTTACGTCTTTGAGTGATGTGTGTGCGTATATATATATCTACTTATTAATTAATTACCTCTTTGTCCCAGTTGCATCGAATGGTGATGAAGGCCAGTATCACTGTCTGAATTGTTGTACCACCAAATATCATCCCTGCCCAGACACCCTGTAAAATACATACATATATAGTTCAATTCTATTTCATGTATCCCTCTGTATCTATTTATAAGTCACTTGCAAGATAATTCCTTCGGTTCTTTTTATAAGAGTGCAAAATTTGAATTACCTTGGTTCTTTTTATAAGAACTTGACAAAAGTTATCTCAACATATAATGAGCTTTTTTTACTACAAAAAAAATGACTTTCGGTGGTGCTAAAAGTAGTCGCTGAAAGTCTAAAAGTCGCTGCTAAACCTTCAGCGGCAACAAAAACATTTGTGTGAAAATTAACTCATTTATGGTTCCTCCAAGGTTTGAACCAAAGACCACTTCTTTTGATGTCCATACCTTTTACCACTAAGTTAAAAAGAACTTGTTGATTATTATTGCAAAATAATATATATATATATATATATATTAAACAACACTAACATAAATAAATATATATTATGAAATATTACTTGTATCATTAAATATTAAATTTATTTTTTATTTTAAATATTATATCTATTTATTATTTATAATATATTAATATATGTAACAAATACACTCACACACACACACACACACACACACATATATATATATATATATTAACGTGTGTGTATACTGATATAATACTTTAAAATTATTTTTGAATAAATAAAAATAAAAATTTAATTAATATCCTATTATTAATTAAAATGTATTAATTTTTTGTATTTATTTAACTTATCAAGCGTGTTTATATAGAAATGAAGTAATTTAAAAAGAAAATCAAGTATAGGTCATGTGTATTAATTGATACATTTATGAAATAATTTATTTTTGATAAAAATATCATTACATGTTATTAATCTATAAAGATAGATTGATGGGAGTGTGGGGAATAATAAATCTTGAAGAACTTAACAGACGATAAGTTTGCTTCTGCATTTGAAAGTTTAGACTTTACCTAACAACCCCTTGTTATCATATATATTTACGATATGAGTTAGCTATATGTCAGTTTTGTTCACTAATTTATATTATTCTCCTTTGAATCTAATTGCTTTTCATCCATTCATCTTAATAAGTGTGTAAGAGAAGAAAACTTGTGTAAAGATCGAGATCCCACACACATGCAAATGTATAATTATCTTATTTTTCTTTATAATAAATAACATATTTAGTGTCCTCAAATATTAAATATCAAATTTAAACAAAAAAATATATAAAAAAAAACATAACATTTGTCAATGATAAAAAAATCCATAAGAAAAATAAGCTAAAATTGACTTTCCAATGTCGCTGCCGAAAACCATACTTTCAACAACGACTCTAAAAGTTGACGCTGAAAATGGTCGCTGAAAGTCAATTTTTTTGTAGTGTTTCATTTGAGCCCATCATTAATTATATATTTTGTATTAATTAAAGGATTGATGATACTTATGTTTACGATATTTCTGTCTCCTACTTGCCTCCTCATAAATAAAGGTATATTTGGGAAAAAAGTTTATTTTAAGACATACTTCTTATTTTTAATTAATTTTAACTACTTTCTTAAACCGTGTAATACGGTTATTGAGCTCTTATAAATAGGATTAGAGGGAGTAATAAATGAGGTTTTGTTAATTTTACCTTTACCCATGTTGACTTATACTAATAAATGTATAAAGGTGTAAATGCAAAGAGATAAAGGGATGTAAGAGAAAATATGCACCCTTTCATAAATAACGGCAAATCTAAAAACATTTATCCATTTAATACTTTTCTTGGTTTGTGAGAATGAAGTGCAAGTGACTTATAAATAGGCATTGAGTGATGCTGTGTATATATATCAAAGTATACTCCCTCTTATCCTTTTTATAAACAACAACTACCCAAATTATGTAAAATGAACTGATGATTAAATTAGTTAAAAGTAATGAATGTGTAAGAGATATTATTTTTTTTCCAAACATACCCTTATTTATGAAGATGATGAGTGAGAGGGAGAATAAGTGGGGAAAAAATATGAGAAAGACATGTAATTAATTGGCGATAAAAATGAAAAAAATGCATTAAATTTTTAGACAAAAGCAAAATTATTGCTTGTATAAAGTATACATAAAATCAAGCCCATGAGAGAAAATGTTGCTCATAAATATTAAAGGAGGGAGTATATTCGAATGTAGATATTAGCGAATGCTAGTTCAGTTTTAAAACACAAACCCTACAGCACTATAGATCGAGTTAAAGTCGTGCGTGTGTACGTACCATAACCCCCTGATAGAAGACCCAGCCCATCAAAATCCCTAAAGGCAAGCCAATAAGATAGTAGCAGCCAAGGTTTATGTATGCCACGTAAGACTGCCAACCTGACCCCAAAGCCACCCCTGTTCTTCATAAATCAATGTCGACTATAAGATGGTGTGTTTTCATATCAATTATGTGTTCTAAAAAAGGATATGAAAAGAGAGTAGTGTGTATATATATAGTACGTGCCTGAGAGAACAGGCTGAACACTGTTGAGCAGCATTGTGAAGACCAACAAAAGAGAGAGCTTGTGGACTTGCTCAAGAACTGGTTTGCTTGAAGAGAAGAGAAGGCTAATTTGATCGTGAAATATCATAATGAAGATGCATATCACTACGCCTATTATGATCGATGTAACCACCGACACTATCGTCGCAAACTTGGCTCCTTTTCCATTCCCAGCTCCAAGCTCATTCGCCACCCTCACTTTACACAATTAATTACTAGAATCATAGTCTCACATATCACAACCTTACCATCAGCTTCGTAAAAGCTCCACAAAGACAGTCTTTATATAAGATTTAGTTTATAGTTCAATTACTTCATTGAAGTAGAACTTATATATTAAAGACCAGAGATATATCATGTATATATTTATGGATACATGTTGGTCTAATGCTATATATATATCACATGTGGTGTGTGTTATGTCACATCTACATTTATGTGTTTTAGGTGGGGAGGTTCTTGGTATTACTCACAATGACAAAAGAAAGATCATGAAAGGGAGATTGAAAAGATGACACATGAACCGCATTCATAAAAGTCTTTAATTAATTTTCAAGAAAAACAAAATTCTTTATCTTTTGGTCTTAAGAAGGCCACGAGTGAAGCTTGTGCTAAAACATATGAGAAGTTTTATAAGGAATTAGGGATAAAGGCTAGAGAGCATAAGATTTACAAGATGGCAAAGAATAAGGAGAGAAAATCAAGAAACCTAGATGAGGTAAGTTGTATAAAGGATGAAGAAGGCAAAGTTTTGGTTACTAATGGAGATATTAGGAATAGATGGGAAGCCTCGTTTTATAAGTTGTTCAATGATGGAAGGGGAGGGTTGACTTTTCAGTTGGAGGATTTGGTAACTTGAGCAGGTGAACTCACTTTTTCATTTTACCATAGGATTCAAATAGTTGAGGTTAATGAAGCTCTAAAGAAAATGGTATAGTTATTGGACCTGATGGTATTATCCTATTGAAGTTTTGAAATGTTTGGGTGAAGAGGAGGTGTATGTTGTGGCTTTTTAAGCTATTTAATGAGATTTTACGATCTAAGAAAAGGCTGATGCTTAAAGAAAAAGTACTTTGATCCCTATTTATAAAAATAAAGAAGATATTTAGAATTATGCAAACTATAGAGGAATTAAGTTTATGAGTCATACAATATAAAATTATGGGAAAAGGTTATTAGTACAGGTTGAGGTAGGAGAATGCTATTTCTAGGAACCAACTTGGGTTCATGCCATGAAGGTCCACAACAAAAGTGATTCATTTACTAAGAAGACTAATGGAAAAGTATCGGAGTAAAGGAAGGGACTTGCATATGGTTTTCATTGACTTGGAAAAAGTGTGTGATCATACACCTAGATATGTACTTTGGAAATTCTTGGAAACGAAGGAGGTGTGTGTTGCATATATTAGAGCCATTCAGCACATATATGAGGACAATCAGTGCTAGAATGTTTGGAGGTGAGACAAAGGACTTTTCTATAACGATTGGCATATATCAGGAATAAGCTTTGAGCCCTTATTTGTTTAACTTAGTGGTAGATATTATAACTAAGCTTATCAAAAGAAGAGATCTCTAACTACATGCTTTTTGTTGATGATATCATTCTATTGGTAGAATCAAGGGCGAAGATTAATTCTAAACAGAATATATGCAATGTATTTTTTATAAGAGACAAATGAGAAATAATGTGGAGGTTAGATTGGAAGAGCCAGTCATTCAACAAGTGGCAAAGTTTAGATATTGGAGATCAATTATATAATAAGATGGTGAAATTGATGGAGATAATAGAAAAAGGGTGGTATATATAGAAAAAAGCTGCCTAATGTGACCGGAAACCACCTAATAAGGTAAAAGGAAACTTTTTTCGCACTGCTATAAGACTAGCAATATTATAAGACAGTAAATGCTGGGATGAGCATAAAGTGGGAGTAACTGAGATGAGGATGTTGGGATTGATGTGTGGTCATATAAGAAAATATAAAATTTGTAATAACCATATACACGAAGAGTTAGAGTGGCACCTATTAATGAGAAAATGGTAGAAAACCGTCTGAGGTGGTTTGGACACGTTCAAAGAAAGCTATTAGGTGCGCCAATGAAGAGGGTCGATCAAGCAGTATGGAGTTCTCTAAAAAGAGATAGAGGAAGATCGAATCAAACACTCAATGAGGTCATAGAGCGGGATCTAGTGGTTAATAATATATCTAAAGAGTTAGTTTTCGATAAGCATAATGGCTTCGTACAACCTATGTACCCAACCTCACATAGTGAGATAGGGCTTTATTGTTGTTTTTGTTATTATTTGTTGGCCCTATATCTAAAAGGTCGCAGATCGATATTTTCTGGAAGCTTACATGTTAAAAACAAATTTGTGGCCACAGTTTAGGTAAAGGTTTGATACATGTATAAATATAGGGGTGAATGTGAAATTAACATAAGCAGGTGAATAAATTATTAATTTACTACATAAAAAGGGAGATAATCCAAATATTAGTTATTTGGGAAATTTATTTTGATCCTAAATATAACACTTCAATCTATTGTTCCTGCCATTTATTATTTTTTCCTAAATTAATCATGTTAATTGTGCATATTAATGTGTATAATTCACTAGTAGAAAATTGGCTTTTTAGACCGCCATATTTAGACTAGTTATAGTAGATAAGGTCTAAAAAAGATGACCAACGGCAATTTTGTAATTATAGATAACTTCTAAGATCGGTCCTAAAAATAACCAGTCTAAAATATATTATTTAGACCGGTTATATACAAAACCGGTCTAAAATATAAAATCATTTAAAAATTTAAAAAAAAATTAACTTTTAAGGCCGGTTGAAATAAATAACCGATCTTAAATAGAAAACATTTTAGACCGATTTTTTGTAAAACCGGTCTAAAATTTATTTTTAAGACCGGTTGTTAGTGACAACCGGTCTTAAATGTGTTTTCTTGCAAAATACTCATGCTTTGATCCCACGCTCTCTGAACCCTTTCTTCTCATATCACCATCCATTTCTCTGTGAGCTTTGTCCCTGCTTCTTCTGAACTCTTCCATCGCACACTATTCCTATTTTGGTCAGCGCCACCGGTTCGTTGATCATTGTCACGCTCCTCCGCTGCGCTCGTCGCTGTGTGCCCTCATCGCTATTCTTTGATCATCGTCACGCTCCTTCGCCGTCACCTCTATTCTCAGCCGTGACCATTTTCCTTTGCCATGACTTTCCTTTATTGGTGCCGCGAATTTGAGGATTTCATTTTAACCTCAGTCGACGCTACTGTGACTTTGGCTAGAAGCTCACTCCTTGGTCTTCAGTCAGGTTAGTGTTCTGTTCTTGAGTTGTTATTCAATAATCAATAATGTCCGTTGAAAATGGCCCTTGATGTTGTTTTGAGCACTTAATTCCTAGGTTATATGCTTTGACTTGTACATCCCTATGATATCATATTTGGCTTGGAGTAATATCATTCTTAGTTCTGTTTTAATTAGTGTAATTGTTTGATTGTCAGTGTTATTGGTTTGTTGAAACAATATTGTTTCAAATGGTGCATGTTAGAATTAGCTGAAACCTGATGCATACAAACTGAATAGCTTTGCAATGGAAGTTTTAAAACTTGTATCTTTATACGTTTATTATGAAATATTTTCTGGTTCTTATCATGCCATAATTTATTGGTATATTGCTACAAGTGCAATTATTGTCTCCTAGTATGCGTGCTTCTTAATTCCGTTGAAATCCCTAAAACTCTATGGTTGTTGTTTTTTGTCTATCCTTTTGCTGTTAGATAAGGTGCTACAAGGTGTTGAGATATATGGATCGTAGTTGGATAAATGCTAAACGGACAAGTGTTAAATATGATAATGGGGTGAGAGGTTTTTTAAACTTTACTAGAAGAAATGCCGATGATAAGAGTGGGATGTTTTATTGCCTTTGTGTAGTATGTTTGAATGAGAGTCGACTAAATGCTGCAGATATATATACACATTTAATTTGTGAAGGATTTTGTAATAGTTATACAGTATGGGTATGGCAAAAAAGTAGAAATTCCAATTCGCCTCAAATGGGGGAGAGTGACCTTTGATGATAATGACACGGATATGGATTATCGGATAGAGGATATTATTCGTGATGTAGGAGAAAAGGCTTTTCAGCAATCACATGCAAATGGTAATATGTGCAATGATGTTGAGAAGCTGTAATACCCAAAGTGTAAAAAATACCAATTGTTGAAAGTAGAATTGAAATTGGTAAGCTTGAAAGCACGGCATGAATGGAGTGACAAGAGTTTTTTAGAAGCACTTGAGGCTTTTAAGGACATGGTTCCAGATGATAATGTGTTGCCTTGTCGAGACTATGATGCTAAGAAAATACTGTGTCCACTAAGGATAAAGTATAAAAAGATCCATGCATGCCCTAATGATTGTATATTGTATCGAAAAGAGTATGAAGAGAACCAACAATGTCCGATATGTGAAACCCCGAGGTACAAATCAAATAACACCCCTACAAAAATGTTGTGGTATATTCCAATCATACAAATGTTCAAGCGCTTGTTTGCTAATGAAAACGATGCAAAAAAATTTGAGATGGCATGTGGATGAGAGGATATATGATGGAAAGCTTCGACATCCGGCTGATTCTTCTTAATAGAAGAAAATCAATCAATTATCTCCTAGCTTTGGTGAAGAACCTAGGAACCTTAGGCTTGGACTTTGCACAAATGACATGAATCCTTTTGGCCGCCTAAGTAGTATACATAGTTCATGACCTGTTATGTTGGTAATTTACAACCCATCTCCTCTGTTATGCTTGAAACGAAAGTATATCATGTTGTCTATGCTGATTTTAGGACCAAAACAACCTGGAAATGACATAGATGTTTACCTAGAACCCTTGATCGAAGACTTGAAAGAGTTGTAGGATGAAGGTGTTGATGTTTTTGACGCGAACAAGAAGATGAAGCAGATAATGAACACGACACAAGAAACGATAATCATGAAGGGATATGGGAGGATATCCCTTTATAAAACTACTTTGAAGGTTAGCTAGCTAAAGTAATTATCATGAATTATATTTGAATTATGTATATTATATTATTTTTTTATATATAAAACTATTGTTTGTTGTCGCCACAAGAAAATGAAGGATATGAGGTGTCCTAGTGTAGATGATTTGGAGCCATCTAGTGATCATCAGTGATGGATTACTGTCTGTTGTATATATTCTTTCTCGGTAGATTCATCAATTATCAATTAAAGTGTTTTGATTATATTATTAGCTCAAGTTTTGATTTCTTTTGTCAAACTGTAATATTAAAACAAGGGAATAAAAATGTGTAGTAGCATACCTTAATTTTTCAATTGTGTGTGATAATGCGTTGATTTTCAATGATTTATTGTTGTTACTTCTGTGGAATGTGGCCGGGGTGTACGTAGGAAGAATGATGTAAGTTACACCATTTGAAATTATGTTCTAAAATGCTTGACGAAATGTAAATGTGTAAGAGAATAATTTATTTGAGGTGTAGGAAGAATGATTTATTGTTGTTGCTTCTATGGAATGTGCATGAGGTGTAGGAAGAATGATGTAAGTATTGCACCATCCAGTAATGCTTGATGAAAATGCTTTTATATAAGATGTTTGTTATAATGTGTAAGAGAAGAATTTATTTGGATGTCGTTGAAATGGTTGCTTGCTGGGTAAAATGTTTTAATAGGGGAAATAGCTTTCTGGATAACGTTTCAAAAGGAATAAAAGTTTTAAACAAAAAAAATGGAAACTTTTTAGACCAGTTATTTATACAACTGGTCTAAAAAATGACATTTTAGACTGGTTGTCTATTAAATCGGTCTAAAAAGTCATACTTTTTAGACCCGTTATTTAAATAACCGGTCTAAAAACTTACTTTTTAGATCGGTTTCTTAACTGGTTTAAAAAGTAGCGACTTTTAGACTGGCTGTATCAAGACCGCATCTAGAACAGGTCTAAAATGTCATTTTTACCTGGTTAATTATAAAAGTGATTTTTCCACTAGTGACTGATAGCATTAATTTTCAATGTAAATGCTTAAAATGAGGAGTTTTTTAAACAAACCCACACACATTTTTTACCACATTCGCTCATGCGATCAGTAATTTGAATGTTCCAAGAGGAATAAGTTATTTGTCCAAAAAAAAAAAAGAGGAATAAGTTAAGAGATAGTATTAATTACCCAGTCCCAGCAAAGAATGCCAGAGGAATCATCATCACCCATCCATTTATGCCCATGCTTTTTGCCAAATATCAAACAAAAGGAAAAAAAAATCCATGAAGTGGCATGGGATGAGAAAGAAAAGGCAACATTGCAATAATTACTCCCTCGTGTCTTTTTCATAAGAGCTCAATAACCTAATTACGTAATTTAAGAAAATAATTAAATATGTTGGAATTGATCTCTTTGAATTTTTTAAGCATGTCTTCATTTATAAGAGAGTAAGTAAGAGAAAAAAATAGGGAAGTATTAAGAGAAAATATGAAAGATAATATAGTATGAGAAAAGGATGACAAGAGATAATAGAATTAATTAGTGGCAAAATGGTAAAAAATACATTAAATATTCAGACAACCTCAATTAGAATCTTATAAAAAGAATCAATGCAACTTAAATTTCAAATTCTTATAAAAAAAAAAACGAAGGCGGTAAAAAGGAAGTATTAATATATGCAACAAGATAAAAAAGTGAATATCCAATTTAAAGTTTACCATATGGACAAAGCATCGATAGCAACCTGGGCGTTGTCTAAATTTCCTGTCATCAATATCAGTATTCTGTAATACCAATACTCCAAGCTGCAAGTTAAAAATTACAAAAAGTTCAAACATGAAAATGACAAAATAAAAATGAAAAATAAAAGGGGCACACACTCTTATCTTTCAACAATAATAGAATAATCGTACAAAAGCATTTATTTCAGACCTGATCACCTCTCTGTGACCACATTGTTATCCTGCATGATATATTTCTTACGTAAAATCAAGTTAATTAATTGGTTGATTAAATTAGTTAATATGATATTTTTTTTAAAAAAAATATTATAAACATGTTTTTTAATTCTCTCACCCTCTTTTTTAATTACTTAATTATTGCTGAATGAGTATTAATAAGGTTAATTTGAGGGAAAATAGATAAAAGTGTGAAAGAGGAATGATATTTAGGAGTTAGGATCAACATCAACTCCCTAATTAGGTCCTATATTATTAAGGATTGAAGGGAGTACACACACAAGCGCGCGCGCGCGCGCGCACGTATGTGGGACTCACATGAAATATATTTATATACTCCTTCTGATTCTTAATATAAAACATATTTACCTAATTTGATTAAAATAAGAAAGTTGGTTAAGTTGGTTAATATAACATGTTTTTTTCTAAAATACCCTAGGCATCTTCTTAATTTCCTCCTTAATTATCGTTGAGGAAAGGGTAAATTAGGGAAAGACTAATAAATATGAAAAATATGTCTTATATTTAAAACAAAGATCAACTACTCAAATAGGTCCTATATTAAGAACCGGAGGACAAATATAATACAAAATTCAACTATGATATATAATTATACATAATAAATGGTACCAGAGCATGATCCCAGAAGCAGAAGAGAGCTTGAGGAATTCCCCTAAACCAGAAAAAGCTGCCATGGAGAAACCAGTCCATGAAAGAGGGCAACCTCCAAAAATAGTGTACGCCAAAAGCCCTAAAGTCAAAACCCACCATGATATATTTATGGTGGCAGCTACTCCAATCACTCCAAGCTCAAGTTTGCTCACAAACAACCAAGCTAACACGATATCAGCCACCAGTGCCACTAAGCACACCCAAGCAATCACACCTGCCTTCAACTGGCACTGCAAAAACCTCCACAAAGAGCTTTGTATCGCCAAGCAAAAGTGAAGAGGTATCATCCAAAGAGACAAAACACCACACAGCTCAGCTATCTCAGATGGCTGACCCAGAAGCTTCAACAGTGGCGAAGCAAAAAGAAACACCGGCAAAAGCAAAACGCAACACCCCAAAAGAACGATGAATGAACGTTGCACGTATATCCCCAACATGTGGTACTTCTTTGCCCCATACGCTTGCCCACATAGTGTTTCTAATGCACTGGCCATACCAATCTGATGATCAAACACAAACCCACCATAATGTATCAAACATTGATTCAAAGAAAAAATATTAAGGTGCAAATTTGTTTCGGAACTTTTTGTTGATGAGTAATGTCGGCCGGAAGTAATAAAATGGAGCAATGTTGTCTCTTACTGTTAAAAAGTTAATGGTCAACATCCATTTTTTAACCATCAACATTAGTTTTTTAACGGTATGAATCAACATTGCTACGTTTTAAAATTTCTGAGGCAATATTGAACCTTAAAAACTTTCGGGGGAACATTGCTCTTTAATGAAACTTCTGAAACAAATTTGTACTTGAACTCAAAAAAGATTACAACTTTGAAGTAAGAAACACGCACCATGAGGCCGTCGTTGAATCCTATAATGACGTTTAAGACGATGGACATAGAAGCAAGTTCGAGTTCGCCAAGTTGGCCAGCGAAAGCTTGTGTGAGGAAGAATATGGAATAAGAAAGAACACGACCAAAGATTGATGGGCCAACCACGTGCCACAGCTTCTTTGATTCAACCCAAATCCTATGAGCGAGGTCTTGGTCGTCTTTCAATGGAGCAATTGGTGGTGGTGGTGGGTGACCTTGAAGCAGAAGTGGGATTTTCGCTTCCCCTATGGGTGAAGCTGATTCGTTATTCTCCATTTCTGCTATATGTCTATACCAGAAGAAGTGTGAGAAGCTGCAGACTATAAAGAGCACGAAGCTAAGATTATATTGACATAGACTTGAAACTACAAAAGAAATTGTTTCCATCAAAAAGGACAAGTAAAAGAAATAAAATGTGTGTAGTAGGCTGACAACTAACAAAAGTCGAAGCGTTTGAAGAATGTTTGGTGTCTTCTGGTCCAAAGAAAAAACAAAAAGATGAAAGTTTGGTAATTGGTATGCCCTAATTAAGTTGCAATGTTTTTTCATTATTTTGCCGACAGCACGCGGTTATTTATAAGTTCAACCACGAAGGTCCTACATAAGTGAATCACGAAATGTTTCTACAGAATTTAAACGAGGGAGAGGGAGCAACAGATTTGGATCACTTCGTTCAAAAAGTATTAGATATTTTAGGTGTGTAATATGTCATTTTTACCCTAATTAACCAATAAAGTAGTTGAAATAAAAAATAAAAAGCTATCTATAATTACTTCAACTTGTTCATTATGTTTTGTGCAAATGACAGTTTACTCCGTAACCGTAACAATATGTTCCCCTCCATTGAGGTTTGGATGTAGAAAAACCCAAAAAAAAAAAAAAATCATTACATTGGAATCCATTTAGTGCTCCAAATTTGGCATTATGTTCAGGCCCTCAAAAACTATGTCGAAAACTTGGGGGGAAAAAAAACCGTTGGTGTCTCAAAACCATGTTTGATGTAATGTTAGGGCCAAATGCCTTTCTGGCTATAAGGTTTTTTTTTTTAAATAAAACGAACAAATTTTATAAATATTAAGATTATATGTGTGTTCGGATTAACTTTTAGAGAATAGCTTTTACAATTTATAAGGTAAATATGTGAGAGGAGTCTTGTCTCGATTTACGGAAAAGGACTTTTGAAACCGTGGTTTGGGACTTACTCAAATGCACACTATAAGTACAATGCAAAGTGACATAAATGAAAAAAATCAAACATTTGCCGGGGTTGACAAAAGAGAAACCTAAATATTCTCTCAGTTCAATTTCTTGCTCTCTACAGTCGCAGAAGCAAAGAAACCCCGTCCCCTAAATTTGAAAGAGTCTCCAAGCCGTCAATTTTCCTTGCTTACTCACAAAGCTAGACGCGACTCACCTTGTTGATTCACGCCAAACAAAACTAACCATGAGCTTCAGCCTTAAAGGTAAGAACCGAATGATGTGCCAAGTTTTGCTCTGCTAAAGACAAAATTAATGGCTTTATCCACTGGCTATCCACTGATTACTAATTTAAAAATAAGAAGTGTGAGGGACCACCTATATGCTTGATGACTTTATTCTCTCCCTATCCACTATTTGTCAATTCAAAAATAAGTGTCAGGGACCACTCATATGCAACTTTTGTTTTCTTATTATTATTATTGGATATTGGTAGCTATCTTGACAATATGTGAGAGAATCGGTGATGCTTTTATATCATGGTAAAGGACTCTATCTTATGTATGAGGAGTAAATACTATATGGTTTTATTTATATCCTAAATGAAAGTACTCATGGGTTTCCTTCTTACTGTTTGGTTTGCTTTTCTATGTAAAGGATTCCAATGTATAGTGAAGCTAAGTTGGCTTTTGTTATATATTTGTGGTACCGTAAAATAATGGTATGGATGTATTACTGAGATTGTGGTGTAGTATGATATTTTTATATTGCTTTTCTTAATATGATTGATGTATGATAACATACCTGCTGCAGGGAACAACTTGTGTATGATTCCTTCTTTAGGCCATATGTTGTAGTGTGAATTAGGAGCACGAGTCACAAACTGACAAAAGAAAAGGCATGAGGGACCACTAATTCTATTTTATTTTTTTCACTTTTCACTAATTTTGGAGAAAGAAAGAGGAGGCTAGATGAATAAGCTACTTTGCCGTTTGTGCCTTTTTTAATAGTTGTACAGATTGTGTTTTCAAATTTTTTTAACCTTATTTATTTACTAACATGTGCAAATATTATGCTACTGTTTGTCTCTTTAATTTATTTTAAAGTTTATGTTTTCATGATTTATTTACTTTCAAGTTCAAATCAATCTCATACTAATTTTGTGTCTATATTGTAAAAAATGTCATCTGAACAAGTATAAGTATCATCACAGTCTGTAAGATTAAAGACAGACCCAGCATGGGAGCATTGTATTGAATTACCAAGCAAAACCTCAAGTCGAAAGAAACGTTTGCAATGTTTATATTGTGTAAAGGAATTTGCCGGTGGGGGAATTCATCGAATGAAATAACACCTTGTTGGAGTGAAAGGTGATGCAATAAGCTGTAAAAAGGTGCCTAATGATGTTCTCTACCAATTGGAACAAAATTTAAAGGAGATTGAAGATAAGAAAAGTAAGAAACAAGATAATATGAAGAGGACAACCCCTATGGCCCTAGTGTCCCACCATTTGAAAGTGATGCTCCTGACCCACAAGAAGTTTCTCCTTCTCCAGTCCAAAATCCAAGGGAGAGCCAATTGATTGCTCCAACTCCAAATACATCCCAGCTTGGAAAATGAAAGGCGACTAGAGATCAATAATTATTTTTCCCCAGAACGACTCCAGGAGCACAGCCAGGGATGTGAAGTGCTCTTGCAGGTAAAGAACCTATCCACAGAGCAGATTTACCTATTGTTAGATGCTTATACGACTATTTTATTCCCTTAAAATGCTTTGAATTCAGCTTACTTTCAGCCTATGTTAGACGCAATTGCAGCTATTGGCCCTAGTTATAAAGGGCCAACTTACCATGCTGCAAGAACTAAATTATTGCAAGCTACAAAAAAGGAAGTTCAATTATTGATTGATAGTTTTAGAAAATTTTGGGAAGAGATAGGGTTTACAATCATGGCTGATGGTTGGCAAGATCAAACAAATAGGCAACTGATAAACTTTCGTGCCTATTCTCCTGGGAGAATCATTTTCATTAAATATGTCGATGCATCAAACATATTTAAGGACGCTCAATATCTTTGTAACTTGTCTATGAAAATGATAGACTCTGTTGCTGCAAATAACGTTGTTCACTTGGTAACTGATAATGCGGCCAATTATAATGCTACTGAGAGGTTATTAAGTGATAATTATCCTTCTATTTTTTGGTCTCCTTGTGTTGCACATTGTTTGAATTTAATTTTAGGAGATATTGGAAAAATGGAGATTGTGACTAACTTAGCATCACGTGCATCCATGGTTACCAAGTTTGTTTATAATTATGCATATTTGCTTGCTTGGTTAAGAAAAAGGGATGGTTGGGCAGAAATTATTCGGCCAAGGCCAACATGGTTTACAACTACTTTTCTTGCTTTGAAAAGCATTTATGAGCATAAACATGATTTGCAAACTTTGGTCACTAGCAAGGTGTTTATAGAATCTAGATATTCAAAAAACCAAAAGGCAAAAAATGTGACAATGATTGTTTTAGACAACAAATTTTGGAATGATTGTAAAGCCTTGGTACAAATTGTTTCTCCACTTATTCGGTTGTTGAGAATTGTTGATGCTGATGAAAGGCCTTCTCTTGGGTATGTATACGATAGAATGTATAGGGCAAGAAGAGCTATAAAGAAAACTTGTATGAACAAAAAATCCTTGTATAAGCCTTATACATGGACTATCAAGAGAAGATGGGAAACCCAACTTCGTCAAAAGCTTGATGCAGTAGCTTATTTCTTAAATCCTATATTCTTCTACGACAGAGAAAACTTTTCTAAAAAACCAGAGGTTTTGGCAGGATTTTTTTAGGTTTCGTCAAAAGCTTCATGCAATAGCTTATTTCTTGAATCATATATTCTTCTACGACAAAGAAAACTTCTCTAAAAAATTAGAGGTTTTGGCAGGTTTTTTTATATCTTATTGGATAAGACAATATCTTCCAATAAAACCAAGATTGTGCAAGAAAGCCTACGGAAACAAGATCCAATTGATTGTGAAAGTATTAGTGAATTTGAGTATTGGATCATGGAAGATAAAGATGATTCTTCTTACCTTCATTATGATGAGATAGAAGAAGGTATACTTTATGATGATACAACAATTCCAAAAATTTCTATCAATCATGTTGAAGATATTATGAAGAAAGAGGCAATGAGGTTGAGGGTAAGGCTTATTGCTCTAAAGTTGGGGAGCTTGATTTGGAATCATTTCCCCAGGAAGATGTTGATCATTTTGGTGAAAATGTTTTTCAAGAAACTCATCCATGAATTAATCAAGATCCACCCATCTTTGACAAGTCATGAGATTATGTTTGTTCTTGTTAGTGTGTGGTGTTAACTTGTTATCATTAGTTTTTGGCATTATTGATATGTTATTGTATTATTTTTAATGATTTTAATGTATTGGAACTTGAGATTTGGGAAAGATGAACTACAAAAAAAACACCCAATTTCTGACAGAATTTTCCGTGGCAAATTCTGTCGGAAATTTTCCGACACCGAATTCTGACGGAATTTCCGACGGAAATTGCGTCGGAAAGTTTTCCCATGGAATTTCATATTGAAAATTTCCGTGGCAAAATTCAGTAGAAAAAAATTAAAATTTATTAATTTTTTTTAAAAAATAATATTTATAAAATTAAAATATTAATTATTAAATAATTCTATTTAACCTGAATTATTAAAATTATATTATTATTTATTAATATTATATTTAAAATTTTCTACTAAAATAGTATTTATGATATTATTATTATATTAGTTATAATTTTATTTTATTTAAAAATAATATATATGTTATTAATATTATATTTATTATTTTATATTAAAAATAATATTTATAATATTAAATTATTATTTATTAAGTAATTTTAATTAAAAAAATTTAGTTAAATATATAAATATTTTTTAAGTTTTTATTAAATTTTTTATTATTTTTAATAATATTATATTAATTAATAATTAGTTATATGTATATAATTAATTAATTATATGTATGTATGCATGTGTGTGTGTGTGTGTGTGATAATATTATATATGATAATAATATGTAATAATATAACACAGGTTCATTTCGACACAATTGGCAAAGACTCGCGCATAAAGATGTCAGCAGCCTGAGATCGCAAGTTCGAACGGGAGGAGAGGCATTTACAGAAATTATGAGATATGGACACGTGGGGGCCAAGGGAGAGGGACACGTGGCATTTAGAAAATTTTTTTTAAAAAAATTTGCGATGGAAAAGAATTCCGTCGAAAATTCTGACGAAATTCCTTTCCATCAAAAATTTCTGAAGGAATTAAAATTCCATAGCAAATTTGTTTGTAACACACCTATTAGCGACAGAACGGAGTCCGTCGAAAATTCTGTTAGAAATTCAATACTTTTTTGTAGTGATGATACATGTAGCTTTTGTATGTGTTTATTTTTATGTGATGTTAGAATTTCATATTTATTTTGGTATTTCTATAATTATATATACATATAATATTATTTTTTTATCAAATGCCTAAAGTATGTCATAAGGAAAATACTTAAAATAACTATTAAAATTATTTATGGGCCCAGAAAAATTGAGGAAACATTATACAATATTTTTTTGGGGAGTCAAAAAAATTTATGAGAGATTTAATTACCCAAAAATGGCCTAAATAATTTTAAAGCTATTTCTGGAATTAATGGCCTAGTTTTCTGAAAATTCAAGAAAAATAGTTAGAGGTTAAATATTTGCTCAAAAATTTCAGGGAAATTATTTAAGGAGATAAAGAGGCTAATAGAGGCCAAAAAGTCTTATAAAGTGTCTCAGAATAATTTTTGGAATTTATTTGGGAATTTTAGTATTAATAAGGAGGGTTAAATGGTAATTTCAGTACCCCAAACTCAAAAATAGATTTGGGTCGTGGTTAAGCCCATCATGTGAAGTAAAGACATACTTACTCTGCTCTAGATGATGATGTGCAGATTTTGTAATGACATGGCCCAATAAAATGCTTAAAAGCAAGGCTTATGGAATAGGCTTCCATGTGTAGGACCAAGGGAGTGAAAACAAATCCTCTCCATTTACCCCTCATCCTTGGATTCATACTGGAGAGATATCCAGAAAGCCTCCCCATGGCATGATCAGTCTATTGTGCATGCCACAACATTGTCTCTAGTTGAGGAAGCATAAGATATGGAAATGGAGGAGGGTTGGCAGAGGCGATAGTGGTGGAGGTAAAGGTGGCGCTGGCAAAGACAGATGTTGGGAGGAGAAGCAGGAGGTGGAGGTTGAGGAGGAGGAGAAAGAGGGGGTGGAGGATGACGCCAAAAGTTTTCTGGCATGCCTTCTACACACCGTTTCATCTTGGTGATTGAGCTAGAGAACAAAGAGGAGGACGATAAAGAAAACATGTGAAAAACAAATGAAAATGTGGAGTTTAAATAATAGACATCTAGAAGGGATATGAAAAAACCATCATTACACATTTTGGAAGTTAAACAGGGCATAATGAAAAGGTACTTGCACTACAAAAAAACACCCGATTTCCGACGGAATTTGCCATGGAATTTTTCCCGTGGCAAATTTAGACAGAATTTCCTACTAAAATTCCGTTGGAAAATTTTCCATGGCAAATTTAGCCATAGAAATTTTCCGTGGTAAACTTACCCACAGTATTCCATCACAAATTTCGTAGCAAAAGATTTGCCATAAAATTTCTGACGGAAAATTTTCGAGGCAAATTGCAACGGAACTTTTCCTTCACAAATTCCGTGAAATTTTTTCCGTGGCGAATTCAGACAGAATTTCTGACTAAAATTCCGTCAGAAAATTTTCCGTGGCAAACTTACCCATAGTATTCCGTCACAAATTCCATAGAAAAAAAATTTGCCACGGAAATTTTCCTTCGCAAATTCAGTGGCAAAAATTAAAATTTATTTTTAAAATAATATTTATAAAATTAAAATATTAATTATTAAATAATTCTATTTAACATTTATTATTAAAATTATATTATTATTTATTAATATTATATTTAAAATTTTCTCACTAAAATAATATTTATGATATTATTATATTATTTATTATTTTATTTTATTTAAAAATAAATTATATGTTATTAATATTATATTTATTATTTTATATTAAAAATTAATATTTATAATATTAAATTATTATTTATTAATTCATTTTTATTAAAAAAATTTTAATTAAATATATAAATATTGTTTTACGTTTTTATTAAATTTTTCATTATATTTAATTAATAACTAATTATCATATATAATTAATTAATTATATGTATGTATATAATATATGATAATATTATATATATAATAATATGTAATAATATAACACATGTTCATTTCGGTGCAACTAGCAAAGACTCGTGTGCAAAGGCGTTCGCAACTTGAGTTCGTGGGTTCGAACGGGAGGAAAGGCATTTTCAAGAATTATGAGACGCAGACACATGGTAGCCAGGGGAGAGGGACATGTGGCACACTGAGGAGCAAACACGTGGCATTTAAAAATTTAAAAAAAAAATGAGATGAAATAGATTCCGTCACAAATTTGGAAATTTAAAAAAATAATTTGCAACAAAATCTATTCCGTCGGAATTTTGTTTGTAACGCACCTATTAGCGATGGAACGGATTTCGTTGGAAAAGCTGATTCCGTGACAAATTCCATTGGAAATTCAATGTTTTTTTGTAATGTTGGTTCTCCTGATGATCAACGAATAACGAGGAGGCACCCATAGTCAGCACAGGGAAGAGGAAAGGTTTCGAAAACTTTAATTAGTGTTTATTAAGTTATAATTGTTAAGTATGATTGCAAGAATACTTTACGGATTTTAATTAATAACCATGAATTATTAAGTTTTTTTTAACTTTATTATTAACTTAATATTTATTAAGTTAGAACCATTAAGTATGTTGGTAAGACTATTTTATGGTTCTTAATTAATAACCATAAATTATTAAGTTTTTTTTTGTTAACTTCATCTCCCTCCTCTGATGATGAGAATGAGCATGAGGAAGCGGAAGAGGAAGAGGAAGAGGAAAATGAGGACGACAAGCAAGAATACCTTACAGTTCTTAATTAATAACAGTGAATTATTAAGTTTTACTTAACTTCATTTTTAATATTTAAAAAAAATAATGATGATGTTTAGTCATCATCACCACTATTGTCCTCATCTTCCTCTTCCTCTTCTTGATCCTCATCCTCATTCACATCATCGAAGGAGGGAGATGAACGGTCTGACTATAAGTCCTATTCAACATCATTATGATAAAGTATGTGGTTCAACTTCTTGTTCAGCTTGTTGGTGTATGCCACAAGACGCCTTGTGTGGCAGTCAAGGCTTTCCAACATCTGCATCAAAGCCTCCATTTCGGAAAGAGGTGGAGGAGGAGAAGGAGGTGGTGGTAGAGGTGGTGGAGGAGGGGGGCGGCGGCGGCGGCGGCGGCGGCAAAGAAGCTCTCTAGGAACTTAACATGATGAAGGAGAAGGAGGAGGCCAATAAAGAAAAGAAGTAAAAATACAAAAAATATGTGAATTTAAATAGAGGTCTAACGAATTACAAAAGATTATGAGTTATGACTTATGAAGGTCTAATATATTACGAAGGGTAATTATGAGTTATGACTTATGAAGGCCTAACATGATTATAAAGGGTTATAAGTTATGACTTATAAAAGTCCGATGATGTTACGAAGAGTTAATGAAAGTATTATATGACGGTTGTTACTGAAAACCGTTATGTTTTGTTTTATCTGATATAAGGGTTGGAAGACAAATCGTTTGTAAGTGTTACATGATGGTTATTTTGGTACAAATCATCATATTTGTCACTAATTAAATTACGCTTATTAACTACAACCATTATTTTTGTATTTTCATGAATTCCATCTCTCTATACATGACGTTGCGCACATTTAACCATTATGTTTTACCATTATATATTTTTGCACAACCTTCTCCTCGATATACATGATGTTTATTCACTGTAACTATTATTTATTAAGCGTTATATATGCTCGAATCTGTAGTAGTGATAATATATCACATTGTATGTAAGGAAATGTTGCTTCATATTAAGTTGGATTGGGGGTTGATTTTCGAAAATCTGGAAATTTTCTAGATTATAAAATGAGCTCATCTGATGCATGATGAAATGTGAGATGTTTCCTAAATGTTTATAAATTATAGATATAAGTGGATGTGTGTACAAATGATTTTGAAAGCTTCATGAGTCTGAACTTTTGAAGCCTAAAAGTATGACAGGCTTATTGCTTCATGCTCTTAAGTTCTGAATAGTTATTATAGATGGTTAAATCATGATTATAAATTCTGAATTGATGGCTTAAATCTTGTTTTCGAAGCTAGAAATTTCATAGTACTAACTTGATGTACGCCGAATGGGTTAAGGAGAAAATGGTGTTTAGAAGTTAATAGTTATGTATTAAGTGATGTTGTCTAAACTGAACAAGACATATATTGTTTTAATGCTTCTAAGAGCTGAATAATGATCCTAGATGGTTAAACTAAGGTTAGAAGCTCCAAAGTGATGACTTTTATTTGGTGATTAAAGCCGGAAATTTCCAGGTTAATAAAGAATGTTGACTGAATGATATAAACGATTAAATGATGTTTGGAAAGTTTACAATTATGCATTAAACTTTATTAGCATAAAGTATATGATGAATGTTGTTAAATAATGTTGTGACCGTAAGGGATCTAAATGCTACTGTTTTGGTATGTTATAACATGAAACAAGTGTTATAAATTCCCAAACTACACCTAGGACATGTCTAAAGGCCCCTAGCTTGTGTTTGGTGGTAACAAAATGAAAACTCATAATTTTTCTTCCTTGCCCTCTTTTGGACAGCATAGTTTTAGCTAGAGGGAGTTAAATTATGGGTGAATTTGAATGCCCCAATGTACTTAAAAGAGGTACGAGGAAAGAATTTTAAGTTAAGTACAAGCAAGTTAAAAATCAAAGGAAAAGAAATAAGGCTAAAAAGCTACACGACAGATTTAGAGTTTGGGGTTATGGAAAAGATTGATAATGCAATAAAAGGGTACCAAGGTGTGTGTATTAACCTGTCCCTATATGTATAATATATATGATTTATCTGTTACTATCAAGTAAAGGGGGAAGCAAAGCTAAAGGAGTTCAAGCAAGAAGAGATAGTTTGGAAAAAGAAGCAAAAAGTCGCGAAACTTACTCTTACTACAAAAAATAAAAAATCAAATCACCAACAGAAGATTACCAACACAATCTATTTTGTCTCTAAAAAGTAGGTGGCAACCCCAACTGGCTCGATGCCTTTGCCAGTTGAGCTGTTTTGATCTTACATTATTTATTCACATAATATATATATATATATATATTATAACAACTAAAAAACAAATATAATATTAATATATATATATATATAATATTTCTTTTTTATAATATAATATTTAAAATTTTTTGTATTTCTTATTTCATTTAAATATTTATTATTAATATAATATATATTAATATATTAAATATTAATTGAGTATTTTTTATTTTTTATTATTTTATATATATTATTACTCCCTTTGATCCTATTTATAAGTAATTTTCTCTTTGATTGCGTAAAATGAACTGGTAGTTAAAAGCAATAAATGTGTCAAAAATGTCATATATTTTTTCCATATATGCCCTATTTATGAAAAGAGTATAGGAAAGAGAATAGATAAAAAGTATGAGAGATAATGAGTATAAGATATGAGAGAGAATGAGTATTGAATAAGGATAAAATAAGAAAAAGAAGCTTATATTTTCAGACAAAAAGTGAAAGTTGCTTATAAAAGAGACCACCCTTATTAGAGAGAAAGTTGCTTATAAATAGGACCGGAGGGAGTAAAAAATAATAGTAATAAATTATAAATTTTACTGACACATTACCCATGGAATTTTGCTGATAATTTTCGCAAGAAATTGCTGATGGAATTTTCGTTTGTGATGCGTCATTAATTACTAACAAAAAAAATTTCGTTGGTAATTCGTCAGTATTTACCAACGGAAACAATTCCATCGATGATTACCACCGAAATCTTTTTCTATCAGTAATTCCATCAAAAAATTTATTTTCCGTCGGTAATTTTTCAAACGGAAAATCCATTGGAAGTTACTAACGGAAATAATTTCATCGGTAATAGTACGTTTTTTGTAGTGTCTTATATAGTCTATGCTTGGTTGCTTACATGTTTATTTGCCATGTATGTTGTAGCTAAGCCTTTGAATATGTAATATCCTTACTTGAGTTTGTGCCACAACTATATGTATTTGCTTGTAAGGTGTTGTTCTTACTTAGCTATTTACATGTTTATCTTAATTACCATTGCACATTATATATTGAACTGATGTTTTGCTACTGAGATTACCCCAAATCTCACTACTTTCTCCCATGTACCAACAATAGGTGCTAGTTCCTCATAAGGAATGTACATGCTGGAAGAGGAGTTTTGAAGGTGGAGACTCCGAGGAAGCTATTAGTTATTGTTATTTTGTATATTAATTATATTTGTGGCTTGTTGTATATATATGTGTGTGCTTAGCTTATATTATTAAAGTTTAGTCTATCTTATGGTATGTAAATTATGTAAGGGCATGTATCTAACCTCCATAGGGAGAAGGAGTAGGGGAGCTATGTCACACCCTTACTTATTTTGACTTGCAGCGGAATATTAATGCGTGTTCGGTGGGCAATACAAGAATAGCATAAATATACTGATAATACATGCATGATTACAGAAATTCCTCATAGGGGTTTGTACATGATAATTACAAACCTTGTAGCAGCACAGGGCTCTATGGTATCTGAACTCATCCCGATAAAATAGAGATATATTCCTGTCTACGTTCCACCACTGCAATCCTCTCGTGTAGTTCTTTGCATACCTTCTAATTCACCTGTCTAAATTGTTGGTAAATATAATGAGGGTGAGATTCGAGAGAATCTCAATAGGAAATTACAGTGCCAATATGCATACATGAGAAGTGCTTAATGCATAACATGCTTGCATTACATAAACTCATGCTAACACAATGACATATCTGCGTGCTCAATGTTTCATACAACAAAACTATGGCCACAGCGAAAACAGAAACATAGCTTCAATCATTCATATATGTTTCACATAATCAAACAAAGCAATAACATGCATCAATACACCAGTAAAAATATCAAATACACGCAGGAGAGGTAAGTTCCCTACCTTAACCACCCTTCCCTGATTCTTAAAGAGGCTTCTCGAACTCAGTGCCTCGTAATGCGTGCCAGCAACTCAAGCTCTCAACTCGGTCTTAAAATGTCAAATGTACAATTTAAACACTTTCACAGTGTTTCTGGTGGTTATATGAGTCTGTATTGAAAAATTACCAAAATACCCCCGAGCACCCGGTCCGGCCCCGCTTTACTCGATCCGACCATATTTTTCCTGAAATTTAGACTAGGGCTAATCTGACTTATTTCTACTCAAGGAATCCATTTTCGGACTTAGAATTATCAAATTCTCTGCCAAAAGACTAGAATGCCCTTGGCAGCCCCTATTTCAGGGTCTTAGGGGTGTTTTCGTAATTATACTTTTTCAGGCTTTTATGAAAAAGTACTCAACTGTAACCCCACCTAATTTTCCCTCTTGAACTCAATGGAATCATCAAATCATTGAAAATCCAACTCTAAGCCCTTGTACCAGCCTTGGACGAATTGCACAAATCTCCGGGGAAATTTGGGGTTTTTCAATTCCGACTCTGCGGACGTGTTCCTTTCTACTCCTAACCACTTTATTAACTATTTAATTAGGTTACAACTACCATTTAGTACCAATTTTGGTAGCATAACACTTCCAACAACCCATTGTCCATTTTCACAAACAAAGATAATATAGCGAAATTTTACTGATTAAATTGTCTATAGTGGCCAGAACAATCAAAGATTGAAATTTCAGGAGTTACCTTAAGCTCCCTCAGGCTTTTCCTAGTGTGGTCGAAACCCTAGCTCTTCCCAACACCAATTTCGAGCTTCCAACACCTTAAAATACATGGAAGAGAAGCTTAGGAGCAGAGTTATACACATTAGATACGAATTCACCAGAGAAATCGACCTACCTAGTGAGTTTTCAACTCCCTCTCTCTCTCTCTAGAATTTCACAACTCCCTCTCTCTCTATGGCTGCTGTTTCACGTCAGTTTTGGGACTGAATGAGGAAGATGATGAATATTTTATAATAGGCACTTTATGCCTTTAATTACTTATTATTTAAGTAAATTCCCAAAATTTTGGACTTTATGTACATAAGCTTTATGCCATAAGCCCAATTATACTGCAACTAATATTTTCCCTCTCTTGGCCCATGTAAAAGACGTCTAGGAGGTACTTCCATCAGCCCAAATGAATTTTCCATGTACCTCATAATTTCAAAACTTGCCATCACATTATTTCTTTATTTTCATATTTATCAAAAATTCTAACAAATTTTCTGCCCTAATTTTGAAAAATCATAACTAAATTTGTAGATCTCATATCAAAGTGATTCCAAAGGCTATAGAACCCTTATTGAGTCTAGTTTCAAGGAAATATATATATATTTTTGCCAATTGGAAGCACATCATTCTCAGATTTATTTTCTTTGAATGCTGCTTTTGAAACTTTCTAGTTTTTCTGAGCTAATTTAAAAAATTCATAAATTTTTGTATATAGCTTCAAATGATTCATATGTACCTATCATTTTAAAGCTTAGGATGTCTACTTTCATCCCGTAAAATATCATAATTTTTTCTCATCATTTGATCATCCAAAACCACATGACAAACTCACAGTCTCACAGGAAATTTCACTAGAAGCATTGTTCATTTTTTAATTTTCAATATTTAATTCTGATGGCTATAAATATTTTTTATTCCCTTTAATAACCCAAAGATATAAAAAAGATTAAGGAATAGATTTGGGACACATGTTAAACCGGGCTTAGAATTCCACTTAATATAGGGTTATTCTCAAGCCTCCAATCCCAAAATTCAGGATATTATAAGCTAAGTACCAAGGTAAGTGCCATGAAATTATCATGGCCAAGATGAATGAAATTTAGTTTCACAATTACTTAGACTGCTTATTTGAGCCACAATTTTTTGACTACCTAGTAACCGAGCAATTGTTTGAGTTAGTATTTGAAAGTGCTATATATAGTACACATTTAGAGCTTTAAAATGAGTACTAGTTTGTAATTTTTGGATGTGTGCATAAAGATATGATCTTTCAAATTTAGTTGTATCAGAAGTTAGAAAAAATCCCTGCGAAATTACATTGCCCAGATTTGAAAATGCTAGTTTTTGTACAATATGGAACCAATCTTAACCAAGTCCTATTTTTTTATCAAAGAACTATCCACGAGCTAAACATAGAGCCTCTTGAAACACTAATTTTGAAGATTTATTGAATTAGTTATGAATTTCTAAAGTTTAAGGAAAAATTATTATCTCCTAGTTACTCTGTTTTATAGAAAGAGTTTTAACTTTCTAGTTTAACTAAGGGTACTATTTGGGTCACAAATAATTCTTAAATAGCTAAACAGTTCTAATTAGTGACCTTAAAATGAGGTGTTAGAATTTTACAAAATGCAACTAGGATAAAAATTTAACCCAAACAATACCTTGCCACTACAACATTAATGTTACTGCAGCAGTTTTTTTTTTACCAATACTGTAGCAGAATTGGAAAAAGAAAACAACAGTGAAAGTAAAAAACTTGACCATCATCAAATCCCATGTTGCTGTATACAATTACTGAACTTTTACTGATCTGATGGATTGATTATTGATAATTAAATTACTCTACATACTATACAATATTGACTTTTTACTCATTCTCACACACGCTTGCACCACCTTTTACTCTTGCTTTCACACACCATGCGTCATCTGCAAGTGGCCTATTTATATTAAATGGAATCTATCACTACTACAAAAAACGCTTTTAACGTCCCTTTTTTGGGCCTTTTAACGTCTGAAAACAGAGGGACGTCTATCTGAGCGTCGTAGAAAAAACTGTCAATAACGTCCCTAAAATAGGGAACGTCTTTTGGTCAGACTTTAGACGTCCCCAGTCGTTACTGGGGACGTCTAAAGTGTTTCTGAATCACTTTAGACGTCCCCAGTCAAACTGGGGACATCTAAAGTGAGATTTAGACGTCCCCAGTTTAACTAGGGACTTCTAAAGTGGCACTTTAGAAGTCCCCAGTTTAAACTGGGAACGTCTAAAGTGGTTCATAAACACTTTAGATGTCCCCAGTTTGCACTGGGGACATCTAAAATTTTTTTTATGGCCTTTTATATATACATCACTGTCCGGCAAATTTAAACTGCAGAAATTAGATAGAAGAAATATTGCATAAACCAGAATGGAAACAACAGCAGTCCAACACTATCTAATAAACATGTTATCCAACAATATAATAGTATGTACAACAACACAACTCTAATTCGCACCTTGGAAATTCATCCCAAAGAACCATACACGCATTTGAGGCAAAACTCTGACATATTTTTGTAATTTAGTTGACTTTTGAATAATGTTAAACTAGACTAACTTAAGCCAAACCAAATTCATTCCTAAGTATCATTGTCATTTTTTTAACTCATGTCTATATATATACATCACCGTGTTAAAGTCTGCTGACGAAAAAAACAAGTATGCAATAATGACAGACCCAAGCAAATTAGAAGCAGATTAAAAGTATGCATATACAAGTTACTCTGTTTTTCCAGTTTCATAATCTGATTTAAATTAACGGTTACAAGCATTTGTTCAATCATTTGTATCCAAAGTTGTGGGAGTGAGAGACAAACTTGTGGACGACGGAAATGGAGATGACTCACGGTGCCACCAGCTAGGAAGACGATAGTTGTGAAAGGGAGACGCAAATGATGGTGCTCTCGTCAAAGAAGAGAGAGGGAAAAATAGAAATATGATTATGAGAAAGAGGAAGGCAGATAGGGAAGGAAGCATGGGAAAGGGAGTTGCAACAACGAACTGAGAAAGAGGAAGGAAGACAGGAAAGGAAGCAAGGGAAAGGGGAAAGAGGAAGACATCTTGGAACGAAGCTCACGAGGGAAGACGGAATGAAGCTTGGGGAAGGAAAATAAAGCTGCTGGCCTGCTGCTGATGGGATGGGTGTCTGACAGGCTTTTCCGCGTCCCAAGTCAAAATGGGGACGTCTAAAGCTCACTTTAGACGTCCCCAGTCAAACTGGGGACGTCTAAAGTGCCGCTTTAGACGTCCCCAGTCACATTGGGGACGTCTAAACCTCACTTTAGACGTCCCCAGTTTGACTGGGGACGTCTAAAGTGGTTCAAATTTTTTTAAAAAAAAAATTCAACCAGCGCCAATATTTCCTGCTAAATATTGAACTTTAGGCGTCCCTAATTTAAAAAGGGACGTCCTTTAGGGTCGTTAAATGTCTAGTTTGTAGTAGTGTATATATAGGGTTAAAGGCCAATTTTGCCCCGGAAGTATTCACTAGGGGCCAATTCGGGGCCGGAAGTATTTCGAGGGCCATTTTTGCGCCTCAAGTTTCCAATTGGGACAATTTTGCCCCGGAAGTTTCAAATTTGGAGCAATTTTGCCCTAACGTTAGTTGACCGTTAGTTGACCGTCAGCCTGGGCAAATTTGCTCCAAATTTGATACTTCCGGGGCAAAATAGCACCTTAACCCACACCGAGGCCCATACTGACTTCTCCAGACTCACTAAAACAGGGGGTAGGCTGTAAAGCAGAAAAGAAAACTCTTCTCGAGGCCCATACTGACTTCTCCAAACTCACTAAAACAGGGGGCAGGCTGTAAAGCAGAAAAGAGAACTCTTCTCGAGGCCCATGCTGACTTCTCCGGACTCACTAACATTGCTGTCAACTGCCACGTCTCGGTTCAGGAATTTTGACCCGATTCCCTTTCAAACTATATGTGCTGCATGCTATCATACAGCTGAGCTAGGGTGGGCAAGTACCATTCACATCGAACATTTCCCCTCTTCAACCTTCAAAGTCATTATTTGAATATTTGCTACTACCACTAAGATCTGCATTGACGGCCACTCCGCCCGAGCTCTGAAGTATGTGACCTATACCCGTCGTCGGGATAAGTGCTAGGCCTTGATGAGTAGAAAGGTGTGGCAGTCACTGCAAACCCTGAGGCGCACACCTGGGTGGAGTAGCCGTCAATGCAGATCTTGGTGGTAGTAGCAAATATTCAAGTAAGAACTTTGAAGGCCAAAAAGAGGAAATGTTCCATGTGAACGGTACTTGCACATGAGTTAGTCGACCCTAAGAGATGGGGGAAGCCCGTCTGATAGCGTTCAGCATGCGTACTTTGAAAGGGAATCAGGTCAAAATTCCTGAATCAGGACATGGCAGCTGACAAGAACGTTAGTGAGTCTGGAGACGTCGGCATGGGCCTCGAGTTCTCTTTTTTGTTTAACAGTCTGCCCATCCTAGGTCAGCCAGAGGTAGGGTCCAGCGGCTGGAAGAGCACAACACGTCGCCTGGTGTTCGATGTGCCCAACTAATGGTCATTGGGTTTTGGGACAATTTTGCCCCGGAAGTATCAAATTTGGAGCAAATTTGCCCAGGCTAACGGTCAACTAACGTTAGGGCAAAATTGCTCCAAATTTGAAACTTCCGGGGCAAAATTGTCCCAATTGGAAACTTGAGGCGCAAAAATGGCCCTCGAAATACTTCCGGCCCCGAATTGGCCCCTAGTGAATACTTCCGGAGCAAAATTGGCCTTTAACCCGTATATATATATACCCCCGTTACCTGTCACTGTCTGTCTTCTGCTAATTTTATTGTGAAATATCATAATGAAGATGCATATCATTACGCCTACTATGATCGATGTAGCCACCGACACTATTGTCGCAAACTTGGCTCTTTTTTCCGTTCCCTACTCCTAGCTCATTAGCCACCCTCACTCTGCGCAATTAATATAACATCTAGTTCGTAGTTTAATTTCTTCTTTGAAATAGACCTTACTCCCTCTGGTGGTGATGAAGTTGATTTTTTTAAAAAATTAAGGAAGTTAAATAAATTACTTAATCATATCATATGTTGTGTATCATTAGATTATATATCAGTTTATAAATCAAATAAATTAATTTTAAAAAAAAATGATAGATATAAACAGTTTAAAATAATTTATTTAGCTCTATTAATCTTTTCAAAAAAATGAACAGGTCTTATATTAAAGTACTGGAGGGAGTATCATAATGCAGATAGATCATGTATATGTACAAGTATATCTAATGCCACGTCGCATCTACATTTATGTGTTTTAGGTGGGGGAAGTTCTTGGTATTACTCACATTGACAAAAGAAAGATCATGAAAAGGAGATTGAAAAGAAAGGATCAAAATTTGGGAATGGAGTGGTCGTCGTAGCTTTTGCAATTGTTGAAAAGACGACACATATGAACGAGGTTCATAAAAGTCTTTAATTCATTTTCTTGAAAAAAAACCAAAATTCTTTTCTAATCTTTTGGGCCTATAACAAAAGGTCGCGGGTAAACAAATTTGTGGCCACAATTTAGGTCAAGGTTTGCTACCAAAATAAATAACAGCTTATTAGTTTACTATATAATAAGGGAGATAATCCATATAGGGGTTAGTTGGGAAATTTATTTTTATCCTAAATGAAACATCTCAATCTCTTTTGGGAACCAACTTTCCTGTTGAGCATTTTACTTAGTAGGAAGAGCTAACAAGATCTAGACCGTCTGGATCTAATCTGTATGATTCAGATTTGATTTTTTTTAATAAAGTATATTTTAAAAATTATTTTAATGGGTATAGAAATTAAAATAAAGATAATCTCTTAATTATTATTTTTTCAAAAAATGATTTTTTATTTAAAAATCATCATTTAAAAGAAAATCAAATATGGACTGTCCAGATAAGATTTCGGTGAGATTTTGATGGTTTTATTAGCTCTCCCTGCTCAGTTTCATATCTTTTGTCTCTACCATTTATTATGTTTCCTAAAATCTAATCAAATTATTAATTGCGTATATTAATAATGCGCACAATCAATAGAGTTAATTTTTAATAATGTAAATAGAATTAAAATATACTCAGGCGTACTTTAAAAAAACCAACACACATTTTTATACCATTAGTTCATGCCACCACTAATTTGAATGTTCCAAGAGGACAAAAAGTTAAGAGATAGTATGGATTACCCAGTCCCAGCAAAGAACGCCAGAGGAATCATCATCTCCCATGCATTTATTTATGCCCACGCTTTTTGCCAAATATTAAATAGAAGGAAAAAAAATCATTCCTTGGAGTGGGCATGAAGAACGGAAAATAATAGATATCATTATAATAATTAAAAAGGAAATATTAATATATGCAACGATGGAAAAAAAAAAAGGTGAATATCTTAGTTTTCCATATGGACAAAGCATCGATAGCAACCTTGGCGTTGTCTAAATTTCCTGTCCTCAATATCAGTATGCTATAATACCAATTCTCCAGGCTGCAAGTTAAAAATTACACAAGTTCAAACATGAAATGACATTAAAAAAAAAAAGAAGAAGATACATTCATAAATATAGACACACCTCATCACTTCCAACAACAATGGACCAATCATACAAAAGTATTTATTTCACATCTGATAACATGTCTGCGACCACTTTGTTATCCTCCCTCCGGTTGTTAATATAAGATCCTTATTAACTAATTTGAATAAATTAAGAAAGTTAGTTAAATTAGTTTATATGATATATATTTTTCAAAAACACCCTAAATATCTTTTTGAATTCCCTCATTTCCTCTTTTACTTCATTATTGTTGAGGGGGTATCAATAGGTTTAATTTAGGGGAAAATGGATAAAAGAGTGAAAGAGGTCTTATATTTAAGACAAACATCAACTCCCTAATTAGTTCATATATTAAAGACCCAAGGTGTACACACACATATGTGGGAATCACATGAATTATATATATATATATATATATATACTCCCTCCATTCCTTTTTATAAGACACATTTTGGAGATGTCTAAACATTTAATATATTTGCTTTCATTTTTACCTTCAATTAATTATATATCTTTGTTCTCACTTTTTCCCACTCATTATCTATCCTATCCACCTCCTTTATAAATAAAGGTGTTTTTGGAAAAGGAGTTGCATTTTTGCATGATTATTATTTTCAACCAATTTTAACTAACTTCATGATCTACTTAATTCGGTTACTGGTATCTTATGGAAAGAAATGGAGGGAGTATATAATAAGAAATTCAAGTATGATATATATAATTGTATATATAATAAATGGTACCAGAGCATGAGCCCAGAAGAAGAAGAGAGCTTAAGGAACTCCCATAAACCAGAAAAAGCTGCCATGGAGAAGAAACCAGACCAAGAAAGAGGACAACCGCCAAAAACAGAGCAAGCCAGAAGCCCGAAAGTCAAAACCCGCCATGATATATTTATGGTGGCAGCTACTCCAGTCACTCCAAGCTCAAGTTTGAACACAAACAACCAAGCCAACACAATATCAGTAACCACAGCCAATAAGGAAAACCAAAGAATCACACTTGCCTTCAACTGGCACTGCAAAAACCTCCACAAAGGGCACTGTATCGCCAAGCAAAAGTGAAGAGGTATCATCCAAAGAGACAAAACACCACACAGCTCAGCTATCTCAGATGGCTGACCCAGAAGCTTCAACAATGGCGAAGCAAAAAGAAACACAGGCAAAATCACCACACAACACCCCAAAAGAACGATCCATGAACGTTGCACGTAAATCCCCAACATGTGGTACTTCATTGCCCCATACGCTTGCCCACATAGTGTTTCTAAAGCACTTGCCATACCCAACTAAATGATCGAACACAAACCCATGATGTATCAAACATTGATTCAAAGAAAAATGATTACAACTTTGAAGAAAGAAACACGCACCATGAGGCCGACGTCGAATCCTATAATGACGTTTAAGACGATGGACATAGAAGCGAGCTCGAGTTCTCCGAGTTGGCCGGCGAACGCTTGTGTGAGGATGAATATGGAATAAGAAAGTAGACGACTGAAGATTGATGGACCAACGATGTGCCAGCGCTTCTTTGATTCAACCCAAATCCTTTGAGCGAGGTCTTGGTCGTCTTTCAATGGAGTAATTGGTGGTGGTGGTGGGTGATCTTGCAGCAGAAGTGGGATGTTCGCTTCCTCTAACGGTGAAGCTGATTCGTTGTTTTCCATTTCTACGATGTTACAAGAAAAAGTGTGAGAAGTTTTCTTTTTGCCAATAAAAAAGTGTGAGAAGTTGCAGTCTTTAATTAGAGAGTGATGATTTATATCGCCATGGACTTGAAACTATGAAAGCAATTGTTTTCTTCGGAAAGCACAGGTAAAATTTTTTTTAAAAAAAATGTGTGTAGTAAAAGGCTGACAACTGACAAAAGTTGAAGCGTTTGAAGAAAGTTTGGTGTGTTCTGGCCAAAGGAAAAAACAAGAAGGACAAAGTGTGGTGTACCCTAATTAAGTTGCAATGCTTTTTCATGGGTTAATTTTGCCGACCTCATGCGTTTATTTATAAGTTAAACCACGAAGGTCCTGCATGGCTAAATCATGACTTATTGCTGCGTAACAGTATATATGTTCCTCTCCATTTAGGTATTCTGCATGTAATAGCAGCTAAAAATTAATCTTATCAAATAACATGTTGGAGTGTTATTTACATTTTAGGCTTATCAAAAAAAAATTCCATGTTTGAAAAAGGTTGCAAAATATTTTTTAAAAAAAACGATGATCCTGTGGGTTGCAAAATGACCTTTGGAATAAACTTACTGAGCTCAAAATCCCTCTATTTAATATTAGATCAGTAGAATGTATGTGTCCCTCTCAGCTTCTCTTGACAATTACCTTTCATTATAGCAAGTGGCCTGGGGCGACGTATGGCTGTAATATATATTATGTCTTGTCAAAATTTTCAACTTTATACCAATGTCTTTTTTTTTTTTTTTTTTTTTTTTTTTGGTACAAACCAATGTCTATTTAATCTAGCGGGAAGAGACCCTAAGTCCCTTACACAACGTCCAGGGTCTGATTATTGGGTTGTGTATGGATGGAGCTATCGGCTTAGGAGTGTCGACCCATTATGGGCTTTTGCAATACTGAATCCAGATTAGTCTGGGCCCACTGAGTTCCCTTTGACACCAGGGCTGGCCTGGTATACTAGATGAGCGCATAAAAAAAAAAAAAAATCAACTTTATGGAGCCAATCTCTATTGGTGAGAGCTCAACAACTCAAAAGAAAGTTAAAGAAAACATGCATTATAGTAAGCCAAAAGCTAGTTTTTACTTTCTGTTTCTGACGAGATATATATATATATATATGCAGTTTAATTGGTTGATGGGAATTGGAAAAGCCTTTCTCTAGAGTTCTGTTTCCTTCCCACTATTTTGGTTGCAACCATTTCCATTTGAAATCTGAGCCAAATGTGTTGAAGGCGTACGTAGGTCAGTCATCTCTGCTCGATTAAAATGGGAAATGTACAGCTCACTCCTAATAAGGAGCCACTTTGTCAGACTTGGTCCATTGTATTATTTATTATTCATCATGCATGGGGCTAGCTAGCTAAGGAATTAAAAATGACAAGTCTCAAATGAATTACCACCAATCACCCAAACCTTATCAGAAATATTGAAACGTAACACAGATAGCTATCTGGTGGCAAAAAGGTATATAAAGAAATCAAAGATCATCAACTGGGAGAAATGATAAACAATTCTGAATTATTTGTTCTGATCTCTTATGAGAAAGCTTTAAACTGAAAGATAGAGAGTAGTTAATTTTAACCCATGACCATTATTAATTATGCGAGAGTGAAGAGCAAGGACGAATATCATGAGTAAAATCCTTATGTTTAATAGTGTGAGTATAGTCCGTTTAATATAAGTTGTTGCAACTTAATATAAATTCAATAAATAATATATAGTTACGTTAATATAGTGATTCTAATAATTGGCCTCTAGGTCTTGTCCTAAAAGCTCGTATAATTGTCATGGAAAATTACACAAGCTTTCTTTCGGCGCGTTTCAATACCTGAATTTAATTGTGGCTAAAGTATGTGGGCTTCAAAGGAACAGACTTCTAATACACGAGATGGGTTGGACCAGTTCTTTGTGGTAGTTCTGTTCAATTGGGCCCCGGCCCACTTTGCCAAACTTTCAGATTTGACTACAATTTTTTTTGTAAAACGAAAAAAGGAAAAACTAATCTAGCAGTACTTACAGTTTCACTCGATTTTGAATCAAATCCTTATAATTTTTTTTCTTTCTTATTTAATCCTTATTCAGTGAGTGGTGCCACTCCTTCTGTTTAGATTCTGTTAATTTAAGCTGACAGGGCAGTGATGTGGGTTGAACAATATATGACTAAGCACACACTAATTGCCACGTAGATTTTGCATTGGCGGCAAAAAAAAAATCCCTAGAATTCTTCCATTTCTTCTTCGGCATGGAATTTGAGATAATTAAGTTGCGCTAATTATAGCTACTATCTCCGGTCATAAATATAGGATAAAGTTTGTGGTACAATTACCGAAGGGAATATTACATTATCATCATTCAAATCTTCAACTATCAGTGGAGCTTCTACATATATGAATTAGCTCCAAAAAATGATTAACCTTCCATTGAACTAAAGATTTCCATGTGCCCTTCATTCGCCAACTGTTTTGAGGGCTTTATCTTTTTGTTATTTTGGCCAAATTGAGGGCGTTATCAAAGGAGAATTAATTAATGGAGTTGTTTGATTCTTTTGAAAGAAGCCATTTCGCCCAACTACTTCAACTTGTGTCCCTTTTTTTACAAGATAGTTCCTAGCTATCAGCTCTAGTTGAAGTAAGCGGCACGTTGTAGTATCCCGTGTCATATTAATATATACATAGACAATATAATATAATCCAGACAAAGGGTGCCCAATAGTATGATGACATCCGTCCTATATACACACAGAGAATCAATTCTAGAATGAATACATAATACAACAATATATATACATACAAATATATATGAAGATGATGATAAATATCATTAGCTTTCAAGCAATATATTCTAAGCACTCCTTGTCATACGTAGTAAAAAAATAGCTAATTAGTGATGGAATTTCGTCGCTAATCATATTTTTTTCTGATGAAAATCACTGATTATTTAAGGACAGCCTTTTTGACAATAGAATCATAAAAATCTGTCGCTAATCCATCTTCTTCTTTTTTCCATAGTTCATTAACCCGGACCGAACCGGCCGGTCCAGCCCGGGAACCGGCGAACCGGCCGGTAAATCGGTCCGGTTCCTGATCCGGTCCAGGTTGGTAATTTTTTTAAAAAAAAAAAAATTGATTTTTCCTTTAGAATTTTATACTATAAGTCTAAAATTTTTAATTTCTCACCTGTTTAGTCCCGGTTTAGCTCCGGTTTGGTCCCGGTTTGACCCACTGACCCTTAACCCAGTACCCCGACCGGTTCAATACCCGGTCCGGGTTTTAATACCTTGCTTTTTTCACCTTCATGTGACTTTGATCTTTACCTCTATGAAAAAAATATCAATCGATGAAAAAGTAAATGGCTTACAAAATTTTAACCCAATTAGTGCCTTAGATTTTGTCATATACATCCCTGAATCTTTGCCAATGGTCATTTTCCTCTAATTAAGACTTCTCTTGTTTCTTCCGTCACTTTGACCCGGTCAGAAGCCTTCTTGGGATATAACTATATAAGACTCAGGTCATTAATTGATGAAAATGTATGCATATAGCCTTCAGCCCCCTTAAGACAAAAATAAATTTCTTCCATCCAAACACTACCGTGTGATCTTGGACCTGCCTCATAAGACAAGTAGTCCTTTTAAGTTGTAATTTAACATGGGGAGTTGCATTTTGAATATCCAAATCTAATGACACATCAGCAAATGGCTTATAATTTAATGGTATGAAAGTTCTCCTGTAAATAGGAGGTCACGGATTTGATCCCTAAGAGTTATAAAATCATGCACCTTATTTTTTCTTCCAATGTTAAAATTCACTTTAATTAAAGTAATAATGTTAGAAGGAAAAAAATAAGGTGCATGATTTTAGACAAAAGAAATTTGTTCTTTATAAAAAGGAGCCGATGGAATATCATTCTACTTGCTCATGCCTATGACTTAATTCATATCCACTCTAACTCTTTGTTTAATCTTTTCTCCTCAGCCTTCTCCTTCTTTAATTTCTTTTTATTTTGTTCATATATGTATTTGACTGGGTAGATTGAACTTAAACCATGTTTGGCTAAACTTCTTAAGCACATTCACTAGCTCTGTTGTACGTGTGTTACTTTGCGTTCGTCTTTTATTCTCAAATTGATTGACAATTAATATTTAATTGTCTTGCTTGACTTGAGAGAATATAAAGTTCAATATTCAATTGCTAGTCTCAAGGAACCAAATGTTTCTTCATTATTTTACTACTTTAATACACCCTACACCAACGATTCATCAACATTTCGTGGGTCGAATAATGTAATATAGACATATTCAATGGTACCATTATTAGAGTATCGGTATAATATTTATATTTCGCATACAAATTGAAAACCTTTGCCATCAAATTCGTTTTGATAGTTACCCCAGAAAAAAGTCATTTTGTTGAGAAGAATGGGACAACACCCCCCCCCCCCCAAAAAAAAAAAGAAAAAAGAAAAACCAACCTTTCATTATCGATACGATCAATGACGACGTATAAAACAATTGTTTTCCAAACCATTAAAAAAAGCTAGAAACATCTGCACACATTCGGCCTATAGAATTATATATATTGAATAAGAGAATGTTATTAATGAAAAACAAATCCTCCTTTCAATATAATATCAACGCTTGAAAGAGACATAATAATGATAATAATGACTTTTCAGGGTAATATTATGCAAAACTAACCAACCAACCACATATTGATATTGGCTGGTGGCACCCTTAGGATCACAAGGTTTTAAATATAAAATATATTTATTTAATTTGATTGGATTAAGAAAGTTAATTGAGTTAATTAATATAATATGTATTTTTTAAAACATCATAATCATCTTCTTTAATTCTCATTTCCCTCTTTTCCTTGATTATTGTTAAGAAATATTAATAAGGGTAAATTAAAAAAATGTTAAAAAATATAAAGATTATGTTTTATATTTAGACTAGAATCAACTCTCAAAATATATTTTATATTATGAACGGAGGAGTATAATTTTTATGAGTCAATTATAAGTATTATTATAATTTAAGTGGGTGTGAAAAATCATCTGCAGTCTAACCCAGTTTAACCCAAGGGTAGAGTTATGGGTTTAGTGTGGTACAGGCTGCCAAAGTCACCTCCTCGTCATTTTCATATCTAACTCAATCACAGTAATACAAATACTGATGGCCCACAAGTTGGGGCATTTGAGTTCTGTTTTCAATAATTTATTAATTTTCTTATTTTATCTTGTTGTCATAACTCACATATGACATCCTATTCTTATTATAAGACATCCAAAAAAAAAATTTTAATTTATACTTTTTATTTTTTTATAAGGTATTTATAAGTTTATAAGGAGAGTAATAATTAATATGATATTTGAATTTGGTATAGTTGATAAAGGTAATAATGAAAATCATTTGAATTTTAGGACAAATTTAATATTTTTAACTGTTTTTATTGATTTATAAGAATTGGTAGTTGGTACCTTCTAATAAGGACTAGAGGAAGCATATGATATAACCTAGGTTTTTGTGCCTTAAGGAAGGTGCATATCAAATGTTAATGTTGTCCCTAAATCAACTCAAATGTGGAATGCTCCCCCTTCTGGCTATGTTCGGGTCGACGTAGATGGTTCGGTTAATAACCATAAAATTGCTGCTTGTGGTGGCATTGTCCGAGATAGCAATGGGATGTGGATGACAGGCTTCCAACAGAAAATCGGGTTCACCTCCACTACTGCAGCGGAGTTACAAGCAATCAAGGTAAGTATGCAAATCTGCAAACAGATGAAACTCACCAAAGTTAAGTTACATTCAGATTCATTAGAGGCTATTCAGTTACTGATATCAGGATATGGGCCATATCATCCATTGGCCCAAGATATCATTGAGATTAGATCGTTGATTTACTCTGGTTGGGATATAGAGATACTTCACTCAAATAGGGAAGCGTTGAAGTGTGCAGATTATTTGGCTAAAATGGCGCAGGAGGCGAACACTGATCTGTGTCTACTACAAGTGCCACCAACTTGTTGTTTGAATCAAATGTTAGTCGATCTAGGCTAAATTGATTGATGTAATATCACCTCTTTTGGTTTGTAGTGTCAATATGACACAACTCAAGAGTTAGCTCTTGTCCTACTAATTCAAAAAAAAAAATCAACTCAAATGGATACCGTGAAAGAAACTACAAAACAAGTGAAGTTGAATTTTTTTTTTTTTGTGCCCGAATTGAAATTGAATTTTTAGTCATTGTGAATGTGAATATACTCTTTTCGGTCTTATTTATAAGCAACTTTCTTCTTAATTACGCAAAACAAACTAATAGTTAAAAGCAATAAATGTGTCAAAAATATCATATTTTTTCCATATATGCCCCTATTTGCGAAAAGAGTATAGGAGAGAGAATAGATAAAAAGTATGAGAGAGAATGAGCATTTAATAAGGGTAAAATAGGAAAAAGAAGCTTATATTTTCAGACAAAAAGTGAAAGGTGCTTATAAAAGGGACTAGTCCTATAAGAGAGAAAGTTGTTTATAAATAAGACCGGAAGGAGTATGTAATAGATGTATATTAATAAAATGTGATCATTTAACCAACCAACAAAACTACTTGTTAGAAATAAGAATCACTACTACAAAAAACATTTTTAACGTTCCTTTTTTAGACCTTTTAACGTTTGAAAATAATGGGACGTCTATGAGAGTGACGTAGTAAAAAATGGCAATAACGTCCGTAGATAAAAGGACGTCTAAGGTCTGGACTTTAGATGTCTCCATTTTAAAAAGGGACGTCTAAAGTGCTACGCTGACACTTCAGACGTCCCCACTTTAAAGTGGGGACGTCTAAGGTGTCACTGTAGCACTTTAGACGTCCCCACTTTAAAGCGGGGACTTCTAAAGTCTCACTTTAGATGTCCCCAATTTAAAATGGGGACGTCTAAAGTGCTTTTTTTTAAAAAAAAAAATCGTTTATATTACAGATCTGGACTAAACAGTATTTAAAACCAGAAATCATAGATCATCGTCAATAAAATTACAGATCTAGTATCTAAAATCCAAAATCTACACAATAATAACTCAAAAGCTGAAATCTTATAGGCAGAAGATGAAAATAATAAGAGGAATTAGTTACAAAAAACTTATCTCCTTCTATTATTGAAATTTATTTTCTAGTAATAATGAATAGAGAAGAGCGACAAGGAGAGATGAACCTCATTTTCTCAGCGGGAACATGGTCATGAAGCATGTTTTAGAGTTCTAATCTACAAGCCATAACAACACGAGTTAGAAGATAAAATATAAGGGAAACTCAAAGAAAAAAGAGAAAGAGGATAAAATACAAAAGATGGTAAGAAAGCATAGCAGATCTGGCGGTGAAAAAAAGAGAGAGAAAGGTAGAAGCAAGAGTAAAAAGGGCATATAAAGAAGAAGAAGCAAGAGTTAAAATGCATGGTGGTAGTGGCTCTTCTTATGTTTACGGCGATGGAAAGAGAAAGATGAATGTAAAACTAGTATAAAGCTGACAAATAAAGACGATCAGTAAAAATTTGAATTATTTTTTAAGTCCCCAATTCAATTAGGGACGTCTAAAATCTGTAAAGTTACACTTTAGACGTTCCTATATATATCAGGGACGTCTAAAATTTTTTTTTAACGAGGGACACCCTTTGGCGTCCCTCATGTGTGTGTGTATAGGGGGCCGCCAAAGGGCATCCCGCAAAAATATATTGGGGACGCCATTTTAGGGACGCCCTTTGGCGTCCCCCTATACACACACACATGAGGGACGCCAAAGAGTGTCCCTCGTTTAAAAAAAAATTTAGATGTCCTTAATATATATATATATATATGGACGTCTAAAGTGTAACTTTACATATTTTAGACGTCCCTAATTGAATTGGGGACGTCTAAAGTTAAAAAAAAAAAAATTAACTTTAGACGTCCCCAATTGAATTGGGGACGTCTAAAGTCTATATAGACGTACCTATTTGAATTGGGGACGTTTAAAGCTATTCAGTTCTCACCCATAATTACAAAAATGCTACCATTTTTATTTTTTACGTCCCTTTTTTAAAAAGGGACGTCTTTAGGGACGTAAAATCTATATTCTGTAGTAGTGAATTGATTGTTGTATTGAAACATATAAATGCTGACTAATCTGACTAATATTAAATTTGATAAAATGATAGAGTGTTTATTAACAGGGGGAAAAAATCAGGAAAATCCCTCTAAAATACATTGAAAATAGAGAAATCCCTATTCAATGCATTGAAATAGAAAAATCCGGATCAATCCAGTGTCAGTACGGATGAACAGTGCGGGCGGCGCCAAAAGACGATTTTGCCCTTCAGCCATCATTCTCACCACTTCAGAAATAACAACACGCGGTTTTTAATTAACAACTCCGGATTCTTGATTAACAACTCCCCTTTCTTATTTCACAACTTCCTAATTTAAGTTTCAAGGTCAATAGTAACACCTCTTTTTTTATTAACAACACGCGCTCTTAATTAACAACTCCGGATTCTTGATTAACAACTTCAGTTTTATCTTTTTACTTTCACAATAACAACACCGGTTTTGTTATTAACAACACTATATTTTACATTAACAACTCTCATTTCTTGTTTCACAACTTCGTAATTTAAGTTTCAGGGCCAATAACAACACCTCTTTCTTTATTAACAATACTGTATTTTACATTAACAACACTATATTTTTTAGATGCGAATATATGGAAGAATAAAGTGGAGTTGTTAATCAAGAATTTAGAGTTTTTAATAACAAGACCGGTGTTGTTATTGTAAAAAAAAAAAAAGATGAAACTAAAGTTGTTAATCAAGAATACGGAGTTGTTAATCAAGAATCCGGAATTATTAATTAAAAACCGCGTGTTGTTATTTCTGAAGTGGCGAGAATAAAGACTGAAGGGCAAAATTGTCTTTTGGCGCCGCCCGCACTGTTCATCCTTATTGACATTGAATTGATCCGGATTTTTTAATTTCAATATACTAAATAGGAATTTTCCTATTTTTAATATATTTTAGTGGCATTTTTCCAAAAAAACCCGTGTATATGTAAACTAAATAAATATAAAATAATTACTGTACTTCTTTGCCCACACATGAGGCCGACCTTAATTATCAGCTAATTGGTTGGCCAACTTGCAACAACTTTACCAAATTAAACCGTTCAACGCTCAATAATTTCTCGAATGTATAAGGTTTTATCTAATGAAAAATGAAATATTCTAGAATATCAAGAGGGGGAGCGCAACGAACAATTTCTTGGTTGAAGAGAAATAAATTTTGGATAATAGATAAAATGTTTGTTTGGAATAACTTATTTTTAGATAATAAGTATTTATAAATTATGATTCATGGTATACGAAATAAGTATGTGAGAGAAGTTTTATCTCGGCTTGCGTAATAAACACTTATATTTAAAAAATAAGTGTTCCCAAACATGCACAGAATTAATATAACATCTTTACTCTCAAATCAAAATCGGGATGCTATTTTTTTTTGGATGAAAATATCAGGATACTATTGAAAAGTGATAACTTGTGTGCCCTTTTTTATTTTAAATATAAGATAGAGTTGACTTTTTTTTAAGGTTATCTGACCCGGACTGGACAGGCCGAACCGACCCGGAAACCGGCGACCCGGGCACTAAACCGGTCTGGGTCAAATTTTTTTAAATATTTTTTTAAAAAAAATTCCTTTAGAATTTTATACTATAAGCCTAAAATATTCAATTTCTCACCGGTTTGGTCCTGGTTTAGCTCCGGTTTGACTCCGGTCTGACCCACTGACCCTTGACCCAGTACCCCGACTGGTTCACTGACCGGTCCGGGTTTAATTAATTTGCTTTTTTTAAAGAGATTAAGAAAGTTAAATAAGTTACTTATTAATATCATATGTTATATATCCTTAAATTATATATCAATTTATAAGTTAGGCAAAATAATTTAGAGAAAAAGTGATAAATATAAATATTTTAAAGTAATTTAATTAGATTTTTTAATATCTCTAAAAAAAGTCAACTCTATTTTATATCTAGGATCAGAAGAAGTATTTTTTTTATTTTGATATTGATAATTCCCCAACTTATTTTTTTTAACCGTGATAAAACTTTTAAACGTAATACATTTTATTGTAGGCACATACATATATCCTGCCTCCTATCCTATTTAATTGATCATTCTCTTATTTGGTTTGAATTTTTGAATGAGAGGGAAGCCAAAATTTTGGCTCTCATTCCTTTCCCTCCTTTTATTTTTGACTCTCATTGTAAAAGATTCCCTCCCTACCCCTCTAACAAATCAAATACTACCTCCAGTTATATTTATAAGCAACTTTTCCCTTGATTGATCATAAGAGAAAGAATATAAGAGAAAAAGAGTATAAGAGAAAGAATAGATAAAACGTATAAAGTATGAGAGATAATGAGCATTTAATAAGAATAAAATAGGAAAAAAAAACTTACATTTTCAGAAAAAAAAAAGTAAAAATTACTTATAAAAGATACCAATTCTATCAAAAAAATTATTTATAAGTAAAACCGGAGGGAGTAAGATAACATTTCCTCCCCCTCAAACCAAACACACCCTAAATGTTAGTAGATGAGACCAACTAAGAATGATACACGTGTCAATAGAATATCAAAAGAAAAGGTTGATTTGGTAACCTACTCCAGAAGCGAATGAAAATACTAATAGTACATGGGTAATTATTAACTCCACTATTTATTCCCTCCTTCATGATTATATTCAGTGTAATCAGACCCCCGGACCAGCTTTCATGAAAAATAAGATCATATTTCCCTCATACTCTATCTCACACGTCATGGAAATTATGATTACTTCCATTTGAAAATAATTAATTAATTGCTTGACCTTTTGTTTTACCAAACAAGAACCAACGCGTACGCACACCCACAATGAATTGCCATCAGTTAAAAGCTCTTCACATTTAAATTTCACGAGTTGGTCTGTAACTTATATGACCGCCTAAATAATTTCATATGTGTGTGTGAAAGAAGGGATAATAAAAAATGTCGCAATTTTTTTTTTAAAAAAGAAAGAAAGGAAAAAAAAGGGGATCGCAAGCTTTTATTCCATATGTATAATCAAATCAAATATACAATGAAATCAGACGCATCTAACTACAAGTGTGGACTCCAAACAATATATGAATCACCAAATAATAACAATAACAATAAAAGTAATCGTCAATCCTCATAAATCGTAATCCTCCCTGAATTTCATAGAATAATAATAAAAAAACGCATAAACACATTAAATTAAATAATTAAAAGAAAAACTACTCCATAAGACCGAAAAGAAAAAAGATCTCGCCGTCCATCCAAGAAAATCAACATCAAAATCCGATACGAGCCCACGTGGATTAATCCTAATAAGTCCAAAACATTCTAAGCCAACATGAAGGAGGCGAAGAAAGTCGCAGCGAGAGCTGTCCCAGCAACGGCGGCCTTGCTGACGGAGAATGCGGCGGAGGGTGGCACGGAGGGTGGCACGGAGGCTGGGGACTCAGGAGCAGTGCCGCCGGGGCCAGGAGCCGGTGGAGAACCAGAGCCGCTGCCCGGTGCCTCAGAAGGCGGAGCACCGGAAGGCGGTGGAGAAGGAGTAGGCGAAGGAGTGGCGGGAGCAGGGGCAGGAGCCGACGGTGGAGTGGCGGGAGCAGGGGTGGGTACCGGAGACGGAGACGGAGACGGAGAAGGCGAAGGAGACTGCGTGGGAGTGGGCGAGGGAGTGTGCGACGGCGACGGCGAGGGGGCGGTTCTCGGGGCTTGAGCCAAGCACGAGGTGGCCAAAAGTCCCAAAATCAGAAACACTTGAAATCCATGGAAACCCATGTTTGATGGATGAAAGTAAACGCTCAAACAGTTCAAAAAGAAACAGAGAGAAGTGAATGAGAGATGAAATATGGGAAAGGGTTAATCATATCGAGTACATATATAGGGAAAAGGCGGGAGAGACGAAATATAATTGGTGCAGATATTATTATGGGAAAATTACGTCAGGTTGGGAAAAAAATAAAAAATAATCATTCTTTAAAGCCTTAAAATAAAAATATGGTCCTATTGATAATTTTAAGTGTGGGTCATTCAGTCGTTGATAATATTAGGGGCCCATTTATAAGTTCTTAAGATCATTTTTTTATTTTAAAATTTTAAGGAATCATTTTTTCATATTTTCTCTTATTTAAGATCTGATTGTAATTTTTCTTATTATTATTATTATTAAATTAAAATTATATATATATATATATACATACACATATACGTGAATGAATAATTATTCTTGACCTATCATGTTCATGAATATGCATTTACATATATTCTTAACCAACCAACAGGAGCCAACCCAACACGACAACGTGGGTTAAGTGAGCAATATGTATATGGCGGTGGCGTGATTATTAATATGTCAATATTCTTCTCCCACACTCCTTTTATTTTATGGATTTTAATTTAATGGCTTTTCTTTTCAACAATACTTTATATAGTTACCTTTTACCTAATCAACTCAATTATGAGTTGCCTTTAGACTATTCGATTTCTGCCACTGGTTCTTAATTAATTTTTTCTCTCTTTCAGCAACAATTATATTGGCATATTTAGACTAACTTATTTTTTAAGAATAAATACTTATTAGACAAGTCGAGATAAAATTTTTTTTATATACTTACATCGTATATCGTAAATCACGATTTATAAATACTTATTGATAAAAAATAAGCTATCCCAAATGAGTGCTATATTTTTTTTGAAATTTGCATGCATTGCAACATTGACTACTACTCCCTTGTAGAAAAGATTTGATTTTTCTTTTGGTTATTTGGATATATTTATATTGAAATTTAAATGCATTCGTTTTTTAATTATGTTATTAGTGTAAGTGCCAGATAAAAACGCGTTGAAACTTTATTGGGTAGAGCTGGACTGGTTTGACCCGTAGATGATCGTGAGTTACTTGCCTTAACAGTTAACAATCTGAATTCCGCGTTACGCATTTGTTGGGAAAAAAAGTACACTCTTAGACTTGATGTTGATAATTACTCCCATACTCTCCAAAATATAAGTTATAAGTTATAAATTTGTGAATGGATTTGTTTTAAAATATATGTTTCATTTTAAATTTGTAAAAGTATTTATTACGTTTTTTCTAACTTTATTCATGGGCTGTATTTATTATATTTATTGTCTCTCTCACTTATCATATTTAAAAATAAGGACACAGTTAAAAAATATATATATTTATTGCTCTTAATTAATTTAATTTTTTCCTTAATAATTTCAAATATGGTATTTAAAGCTTATAAATAATGTAGGATAAGCTATATTGTGTCGTGTTACTGTATCTCCTTTGAGATTATGAATTCAAGACGGTATTAAAAAAGAAAAAAGAAAAAGGGCTTATAAATAGGTACAGCGGGAATGAGGGAGTGATTTATCCATACATTGAACTTACTAGAATGCCCTTTTGAGTTTGTTTTGTTGTCGTGGTGGTGCTGCTGCATACCAGAAGAAGAAGCGAAGGTACACGCCTTTTCACATGTAACAAAGGTCTTAATTATCATTATGAACACCAAAACCAAAGGAGAATATCTCTATATATTTATTACCTCCTGTCCTAAATATAGAATATAGTTTGTAATGCAATTTACACTATAAATTATGTCTTATATTTAAAATCGGAAGGAGTATATCTCTATCTCTATATCATGATCTGGTATATATTTAGTTATTTACAAGTAATTAAAAAGGTCGGTTTGGACTGTGTGGTAAAGAAAAACAGAGCGAGATGAGACAAACATAACATCATGAGTGCATCATAACTTAGACATGCATAAAACCAGATTGAGTTTATCCTTTTACGACTTTCAAAAAGACAGGTTTTGAGTTTTCTGATGTTGCCATCACCACCAATGTGGATTCACCACCTATTTCCATGACTTTTTCACTTGCGATCGAGCTCCTTTTTGGGCCTAAAACCTTAACCACTCGACCGACAGCAAAAGCACATGGGTTCTTTTATGGGCCTTATTCTTTTGGTTTCTAACTAATCCACTTATTCAATCAAATAGTATTCCTACTAACGGATTGAGTCTAGTAGAATAAGTTAGTCCCTCACAATATGCTGAACTATGGTTTGAATTCTCGTTGAGATAAATGCTTACTTTTAATATTGGATAGTGCCTCAAATAATATTGTTTTCGATAAAAGAATATCTATGTTTAGCAAAAAACAAAAGTACTCCTCCAGTTTTTTTATGTAAGACCTAATTTATACACTACAAAACTAAGTTCTATCACATAGTACATTTTATAAATTGGTTTGGTTGGTTTAGTTTTGATAATGGTTTGTATATTAATATTTTCAAATTCTACATATATTTGACAAAAGATTTTTTTTTTATGCTTTCAACCGGTATCAAATACTACCCAAATTTGGGAATCATGACTTTCCCTTCCAACATAAGTGTTTTTTCTGAAACTTGAACTCAAGGCCTATATGAATCTAACAAGACCCTACATCACTAGACCAACTCTTGGTTGGTGACAAAGTATTTTTATATGTATATAACTTGTAATTTTATGATTTAAATTAGGAATTTATATGATTTAATATTTTATATTTTTTTAAAAAATAAAATATATATACACATATTTTTTGGGTACAAACTATATATACATATTGACACGTAAAAGGGCTTGAGGCCCATAGAGCTAACCGAAGGCCCGTAAAGTTCAGGACCGGGCTTTACTCATAGAATCCTTTTTTTATTGTACAAAAAAAAAAAAGAACTATTTTTTGTATAAGCAGGTATTTTTTTTTTTTTGATAGACAATAAGCAGGTATTTTAAAACACGACACCGTTAAGTCTAAGCTCGTCAATAGCAACAGTCACCAGATATGAGTTAATTTCCAGCCGCAACATTTGCTTCTTATTCTATTAGGCTGAGTCCCCTGATTTCTCCTATTATATTTTAGGGTTAATATGTAAATTTGTCTTAGAAATTTTCACTAAAGAGTAATATTGTCGTGGAAGTTTTTTTAGGTTTAATGTTGCTCTGAAAGTTTCAAATTGTAGCAATGTTACCCTATACTGTCAAAAAACTAACGTTGACAGTTAAAAAATTGACGTTGACTGTCAATTTTTTAACGGTAAGGGTCAACATTTTCCTGTTTTATTTTAACTCTTTCAGGGTAACATTGAACTTAAGAAAAACTTTCAAGCTAACATTATTCCTCGACAAAAACTTTTGAGGCAAATTTACACATTAACCCTAAATTTTATTTTGAATTTGATCAATTTATTTAAAAAATAATATTATTTTTATTTAAAAATTTCTAAATAATATTTTTATTTGAAAGTATCTAACTTTTTTATATTTTTATTTTAAAATCCATAAATGTATGCATGTATAATAAATATAGTGCATTACTTTTTAGGGTTAATGGGTTATTTTACCCTGAATGTTGTCACGGAGACGCAATTTCGCTCCGAAAGTGTTAAATCAGAAGCAATTTTGTCTTGACCGTTATTAGAGTTTAGTTAATCGTTAGTTGATTAAGTATGCTAAGTTTGTATTTCATGTATCATCCACGTCATTTTTGTTTTGGGTTTTGGCGCAAATTTGCCACGGGAATTTTTTTTTGTACAATGTAAGGGGTTTCCCCTTTCGAGGCTTAGACTGCAAAGGGTTTTCGCCTCTCCAAAGAAGCGTGTTCCCCCGGATTTGAACTTGTGTTCTCCTCCTTGCGGGGTGATAATGCTTACCATTTTAACCAATAGCTTATTGGTCCCTTGGAAGTTTTCACTCAAAAACAATATTGCCCTGAAAGTTTTAAAATTGTAGCAGTTTCACCCTAACTATTATTTAGGTTAAGCTTACCCATTAGTTGACCAAATATGTTTTTTTGGCAAGCCCACATGTTATCCATTGATCCACTTCATTTTTTGCAAAGTTTGATTTAAAAATAAGTAATTGTTTTTTTTTTTAAATAAATGCATCCCAAAGTCTAGGCTTCAAATTTTCAGGGCAAAATGACTCCTCTATAACAATTTCAGAGACAAAATAACTCTTAAACCCTATTTTTAAGGAAAAATTACATTCAAGTCTCACACAAGAGAAAAAATAAAAAAATGGTTCCCTAAACTTATCAATGACACCCCTAAACTTATCAATAGAATTATTTCTTCATTCTTTTTCTTGTTCGGGACTTAAATTTAATTCTCCCTATTTTTAATTATAAAGTCCTAGCCCCAGTCCCTATCTCATTGCCAATTCTAATCCATACCCCAATCATAATCCCTTCGTAGCAAACAAGCCTACGTGTTTACCAATATTTTGAAATCTTCAGCAATATGCATCATTTTTCATTCCTTAGGCCCCAAATGCTATTATGGAAATGAGAAGGTGGAAGTGGAGGTGAAACCCAATATTTATGTGCTTGATAGGGTTGAAAGCACTTCTCTAAAAAAGTGACTTCCATAAAAAATGATGAAAGTGACTTCCACCAGCCCCCAAGAAACTGGTTCCACTTCCATGGAAGTAGAATTTTGTTGACCATTATGTCCCCTCATGTTTTATCAAATTCTAAAATTTGCCCTCTTGCTTCCTTCCAAAATTTGACCATTCGCTTCCAAATTAAATAAAGGAAAGATCATATGGTTTATAGACTCTTTCCCTGATTTTCATATGGATTTTGTAGATGACCCATTGTCGCTTTTGAAAACCATGGAGGTTAACCATATTGGGACAAAACGCTGTCAATTCTACCAAGCATATGCTCTTTACTATGACAAGAAGAAGAGATATGATGAGGCTAAGAAAATTTACCATTTGGGGGTGAAAAAGCAAGCTTTTGTGCAGTAATCAGCAATAACCATTTTTGCTAGAATAAGCAGTGACGCTCACCTACTGAACATGTCTCATGATCAACGGCAGATTTTTCTTTTTTAAAGGTAAGGGTATTTTAATCTTTTCATAAAAAATACATATATTAATTAAAAATAATATCTCACTCATATTGACATATAAGCATACTTTAAAAATTTCTTCCAATCCTACTTTCAATTACATAAATATCTCTTCAATTATATGAAACGAGACATTACTGTTTATAATATTTGGTGTTTTTACTTTTTATTGAAAGATGCGATGGTAGGTGGTAGATGAAAGGCATGGGCCCCATGGAGGATTATGCTATCCTAAGGACTGTTTGGTATAGGGTATTTAGAGGAAAAGATATAAAAGTCAAAATTTTTATGATTTGAATTTTAAAAAATAAAAAAATTAGAATTAAAATTTTTTAATTAATTTTTTCGATTCTTTTATTTTACAATTTAATTTCATTACAATTTTAAAATCCCATTATTTTAATTTTTTTAATTTAAGCATATAAAAATTTAGGAAAATTCCAAAAAACTACACTAAAAAGATAAAAAGGACAAATCAGTGCATCGAAATTCAGAAAAGACAAATCAGGCGGGTGTCAGAAAAATGAGGAATCTGTCCTTTTGAAATTTCAGTCAAATTACGAAAATGTCCTTCAGCACTTCATGCACATTTCAGAATAACAACATGATATTCGTAATTAACACCTCTGAATTCGTTATTAACAACTTTAATTCTTCTTTTACAATTCATAAGTTTCAAGGCCAATAACACCACCGATCTCGCCATTAACAACTCCGGATTCGATATTAACAACTCTATTTTCTTCTTTCGCACTTAACAAATTTCAGGGCCAATAACACCATCGATCTCGCCATTAACAACTCCTATGTTGTTATTCCTACTGATGGCTGAAGGGCATTTTCGTCATTTGACCGAAATTTCAAAATGCCAGATTCCTCTACCCGTCTGACACAGTCTGATCTGTCCTTTTACAATTTCAATGTACTAAATTATCCTTTTACTATTTTCAATATCGTTTTGGAATTTTCCCTAAAAATTTCGCCGCTCCCCACCAAATCCCACACACCAAACAAACTTAAATCTCTGGTTACCTCCCCATCATCGTCATCTTGGAGGCGAAGAGGATCGTGTAGTAACCTAACACTATCGTCATGGAAATTGCAACCCAGAAAAAACCCAGAGTGCTCTGCCTCCATGGATTCAGGACCAGTGGCAACATCCTCCGCAAGTTGATCGGAAGATTGCCGGACTCCGTTCTCCAAAAGCTAGACCTCGTCTTCCTCGACGGGCCGTTTCCGGCGCAGGGCAAATCTGACGTTGAAGGCATCTATGATCCTCCTTACTTCGAGTGGTTCCAATCAAACCGGGTTCATCTTGGATCTCGATCAATCTCCTTCAATATGTATATATATTCTTCAAACATATTTTAGTACTGATACTTGCTCTTTTTTCCCTTAAAATTCTCTCGCAGGATTTCACAGATTTCATCAACTTCGAAGAATGCCTAGCTTACATTGAAGATTACATGGTGAAAAACGGTCCTTTTGATGGTTTACTTGGATTCTCTCAGGTTGGGTTGAAATCACTGAACTTCTTCTCTCACATTTCATGAAAACCTTGACAGATTCATTTTACCTTCAGGGTGCTATTTTATCAGCCGCGTTACCAGGAATACAATCGCAGGTACTAGCTAACACATCCTCAACAAGCTTATTGCTTGACCCTTTTATTTTGGTTGAAGAATGAACACTTGAACTCCTGAAAATATGCTATACTAGGGGGTGATTTGTTTCGATTGATTCTATAACTTCAGGGCGTGGCACTTGGGAAAGTAGACAAGATAAAGTTTTTGATTGTGATATCAGGAGCCAAGTTTGGGGGAAACAAGTTCGGAACCCCTAAATTGGCTTCCAATGCATTTTCAAAACCCATTGACATCCCATCTCTCCACTTCATTGGTAATTAAATTAAACACTCTTCTTCTATCAATTGTGTGTTGATGACTATAACTGGGTATAGATACAGAAAGTGATAGATATTACTCCCTGCTGTCTTTGTCTTTAGTATAAAACCTATGGGAAGTTGATTTTTGTCTTTAAATATAAAGAATAGTTTTAATATTTGGTTTTTTTTTTTTATTTAGTCCTATTGATCTTTCCTCAATAATAATCAATAAAGAAGGGAATTCAGGAAGATGACTTATTTTAGAAAACACGTATTATATTAATTAACTTAATCAACTTTCTTAATCTAATTAAATCAGATAAATAAGTCTTATTGAAAAGGAGTAGAGCATTGAACTTTGGTGTGTGTTTTGTGGGTGAAGGTGAAGAAGATTTCTTGAAGGAAGAAGGGATTGCATTACTGGATGCATTCGTGGATCCACAAGTGATTCACCATCCAAAAGGACACACAGTCCCCAGGCCTGGTTAGTGATTTTTAGTATTTTGTAGTGTTCGTTCATGGAGATTAATCTTCATTATTATTTGTTATCTGATTTTTGATTCTGTTTGTCTCAGATGATAAGGGTCTGAAAACTATGTTGGCTTTCATTGACAAGATTCAGAGAATGCTATCAAATTCTTCATAACGAGACCTGAGTCTATATCCACACACTTTCTGGTCTGATTCTGTGATGACAGAATTCACTGCATACATAGGAGCCTGGGGACCAAGTGGTTTGGATTTTCGGAAAAGGCTCATTTATCTTTCTTAGTCTTACGTGTTACTTCTCCGTCCCTACATATAATAAATGCATTTTACCCATTTCATCTTCAATTATCCTCATATTATTTATTTCTCGTACATTCTCTTTCATTATTTTTTTATTATTACTCTCTTTTATTTATTCATAAATAAGAGCATTGTTAGAGAGAAAAAACTGTTTTTCCATTTATTTTGTAAAGAAATCCCAAAAATATACTGTCAAAATTAGAAAAATACAAATAAGAGGCTCAATATATCAAATCCTAAGTCAGACAACAGGGATAAATCTAATATTTCCAAATCTTAGCAATAGGTCTTTCATGCCCTTTGTACTTTAGCAGAAGGGGAACCTCCATGAGCATGCCAAATCGGGTGGAAATTGAAAGAAAAATTCCATGGCCTTTAGGGTCTATTTGGTTGGAGGGGAGGGGATGAAAAATGAACCCCTTCCCTTATTTGGTTTGAAAAATTAGAGAGAGGGGCTCTCAATCCCTTCCATCCCCTCATTTTTGTTCCCCTCAAATTGGATGGTTTTGGAGGGGATGGAAAATGAGTCCCTCCCATTTCCCTTTAAACCAAACAGGCCCTTAATTGCATGGTGGGTCTTCCACATATTAGTACGGTCAGAAGAAGAAGCCATGTCTCCGAATTTCTACAATTAGCAAAGGATTTCATCAAATGCTCACCTTCCAACATTGTTCTTCATGTGCCTCCAAACCAACCACGGTTGCACCAGCTTTTCCAAGTCACTCGCATCTCATTCCCTCCACAAACTCATCGCTCACTCCTCATGCATCATCGACCCACACACTCTTTCATGAAGGTTTTTAGCTCAAACTTCCCCCGAGTATCATACCATACGACGCCGCAACCCCTCTGTTACTCTGGCATCTCCTGCACCACGTCTGATCACTTGCCCAACTGCGAATGGCTTTGTTAACAGACGTCGGACTCGAGCTCAATTCGAGAATGGTGAGGTTTCAACAGAACTCACCCTTATGCCTGGTGAGCCGCCCTCTTCCAGGGCTCGCCAATTGAATCCCCATAAGCTTACAACGGTGGCTGGAATGCACACGAAGCAGCTCTATGCTTCGATCACCACAGTCCTTTAGTTGCCCTATTACTACCTAATAGCTTTATATATTATATATCTATATGCTATTTCATTTGTGCAGGTTTCTGTTGGGCATATAGTAACTACGCGAAGTTCAACTCCGAGATTGAGAAAGCAACGTCATTAAGGTCGGCCTCTGTGCTGTTTTTCTCTCTTCTCTGAGAGTCTTTTAGGGTTTCTCCTTTCCTTCCTTGAATAAGGTCTCTCAGCCTTGTGCTGTCTCTCCTGTTCCTTTGTCTTCTTTGTAATCAAAATAGTGTTTCTATTGAAAGAGATTCTTGAGTATGCTAAGAGAGCGGTGAAGCGGAAACAGAGTACTGGAACGTTAAACAGAGTAGGGGAACGTAAATTTCTTTCTGAGTTTCTGTTGCAATGGAGTTGACTGAATCTGTCGGGAAGGACCTTAGTATTGAATGGTCTGGTGGAGACGCGGAGGAATATGATGAACAAAGCTTGGTGGGTCGTGTGATTTCGAAGTCCAGGATTGGGTTAGGAGCTGTGCGAGAAAATGTTATTGCGGCTTGGAAAATAAAAGAAGATCAGCTTGAGGTGTCAAATATTGGAAACAACTATTTCTCATTTGATTTTAAGAGGATTGAGGATGCACGAAGGGTGTTAGCAGAAAATCCGTGGGTGGTAAGACACAATGTTCTGGCGCTTCAGCGTCGCCAAGCTTATGTCAGTGACTGCGAGATCCAAATCAATAGTTGTTTGTTCTGGATACAGTTGCATAATATGCCTCCTGAGGGTAGAAGTCTGTCTAACTACCGTTTACTTGCTGCTAAGGTGGGCAATATCATTGAAATAGAAGATCCGGGTAAGGACAAGATCAAAATTAAGAACTTTGGAAGAGTGCGCGTTGAGATTAATATTGATAATCCCTTAGTCCCTGGATTTTATATTGAGCGCCCTGTGAAGAACTCTAACATTAAAAAGTCAGTGTGGATCCAAGTGAAATATGAAAGATTATCTCGATTTTGTTATGTTTGTGGTCGATTAGGACATGAGGCTAAGGGCTGTGAAGTTGATGTTAATGGAGCTGGAGGAAGCAGTGATGAAAAAGGAAGATTCGATGCCAATATGTGTGCTCCACCGGTAAGATCGAGTTTAAGCTTGCCGGAGCAGATGCCTAGTAGCCGGACGGCGGAGAGTAAGGTGGAGCATGGGGAACACGTTAATATTAATTGCATGCATGGGGAAGGAGGCGCTGGTGGGTCAACCGAGGAAGATAAGGAATATTCCCAAGGCCAAAGTGAGCAGGTCTCAGTGGAAAATATTGACTCTTCAATAAATGAGAACACACCATTGGGTGGGCCAATAGGATGTGAAAGTGTAAAAGGCACGTCTGAACCGCAATCAATACGTAGAAGAATTGAAATAACCAAAGGAAGGAGCTCGGGACAAAAAGCAAATAGTTGGGCCGGTATAAGTTGGCCCAAAGTTATGATATCAGAAATTAATATAAGAGAGTTTTCTTTCCAAATGGGCCAAGCGGATATTGACCCACCTCATATGACCCAGCAGAACAATAACAGTGGTGTGAATATTGTTGAAATTAATGAAGAAGGGGATGAAGCCCAACCAGATGATATAGCTAATCAGTATGGTGAGGAGGTCGGAGCTTTAGCTGTACAAGTACAGCGCGTCAATCTGAAAAGAGCAGCTGATGATAAGTGGTCTTCCCCTTCAGCCAAAAGGAAAAAATCGCACTCACAAGAGTCACCTGGATTCGCAGAAGAGAAGAAAAAAGCTGAAATTTATCTGCAAAAAATCGCTGAAAGAGAAAGGAGTCCCTGCAGAAGTGCTTTGTTCATAGCTGAACCGCCCAACCCAAATTTGGGCGAGGAGGTATGTGATCTTTCTTCTGAAAATAGATTAAATTTTTCTCATGGGGCGGTGGAAAGGCAAGGTATGCGTAGGATTGGGGAGAAAGGAAAAGCAAAAAAGGTCCTATTTCCAGGGGAGGTATCATCTTCAATTAATGAAAGGGGTGGTGATCGGCCTTCTCCGATCACCAAGTATCCATGATTTTAGCCTGGAACTGTCGGGGTCTTGGAACCACCTCGACGGTTCGGAATCTAAGGTTCCAGTGCCAGAAGTTTAAACCTATGATTGTTTTTTTATCAGAAACTAAGATGCAGAGGGACAAAGCTGAAAAAATTAGGAGAAAATTGGGCTTTGGTTCTGGCACATACTATGACCCTATTGGTAGATCGGGAGGATTGGCTTTATGGTGCAGGGAGGGTGTAGACCTTAATATAAGTGTGGTAAGCAGATTTATTATACATGTTGAAGAAACTCGAGTTGATGGAAAGAGTTTTGGCTCTGTCACTTTTATTTATGGTCCGTGTGACTCTTTTTTGAAAAGGAGATGGTGGTTGAACCTAATAAATCTTAAACCTCCCACTCATACTCCATGGACTGTTATGGGAGATTTCAATGCTTTGTTGTACCACTCAGATAAGGAAGGAGGGAGGCGGGTGCCAGAAAGAGACTTTGAAAGTTTTAGAGGCTTTATGTCTGATTGTGAATTGTTGGAACTGGAAACAAAAGGAAACAAATTTACTTGGATGAATATGAGAGAAGGGGAAGGGCTCATAAAGGAATGTCTAGATAGAGTAGTCACGAATGGGAGTTGGAGAAGATTATTTTCGAAAGGATTATGTCAGATCCTGGAAGCTGTTGGTTCTGATCATGCGCCTATTTTGCTACATTTTGAGTATAAAGATGTGTTTACTCCAAAATTGTTTCGGCTAGACCAAAGATGGCTTCATCATCCGGAATTTGAAAATATTGTGAAATCTAATTGGGAAGCAGAAAGGGTCAACCAAAAGCTAGAAGACTTTGCTGATAATCTGAAATCTTTCAGTTTAGTGCTGGAAAATTGGAGTAAAAAGGAGTTTGGAAATCAACATCAGTTGGTTAAAAAGCTGATGAAACAGATTAATGTATGTCTATCCAAGGCTAATAATGATAATCTAGTCCAGGAGCTTTCGGATCTGAAAAAGCAATTGGGTGAAGCCTGGAAACAAGAAGAGCTTTATTGGGCGCAGAAATCACGGATCCAGTGGCTGAAGTGTGGTGATCAAAACACAAAATTTTTTCACCTCACTACAATTATGAGAAGATGTCAGAACAAGATTGCCAGACTGAAGAATGAGGATGACCAATGGATTGAAGATGAAGTTGAGATTGGGCATTGCTTTAATCGATTTTATTCAGAATTATTTGAAACCTCAGGACCAAGACAATTTGATGATATTCTGCAATTCATTGAACCTAAAGTATCAAATGCGGACAACGAAATGTTGATGAGAACCATTACAAAAGAAGAGGTTCGAGAGGCAGTTTTTAGTCTTGGGGGCACCAAAGCACCAGGGCCAGATGGATTCACAGGGAGTTTCTATCAAAAACACTGGCATATCATAGGAGACCAGGTAAGTAATCTAGTTTTAAAATTTTTTGAAACTGGTTTCTTGCTAAACTCCATTAATGAAACTGATCTAGTTCTGATTCCGAAAGTTGAAAGACCAGAATCTGTTAATGAGTATAGGCCCATTAGTTTATGTAATTTCGCCTACAAAATTTTTTCCAAGATCATGGCTAATAGGATGAAACCTCTTCTTGATGGGCTTATTTCTGAGTGTCAAAGGGCCTTTGTTCCTGGGAGACTAATCCAGGACAACATTATTCTTGTCCATGAAGCTTTCCACCATTTGAAAAACAAGAGAACACACTCAGAAATGGCTATCAAGCTTGATATGAACAAGGCCTATGATCGTGTGGAATGGGATTTTTTGGTAGCCTTAATGTTAAAGATGGGATTTTCCAATAGCTGGGTTGAAAGGATTTTATGGTGTATATCTTCTGTTCATTTCTCCATCATGCTGTCTGGAAAAAGAATGTCTGATGTTGTACCTAGAAGAGGTCTTCGCCAAGGAGATCCTCTCTCACCATATCTGTTCATTTTGGTGAGCAATGCTCTATCAGTTATGATTGATAATTGGCAAAATAGGGGATTCATTCAGGGGATCAAAATTGCTCGTAATTGCCCAGAACTAACTCATTGCCTGTTTGCGGATGATTCTGTCTTCTTTCTAAAGGCAGAAATTGATAATTGTAGAAACATGCAACATTTGCTGAATATTTACTGCAATGCTTCAGGACAAATGATAAATATTAGGAAGTCATGTTTATTTTTCTCTCATCAAGTCCCGGCATTACTAAGGGAAGAAATTGGTCATATTTTTCAGATTGCAGCAGTTGACACTCCTGGAAATTATTTAGGCCTGCCAATTATTTGGGGAAGATCCAAACGACAAGCTCTGGACTTTGTAGTGGATAGAGTTAAAAAAAAAATGCTGGGGTGGCAGAGAAATTTTTTATCAGCTGCGGGACGAGAGGTACTAATCAAAGCTGTTGCTAATTCAATTCCGGTATATTCTATGTCCTGCTTTTTATTCCCAAAGTCTGTTTTAGCACAGTTGGATAGATTAGTTAGTAGATTCTGGTGGAAAGGAACTGTTAATAAGAGAAAAATTCATTGGGTTTCTCAGCAAGTTTTAAAGAAGCCAAAGGAAGAAGGAGGAATGGCATTTCGTGATTTTGAATCATTCAATCTTGCTATGTTGGCTAAGATTGGGTGGCGCATTTTGCAGGAACCAAGCCAGCTATGGGCTCGAGTCTTAAAAAGCAAATACTTTCCAAAGAGCAACTTTATGGAAGCAAAACAAGGCAGATCCTCTTCATGGTTATGGAACAGCATATTGGCAGGAAGACAAATACTGGAAGGTAATGTTGCTGTGAGTGTGGGGAATGGCCTATCCACTACATTATGGACTGATCCTTGGATTCATCACATACCAGGTAACAAACTGATTTCTCAATGCCCTTTCCCATCCTATTCTGCTATTAAAGTATCTGAAATAATGAGTGATTCGGGGTGGGATTTAGCTGTCATAAGAGACTTCATTTCTGATGAGGAGGCTGAAGCTATAACAAGTATGCCTCGGGTGTTAAGTCACAGGCCTGACAGATGGATTTGGATCCGGGGTCCTAAGACAGAATACTCTGTCAAGGAAGGATATAAATGGATTAAATCCGCTAACCCGAGCACTAGTGGTCTGGCAGGAGACATTATGGATGGTAACAATTTTAATATTTGGAAACATGTGTGGAAACTAAAGGTGCCGTATAAAATTAGAAATTTTCTGTGGAGATCTCTATCAAATGCACTTCCAACCATGTTCAATTTGAGAAAAAGAAATTGCTCAGAATCTGATATATGTACAATCTGTGGGGTTGAAAGTGAGACTGTCTCTCACGTTTTGTTATCATGTGAATGGGCACAGAGAGTTTGGTTTGGTAGTCCTTTTGCTCTGCATACTCAAGGATCTCATACTGGTGATCTGAAAAGTTGGTTGAGTTATCTCTTTTCTCTTTCCTCCATGAATGATTATGACAATGCTTTTATTGCAGTCACTTTGTGGCACATATGGAAAGCAAGGTGTAATTTCATATACCAACACCATCGTCCTGATCCAGTGCAGACTTTAAACCAAGCTAGAATTTCTCTTGGGGAATTTTGGCAGGCTAACTGTTGGAGTTCTACCTCTATTGTGCAAAATCCAAATGTTGGTGAAAAGGCAGCTCATGAGAAGAAATGGAAATTACCGGAAGGAAATTCTTTAAAGGTAAATATTGATTGTGCTTTTTCTAAAGCTGAAAATGTGGCTGCTGTGGCTTTTGTTGTACGGGATTCCAATGGTTATGTTATAGATGGGAATACATCTGTCATAAAAGCCAATTCAGTGTTCATGGCTGAAAGTATGGCAATGTGGTTTGCATTATGTTACATTCGAGATAATGATCTTGATGATGTAACTCTGGAATCTGACAATCAACAGCTTATTCACTGTTTGGAAAAAAAGGCTTTATCCCCTGACTGGGAAAGCCTACATGTTGTGGAAAATATCCTTTTTATAAGGAACTTATGTAGAGTCCTATATTTCAGATGGATTCCAAGAGAAGCAAATGGAGTTGCGGATTGGGTGGCTCGTGCTTCGCTGCAAGGTCTGTGTCCTGATAATTGGACTTGGAGACCTCCTGCACAACTACAGGCTTTGTTGGAAAAAGATTTGGAGTTTCAACCTGCGAGTACTGGCATAGGATAGAATTTCTTGTTTTACTTGTTTTAGTAGTTTATTTGAGTTTGCGTTAGCTGTTTTTCTATCTTCATTGTACTGTTATTTTGGACCTTATGTTGTTCTCTTCTTTGTTATGAAATGAAACTAGTTACTTTGTTGGCAAAAAAAAAAAAAAAAACTACGCGAAGCCCCTGGCTCCTCGGCCTCCTTACATACTCCTGCATTTGGTCTCAAACCTATTTGCAGTCTCTAACACTATACGTGTGGACGTCTCGAAGACACTGCCAAGTCATGTTCTTCATTACAGCGTGGCCTTACAAATCCTGAAGGATTGAATACTAAGTTGGATACCATGCACTTATGCCTCTCGCAAGTTTCCTCTTTCAAGCACATCACTCTGGCTGCAACCTGTTTGCACCAGCAAGACGAGCTATGAGCTCAATCTTCACCAATCCAACAAAGGTGGTTCTGTCCCAGGCCTTGTTTTTTTTTTGGTTCTGCCTCTAATGATCAAGCCCATTATGGATTTCCTGTCTTTTATCTAACAGGCCCAACCCCTACTAAAATCTGTAGCTTCTTATTTTGGTACCTGTAATTGGGCCTTATATAAGCTTAGGACTAATGTAATATCATTTTGAATATAATGAATATTGTCTTTTTATCCAAGAAAAAAAAAAAGCTTTGCTATATATAGGAAATTTTTGCACTTTTTCAAGAGTTGATAGGTAAAATTTCACATGATGAAGTTCAGGATGCCAACAATTCCTTGCAAAACTCTTCGTAAGGATTTTCACACAATTCTAAAAAGTTCCATTTATATAAAATCGACGGATAAAAGTATAAAAGCAAAGAAAATGGTAGATGTTGAACATTTTAATCCTGTATTGTCAAAAAAAAAAAAAAGAACATTTTAATCCTGGCATGTACATTTTATGTTTAAAAAATTTTGTGAAATAATTAAATTTTGCGCAAATCAATATGACCATCTAACTAAAATTAGAGTTAGATCATAGGAAAATGAAATTATAATCTTTTTTTATTAACCATCCTATTCTTAATATAAGATTTACATATTTATTATTTTTTTCCCAATCCACCCCTATCATTGCTCCTTCAGTAATAATAAAAAGAAGAGGGAAACAAAGAAGTAAATAAGATAATTAAGATATTTTAAAAAAATACACACTTTATTAATTAAATTACCTATTTTTTTTAATCTAATCAAAATGAATATGTCTTATTAAGAAATTGAAACAGCACATACTTCAATTTTAATTAATTTCCCAGTTTGTACTTTGTAGGCTGCGAACCGCGCAAGGCAGAGTCATGGAAAGACTTTTAGCCGAGGCCCCATCTTGTTCGCGCTAGAAAAAGTCAATGATTCATTTCCGTTCCAAATCATTATCCTCCTTCGTTTGATCCTTTCTTTACCAATTCAAATGCCTCCCGAATTCTGAAAATCCCTAATGGAGGCTTCTTATTTTTCATTGTCCAGTCCGAAAAAGTAACGCATCGTTGAACCCTCACGCGCCTCCAATCACCGCTTCTTGATCCCAATTTCTTACCCCCCATGGAGCATCCGAAAACGGAATCCGACCGTACCGACCAAACCAAGGTCCCAGAGCCAGAAAGCAAATCTGATCCAAAGGACTCAGCGCCAAGAGCTAATGGAGATGGTAACGCAGGGGTTGCCGTTAACGCAGCGCAATCGGGACACGAATCGGAGTCCCTAGGTCTCGCAGGGACGGTGGAACGCACCGAATCGACCGGAAGCATCAGGAAGTCTGTACATTGGAACCCTGATTTGGTTTCTGAAAAAACCTTTGAGTCTTCGCCCGAACGATTCCGTTCGACTAGTTTGTCCTCCTCTATGTCCCAGACTTCCGTCAATGTCAAGGGTCAGTATGCTATGTGACTAGTATGAATATGTAATATGTATGCTTGTCTATGTGAATGTCGGTTTTGATGCCCTTTTGTGGAGCTAATGGACAACTCGGTGGTTCTGAATCAGAGAAATTAAGCACGGTTCGGAATGTGCTAGGAGTATGGGGAAGGAAGGTTGGAGAAGCGACGAAGAAGGCTGAGACTCTGGCTGGAAACACTTGGCAACATTGTAAGTTTTACCGTTGTGTTATCTAATTTTTGGATTTATCTTTTGTTCTGTCTCTTTCGTCTAGGATTAATCTCTGTTGGATACGGAGAAAATATTCATTGAATGGTAAGGGCACTTGATTCACGGGTTTCACAGGTACTATAGGGCTTTATTTCTATAAACTTTGCCCTATGATTATAATTAGGACCGGGGGAGCACACACTTTTTTACTCTTAAGTGAAAACTCACATACGGTATTGCTAATGAGAATAACATCAAATGTCTGTCTATTTCGATTACTTTTTTCGCTTTCCTTCCCGGAATTTGCTAGAGAATTAATACAAGAGTTCTGCAAACCGGAGCATATGACATGAAACCGATGTTTAGAATGAAAGTTTGTTTTAAAATATGTTTTAACATAATATGGATGCACTCAGCTCCATCTTCTGGGATAGTGATCTTTTTTGTAAGGTTTCCCATAGCCTTTATATTCAGGAAAACGTAATATACATGTACCATTCATTTCCGTGTTACATATCTTAAACAACATAGAAACGTAAACTTTTCATATATTCCTTGTTATTATTATTTTTTTAAATATCAGTTTCTAAGTACTTGATAAGTTGTCTACTCATCGAACTTCGTCTTAGGGGTCCAGATCATCATCTTATATTTAACGTAAAATTTTTCTTAGATCTACAACTGTACTGAACTGGCTTGTTTTGTCTAAATTACATTGTGTTAAGTGAAAACAAGCCCGAGTTTTACTGAAGCTGCTCTGGGAAGAATTGCCCAGGGAACAAAGGTCCTAGCAGAAGGTGGTTATGAGAAAATTTTTCAACAAGCGTTTGAAACAGTTCCAGGGGAAATGCTTCTGACTTGTTATGCATGCTATCTATCCACATCAGCTGGTCCAGTAATGGGAATTTTGTATATATCCACAGAGAAGATTGCTTATTGTAGTGACAATCCTATTTCATATAAATCTGACAACCGAACAGAGTGGAGCTATTATAAGGTACGCATACAACAACTCCAAAGAATGTTTAGTCTGGGAAAGTAATGGCATGGATAATTAGTTTTCCGATCTAGATTTTAGTTTTATCCATCTGAGTGGTTTATGTATTTTCAGTGCTCTATCAATAGTTGTTGCATTATGCATTATTCAGGTTGAAGTCAAATATAATTAGGTCTGGTGTTTGTTTAGAAGCTCTAAGGTACATTACACTACATGCCTTTGAAAGGGGACCAAGCCACATGACCCACTTTTCTATTTTAAAATTCTACCCTTTCCTACTGTGAAATCCAAAGATGCGCTACTCCTCTAAAGCTAAAGATGGATTACAGATGTACTTATTTTGACCAAAATATCTTTATATTTATCATTCATGTAACATGGAAAAAATGAATATGTTTTTTTTTATCAATATAATATCAGTCAACAAGTGTTATCTCACTAGATGAGATCAGCTACATGGATTAATGTACAATTGGTAAATTTTTTTTAAAATTTAAAAGAAATAAAATTGCAGTTTTTCTATCCAAAATAAATCGCATTGAAATAAACGTTTTAAAATATTCTTAGTAAAAATAAATTAATTAGTGTAGAGGACATTTTGGTCAGATTTTAGCTCTCGGACATTTATGTATATTTTCATGATAGAAAGATTGGGCAATTTAAATATTTCTTAGGAGAGGGGAGAGTGAGTCGCCCAACTTTTTATGTGTCATGGTACTTGGGAGGCTATACTTACAGTTATATATTCAAGGAAATTACTACTCTGTGGAATGCGCATTTGCAATTGTGGGCGGCTAACACTGTAGAGGTAGCAGACTAAGTGAGTTCTTTTACCCCTAAAACCATGGTTTCAGAAGCACTTTTCCACAAATCGAGACAAAACTCTTTTCATATACTTACCTTGTAAACTGTAAAAGCTATTCTCCAAAAGCTAATAAGAACACACACTAAGGATAAGCAGCTTATCATAAGCATCCTCATATTAATTTTCAATTATCATTACTCAGTAGGCCAGGTCTATGTTGCAATGATTGCACCAGTGCAACAGCTCTGTTGGCTGCAAACCAGGTTCATGTTGGAATGAATTTGACTTATAAAACAGTCAGTGGTTGCATCATATAATTGGCCTTGTCGCTAGTGGCATGTTGGCACAATGGCACTGACACCTCCTTGATAGTGGGTAGGTTCTGAGCTTGATCCCTTGCAAGTGTGAGTGTAAGTGTGTGCTTGTGTTTCCTAGGGCCTGTTTGGTACGAATTGATTTTAATGGAAATGGATATTGAGATGGAAATGGGCTTTAAAAGTATTTTTGGTATGTCATGGAAGTAAATCTTAATTTTTACATCAAAAAACCAAAATGCCCTCCTAAATTAGGGGGGGGGGAAATCCCAAACCAACGCATCACCATCTTTATCTTCTTAAAAAACAACCTAGACAAATCAATCTACCCATAAGCTACCATCTACGGATAATTGGGAAGTTTATCAATCTTAACACTAGAATCAAGCACCAACATCACCAACATGCCAAGGTTTAAAAAAAAAAAATCACCAACATGCAGCAAACTTGTAGAAACTTGGATTTGAAGAACCAAACAAAATCGTGAAGAAGAAGCAAAAGTTGATGTCGAAGGTTCAAACACAGTATCCATCTCTTCCAAGGTCTCCAGTTCGTGTTCTCCTACATTGAAGTAAATTGGTAGATCCATACAAAAGCATAAAGATGGGTGTCGAAGGTCAAATCGAGAGTGGGTTAGAGGTGAAATCGGAGGTGGGTCGATGGCGAAATCCTCTTAGAAGCAAATTTGCAGATGAAGAGATTGAAGGTGCCATTGGAAGTGTAGATCTGAGGCAAAATGGAGATAATGAAAGAGATCGCAGTCACATAATCCTCCTCACTGCCACGCCATCCTCGCCGATGAGGGGAAGAAGGTTACCGATAGTGGGGGAAGAAGGCTGCCAGCGGTGGGTGTAGAGGTGGCTAGTGATAGCAAGAAAGGAGAGAGGAAGAAGGGAAGAAGAGGGAAACGAGGAGATGAAATTAGAAAACTGAGCGTTTTTAATGGAATTCATTTCCATGAGTTTTGGTGGGTATGAAAATGGAATTTTGGCCAATTCCATGCTACCAAACGTGCTCTTGGTATGGAATTGGGCTCTATTTCCATTTCCATCCCCTTATGTCCAATTCCATCATACCAAACAAGCCTCTAGTTGTTCTGTATTAAAAAAAAGGTCGGCCTCGTCTTTAAACAATGGTTGTTCTAGTTGAGCCATCAAGCTAGGTGAGACAAATAGGATCAATATAATTCATTTTAAATTTCCATCTCTGGGTTCCTTTCCTATCAACCATGACAGAGAGTTGTCTTTATCTTGGATTTTATGCTAGTGAGTGACATCCTCATGATGGGGTAAGGTGGAAACTGTTTTTATCATGTCAAATTTCACCTATAAGCGCCTTAGAAATTCATTGTGAAATGGAGTTCTTTAAAGTTTTATTTTCTTGTTGGTGTTTCCTGTAATGCTATAGCCTCTAAACATTGAAGCTTGAATACCTTTAAAGAGAATTTTGTTTTGGCATGATGGGAAGTGTCCTTTGTAATCATCATTATATAAATATCTTCAGTTTCGTTAAGTTATATTAGTTGAATTATTAATCTCTTCCTTTTGGCATGTTTCTTATTCATGTTCCACCTGAGTTCATTATGGATTCAAATATGTTGGTAGAACAATATGGCCTTTTAAGTTATTTTGAACTAATTAAAGTCACACTCACTACGTAGTTCTTTTAAATTTCAGAATATATTCCCTCATCCCCATTGTGAAAATTTTTAACCCTAGAACCTTATATTTGCTGCTGTCTTCTACTCCTAGAACTCAACATATGCACATGATCTGTAGAGCATACACATCTTTTCACAGTTTTGAGTATCATTGTAGAATTAGGTAGAAGTCATAAAACCATTAAATAATAGATGCGATTTTAAAATTTAGAGTAGCATTATCAAAGTAGATCATGCCACATGAGGAAATAGATATACTTGCTTGCAGTCATCGCTCATCTTCTCAGTGATGAACCAAGGTACTTTGAGCGTTGACTATTTTTCAGTGCTGCATTTGACATTTAGAAAAATTTGTACATGGATGTTTGTCGTATAAAAGTAACAATAATCTTACTAGTCCATAAGCTATCATAGGGAAAGATTAGTTTCACTTCTTTGAGTGTGGTTAATCTGTGAGAATGGAGGCTTCAATGTCTACCAATCGTTTTATCTAATTAAAGACTAGTGATTAGGGCCTTAGGAGACTTCAAACTTTTGTTTGTAGATGTTGGTTGGCCCAGTGATATACATTTGCAACATGAACCCTTTGGACTCTCAAAATATTATGGATAATTATGCTATTTAGTGTTTAAACACGCAAAACTAGAAGCATATAAATTTCTCTGTTCCTCTAAACACAGTCAAATAAGATTTGAAAAGCCAGCTGTGCTTCTGCGTTTTTTAACACCATGTATTCCCACCTTGATTTCTTTTTTATATGAATTTGTAATTGTGAATTCCTAATCCCTAATTGTTAACCCTAATTTTAGAATGTTAGGTTAGTTGGTTAAATTAGTTTGGGGAAGAGCAATATTAAGTGAGAGTGGCATTAGCTATTTTAGAATAGCACTAGCCAAACACACCCTAATTGTATTCCCTAGCTAATTAGATAGGATTAGGATTAGTTATTTACAGTTCTGCCCCTAATCCCAGGGCTCTCTATATAAGGGCTATTGTTTCCATTACTATTTTTGTTGTTGACTAATCAAAAGAGAAAGTATTATTCAGCAGCCCACGTGTCCCTCTTCCTCTCTCAGAATTTATGTTCCTTCTCTCCTCTGTTCGAAAGTTCTGTCTCTCTTCATCTGATCAATTCTTCTCCTCAATTCTGGTTTCTATTACAAAAATATAACACTTTTTTTTCTTTTCCAAAATTCTTTCATCTTCAAAATAGTTATAATAGAACCTTTATTTCTTGTTGTTGGTACCTAAATAAATCTTTTAAATTTTTTATTAGTTAAAATCCTGGAAACAGTCTCTCCCTTTGCAGGGGTAAGGTTGCGTGCATTTGACCTTACCCAGACCTCACCTGATGGAAGCCTTATGCGTTGGGCCGCCGTTTTTTTTATGCTTCATTGTCTTTACATCTGTTGAGCCTGCTATGTTGGATGTGTTCGAAAACCAGAATCTTTCTATGATGCATGTTTTGACATAATAATGCTACACTTGAGATTTTTTTCCCTCTTTGATTTGACTGATAGACAACAATGTTTTATCTAGTTTTTGTCGTTCTATTTTATCTTATTTACTTATTTTTGATATATACGTATATATAGGTGATCATCCCATCACATCAGCTAAAGGTAGTAAATCCTTCATCAAGCAGAACCAATGCTGCTGAAAAGTACATCCAGGTGGTCTCTGTCGACAATCACGAATTTTGGTTCATGGGCTTCTTGAACTATGAAGGGGCTGTCAATTCCCTGCAAGAAGTTCTGCAAGCCAACGGAACAGCATCTTAAGAATGGAAGCTGTCTTGCATTGTCTAGCTTTCATCTCATTAAACCTATATTGTGTATCTTGTAACAAAGTTTAAAGATTTGAAAATTCTAGTCCTGGGGCAGTTGGTTTAAGTATCCCGATCCAATCCCTGCAAATTTTTGACAGTTCTGTCGATATAGGTGTAGGCCTCATACCTAAATCCATTTGAGGGATCTCCAAGAATATTATTCTAATCTATAGAAATGTTCTTTGGTTACTATTTTCCTACCTATCTTTGTCATAACTTGTTATGTGAGAAATAGTGAGCAACAATCAAATCCTTTTGATCATTAGCCACTGAACGTTTCACTGTTACACCAACCCCACAGACCCTGAATGTTTTCTTTTCTGCACAGTAAACTTAGTTCACAGTTCTATGGCGGAGTACGCGAGGCACTCGTAAAAGACGCATGGAACTCCGGGACTGAAGATTGACTTTCTTCTTTTTCTATGGTTATCATGTTTACTGCTAAATCTAAATGTAAACTTTCATTAGTATATTAAATCCGGTCTTTATCTTCAAACTAATGATTCAGTGGGATTTTTCTGGACTCATAAGGCCCTGTGTTCATATGAAAAATTAGTTTGGTTTATATCATGTTTTGTTAGGCATAAGTATCTTCTCATCAGAGATAATCTTACTTGAGACACTATCAAGTACTAAGTGTGTACATATCTTTCAATGATGATTTAACTCATAGTTCGTAACATTGTGAGAATTGTGAAAGAATCACAATAGACATTTCTACTAGATGACTAGTAGGACCAACTCCATTAGGGTTTGGTTGATATCATACGAAGTTTTAACCTTCTGTTTTGCTTTTTATAACAAGTGCTGCCCATAGCCCAATTGTCTCCACAAGAAATTCCAACGTCATATAGTGAATGGAATCCCATGTTTTTTCCCAGTTTAAGCGGGCTTGTTTTTTTTTTTTTTTTTTGAGATTATCTAACAGCATTCTTCCAAAAATTTAAAAAAAGAAAAGCAACATTAATTTAATCGGACTATAAATTAACATTCTGAGTAGCTAAATATACTATTTCATGTGATGGTTTTGTTGATTTCATATGTTGCATTGTTCTTGCTTTCCTAGTCAAAGCGGTGTTGGAATGATTGTGAAAGGTAGCAATTCGTCAGTGTTCGTAAATCAAACATTGAACAACAAATAGTCAAACCACAAAATACCAAAGTGAGATTAAGCTATACCTCCTCCTGTCTTTTTTTATATGGCTCTATTATGTACTTTCTTAAATTGAAAAATTTATACAGCTTTCCAAAATTACCTTTGCTTAAATTAAGGCCATCATGTAAGCCTAAGAGCAAAGCGACAAATGTATTTTTAATAAATGGATTATAAATTATATTTTGTAAGGGATATTGTATTAAAGACCAATGGATAAAATTTTGTAAATGAATCAAAGGAAGTAAATTACAAAATACACCCTCCATTTCAACTTATTTTGTTGTTTTAAGTTTTTGTTCTTGTTTTGAAACTATTGTTTTTTTAGAATTGTAATATTTAGTTCGTAATTATTTTTTTCAACTGTACCCCAATTCAACAACCTACAATCATATCTTACTTTTACTTTTAAACTAGAGAGATACTTATTTACACTAAGAATACCACGTCATTTGAACTATGTCCAATAAAAAGCATAACAATTCAGGTCATTTTAATCCTAGTTGACTGATAACTCATCTAAAAAAATTCAAATTTTATCTTGTTTTTTAAGAAAAATATTGGTTGATCATTTTGTTTTAGTTTTTTTTTTCCAAATTAAGATGTTATTTCTTAAAAAAAAGACAAAATTTGAATTTTTTTCAGATGAGTTATCAGCCAACTAGGATTAAAATGATCTGAGTTGTTATGTTTTTATTAGATAGAGTTCAGATGACGTGATACTCCTTAAGTATGTAAATATTTCTCAAATAAACTATTGTATAAAATGAGGATATTTCGGTTGATGTGGGGTAATACTTTATTATTAATTAATACCATCTCCAGTTGCACTGCAAACTAGGTCTGGAGGAGTAATTTCTTAGGCCATGGTCTAAACGTTAAATAATAAAAGAATTTAGCAAAGGAGTGTCAAATAGTATTTTACCTTATTTTTAAATGTAAAAAGACCAATACAAGCTTCACAATTAATCAAGTCAAATATTCCATATTTATATAACGTGTGTGTGAAGATGAAATGTGACGTCCATCTCAAATTATATCTTTCATATATCAATCATTTTCCATTTTGAATATAGAGAATTTAATTTGTAGAAGTAAATCACCTCCTTCCTTGGAAGTCTTAAAATTCCCCTTTATGTTTTTTTCATACCAGGTGACCCATTAGTCTCCGTTAACCACTCAACTTGTCCCCTACCTTTTTTTTTTTTTGATAATTTCACTGCTCTAAAATTCTCTTCTATGCCTCAAAGTGTGGAAAAACACACACATAGGCCGGTGTCAATAGTATGGAAGCCTCACTACAACCTAATTAATAGCAATATCAACTTAAGTTTTGGCTTATTATGTACCACTCTAATTCTTTTTATAAATCTAGTTTTTATAGTTCTCATATATCAAGAAAAGTTAGTTAACTCATTAAATATGTCCTAAATTGATAAATTTTTTCTAATTTTACCCTCATTTATGAATAGTATTTTCAACCCCCGCTCCCATCTTTTTCTCTTTCAAATATAAATTAATTTATTTTTTCATTACATTTAATATTGGTAAAATTGTCATTAACTACTCTCTAGGTGAACTTATAATAAGAATCAAAATTTTACTCTAAACTGAACTTGTAATAAGGACCACATGAGCATATGCTTATTATGATTAACATAGGTGGACCATCATCAATCGACAAAAGACTTGATCACACTAATGACTAGTGAAAGTCCTCAAATCCATTGAAATCATAACCTGACACAGTAAGAATTAGTAGAGTGGGACCATCCCATTAGGCCCTTTCGGCATCTTATAGTAGTAGTGTTTTTACATTAATCATCCGTAGATATTGCTATGATTAATTGAACCTGCAACGTCTTAATCAAGGAATCTGCTTAACTGTTTATAAAGCAGGCTTAAAAATCGTTTTATATGACCCACTTACATATCTTTCACTTGCACGCGTGAACGTCATTTCTTATGGTTACACTTTTGCAAATCCATCTTCTTTAAGTAGGATTAAAGCTGCAACTAAAAAGTAAAACCAAAGCAACCTAACTATATTACAGGCAGCTATTTTAGCTTGTTCATGCTTAACTGCACCGAAAAAAGGAAGAAAAGTCGACATTCAACTCAAAGTTGATGTTTTGAAATCAGCAGATAACTGGTCGATTCATGAGAGAAAACCCCATTAGAACATATCTGTTTTATATATATAATCTATTTGCTAAAGAGGGGTTACATTGTGATTATCTTGTGAGTTACTATGTTGCTTTAGAATTGCGGTTGGTGTAATAATTAGTGAGCTCAATATATTAATCGCAATATTTGTCGGCGCGACAAAGTTAAACATTGTTTATTATTATCTAAAGTTGCATTAATTCAAATCTTTCTATTATCATTGCTTCTTATGTACGTTTTTCTTTGTGGATGGAGTAAAGAAGACACGTACGAGCATGTTTTCATAACGGTGGTAATTTTACTGTGCCTGAACAGTGGGCAGAAACCAATTAACCAAGTTTTCAATGGCCAAGTGATTCATCACCAAATTAAAAGTATGCAATTCCACTGTTGCATTAAATCATGGCTCTTCATCAAAGTTATCTAGATGAATAATGAGTACATCTAGTTTACTTGCTTGTCAATCTAACAAGTGTTTATATATATATATATATATATATGCGCAAAGGGCAAGTCGGTGCCCTATGTATATATGCATCTTAAGTTTACTTTTAGGTCATCATAAGTCTTATGTTTTAGCCTCAGATTTTGTCTAAGCTTGCAATCATTTCTGGGCCCTTTGAAATATTTTTATTTGGATTGCCTTTTAGATTGGAAAAATTTTCAGAAAAATATAATTAAAAATAAGAAAAGATAATTTGATATTGCGAATTTATCAAATTTTAAGTCTGAACTAAAGTAAGAATATGAGATTTTCAATTCTAATCAAATAACTAAATTGCCTTGAGTTAAGTTGTGGAACATGAAAATGAAGTTGTTGATGTAAAATCTGATGTTGTTAATATAGATACAGATATTATTATTGACCCCTGAAACTTGTGTTTTCAAAATTATTCTTGATTTTTGGGATATGAAGTTGTGAAACATGAAAGTAAAATATGATGTTGCCAATATAGATATAGATGTTGTTATTGACTCCTGAAACTTGCGCCTTCAAAATTATCCCTGGTTTTTGGGATATGAAGTTGTCAAACATGAAAGTAAAATCGTTAATGTAAAATGTGATGTTGTTAATATAGATACAGATTTTGTTATTGACCCCTGAAACTTGTGCCCTCAAAATTATCACTGGTTTTTGGGATATGAACTTGTCAAACATGAAAGTAAAGTTGTTAATGTAAAATCTGATGTTATTAATATAGATGCAAATGTTGTTATTAACCCTTAAAACTTATACCCTCAATTCAGGGCATTTTGGTTAGAATTAAAAATCTTATATTTCTACTTATATTTCTACTTCAATTTTAACTTGAGATTTGATGAATTCACAACATCAATTTATCTTTTTCCATTTTTAATTATATTTTTCTAGAATTTTCCCTTTTAGATTTTGCCAGCAAAGAAGGGTATGTGGTTCTTGCGTCTATATTTTTATTGTATTTAATCTGGATTTGGCGGAAGGTCCCAAGTGGGGATGAACTAGAACTGCTTCTTTTTCTTCTCTTATTTTTTAAATTATTTTCCCTAGTGCTCATCAGTTGTGGTATGGTATCTGATCTAGCCTATTAATAACTACGAACAATTACAGCTTACTTTTTATATTAATCATTCCACATCCTTTTTCTAAGTGTGTTTGGTGTGTGGGAAATGGAGAGAGGGAAGGGGATAAGAAATTTTATTGAGTTCATTTTTAAAAAAAAATGGAGAAATAGGGTTAAAAGTTTTTTGAGTAAAATACTCTAACCTCCCCTCTGTTTTACCTTAATTATACAGACGTCCCCTCTATTTTGGAAACATATATAAACCTCCCTTAAAATTAAAATATATGTTACACAAACCTCTCTTATAGTTTGAGATTCTATTTCCATCCACCTAAACTGTTAGTTAACCGTTAAGTTTGACTTTTAAACTTTTTTTAACCAAAATGCCCTTCTTCAGTATTAGAATTATTTATATATATAGGGGCTAATAAAAATTTATACAACCATAAATTTATTCTATTAGATTCTCTCAATTTCTAATTTGTTAAAAAATTTATTAATTTTGATATTATAAATTAATTTTGACTTAAAATATATATTAAACACATATTTTTATCAAATATAATAAACTATATAAGTATGAGATTGTATGTGTCATTTAAATTTATAATTTAATATTTTTTCCACAAATATTTATAAACACATTTGATCAAGCATATTTTTATTTAAAATCTTGCTTGAATATTCAACGTTTGTGATATTTACATTAATCAATGCTAAAATCATCAAACAGATAACTACTTGTAAAGATAAAAATAGAAATTAAGGAATAGATAAAAAAAAAACTCTTAAATTCTTTAAAACAACTTTAGTCAAAATGTGCAAGAAAAAATAAATTTAATTAAAAAAATATATTTTTGGAATCTTTTTAGAATATTCTTAACGGAGTTAACTGTTTGGACTTAAATGTATGTTTTCAAAATAGAGGGGAGGTCTGTGTAATTAAGGTAAAATTGGAGGATGGTCAGAGTATTTTACTCAAGTTTTTTATTAATTTTTTTTTTTTACTTTTTTATCTTACATCTTTTCTTATGTATCCATTTCTTTAAAGTGAAGTCATTAAATTTTTTCCTCCTCTCACCTCAACCCCTCTCTTCCATTTCCCTTTTGCCAAACAAACACTAAAGGTTCAAGAGTATACACACACACACTATCCCAATTATAAATGTAGAAAATAGATAACTAATTTATAAATATTAAAAAAATTAGTTAAGTTAGTTATTTATAATAAATATATGTTGGTTTCCCAAAAATAACGCATTTAATTAGTTCCCTCATTGATGGAACCCCTGTAATATATGCAAATAATAGGAATGGTTTGAGAAAAAAAAAATACAAATTTGGGAAACAAAGTGAATTTATGTCTTATATTCAAAGTCAAAACAAACCCTTCAATTAGCTGCTACATTTAGCATCAAATGTAGTATAATTTCTTTGGTAAGATATATGATGCTATGGTTGGAACAAATTTTAACTGAATAAATGTGCTGTTTTTTTTTTTTTTTTTGCAAAATCATGTCTTTATAAATTAATAAATTTACGTGAAAAGTTGTGTAAGGAGGTATACCACTAAAGGCCACTAAAGTTATGTCTCTTTAGTTTCTAAAGATTAAAAGGAGGTGTGGTAACCACCACTTAGTAAAAGGTTGCATGTATTGTTTATCAAGAAACTCTACATACTAAAAGGGTTTAATTGAAGAGGTGTTGTTTCAAAAGACACTACTTCGTGGCATCACTTCATAGTTTATAAATATCAATCTTCATCATCACTCCATTTGGAAATACAAAACACACCACACAACACAACAGAAAAGATCAAACTCATTGCTTTTTTCCTTAAGTACACGTAAAGATAAAGTCAAATTATCACTTTATAAAGGTCATTATTATTTTTGGCTTGAGTATTGAAAATGCAATCCACATTCTTCATTGTATCAAAATTCGCTGGTGAATCCAACTTTTATCCTAAAAAATAGGAATAGGTGATGCGAGTTAAGCATAAAAGGAAATGTTGCCCGTGACTTGAAGATATCTTGCATAATTTTCTTCTTCATCCCTCCTCCATATACTCTTGAAAGATTCATTCCCTCTGACTATCAATTAATTTGGATTTGAGTTGAGTCCAACCTTATAATAAAAAACTCCAAATATGAATTTTTTTTATCATTCAGAAGCTCAGACTTGAAATTTTGCTTAACAAGAGTTGAAATCATTTTTTTACCATTCAACTGAATCGTAGCTGGTTCGGTATAGTTTTTTATATATGTATCATATGTGCGAGTTCTCTCTCCTTTTTCGTTTTCATTAAGATCTGAGTTAGACGAATTTACAAGTAAATATGTATATATAGCATACAAAAAATAAGTATATCACTTAAAAAGTGTGTTTGTGTGTGTAATTTGATGCTCTCCATATGGCCACAGTCTAAAAAAAAAATTTAATATTAAAGGATTAAGTAAATGATCCAATTACATTTATTAAGATATTCTGTGTGTTGGTAATGGCGGTAAGGATGTAATATGTTGGCAATGTTTTATTGGTTAATATGCTAAAAACAATAGTTATTAGGGGAAAATACAAGAAAATATCACTTGAACTTTAAAATTCCAAATCAGTCTTGTTGCCTACAAGAGTATTGGTATTAACAACAAGAGTATAGTAATTGACAAATCATTTTAATAGAAATGAAATCACCAATTTAAAATTTTAAAATTCAAGTGGTATTTTCTTATCTTTTCCTCTAGTTATTAATCAATGACAAATACTACTCATTGTTATTAGTTGTCCTTCACAAGTAATGTACAAAATTAATCGTGTGGGAATTCTCTGCTTATACAAATATAAAAGTTTACAAAGGGTTCATTGGAAAGTTTTAAAAATTAGAAAAGTTGTGTGTGTATGATTCAAAGTTCAAGGAAAGTATGTATTATCTAGCCTAAAATTTATAAACAAGTTATTCTTCTGGTGCTTTTATAAGAGACTTTCAGCATATTTCATATATACTAAGAAAAATTTTAAACTTTATTAATTCAACCTTAAAATTCAATAACTTGTTAACTTTGCCCTATTTAACAATACATTCTCCAAGAAAATAACTATATACACAATAATAAATCAAAAGTAAAATTGTATATTCATGTAAAAGAATTTAATTACGTGCCTTATAGATAGAACAAAAAAAATACATTCTTTCTCTACCTTATAAATAGAATTAGAGGAATATACAAAGCATAAATAGTATTCCATCAAACCTTTTTATAAGTAACAATCTCTCTTATAACTAGGATGTTCCTTACTCCTTAATACAAGAAACATTTTTTGTTTGAAACTTGAAATTGCTCTTTCCATTTTTACCCCTATTAAATACATACATTTATATTAATTATTACACATGCATCACTATGCTATATACAAACATAATTGGATATTATTAGTAGCAATAAAAGTAGGAGCATTGTGTCACAACACAGTGAACAAATGTTCAAATCGCCATTAGGAGAAGTGTTTACATATAAGACTTAATAGTGCCTTAAATATAATTGTCTTCATATGAGGATGTCTGTGTCTAAAAAGAAAAGTAGGAGTATTGTGACAAATAAATAGGAGACGATACTCCCTCACTTATATTTACAAGATTACTTATCTACATCCATTAGTCTTTAATATAAGACTCTTCACAAATTGTTTGTAATAAAATAATGGGAGAATTGCCCATAAATACCTTATTGGAAACTTATTTGCCAAATGAGACCTGAAAGCATTTAAGGGAATATCTTTTATACACAAGGGAAGATTGTTCAAATACGAAGGAAGGTCACATAGGAAAGATATATTGAACACATGAAAGATTGTAATTTGAACATAAGGAAATATCTTTTGCATATGGGGAAAATTGTTTGCACCTAAAGGTCCCATTTGGCAAATAAGTTTCCAATGAGGTATTTATGGACAATACTCCCTAAAATAATTGTGATTCATTTAAAACAATGTTATTATTTCTTTAACTCTTAAATAATGGTTTTCCATCCCTTTTCTCCCCCTCACGAAGTATAACCCAATGAAAGAATAATTTTTTTCCTTAATCTCACTATATAATTAATAAGACAAATACAAAGAAAATCTTGAGATAACAAGGTGGGTGAGTGGTAAATAAATCAAAGAAGATGATGATGAGAGGAGGCATGATGATGGATTTGTGATATATAAAAGATACACATGATGATGGAGTGATGAAGAGGGAATATGTTCCATTTAGGTACTATGTAGAAGCTATAGTGGAGCTTCCATTTTACATTGTCAGCTCTTATTATGGCACCATCTTCTTCTCTCTCATTATTACCTCTCCCAGCCTCCTGTTACACCCACATGCATTCCATATACATATATATATAACCTTCTCATCCTTTTCTTCATTTCTCATTTCTATATATCACAGAAATTATGAGTTACGTATATCCATATATATATATATATATGGGGTACTGGCACAAACAAAAGCAATGATGAATAGTTATTTGGGAGATAAAAGCTAGGGAACGGCCTTTGTCCTTTTGGCCTAATGTCAACCAAACCAGTGGCGGTGGTGGGGAGGATGAAAATAAATGTTGCAGAAAACACAAATCTAATAATCTCTTTTTTTCTTTCTTTTTTCTATAAAAAAAATGGGTTTTAATTATGTTAATAAGATAAACCCATCTCATATATATAATATAGATGTTTCTTCAATCTCGCCGTGCGTTTTGTTTCTCTCAAGTATAAGGGTTTGTTTGGCACAACGGTAAGGGAACAAAAACGCACGCTAAGAAGAAAAAACCCGGTAAGCATCAAATGAGGGTGTTTGGAATCACGACAATATTATTGGGCTTTAATGAAAAAAGCAGGTTAACACCTGAAGCTCAAAACTCCAGCTTTTTCCTATGGTGCGGCAGAAATCGCTAGTTTGGTTTGTGGAAGAAAGGGAGAAATATATATATCTATATCCATCAGTGAAGATAGCAGCGTACACACGCATATGTTCATATATACTGTAATAAACATGTTTATTCCAACATCTTTCCCAACTGAACCTAATGCAAAATTTTTATTATTTTATCAAATTTTATTTATATTTTTTTATTTCAATTATCATAATATATACAACTAATATATATATATATATATATAGAGTATTCAATAAGATTCATATCCTTTTCAGTCGTTTTCCATCTTAATGGACTTTTCAAACATCAATCCAAATACATTTAAAGTTAGAAAAAAAGTCACTTTTTCTACCGCCAATCCAAACACAAATCACATCTACATTTTGACTTTTTTCTTATCTGATTTTTCTTAAAGTCATATAGTAAAATAAACTACTTTTTTTTATTAATACAAACGGACAGAGATAAAGGAAGAGAGAGAGTGGTGTGCATAGGAAGTATCAGATTCCGATCTGGGGTTAGGGATTCACATCTGATATATGTGTTCTAAACATTGGAACAAGGCTGGGGGAAAAAGCAAGAAGCAAGCTGAGAAATGGGGGCCACAGTTTCAGTGTGTATATATATGTATATATGTGTTTTGTGTCAGTACGTGAGAGACAGAGAGAGAGAAAAGCTGCAAAAGAATATAGAAATGGAAATCACGATCGTCCCACTCTTTTTCTCGTCTTGTCACCATCCACTTTCCTTTTGCCCGCAATTCTCTCTCTCTCTCTGAGTTCAAGACAGACGGGGGGGAGAGAGAGAGAGAGACTTTTTCCTTTGCATCCGTCCAGTTCTGGTTGAATGACAATCGTCCGTTCCGCTGCGAGGAAGAAGAAAACAGGGACAGACGTGGGTGTGTGTGGGATACCCACAAGGCCACAACACATCAATATATCATGATTGAACCATGAGAATCATTTATCAAAAAAAAAAAAAAAAAAGAGAATCCAATTCAAAGGTGTCGTTTTTTTCTCTCTGTCTGCTTCCAGCAGCTATGTGGTTCCCCTCCAGCTGACACCCACAAACAACAAAACCAAATTTTACAACCCCTTTCTTTAACTACTTGCTTCAACTAATTTTCTTTATTGGCTCTATCACCCTCTCATGGGACGCAATTTTGTCTAAACATGGGTATATTTTTTATCAAAATTTAAATTTTAATTTGTCACGTTACGAATAACAATGGCCAAATCTATGTGGCAAGACAGACAACCCACTTGACCCTAGAGAGAGGTCCGGCCCCTTTATTTAATTCTATTCTTTTTCTTGAAATGTTTTTGCCTCATAGTTAGACTTTTATGATTTGAATTACGAAGGGCTCTTTGTTGGGTGTGTTTGGATTTTACTTAAATCATGAACATGCAGTCCTTCATGTTAAATGCTGCTTAATTAATTTAAGTAGATTAAGAAATACTATAAATAAAAGAGTTGATTATAATAAATGTGGCACAATCTCCCTATAGTAGTTGTGAATATCATTAGATTATAAATCAGTTTATAAATTAAATAAATTAATTTGAGAAAAAATTATAAATATAAGAGACAAAATGGATTAAGATCTTATATTTATGATCAAATTTAACTAGCCTCCAATCAGCTCTTATACCAATGACTGGATGGAATATTAATTATAAATTATATAATTTGAGTTGTATGTTTTAATTTTTTTTCAAATAAAAAAATTAAAACATAAACCTCAAATTAAAAAAGTTAGCTTTTGAGAATAATTTTACGATTTACGAGGTAAATATGTGAGAGAAATTTTGTCTCGGATTACGTAAACCTAAATTTGAAACGCAAATTGCGAAACACTCACAACTCTTGTTATCAAATGTAGTTTTAGACAAGAATGGAAATAGACCTTATCATATGCTTATGGCTTGACTTGACCTGTTTAAGTAAAGCTAACATAAGTTAATTATTGCTAGACTTCATTACTAAATATGGCATATTAATTTATTTACTAAAAGCCCTACTTGTAAGCTTACCAGGCTGCTATTAGTTGCTACAAAATATACTTTCTACATCCGTTAATGATCAAAACCAAGGTATTAAAACCCAGACCGGGTATTGAACCGGTCGGGGTACTGGGTTAAGGGTCAGTGGGTCAAACCGGGGCCAAACCGGGACCAAACCGGTGAGTAATTGAAAATTTTAGACTTATAGTATGAAATTCTAAAGGAAAAAGGTAAAAAATTTTTTTTTTTTTAAACTGGGACCCGGACCGGACCGGTCTAGTGACCGGTCCGGCGGGTTCCGGGCCGGACCGGCCGGTCCGGTCCGGGTCCCTGAACCCTGATCAAAACAACATTAAGAAAAAACGGTGGCTTTGTAATAATATTGTTGAAGTTTAGTAGAGTTTCTATGCTCTATCTGTTTATATTTGTATATTATATTTATATATTTAATATATATTTATATAATCACATGTTAAATGATAAATAAAAATATAATTTAAATTAATTTTCATTCATTTATTCTAAAACTTCTTCATTTTATAAGTTAGAATTTAATATAACAAAGAAAACAAAACTTCATTTAATGTTATACTAATCAATTAACTATTACCATTCTCTCCCTTATATAAATACCAAAAAAATTTATATGCTAATTTATATATAACATATATCTTTACATATACAATTATATTGGTCTGCCTACTTAAGAAATATGTTAGACTCAAGTCTCTAACTAAGCATACTTATATAAATAAGTCAATTAAGTTTGTTTAGGTAAAATGAAACATGATTTGATCTATCTTCAATTGTAAATTTTTGTAGCATCATCTATGGATACAATCAAATCAATACGTGCACACTCTTTACTATAGTAAGTGTATAATTAGTCGTACATATATACAATATAATTCAAATCTTGTATAATGCATTAAAAATATATAATTAAAAATTACATGTAAGAGATAACAATGCAAGAGAGTGTTTATGTGAGAATGTTTCAAAAGCAGAGAAAGAGGCGTAAACAGCCATGACATATAATAATGATAAGCTCATCAAAAGATGTTGTTAATATATAGATTTATTGAAGTAAATTTATATTAACTCTTTTTTACACTGTAAGCTGTATCTGATGCATTTTCTGGATCATATTTTCAGGTACCTTACAGGGGACTGCTCCAATTTTGAGGCTCCTGATATCCCCTCTAGTATGTGTCTCATCTGGAACTTTACGCCACTAAATAAATCCTATATTGATAATTTATATTTTCTCTTATTCTTAATATAAGATAAAATTGACTTTTTTTTTAGAAATTAAAGAAGTTAAATAAGTTACCTAATCATATCATATATTATATATCCTTAGATTATATATCAGGTTATAAGTTAGGTAAAATAATTTAATGAAAAAATGATAAATATAAATATTTTAAAATAATTTAATTAACTTATTTAATATTAAAAAAAAAAAAATCAGCCCTGGCGTGGGTAATTAGTCAATACCTGTTAATAATCAGATAAACTTTAGAATAGGGAAGACGACAAAGATGTTGAGTAATGAGTATGTGTGTGGCTGAAACGCGAGTGTCAGCACGTCGCATCAGATCAATTCACCTTCTGCTCTCTCTTTTTTCCTTCTTCCATATATTCCCCCAATTCATATTTCCTTAATTTGACTTCTCATCATGAACTTTCATTTATATATGCATTTATATGTACTTAACATCAATCCAAGTAATGTGAATGAATTATTTTAAAGCCCCGGCTACTTATTCTTGTTTTCCTGATAAAAGAAATTTTGGCTGAGTTGTGTTTGGGCTTCACCTGAGTTAGGATATTCCTCAAAATTTAAAGAATGCTTATATAAATACTTACACTTAACAAAATCATTATATTAATATTAAGATTTGAACTCACGCTCTTATAAGTTATGAACTAACCCTTTACTGATTTCAAAAACACTTGTTGGTCCTTCAGCTACTAGTTCTGATTTGTACGGAACGACGATAAGGTTGAGTTACATTTTCGGCTGGGCATGCCATGGAGGTGACAAGTTTGGCGCCTTAATGCTTTGGTTTATGTGAAAAGGATTAGGACCAAGTCATCTCTTTGTTTAGCAATTATTGCTCCATTTACTTTATATTATGACGATATCATTATGGTTATTGTGATTACTAGGGTTTACTTGATTTGGCTAAGATCTCCCAAGATCGATGTTTGATCCTTTTGTCAGCAAATATATGAAACGACAATAGACGCAGTTACCTTGACATGAGCTGTGAGGTGACCATAATTTTATGCCTTTACGAAAACCTTTTTGGTTTTTTTTGACTGCCTGACTTTCTCTCCATAACAGTCCAAAACACAGGTGTGGGAATGCCCAGGAACAGTACTTTTATTATTTTTTATATTTTTATCATGTATCTGGAGTTCGCCCAATGCAAGCGTGGTCTTTTGATACTTAAGGGTCTATTTGATATATTGGAATTCACCCCATAAAAATAAAAATAGAGGTCAATTTTATGCTTTAAGGATATTTGATACGATGGAATTTGATAAAATTCTATTTTCACATGTAACCAAATGAGTTCAATTCTGTGTATATTTGGGAACATTTATTTTTTTGAATATAAGTGTTTATTACGCAAGCCGAGATAAAACTCCTCTCACATACTTACCTCATATACCGTGAATTACGATTTATAAGCATTTACTACCCAAAAATAAGCTATTCCAAATAAGCACGGTCTATCAAGATCAATTACATACAAAAAACTCAGATTTGTAAGAAATTCCATGGAATTCATTTTAGGGTTAAGGTGCTAAAATGACCTTAAAGTTTTGTGAAAAGTGCAAATGTAACCAAGAACTATTTTTTGGCCTAAAAGTAACCACAAACAACATAAAAGGGAGCAAAAGTAATTGACAGCGCTAAATTGAACAAACGTCCGTTATTTTTTCCCAATTGGTGACTAGGATGATGATGTGGATGCTGGGCTGTGCAATTGATACCTAATATGACATATTAGAATAAATGGGTGGGTCAAAAAAAACAATAAATGGACCCCTCCCTTGTCGTGACTAAAGCTATTCTCCATGGTCAGAGCTCAGCAGCGAAGGTGAAGAAGAACGTGATAGAAGCAACGACAAGGCAGCCGAAGAAGAAAGTCGATGGCATCATCATCTAATTCAACGACAGGAAGAAGCAAAAGAAGGGTGTCTCTGATGAGGCACCACAATCATGAGGACGAATATGAAGGTGGGAGGAGGTACTGCCACCACAAGTTGCCGGCACCTCGCTGGACGTCTTGGAGTGAAGGGAACCCAGGGCGGAGGTTTTACGGCTGTTGAAAGTATTTTCAGGTAAGATCTGTTGCATTCTGAGCATGGTCAACAGTTCCGAGCATGGTCGACAGTTCCGAGCAAGGTCGATTTTTTGGGGTCTCTGAATTAGTTGGTATTTGTTGCAAATTTTCAGGATGGGGGTTGTGGGTACTTTGCGTGGCATGACGAAGACTTTGGTAAAAGGGCGAATGTTGTGATAAAAGAGCTACTTGATGATATAGACAAGCTTTATGACGAGAATATGAGACTTAGACGAGGGGTGGAGGCCGACAGGAGCTGGGGTGAGGTTGGAATAATTCACAGTGAGGTCCGAAAGCTAAAAGCAATGCATGAGAGAAATGAAAGAGAACGAAGGAATTGGGAGCTAAAGTATAGAGTTGCAATAGGAATTTTGTTGTTGACTTGGGTGTGGTTGTTTATTGTGTATATGACGCATTAATATTTCAGTATGGCTTAAGAGTGTTGGGGATATATAGGAGATAGAACTTGTAAATTGAATTTAGTGTACTTTTTTTTAATCTGCTAATTTAGTGTACTCTAAGTATGGAAATAGTTATATGTTAGTTGACAGTTCATGAAGCCAAATCTTATATTATGATAAAATATGAGTGGGGTGAGTCTTCAGATGGAGATGGAGATATCACTGCTGCCATAAATAAAATTAAAAAGTGAGGTTGCTTCCAAATTTGATGACCTTTAGAAGGGAAAAGTCAATAAAATCATGAAAAGCATGACATCATATATAATCTCTGGCCAGATAGTAATACACAATATTGTCCCCTTCAGCAATGCACAGGTATCAATAAGAGGCAAGCGAACAAACTCTGAAGCAACTCATGGCAGATGCTATCTTTATAGAGACAGTAAAATAAATGCATTTCCCATACTCTATTATTTGTAGCATGAGTTATATGCAAAAGATGCACTCAAGCAGTAACAAATCCATCTGCACAACAAATGAAATTAATACCCACAACATTAATATAATTGAAATGGTCACAATGCCAACAACCAGGAGACAACAAAATAACTGAAACGATCACAATGCCATTAAGTGAAGCCAAAACACAAACAACCTCAATAGGTACGAAACTAATTTTCCATTCACCTAAATGGTCCCTATGACATTAAAGTGGAAATGATAAGTTACAAAAAAAAAAAATCTCCCACGGATTACATAGCTAAAGACTTTGGGCCAATAATTATCCTATGTATTAGACTTCTTTCCCTTATTCTTCATGTTTCCCATCATGCTTTGCCTTTGAGCCAATAATTGAGAGGTAGTTATGCAAGGAAGACCTCTCCACTGTAGACCTGGAGGTGTATAGGGAATGACAGACGAATTTGAGCCTTCATCATGCAATTTAATTTTTCTTGAAGCCTCAACTACTGTAGAGTTTGGAGCCCCAGATTCCTCATTTCCTTTTCATTAGGTATGGGAAATTTAATTTGAGGGTCAGCATAACGGTGCATGTATTCTTGCATAGAACCCTCTTCAATAACTTGCTCTGAAGGGAAACCAGGCTGCACAAGTAATGATATTAACATTACTAACAATCCAAGCGAGTTATACAAGAAATGCAAGAGTTTGATATGTACATTATACACAGTTCTCCTGCTGTCTTGGTTAACTTTTATGCCCATCCCACAAGACCTTTTAGGTTTGTACACACATTTTTGTGTTGCAGCAACTCCTTTTTTGGCTTTTTGTGGCCGTTGAGAAGACTGTGCCGGTGCAGGTGCCACTTGAGAGGATTGTGTGAGTGAGGGTGCCTCTTGGGAGGACTGTGTAACTGAGGGTGGCTGTTGAGATGACTGTGAGGGTGGTACTGGGGTGCTTGTTGAGGGGGCCTGCACAGATGAAACAACAAAAAATAACCAATAATAGGCAGCCAAGATAGAACTTAATAATAACCAGGTGTGATAAAAGAAGCTAACTAGGTGTGATAACTACAAAAAATAATAGGCAACCTAGATAGAACTTAATCCCTAGAAAAACGTTATCACTAATTGCAAATAAATTTATGACAACAATTAATAACAAATACCTCTTTACATGTAGCCTTGTTATGACCTTCTTCATGACATATTGAGCATTTCATTCTCTTTCCTATTTTGCTTAATTTTCCTCCTTGAGGAGGCTGTTGTGCAGGTGCTACATAATGGTCTTCACGATATGCATTCTGCCCCAACACACTGTTCTTCCTTCGCTGTGCCTCTTCAGTTCTAACCCGTTTCGTACGTGGTCTTCCTGGTAAAGTAGCTACGGGTGGGGGTTGTATAGGTGGGAATTTTTCAGTGTCCCAGAACTGCTTCCCCCTCACTGGCTGTAGCTTGATTCTATAACTAGCAAGATATGATTCTTTGTGGTAGTAATGACAAATTTTAGTTACTGGATCAACTTTCGCATGGTACATGGCACATATGGCATGTTGGCATGAGATTCCTGTCAAATCCCATACCCTACAAGTACACATAGTCTTGTTAAGGAAAACTGAATGCCTATCTTGACCCTCACTTACCTCATATCCATTATCTCCATTAAATAGGACTCTACAATTAATAGCTAGATACCTATTCACCTCAAACAGATCCATGCATTTAGGACTATAATCACTCTTCCAACTCCTCACATTGTCCTCACTACCTGCCCATTTATCCATCATCCTAACCCTTATACCATCAAACATTCTAACTACAGGAAGAAACTTATACTCATCAATCCATGCATTTGGTGACTCACTAATGTTGTTATCTACCATCCATGATTTGCATCTACTTGAAAAGTAAGCCCTTACCCACGCTTTTGGATAGTATGATGTTGCCATTGTAGCCACTTCTTTACTTAATCGTTCAAGTGCTTTCAAATTATCTTGGAATTGTTCTTCAAAGGTACTCCAAGCGCATGAGAAGAACTTCTTCTTCATCTCATTACCTCTCCACTTTTTGCTCCAATTGGCGTAAATGTGCCTCGCACATAGCCGATGCTCTACTATTGGCAAAACTTCGCTTACAGCCTGACATAATCCCTAACAACATACAAAACAGCAGTTATACTTCAAGCACTGATTCAAATGTTTCAATTAAAGGCACAAGATTTTCAAATCTACAAAGGTACAAATCTAAATCTGTGAGGAAATCCAAGTAGATGTTTGAAGAACGAGCTTTCTGCAGCCAATCAGAAGACAAGAAATGATTTTGAAGCATAAAACAAAGAACCAGAATGATCAAGTTATGTATCTAGCAGCTGATTTTATCATTTTCCCATTTAATAAAGCAAATAATAGTTACAGAAAATTAAGATTTATACAGCAACCTGAACAGGACACGACCGCAACAGCAATTAATCATATTCACAGAAAATCAATTCAGAAACAGAATCTGGAACTAATGCAAAATCTGGAACTAATCAGTGACAATAAAACAAAAACACTTTGGCAAAAAACACTAATGCACTCAAGTCAAGTCTATTGCATCCAATGACAATAAAGAGCAAAAATTCTCACCTTTTGCATATCGGACATTAAAGTTATTGTGTCACCTTCATGCAAGTCCAGCGACCGTTGCAGCCATTGTAGGAACCAAGTCCATTCCGTCCTATTCTCTTTTTGTGTCAACCCAAACGCCAAAGGGTAGAGTGAGTCATTTGCATCAATGTCTACGGCTGTAAGCAAAATTCCTTTTGCTTTCCCTTTCAAAAATGTCCCATCTACTCCAATAAGCGGCCTGCATCCTTGATTCCACCCAACCTGCATCACATAAAATGAATTACCATACACTAAACATTGACAACTACGAAAACAAAAATAAAATTGTAGATTTAGCTTACCTTCGAAGCATTAAGACAGAGATACATCCTTCTGAAAACACGTCTCCCATTCTCTAGTGCCTCATTGCTCAATTCAACACTAACATCCGAATCAGGGTTTGAAACTCTCAATTCATTACAATACGCCTCTAATTTCCCAAATTCATCCTTGAAGCTCCCTTCCATGTCTTGCATTATCCTCCTCTTGGCCCTTTTGCACTTGTGTGAACTTACATGGACCTTAAACTCTCTCTCAATCTCCTTCCTTATCTCAGCAATCTTCAACTTAGGACTCTCTTGCACCTTCTCCTTAAAGTGAGAAGCCAACCACTTAGTAGATGCTCTTCTATTATTATAGACTCTAACACAACTATGTTCATTCCACAATGTCTTTATCTTAAATCCTATATTAGACCCATCCTTAGAGGCGAATAAGAGAAATGGGCATCCCTCTTCGCATACCACTCTCATTAAACTCTTGGTACTTCTAACAACTCTTAGGTTAACCCCATTCTCTAACCCATACCTATCCAATGTGCACTTAAGCTCTTCTTTATCCACAAATGTCATGCCAAGCATTAACAAGGCCTTGTTACTCGAGCCTTCAACAACACAGGTGTTCTCTTCCGGAGGCTCATTATCATATTTGGGTGCCAAATCATCCTCCTTAGGGTCACTTCCTTCATCCTTACCATAAACTTCAATATCATAATCAAAAATTTCTTCTGTATCCGAGCCCATACTATTAGCCATATAGCTTTGATCATTACTACTTGCATCTTCTTCCTCATAAACATCATCAGACTGCTGACACAATTTCCATTTCCCATTTTCTCCCCCAGCATCATCAACGTTATTATCGTCATCACCACAATCACTTCTGCCTTCATCTGTATGCCATTCAGGAACCCAATTGAAATCCACACCTTCAATACCCAGATACTCAATCTCATCGGTTTCATCTACATCTATCTCATCAAACACATTTACCCCTTCAGCGTCCTTGATTACATCTTGTGCACCTACCCCACTTTCTTTCCCAATCTCGGTTTCGGGTATCCCACCTTCGGCATCTAATGCCATGAATACTACAGGAACAATAACACAACCTATGCGTACAATATAAAAACCGTTTTTGGCCCAAACAAAGCTTACCTTCTTGTCGCGACTTCGATGGACCTTTGCTTAACAGGAATCTTGCTTTTCCGTTGTCTCCCTCAATCACACCCAATGGTACTTCAAAATCTAATCCTTCTTGTCGCCGCTCATCTCCAACTTTGCTCAAATCGAATCCTTCTTTGTTGCACACTCAGACAATGGAATCCTATTTTTAATTCGATCACGTTCTCTCTCATATTTCGTCTCGAAACCGCACTCTCATTTATGCAATTAGGGTTCGCCCCTTTTCAGTTTTTAACATTGACCTTATTTCCCATTTCTGCTATGACTTCAACTGCCTCAATTGCCACACGTGCATCAATTGCATAGCCCAGCATCCACATCATCATCCTAGTCACCAATTTGGGAAAAAATAACGGACGTTTGTTCAATTTAACGCTGTCAATTACTTTTGCTCCCTTTTATGTTGTTTGTGGTTACTTTTGGACCAAAAAATAGTTCATGGTTACATTTGTACTTTTCACAAAACTTTAAGGTCATTTTAGCACCTTAACCCTTCATTTTACCTTTCTTACTTTTCATCTTCACAAGCACAGCACAACACTTCACATCGACCCGCTCGAGCACCAACCACCACCATTACTGGCGAGCACAGCATAATAGCCTATTTGTCTTTTTCATTGTTCTCCGACGAGCCCAACTTGTAGATCTAGTTGACGATGGTATATTTGGAGACCGGTGCAAACTTGCAAATCAACAACAGCTCGTTCTCGCAAATTTGACTGCGGTAGCGGAGAGCGGTAACCTTGTGGCGACAGTCTTCTTTGACGGCAACCTCTATCTTCTCCATTTTAATCTATAAGAGCGGGGGCCTCCACCCTTGCAAAGATCGACAGCTTGGCGGCATTGAAGAGTCCGACAACTTGACAGCGTTGAAGAGTCCGACAGCTTGATGGCGACATCGACCCAAACGCTGCCAATTCTATAGTTGCCCCAGCACTGAAGAAGGAGGGCCACCGATTTGTGCTTGAAATCTTGGAAGTCCGACAGTTTGGTATACTGGAATTTCGTTGCCCCAACGATCTTGTTCGGGTTTGAAATCTTTGAAGGCTACTGGAAAGATTTTTTTTTTTGTTTAAAAAGGGCATTTTGGTCTTTTCACCTGAAAATCATATCTTATTTTCTTGATATATCAAACAAACTTTTAAATCTCATTTTTATATCCATATTTATTTCTATTTCTATCAAAATCAATTCCAATATAACATACGGACCCTAAAGTGAAGACCCAGAAGAATCTAATAAACTATTACAAGCTTGAACAATTCTATGTTGTACTACAGTTTTTTTTCTTTTGTTTTCTTTTTGTTAAATCAAAAATAGTTGAAGATAAAATAATATAATCCAGATCCAAGGGCAGGGGTCGTACGTTGTTTCATCTTGTGTAATAGGATGCGTGTATCTTTTTTCTCTCCTGCCACTTATTATTAATTTGCCCATTCCCTGATTTTGATGTGATTTGATGGCCATCACTTCCATTTTCTAAAAAATAAAATAGATTTTTTCCTGATTTTTTAAACTTGACTAATTTATTTATTTTCCTCCTTTTGATCCAACATATATGATACTTTTAGAAAGAAGACACAATGCAGGAAATAAATTACCTCCTATAAAATATAAGTTCCCTCCCGTTTCATTAATATTCTTTTTTTTTTTTTTAATCTTGAGCCTGTGATTAATACTTATTTTTTAATTTTGTCCATTTATTATATCCCTTCTCTAAAATAATATTCTCAATACAATTAAACATATTTCTAAAGAATGGTAAAAATGAAAAAAATTTATATTTTAAGACATATTAAATGATATAACTATCATTTTTTATTTCCTATGATATAGTTAAAGTGCCTTACATTATGGATCAGAGAGAGTATATCATATTCAAACCGACAATTTCAATTATTTATACTAATATTTATATAATTATTCAAACCCGTTTCATTAGTTACTATATTGACTTCATTCTTATGTAATATAATATATATTAAATAAGGATAAAATAAAGAAGTTATTAAATTTTATGAAACTTAACAAAATTTGAAGTTTTTTATACACTGGGGCTGCCTCATAAATAATTAGGATAAGATGAGTAGTAATTGATATGACTTTGATTTGTTTCTCACCGCTCGATCATCAAATAATGAACTCGTAATTTGGCTCATAGACTCAAACGTCAAACTTACTTTGAATTTGAACACTAGTACTACATAGCTATTCGCTAGCTTTTTCTCTAGTATCTACTTATTCAATCAAATATGGCCCCGCCAGAAATTTTTTGCTCTCGTTTTCCCATCACGTTAATTCACAGTGTTAGTTTGGTTAATTAAATTAGCGATCTGTAATATTAATTCATTAATTCATTGACTTTGGACTAAAAAAATATTAATTCATTGACGTCATTAGAATGTTTGGTATAGGGCAATTTTGAGATTTTATTTTATTTTAAGCTGGTCCAATCCTCTTAATTATTACAATCCAAGACCAGTAAGTCATTTTGACACCGAAAATAACAACTAACAAGCATGCGTGCCCTTTCCTTTATGTGGTTTGTATGGTGTTTTCCAGAGAAAGGAAAAGAAATTGGTTCCTTGCTTGCCCATATACTTTCTCTAGATTGTGATGTTTCGCTCATGTATATTCTTTTGCAACCTTTTTATAACTTTCCAGTGACAAACTTATGTAAATTAAAGAATTAAAGAAATTAATTAAAATCAGTTACTTTTTTAAATCTAAAAATTATTATCAATAAAATATGTACTGCATAGTTTAGTTAACAAGTTAAAAGTTGAGTGAAGACGCATTTAATACTCTAAAATATTTTGACAAGAATATACAAAATTCTTTTAAATTTTGAACCAGTTGCATATAAAATCATTAACATTTGAAAGTTTAGGCCCCGTTTGGTATATTGGAATTGATTTTGATGGATATAAATATGAAAATGGGGTTTAAAATTGTGTTTGGTATGATTTGGAAATGAGACCTGATTTTGATAGAAAAATATTAAAATATCCTTAATTCAAAAACCCATTTCCCATCAACTACCCCAAAAAAAACCAAGCTTCAATAAATCTGCCTCCCCATACGTTGCCGACTCCTACCCAAATCCTGGTCGTCGTCGCCGGTGGAAGCCGTCGCCACTGCCATCGACGTGCACTTGGTCATCGGAGAAGAGGAGGGTAGACGAAGATGAAGATTTGACGAAGAGAGGCCAGATCTCACCGTTGCTGTCATGGCTTGCGAGTGACAGCTATCGTCATCATTTTCGTTTGATCTGGTGAGGGAGAGCTGTTGTTGCTTCGTTGTCGTTGCCGGTAGAGGGGAGAGAGCCGTCGTCGCCTGTGAGGGAGGAGTCGCCATCGTTGCTAGTGAGTTCGTGACAAAGGTCGCCGGTGAGTAAGACACAGGGGTAATGATGGAAATGGGGGGTTGGAATTACAAATCTTGGCTTTTTTTATGGAAGCCATCTTGATAGAATTGGATGATTTGGGCTCCATGTGGAATTAGAATTGAGCTCCAAGTTCATTGTACCAAACAAGCTTCTTCATGGAATTGTCTCCTAATTCCATTTCCACCACTCTCAATTCCTTCATACCGAATGGGCTCTTAAATAGAGAACTCTAATGTTTCTTCCTGCTGTTAAAATTATTATTGAAGCTAACGCTTGATACCATGTCAAAACTCTTATAGTAATATTTTTTAAATGATATGGTATATAATAAAAAGAATATAAAAATTATGACATGGCAAAAATCGTTTGCTTTAATAGTAATTTTATTGACAGGGAGTTACTATTCAAAACATGAATATATTAGGGTCTTTAATTTAAATTTCAAAATGTTAGAGAGTTTTATGCAACTATTTCAAAGTTTATGCTGTTTTCATGTATTTTATCCAAATATTTTTTAAAGTGCATATAATACCTTAAAATGTTTAATGGCACAATTTTGCATATAAAATGTTAAAAAAGGATCACACCTCATTCTAGCATATATCTGTTAATAATTCATCATCTCCTTCCATGATATTGATGAGATTGAAGAGGGTAAAGAACCTGATAACCTTAAAGTTTTATTGTTAATATTGTGGATATTAGATATAAAAAAAAAAGTGTGTGTGTGTGTGTGTCTATGAGGTCTATTTCAGTATTTCTTCCTTCTTTTTTGTAGGTGTGCTCCCAAGTTGGTGAAGACGCTGACCCCTCAACCCCCAAAAACGCACGTCGTTTACCGCGTTTATTCGACAAGGATGGTCGTTTACCCCTCTTGGATGGACTCCATATTTAAACATCCTAATCCTACTTAGGTCAAAAACCCAAGCCAAAACTTGTGATTCATGAGGTTAAATGTTCGGCCAACGGTATCGTACAAACTTCATTTATGGCTGGTCAAGGTTTAACGCTCATGTGAATACATAATAATTGACTAATGATTTTTAATCCTTCATTTGGGATGAGTGAAAATAAAATCAATCATTTACAAGAAATCGTTAACTAATAGACATAGTGTTCGTTTGGATGAGCGATTCGATTGCTTATAAGTTACTTTTTAATAGTGATTTACGGTATACGAGGTAAGTATGTAAGAGGAGTTGTGTCTCGATTTACGTAAAAAACAACTTATAAACAATCTGATCGCCCAAATAAACAGACGCATAACCTGACACAAGCCAATCAAAAGTTCCACCTGCTCCTACTTTAATTTCACAAAAGAAAAAGAAAAGGTACCAGCATGAACTTAAAAGAGATTAATTTAGCAGGCAAAAAAAAAAAAAGAGATTAATTTAACAGTCAGTAATCCCATTTATTGTCTTAAAGTTAAAACAATAGTAAGAAATTAAATTAAAGAAAATGAAGGTTGTTGACGCAAAAAAGATCGTCAGGCATGTCGGAGAAGACCACACGTAGCAGCAGCCATTAATGCCGACAATTTATATTTATTTTCCTATGTAACTCCCTTGTCTCTATCCTTCTACCCCATCCACTCTCTCTCTCTCACCTTCCCCACGCGCCACCGTCACGCTCCCCCTCCCGTCCGGGTCCCACATCACGTCAGTTCGGTTCAGGTACGGGAATGCGTGCGCTCAGGAACGCCCTGATATTTACTCACAGGGTTTCAGTGTTGCTCATCGGCGTTTGGTGAAGCGCGTGATTCCACTCTCTCTCTCTCTCTGTATTTCTCTTTCAAATTTTTTTCCTCTCCTTCGTCTTCAGCTCACGTTTCTCTCTGCTTCTTCTGCTGTACCAGAACACACCCAATACTAACAACTACTGTACGATCACAGTGAAAAATCTCGGGCTTCAGTAAAATCAGTATACAGTCAGAGACAAACATAGTTTTTAGGTATACGCCCGAACCCGCTTCAGATCACCTGGTCACCGGTTATAGCCGGTGGAAGGATTTTTAGGATTATATTAGACAGATTTATATCTCAGATGATGGGCATAAAACATAAACATCTAAATCTCAAAGAATTTATCAGGGAATGAATGAATGAGGATAGATTTCTTTTCATGGTTCTTTGTCAGATATATTGGTGGCCTTACCGTCTTCTCTCGCTTCCTGTTCTAGGCACTGTGATTTCGCTTTCAAGTGGGGATTATTGATTTGAATTGGACGACGACGAAGACGACGGAGGAGGAGAAAGAGGAAGACATGGATTTTGAGGAGCAAGAGGAGGAACTTGGGATGGGACCCACGGCGAGTTACGACTCCATGGGGAACCCGACCCGAATGAAAATGGCGGGTGTCGGGGAAGTCATGGTGGTTCAGGCAACCAGGAATAGTAACAACAAGGCGAGATATAGGGAGTGCTTGAAGAACCACGCTGTGAGCATCGGCGGCCACGCGGTCGACGGCTGCGGTGAGTTTCTCTCCGCCGGAGCCGAGGGCACGATGGACGCCCTCAAATGCGCTGCCTGTAACTGCCACCGCAATTTCCACCGCAAGGAAACGGACGCTATTGGTATCGGAGCCGGGGACGGGTTTTTGTTGACCAACCATCCTCACTTCCACCAGCAGCATCAACCGCCTCAGTTCTCGCCGTATTACCGGACGGGGCCGGCAGGGTATTTGCACGTGGCAGGACAGCAGAGGAATCCGGCGACGCTGGCGCTGCCGTCAACGTCGGGAGCAGGGTGTGGGGTCCAGAACATAAGGGACGATCAAGAAGATGTTTCGAATCCTAGTGGAGAAGGAGGAGATGGGTCGAAGAAGAGGTTCAGGACAAAGTTCACGGCGGAGCAAAAGGACAAAATGCTGGGATTAGCTGAGAAACTGGGTTGGAGGATTCAGAAGCACGACGAGGCGGTGGTCCAACAGTTCTGTGACGAGACGGGAGTGAAGCGTCACGTTCTCAAGGTTTGGATGCATAACAACAAGCACACTCTTGGTAAGAAGCCCTAGATGACAAGATTCACTAAAAAAAAAGAAGTTCTCTTTCTCTGTCCTCTGTGTCTATCTCTACTCGGTATCTCTTTCTCTTGTTGAGCTGAAAAGTGAGGTATATTGGATTGGGGTTAGTCCTAGCTTCCTGGTTTGAAGTTCGAGTTCGAAGGTGGGGAATTGTGTTTGTGTTTTCTGACTGTCTTCTGAGAAGTCTAGCAAGCACTGTACTAGCTAGCTCAGGAGGACCTTAGGGTTTTTTTTTTTGCCCTCTTTTCTCTTTCTTCTTCTTCGTCATCTTCTTCTAGTTTTCGTTTATCAACATTGGGGAAAATACCGTGGGGCTGTGTATTCCTTTGGATTGTGTTGGTTGTTTCAAAATGAAGGTCAGTACAAGCTCCACTACTCAGATTAGAGGAAGCTATTTGTTCCTGAATTAATGGTTTAATTTCTTCAGTGTTGTTTCTAATTTTACTGTGAATGACACACACAGCATTATCAGTATTTATTTCAGCACGCAGGTGGCTGGATTATATTATATAGATGGTGGCAAGGTGAGGACTTGCATTTGGATTTAATTAGGAACTGTTTTCTTAGGTATGATATCAGCAGAGAAAGAGACGATGTGATTTGGCTTTTGTTTGCTGAAGATCATGATCATGACGAACGGACCAAGCTAAACTAAAAAAATCAAACAAAAAAGAAAGATGAACTTTAGAGGTGCCTACACGAACTCGACAGTGTATTCTAAGCAAGGTGGAAGGAAGCAGAAAACTTTCTCGAAACCATAGACATGTTTCTGAGGTTGCATTTTTGTATGTGTGTGTTTTTTTCCATGTCTTTCTAAATGGCTTTGCTTGTTGCTCTTCATCACCCAGTCTTTTTCATCTTCTTCCCCCAACCTTTTTCTGCAGAAGTTTTGTATCTTTCTGGTTCTCTTCCTCATTGACGATGTCCTTTTTGCATTATCTGGTGGTGGGGTAGCTAGAATCTGAAGTTTCTGAACTTGAAGATCTTTGTTGATTATTTTGTCAACAATCTTTAATACGGTGAGGTTATTGCAATTATAAGTCGTTCGATTAAGGAAAAAAAAGTCCGAGAAGAGCGTGGATTAAGCAGATGTTCTTCTGTCTGTGTGATGGGGTCGTGACCTTGGGAAGGAAAGGGCTATTACAAATGTTCTCCGTTTCAATGCTTGCGTTTTCTGGAATTACTAATTACTAATTTTAAAAAAATTTTAAATAAGGGATTAAGAAAAACCAAAAATAGGAGGCGCATGCAGGTTTTGCAGGTTAAGTATCCGTTTGTGTTAGCTTAAGTGGCTGTTTGTGTTAGCTGCAGAAGTTTTTATAACGTGATTTTTAATATACAAGGTGGATATGTAAGTAGTTTTGTCTCGATTTATGTGGATAGGAAATAAGTGCTAAATATCTCCATTTATTTAATGGTCTGAGGCTGACATTGCATTTTTCTCCTCTCTTTTTCTTGTTTTTTTCCTCCTCTTCCTTTTTGAGCTTGTCCATTGGAAGATCTTATTGATTGTTTTGACTGTTTAATCCTTAAAATAAAAAAAATGTAATGTGGGTGCTTCAGCTAGAGTACAGCAATATGAACATATTATATATATATATTTACTCTAATTCTTAATATAAGATTTATTTACTTAATTTGATCAGATTAAAGAAGTTAGTTGATATGTCATGTATTTTTTAAAATAATTCCAGTAATCTTTCTTAATTCCTTTGATCTCTTTCCTTCTTGACCATTGTCGAGGGATAACTATTGTTGAGATGGAGTATCAATATGGATAAAATAGATAAATATAAAGATGATGTCTTATATTTATTATCAATGCGAGTTCCTCAGATATGCCTTTTAATTAAGGATAGGAGTGTGCTAGGGTGTGCGTGGCCACTACTGGCTGCCATTGACATGGATGGGAGATTCCGACATGAAAGTAGATTCTAAAGGATCCCAAGAATACGTAATGAGGTTCATTCCACAATCTTTATCCTCGCTAATCTGCTATAATAAAATCGGAAAATTTCAATTGATTGGGTATTTGATTGCATAAGTAAATACTCTCTTTTGTCATTACTATAAGATCCGCTTTATAAATTACTTACCCGCGATCTAAACAAAGGAATGTAGTGCAAATGGCTGAGCAATGAGTGATTGATCAAAGTAAAATGCTTTAAGCTGCTTTAATTTTATTAGATCAATTGATGAAAGAAACAGTCGAGCTTTTCGTGACAGTTAAAAAGAAAAAGCCTCTTGAGATGTCATCTGAATGAACAAGGCTGGTTTAAGAAGGAATAATAAACAGAAAGATTTAGGAATACTACTATAAAAATCACGATGCATGCGGTTATTATCTACGACACATTATGGTTCTGAACTATTATATATGTGGGCATAATATAAGCCCTGCGTAGGTAAATTACAGTTTCGAACCATTATTTAATGTAGAACTGTTATGACGGTTCTAACATAACACCTGTTGTGGATTGAGTCTCAGTGAGGCTATAATATGTGTATTGTTATGATCATAATTAACGGGCACACATGAAAAACCGTTATAATATATAGTAATGTTTGCATGATGCATAACGTTTTCATATTTATAACCGTTATTTATTTAGTAACATATATAACGGTTTTTAAGCAAGAACCATTAATTTTAATAAAAATAAATAACGGTATTATGCAGACAACCATTATGCATTTAGTACATTAATAACGGTTTCTAAATATGAACTATGAATTTTTATAATAAATCACTGTTATTATATAATAACAGTGATGTATGGATGTGATACTCTTAAAGTGAGAACTTATGAGCTAATTAAACTCGTTAATAAAACAGTACCTCGCACATCGAGTGACTATGTAGCTCAAGATGGACTAAAACATTCTAGGATAATGCGAAATGGAAGAAGGAAATCATAACTATACCTAGCTAGGGCTCACGAATGAAAACAATTCACGCGGAAATCGTTGAGACAAGGGTCAAGTATATTCACTAGTGAGGTTGTCACTGAGAAGTCAGAAAAAGGCTTTTTATGGTGGGATTTAATTGAAAACAATTCCTGACGGCCAAAAAAGACAAAAGGAGTTATACGGTTAAAATGTTTGTGGGTTTTGTTCGAACATTCTAAGTGTCAAGTGTATTATGTTTTAGACGTTTAAATAGAAGAGGAATTGTAGGGTTTTTTGGGTTATCGTGTCTAAGACTTTATATCACGGTTCGTTCGCAAGAACTATTATTTGTTTGTTTACATTTATCATGGTTATGTGTTAATAACTGTTATGCATTTTACTTTTTTTTTTATATAGTATTCTAATAAATGACGAATTTTATTTAATAATCGTTATACATTTCACTTTTTTTTAAAAAAATTGTAGTGGTTAATTATGCAACCACCATTTTACAACCAAAATAAAAAAAAGACAAAATATATTAAAAAAATAAAAATAACAAGTTATGGAGATGTTTTAAGAATCTCATGTATCATCAGATTCTTCTTTCTCCAGTAACTTGTCCACCTTCTCATTCAAAGAGCAAACGAGAGTGGTTGGTTCCTTCAAACACTACTCCATGTGTTCTTGCTCTTGCAGGAAAACCTAGACCATATGACGGAGCTTGTAGGTCATGTGGACAAGCCCTTAAATACTTGTTGGTTGAGCGAGTTCTTCTTTCGATTTGTCCCGAAATGATGAGGCCAAAATTCTCGTGTTTGTCTATAAGTTTGGTGAAGAAGAACAAAAACTTACAGTTGGCTATGAGAAGTTGAAATGAGAGAGGAGAAGTAGAGTTAAGTTTTCAGACGTTTATATAAAGAGGGTTTCATGGATTATCGAGTCGTTGTATTCTTTAGATTTACATATCATTATATTTTATAAATGGAGATGATTGTTTTAGTAGAACCATTATTTATTTTATTTTATGACGGCTTTTCCGAAAGAACTATTGGATATATTCTTTGTTTTTTTTTTTACAAAATACTCTTAATTAAGAATGAAAAACGATAAAACAAAAAAACAAGAACAATGGCGAGTAGTATGATGAACTGATGAGATCACTAGGCCACTTGTCACCAAAGGATTGGCTAGGATTATGGCCAATCCCATACTCATCAAGTAGGAGATTGACCTTCCTATTCATACTGGAGAGGCATCCATAAAGCTTCATCACGGCATGATCAGTGTGTTGTGCATACCATACCGCAACATTGCCTCCAATTGAGGAAGCATAGGATGTGGAGGTGGAGGAAGAGGTGGCGGAGGCAGTAGTGGAGGAGGCGAAGGTGGATGTTGGGGAGGAAAAGCAGGAGGTGGAGGTTGAGGAGGAAGAGGAGGTGGTGGAGGACAACGTCGAGAGTTTTCTTGCATGTCTTATGAAGGTCTAACAGATTATAAAAGGGTTATGAGTTATAACTTATGAAAGTCCAATAATATTACGAAGGATTATGAAAGTGTTAGATGATGGTTAGTTTTGAAGACCGTTATGTTTTGTCTTCGTTGATATAAGAGGTTAGAAAACAAATTGTTTGTAAGTATTATATGACGACTGTTTCGTAAGAACCATCATATATCTTATATTAAATAAATGACGGTTATTAATTATAACCATTATATTTGTGTTTTCGCGGATTTTGCCACTCAATACATGACAGTGCACATATTTAACTGTTAGGTTTTTACATTATATATCCTTACGTGATCTCCATCTCAACATACATGACATTTATTCATTGTAACCGTTATTTATTAAATGTTATATATGTCCAAATCTATAGTAATGCAAGTATATATGAAAGTTGGTGGGTACTCATTTTCTTCGATTTTAACGTTATATAGAGGTAATCATTATCTGCATTTTGTTAATTGTTAAGAGGGAATATAATATGAAACTACTTAATTAACTTAGTCTAGATGCCCATTGAAATCATGAGAATTATGAAGTGACTAGAATACACACACACACACACACACACACACACACTCCATCCGGTCTTTAATATAATATTTAGTTGATTTTTTTGAAGAGATTTAGAGAATTAAATAAGTTAGTTAATCATAGTATATATTGTGTATCATTTGATTATATATCAAATTATAACTTAGACACATTAGTTTAGTATACAAAAATAAATAGAAATACTTTAAAATAATTTATTTAATTTCCTTAATCTCTTCCAAAAAAATTAAATATTAAGAATTGAAGGTAGTACATGGGAAGTGATACATGAGTGAGATTAAAATGGGGATATGTATGTATGTATGCATGTATGCTAGTAAGGAAGAGAAGTAGAGTAGTGGGATAGGAAGCTTTTGAAGGGAGAAAAGGAAAAAGGTGATGGGGAAAGTGGGGGACCCTGCAGGGAGAAGAAGGATGAATGGGATATAAAGTGAGAGAGAGGCATGGAAGGGAAAGAAGGAGCAGCAGAGACATTAGTGGACAGTTTGCTTCACAACACAGGGAAGCAACTCCAAAACCTAATGCTTTATTACAAGTCATCCCTTCATTATTCTTATATTTTTTTTCAATTGAAATTCTTGCTATCCTTAATCTATTTTGTAACTGAAGACTTCAACAAAATCCAAACTAGTTCATATCGAATCGAGTGAGAACCCTTCAGATGGTAAGCTCCCCCACCTCATAACTCAGGGCTTTAATGAGGCCTAAATTAATTCAAAATGAGACGGGCCGGGTTGAAACCTTCTCGGGTGACATGGCGCTATAGCTAGCATTCTCATTTTTGGATTTGGACTCTCATAATTTTGATTAAGCTACAACAACTCCCTTACTAGATAAACCAAGTGACTGCATTCCTCCATTATTCTTTGCTTCACTTGGAGGCCTACAGTTAAAATCTCCGTTTTTGTGGTACCCACCCTCTCTCTACCAACGAATGCTTACTTCATTAATTTCCCAGTACTTCCTCCTTCATTATTTATACAAGTCTGTGTCCTGATATCTCTTCCATCTTCATGTGCTCTTCACTTGGATTCTCCCTCGTGCCCTCTTTAATGATATACTAGCTCTTGTCCAATTTATATAAGACGAACGAGATATTATTCTAAGGACCCGAGGTAGTAGCTAATTAAATCCGTTTCACATGCGCACAAACACAGATCATTTCACAAAAAATATAGTAACATATTAATGAGACTATAAATTTATTATGCATGCACTATATGGGTGTTTCAGGTTTTTATTTAAAATATCATAATGAATAAAATATAGTAACAAAAATTTATGCTCTTAAACAACGAGAGCATACATATTGCTAATTAATTGGATTATGTTTATGCAATTAATGTAGGAGACCTCTCCGTAAGTTCTCAAAAAGTTAATCGTAATGTAGCTCTTTCTATATATACGAGGCTATTTACAAGAAAATAGTACAACCAATATACATAATTATAAAATCTCTAACGAATTGTTAAATTCTGGTTAGGAAAGAAGAAGAAGAAGATGACAAGCTGTTTAAAGTTGTGGAGATGAGTTGAATTCTAACGAGCTAGTGTGTTTTTAACCCATTAATTTAGTAAGTTTGATCCGTTTTTCATTTTGAGATTTTTGTTTTTCTTATATGGGTTTAAAGTTTAATCAAATTTAATTCATTTGACTTGCGGGTTCAAAACTAGGGTGTTTTTTCTAGTATGCTGGCATACGTGGCCTGGATCGGAACCGTTGCACAAATTGGTGGCCGTCGATCGGCCCTTAATATTCCCCCCCTACATGACATCAATGGCGATTATTGGCATATTAATCAAAGTCTTTCGTATGCGTTGAGATTAAAATCAACTCATGTTTATACATAACAGACACCTATGAAATAAGAGTTAATAGAGCGGTTTGTTTTCCTCCTAAATGCATGTAATACTTGAATTTACTTTATTTCTCCCAAATTTATAATTTCCCCCTAAACTCTCTCCATTGCACATATTTAGGAGTTTTTTTTTAATTAAAGTAGTAATTTTTAAAGCAAATAATATAATTAAAAGGGATTATTTAACAAAACATACACAAATGTTTTTTTAAAAATAATTAAATTAACTACTTTTTTTTATTTGAAATCATTAGTTAGTTAATATCTTAATGATGTAGTTAATCTTTGTAAGATCCTATAAATAAAGGTCTAATTGTATGGATCAAAGAGTGCGGAATAGTGAGCTCTACACTATGTTCAGAGAGAGGTTAATATGAGTCTCTCTCTAGAGAAGGAAGTCTTTCATAGATATCTAGAGTTATGGTAGGTTGTTAATCACCCTTAAGGGCTTGTTTGGTCTGAGGGGAGGGGAGGGAAAGTGGGCAGAGGGAAAATTTTTTTGAGTTGAATTTAAAAATATTAGAGAAGTGGGTTTAAAAATTTTTAATTAATTTTTCTTACTCTTGTATCTTATATATTCTCTTTATTAAAATTTTATTACCCCACTTCTTCAATCTTTTAAAATTCAACTCATAAAAATTTTCTGCCCCCTCCCTTTCCCTTCAAATCCCTCACACCAAACAGACCCTAAGTGATGGATGATTATTGTTAAAACCTAGGTAGGTTGATTTGTATCTTGAAAACATCCATTGTTATCAATAAAGATTCATCTTGATTTTATTAACACATAACTAAATGATGAAGAGATTTTGGTGGTCAAAATTAGGGAAAGTGAAAATTTTATGAACTTGAGAGAGAATGGTTAATGGTAGATGCATGTGAAGAGCAAAACAACTGTAAAAACTGTTGGGGGAGTGGGGTTGTTTGTAGTACAAGAGACAAATGAAAAAATGGTGAAGTCAAGCTATGGTGTGGAGTTAAACAACGTAGAACGAAGCATTGTGGATGAGGAGGGGACTCAAACGTAGTACAAACAAGCAGGCAGCAGATGAAGATATATATGGGACCTCATAAGATTCGTTTGGATCACAAACTGTTTTTTTCCCTCCAAAGCACAGAAATAGGAAAAGTTTCCGAGGAACATGGCTTTCGCTTTCATGCTCATTTGCTTCCCCCTCTCATCACCTCCCTTCTGTCTCCTTGTACCTAAACAATCCCACCTTTCCTTGCCTTGGGCTTTTCTCTCATCTTATGCCATCTGGGCTTATTTACATGTGAACAACAACTATAGCCCAGCATCTTTGCCTGAAAATTGAGTTCTTATTTTACAAACATTCGCTTATATCAACTTTGTAGGATTTCAAACGTACCTAGAATATAATCTAACTACCTTGCTAATTAGTATCCACACGAAACCGGGCTATTGATGTGTGCTTTGATTATGTTAGACAGAAAATTCATCACACCAGAAGGAGAAGAGAATGAGTTTTAGAGGAAGAGGACATACCGTTAGTTTATGCATACCATGCCACATAATGTTAAACCTTATAAAATCACATATATAAGGGTTTCACATGCATTTTCCTCAGTCGAAGTGTTTGTTAATACAAATCTAAATAATTAATTGGGGAATATCTCACTTATGGACCCAAGGTTTTCTATTATTCACATTTTTATCCCAATGTTAAGCCCTCATCACAAAGCTTGGGATAGATATATTCCACCAAACTCTTTTCTAGTGCCATGCATTTTACCATGAATACGCCTTAATTAAACAACATTAGGAATCTTCAAAATACTTCAATCAAGAAACATCACATGATATTGATTGGTGCCATACGTTTTTTTTTTCTGTCACCAAACTTTGTTATTGGCACGCTTTGCACTTAACAGTTTCATATATCAGTATTCCAATCCACTCGTACAAATAGTAGTATGCATTGCAAAATCACACACGCAAACAGAAACAAAATTCACACACACCTAGATTAACCTTTAAACCTTCCATCCCAATTCAAGAAGCTTATGGTCCACCTTACCTTGTCGTTTTACTTGTCCCGATGAACAACGACGACGTCCTTCAGTATTTGACCTTATTATTCCTTTATTATCATATTCACGGTCTGAGCTTCCATTATTTGTTTTCTTCACAGAAACACTACGGCTAGCTGAACCTGCTGCTCTTAGACTCTGCTCCCAATCAACCTTCTTCCCATTATTGACACCACACACTAATAATTGTTTCATATCTTCTGATCTATGACTCCACGAACGACGTCGTCGTTGATGATGATGATCATGACGACACTTTTGATCATCATCAGTTTCTTCTTTTTTTGTCTCTTCGATCTCAACTTTGGTCTTCCCTTCCATTTTTATGCTTATGTTCACCTCAGAAAGTGCTTTTGTTGTGTTATCTACTTCAGATTCTCTCTCCTTCTGACGTTGATAAAGCCGGTGAAGTCTCAGAGAAAGATTACATGTTCCGTCTTTAAGTTCTTCTTCTAAGTCCCTTTCCACCTCCATTTCTAGCTCACTTCGTATCTTCAACTCTTTCTCTGACATAGCCGATCCCAAAATGTGATTTTTCTGATGACAAAGAAAACAGTGGCAGATTAGAGAATGAGTTTATGGTAATGAAACCCACACAACACCCAATTAAGCAAAAAAAGTTAAATTTATGAAACAAGAAAGAAACTTTTTTCACGTCAAGCAGTGAGGTAAACCAAGCATTGCCATCTCCGTTATCATCTGCAGAGCCCAAATGATATTTTAATTATAAGCAAATTGCCAACAAGAAAATTATATGAAAGAATAAGTAATACAGAATTTAGATCAGAATAATTAAGTAATGAACCTTGAATCTTATCGGCCTTAGTGTATATGATCAGCTGGTGGTTCATGCTGAGGTTGGTGATGCTCATATATTCCTAGATGAGATGTGGCTGATATAGAGAAATATTATATATATTTATACATGAACAAGGTGATTTGGACAGGTTGGGATGGCGCATGTGACAAGTTGTAAGGAACATGACATGACCTGGGGCAACTTAGGATGAAGATTACAGTTAGGCGTTAATTCAGTTCACTCATGCAAAATTAGACGACAAAATAGCCTTGCATGATTTAGCATGTAAGTGCAATAATATTTGGGAAGGGAATAATGGGCAAGCATGAAAATGAAGGAATGCTACTTGGAAAGAGATGTTTATTCGGAATTTTTTCTTTTAATAAAAAGATATATATGTGCTTTGCGTGGAAGGGAATAGGGCACTGGGTTGGCCTTAAAGCACAATCAAGAAATAGGGCACACTTGTTTTGATATCATGATATGTATATGTGTGTGTGTCTTTCAATGGATGATATTTTGAGACCCTTCTCCAATTCTCCAGTTATTAATTTTTTAGACTTGTGGGACAATTCGATCCTTAGTTACAAAACTGCTTAAAAATTCTAATTGAAAAAAATAATAAATTATTTTTCAATTGTATGACCGTTATTGGCAATAACATTCTTTCCTTCTCAATTTTCATGATTTTTAGCTTTTAATTTCTTATGTTAAAATGTTGGGCGTCACCATGTGGCCTCTCTTTTCATATGGAGGATGGCCCAAATTAGAAGCCCTCCTCCATGTGTATGACTTCTTAAAATATAAAGGGGTGGTCATATGTTAAGGTTTAAGAATGAGGACTTATTGTTTGCGGGAAAAAAAGGAATGAGGCCTTATTGTAGACAAAAAACAAATGGCGTCTTATTCAAGTTGATCTGGCAACCTTTTGAGACAAGCAAAGAAACCCAAGCTTATTTTCACAAATTCACAACACATTTAGGTAAAATTGCATTTTTGAATTTGTTAACGTACGGGGGGGATCAAGCTGAAACTTCGGCATCAATTTCAAGACAAATGATGGTTGTTTTTAAGTTTTAACTGTGGAGTTATTATCTGATGCCTCATGTTAGAGTTATTCTTTTATCATTTTTATTCTCCATATATAGCAAGTGTGTTGATTTATCAGTTTTTTTTTCCAAGGTAAAAAAAAAGTTCACGAGTTGACATAAAATTTTAAAGAACAGGTAAATATGCAAATATTATAATTCCAAAAATGAAATCGATATATAAGTGAGCATGTAATCAGTACATATGGCATATAAATTTTTGTCCTTCAGTACAAATATATATCATGAATATCCATCTCTTTTGTAGTACTGGTAATAATACCTTTAAAAATCGATCCGTGAGCTATTGTTTTTGGAGAAAATAGTTATGGTTATATTAACGTCATTATATATTTCATTTACTTTGACACCAATAAATATCAATATTTTTATTTATCGCTCTATTTTATAATTCAATATCAATATTTTATATTTTATATCCATGAATATTATTAATTGGCCCCATGATTCAAAGAGTTATCATATAATAATAATTTAGCCCATAATTTAAACCAAATCTACAAGAAGCTTAATATCCAACGAATATAGGGTATGTTTGTTTTAGTGTTTAGATTGCTTATAAGTTGCTTTTCACATAAACCAAGACAAAACTTCTCTCACATACTTACCTCGTATATCGTAAATCACGATTGAAAAGATGCTTTTAAGCATTCCAATCGCTGTTCTAAACAAGCACATAGTCTGTCCCATGATTATAGTATTTCTTATATATATATATATATATATATTAATGCCGTCAATGTATTTCTTTTTGTGTTTTCCGTTTTTCATTGTTAGTGATCTCAATTCTTCATCCTCAATATCATGGTAGGTGGTTTTTATGAACTCATTAGGAATATTGACTACGACAATGATACATGGGCTATTGCTGCTTGAGTTATCAGGAACTAGACGATGACTAAAAAGACGTCACCTTTTGATGTATGGAAAGTCGGCATGATTTTGGCCAATAATGAGACTTGTGATTCATGCTTATTTGATCGTTGAGTTTTGGGTTTTTTGAGTTCTTTTTGTTATGGTAGTCATATTCTTCATACAGGCCTATGGGATTGAGGGTGCAGTTACTCAGAAGGGGCACCTTTGGAGATTCATACAAGACATGGTAGAGGGGGAAGTCTATTGGTTAGAGAACTTTGATGTTATGCGACCACCTTGAGAAACTTACTTTGCATGGTTTGACATACTTCTTTGAATCTGACGTCCCAATAGCTCAAAATTCATTCAACTTTGTACATATAAAAAACATTGTCACCTAAACACCATCAAAGAAGGGATTGATTGGTTCGTTCTGATTAGATGCACATGATTAAAATCATTTTTTTGTTTAGAAAAATTTATTGGCCAAGATGTCTTACATAAGCAAAACAATCATGCAGAAGTTATAGTTTTTCTACATGCATTCGGGAGCTTGGTTGACCACCAATGAGAAACTGGTAAGACAAAAAACTTGATTTCACTATCTCTGATGAAAAGTTAGCTGTTGCACTTACCTCAATCCTTTCTTTTTCTCCTTTTATTTGATCTTTTGTGCTTTGTAGTATATTAATTTTTGAACAAATGCAATTATGGAGAGCATGTTGTAAAAGATGTGTAATATTTTATTTCATTTTCAATGTTTGTTTCTTTTTTTAATGCAATGCCGTTTCGCTAGTTCATTCTTGTGATAAGGGTCTTTGATATTAATGTTATCACTGTTTATCAACAAATAATACATTTGAGACTTTTCATATAAAAATATATGGGTCATTTAAAATAGATGATTATAAAATAATTACATGATTTATTATGATTACAAATAAATATTGCTTATTGTGCATACAATAAAAAAAATGCCCACCTATAAAGACTAAATTATATAATAAATATTAAATACCTCATAGAGCAATGCTTTAAATCAATAAATTGTCCTTCTATGCTTGCAGAAGCTTCGAAAGCTCAAAATGCTACTCTCATGCAGGTAGTTACACTACAAAAAAAAAAAAAATTTAAATTTCAGACGAAATTTTTCATAGAATTTGTTTCCGTAGCAAATTCCGATAGAAATCTGTCGAAAATTCTTTCAAAAACGTTTCCGACGGAATTTTTCCTGTGACAAATTAGCCATGAAAAATATTTCGTGGTAAATTTCGATGGAAATTTTGCCACGGAATTTCTGATGGAATAATTCCGTAGTAAAATTTGCCACAGAATTTCGAAAAAATTCTGTGGTTAATTCCTTCAGAAAAATTTAAAAATAATTATTGTTTAATTAAATTTAATTTTAAAAAATATCTTTATAAAAATTAAAATTATGATATTATTAACTATATAAATATTTAAAATTACGATCAATACCATCTTTCATCCCTCAAGTTTTTTCTTATTTTGGTTTGGGCTCCTCAAGTTTTCAACCATAGGTTTTAGTCATTGTGGGGGCAAAATGATCATATAAAAATTTATTTATAAAATATAAAATTTATTAGTTATTAATTAATATTAATAAAAAATTATTAGTTAGTAATTATTTATTATTTATTAAGTAATGTTAATAAAAAAATTAATTTTAGAAATTAGACAAAAATATAGTCATATGAAATTTATTTAAGATGTAAAATTTTTTAATTTGAAGTTAACTTATATTAAAAATTATAAGAATATATAAAATTATTTTATATTATTATTACATTTATATATTAGAAACAAATATGTATTTATAAATAATTGATTATATATAATAAGATTATATATATATATAATTGTGTAATAATAAAACACCAAAGCAGTCAAGCCCATCCGGTAAGGCATCGCACGCGTAAGGACGAGGTCGTGGGTTCGAACCAAAAGAGGGCAAGTTGAGTTGCATTTTCAGGAAAAAAGAGGTTGCGACACGTGATAGATCTAGGACGAGGTGGAGGAAGCAGGAGCAGTCACGTGCCCGCGGTGGCGATGCGGCGATGAGGTTGCGGCCGCTAGAGTTGCCACGTAACTTTTTAAAATTTTAAAAATAAAAACTAAGTTTGCAATTCCGTCAAAAATTGCGATGACTCCTTCGGAAATTTGGGTCAAAAATTTCGTCGCAATTTCGGACGGAATATAAATTCCGTAATAAATTGGTTTGTCACGCTATTATCAGTGGCGGGAGTCATTCCGTCGGAAATCCCTTTCCGTAAAAAATTTAATGTTTTTTTGTAGTGATATAGAAGATGAATGAATATGATAGATGATTTTTTAAAATTTTATTTGATATTCAATTGATTAAGACAAGATATTTAAACACAATATGGTAAAATAATTTTCTTCATATTAAAAATTATTATAAATGAAATAAAAATAATAAAAGAATATATACCACACGTCTTTTGATCTAGCCCGTTGAGTTCTCCAACGATTGCATGAGCGATTGCGAGGGGAGGTCTGAGCAATATAATAATCATATGCATCATGTATAATACTTAGATTTTTTAAAAACCACCAAAACTAATCATAATTAAAAAAACAGTTTACTAATCGATTTAAAGTTAGCTATGATAAACAAAAATTAAAACTAAGCAATAAAATATAGGGAGAATTGTGAAAAAATACCTCATTGGCAAATTAATTGCCTAATGGGACCCCGGTGTGTACACAATCTTCCGGGTATGCACAAGATCTTCCCCTATGTGTAGATAATCTTCCTTATGTGCAATATTCTTCCCTATGTATGTGCAAAACATCTTCGCCTGTATGCACAATATCTTTCCCCATGTGCACAATATCTTCCTCTCATGTGCACACAATTTTCCCAGGTCCCCTCTCCCTTTGGTTCCTTTTATAATTAAGCTTCAAATAACTAAATTACACAAATAAAAATTAGTTAATACTCCCTCTGGTCCTAATTATAGGACAACATTTGAGAGTTGAATTTGGTTCTAATTATAAAACAAAGTTCTAATTTTTATCAATTTCTTCCCAAAATACCCCATATGGATATTTTCTCAATAATAATTAAACATAATAATAATTTAATAAAAGTAGATCGGAAGTTGTTAAGGGAGATCGACGACGTCGGACTGTGTGAGAGCTTGAAGAAGTTGTGTGTGAGGTAGGAGAAGTACGAGAAAAAACAGAAAATCAATGTAATTGGATGCTATTTTAAATAAGATCATTTTAGGAAAATGAATATGGTTAACTAATTTAACCACTATCCTTAATTTCTCCAAAGTTAGGTAAATATGTCCTATAATTAGGACTGGAGGGAGTACTGCTGAAAGATAATACATATATATGTAAAAAATGCAACTTATTTTCTCAAGAGAGATAAAAGAGAATGAGTGTAAAAAAAAAGAAAAGAAAAGAAAAAGATAAGAGAGAATGAGTGTAAAATAGAGATGGGAGACATATAATTAATTAGGAATAAAAAAATATATTAAATATTTAGACATCTCTAATGCGTAACTTCTAAATTAAAATGACCAAACACATTCAAAAAATTGAAGCTTATGATAAGGAGGGGAGGAGTACCTATTTGAGATTCCAAAAAACCAAATAAGATTATATATATGAATAAACCCAGCATTACATCTTAAACTTATAAATTTCAAGACAGGAAATTTATGAGTCATTTGACTTTTGTGTGTGTGTGGGGTGTTCTTAAGCACAGTTCCATCTTATATGGAACTTCTCATATGAAGTCAAATTTTTCACACTTGATGATTGACATCTTATATGTTTAGGCATTTTTAATATTACCCTTATTACTCAACATACATTCATGTCATTGTCTCTTTCTTTATTCATGCGCGCGCGCACACATATGTGTGTGTATTCATATGCTTAAGAAAAAAAAGAAGAGAATCATTATTTGGAAACTCGTGAGGCGCAGAGATATATACAAGTCAGTGCTGAAATTCTTTGCAGATTCGCACTATATCATCTGTGTCGTGTTCTAGCTCAGAAACTAACCCATTGAGAAACTACAAGCGAATCATTATTCCACTGATATACTCATCTGATCATTAATGTCAGATATCAATTACATAACATTTTGAATACCCTTTTATTCTTATTTTTTTAAGTTAAGAATTGCTTATTTCTATCTATCTATCTATATATATATATATATATATATATGTATAACAATATCCTGCCAGCAGTCAGCAAATGTATTAATTTGCCAAGCGGGTTAAATGGAAGATGTCACTATAGTCTGTTCTAACGTGGCCCCAACCCACAAGTACTACAGCAGAAAGAAAAGAAAAACATATTTTATTGTCACCTTGTGTGTATCTATATCTACATATCAACATACATGGAAAAATAATTCTTGTAAAACTTTTCAAAAAAAAAAAAAAATTGGCGCTTTTTATTTGATTACAATAATTAGTTAAAAGGGGTTTCTGAGGTTGTGTGAGGGAATATGCTTCTGCCTTAGCTTCTGCATCGTATCAATAAAAAGAGGACATAAGAAGATGAAGCATACTCTGATGCTATCTTTCTCAGTGCATATATATATGTATAAGAATCAGTCCACGTCTGGCCTACTACTCATATAATCTTTTCCATCTTCATATTCTTCCGCTTCTCTCTGATTCTCACCCTCCACTCCTCCTCAGTACAAAAGCTTGTTTCCTTCTTTTGTACTTCCTTTTTGAAGAGTCAAAGCTAGCCCTCTCTCTCTCGATCACCATCAATAATCAATTCAAATCATCACTCCTTCAACCAAATAATTTCCAATCTCTGTTACTTCTCACTTGTCCTTTCTTCACTACCCTTACAAGTCCTTTTCTCTCACACCCTCACACGCTCGCGCCCACACATGTACTCCATCCATAAACTCTATTCAAATCATCATCAAGTCCTTCAATCAATTTGCTGTGGACTGTTCCATTATTCAAATCATCATCAAGTCCTTCAATTATTTAAAGATAGTGAGCCTTGGCAAAAAAAAAAAATTTAAAGATAGTGAGGTTTCCCAATAGTGGACTTACATCCCTACAAATCAGACTAGTCAATTACTAGCAGAGCTGGATATTGATTGAGTAATCTAAAGAATAATCTCTCTTCATAATATATATAACAAAGAAAAGTTGGTTAGGGAATAAATGGAGCGTGCGTGCAGATTAAAGGCATTCTATATATGTATATATCCAATAAACTTAGTATAGATTACATTATCAAGTTTAGTTTATGAGAAAGGAGTGTGTGAAAAGCGAAAACCTAATAACTGAAGAAGTCGATGATGAGAGAGTGAGAGATGGTCACTCTTCCATTGACTTTAGCTGCAAAATTTTCAACAACCTCAGTCAGTGTATGGCAGAACAGTGTTCTGTCCCAATTACCTAAAACTGGTCATCACATGCCTTTAGCATACACAGAGCGATAGACTCGGACCAGAAATAATACTGACACCATCATAAAGCAAACCCTACATTATTCTATATCTTCTTTTTTGGAACCTTTTTTCATATTTTAATTTCTCCTTACATTAATAAATTGCTTCCATTTCACTAAAATTCTTGTTACCTAGCTAGCCATTCTCCGAACAATTCTTGTTTTTATATTATATATGATTTTGAGCATGATATATATACTCCAAAGACAAGGACTTGAATTCTAGTCTTTGGTTGTTAAGAATGTTATTTATATACTATCTCTATCCTTGATATTAGATCTCATTCGCCGTGTAAATTGTAATAAATTTTAATTTCAAGGAGATGAGGTAGTATTAATTTTGGCTGTGATCTCATCAGAGAAAAATAGGATGAATCGTTTTAACCCTTAAGCAATGAGGAGTGTGAAAGATATTTACCACAACTGTCATCGAAGAGAATATATATAATGAATGAAAATGTATTAACCAAGAAGGGTCCTTATTTGTCTGTCCCTGTGTCAAGACTCGAAGCTTTTTTGCTAAACCATGTGTATCCATGTGTATTATAGTGTAGATGGGAACATAATTACACATATTATTAGTAAAACCAAATAAAGTATGAACTGATGATAACGGGGTTTTATTAGTATATAATTTGAAGGATTAATTATGGTTTTAGAATTTCAACGGAATTGTCAGTTCCCACTTGTGATGGTTCTTCACATATGCGATGCATATATCTGGTGGTATTGGGATCCATTATATGTATATATTTTGGGTCCATCGTCTGAGTTATTATGGTTTTGATTATTATTATTATTAATTAATCAATTCAACCATGCTTAGCTGTTTAGATTATTTTAATGTTTTTTTAAATATCTCATTATTATTTCTGGCCCAAAAAATATCTCATTATCATTTTTCTTGTTGTTTTGCCATAAAAGATAAAACTGTTACATTGCAGTGCCAGAGATAAGCAAATATAATTTTACATTATATATAACTATGTAAACTTTATGCAGTATGCACAGTGTACTTTTTCTAATCAATTATACTTAAAACGGTAAAATTATAATAAAAAGCTCTTTTAAACATAAGAGTTTGACTGGTCAGCTACTCAAAACAAAAAGGCTGGAGGAGGACCACATACCCTTCCTCCGTACCTTATGACATGTAGGTCCCACATAGTGGCTTCCAATCCCTATAAGCTATATGCCTGTATGGCTATATACTTCCGGTGCCTATAAATATAAATATTGATGGGAAAATGACGCGCATGTCTTAAGTATTGAAGATAATTATAATAAAATCCTAAAAATTTAAAATAATAATTTATTAAGTTGTTTTTACAACATGTTCAATTATTTTATTTTATTATGAGATTTCATTATAATTATTTTCGAATTTTAGGATTTGCGCGTCATTTTCCCTTGATTTTTTTTCTTGTTTAGCTTGCAAAAAATTCTAGATCATAGGTTCACTTATATTTCTAACTTATAATTTATTGTTGTACGTTTGTCCAAAAAAATTTAGATGTTATTAGAAATGCGAATATACCTAAATTATAATTCATTATATATATGTGTATAATAAGAAAGTATAAGATTCATAATAAATTTATACAAAAAAAAGTTAAAATGACACATATTAAAGTAAAAATATTAAAAGATGACATTAGATGATTTGAACTTGTGCATAGAAACCTTTGGATGCACCAATGAAGAGGATGTATTATTGAACCTTTGAAAAGGGATAAAAAATATTGAAATGAACACTCAACAAAACTATTAAGAGAAATTTATTGATCAACAATTTATCTAAAGATTTGAATATTGATAGAACACACTATATGATCTATGTAATCAATCTCATATAATGGAAATAATACATGTAATCCGCATTACCTGATGGAAAAGATCATTTTGTGTTTTTACACAATGTCCATTTGCTTGACATGTAACAATAACTAATGGTCTGTTGGCCAAAAAAAACAATAAGTAATGGTCTAAGCAACAAATTTACAATGTCATATTAGAATTTAATATCAACATACTCACTTTCATTGTTAGTCAAGAATAAAAATCTAAAACCAACTGAACACAAATTTCTCACGACCATAGTATTGGTTTGGTTGCCCAACAAATGTGAATTTGAGGAATCATAATGGAATTTAAAAACTTCTGGTTATGAAGAAATGTTTTTATTATAACTGATGTATTCATGTTTGTGATAAAAAAAACACATAAAAACATCAACAACAACAAAAATTCCCTCCATAACTTCCTTCTCTTCCTCCTGAAATGAAAGTACAACAAAATAATGTAATGATAATACTGAGAGATTTTTTTTCCCACTAAAAATAGCAACTTCATAGCGGTCATCCTGGCCTTCGACAACACAATGATTCATCAAAATTTGCCTTCACCATCATCATCCACACCTCCATAGCATCTTTAGCTGTTTATATGAATCTGATTATGAATATAGGAATAATAACTTATCTTGTTCATGCTACAAGCATGATAAATATATATATATCTCTTAAATTTCTCTTGCTCATTCAAAACACACTCTTCTTCCCACCAAGTGTGTGTCACAGAGTGATTTTTACCCTTTTTAACTCCAAGGCCACACCAAACTCCCATTCAACCAAACTAATTCAAACTTGGGTGAAAGGAAGAAACTTTCCTTTCTTTTTTTTTCATAACTTGAAAGTCCCATCATCATCAGAAGAAGGTCTCTCTGATTTGGTCCTCTTAGCATCATTACAAGTAGTATTGTTGTGTGAAGAGTTTTGATATGAGCCAACAGTTAATTCATCACTTCTGTAGCTCAAGCATGCTGCAGCATCAAGCACCCCATCTGGGCTTTGAGGAACCAATGGCATTAAGTTTCTGCTCAAACTTGCAGAAACACTCATCAAGGACAAGTCTCTTATCAGTTCAAGACACTTGAGAACTCTCTGCAACAAGGGGGAAAAAAACACAATGGAACTCTCAAGATACAGAACAATTCACCTAAAGGAGGATTATGTGATTTATGTCACACACAATTAATTTTCCCTCCCAGAGCAAAACTAAATTTGTCGTTTTATGTTGTTTGTTGTGTGGGAGCCACCAAATTTTTTACCTTTTCATCCATCATTAAACCAGAGATGGGCTTGTCGATGTTGATCTCAATTGTTTGCAGTTCCCTTGAGACAGAAATGGCCACGGCTGCAGCAATTTCAGAAGGCATGAAGTCCAAGAAGTCAATACCTGCATTGATTTCCCAACAAGAACCTCTTAAAACTCATTACTCCTTAGGAACAGAGAAATCTACAAAAGGACAAGACATTAAAACAAAATTTTGAGGGGTACCCCTAATTGTGCCAACTATGAGCTGTATTGATCTTGAAATGGATGAATTTGTTGGATGCTTCCCAGTAGTGAGTTTACTGAGGAAATAGTCTATGAAGGAACAAGGAGTTAAAGCATGCATTTTCCATCTCAATGTGCTTAACACTAGTAGCTCCATTCTTTCAATGGTTTTAGCTTCAAATACAAACTTTGGTTCTCCAACCTATCCATTCCCAACGTCAATAAGAAAATTAGACGAAAGGACATAGAAAAAAGGGATATAATCATCATTAGAGATTACATGATTCTTCACCTGTAAATCTACTAAGAGGGGCACTTCTATCTCCTCCAATTTAACTGCCAATGACAAACAAGCCACAGCTAGCAACTGCACGGTCCAAGATTTACCTCTCTAAGTAGACCAGCAAGACCAAATTGATAGACGTTAGACCATTAGAAAGAAATCACAAAAACAAAAGAAGTTAACAGGACAAAGAATTCTTAGCATAGATATTTGATCTTACAGGCAGCTCATGTGTAGATAGGAATCGATCCAAGTAGTTCACAGATAGACAAAAGCTCAATGGACCAAAACCATAATAGGCATGAGCCTGTTGATCACACAATACACATTAAGAGTTACAAAGAGAAGTGCTCAATCAAAAACAAGAGGAGGATTTGATCAGTGTAACAAGCAGAAATGAAGGGGGGGGGGGGGGGGGGACACAGAATTGAAAGAACAGACAAGCAGGAAAATGTAAATTCAGTTTAGAATGTCGATAAGTTGCTACAAGATCAGTTCAGGACTAGACACTAATACCACTACCCCATCATCAATTTCGGTTTTGGAAAAACAGAGAAAAGCACAGAATATTTAGCAGAATCCTATTGAAATCTGACAGAAAAGCCAGACATTGTAAATCTATTACTATCAGAGAAAACGAGAAATGAGTGCCTAATGTTCCCGATGAGATAAATTGCGTTAGAAGTACTTGAACTAGGAACTTCAGAGTCAATATAAACAACAAGATTGATCTTTAATACTGCTCTTCGAATGAGAATGGAGACTTGGTGCAAGGGATTTTCTAATCAATCAAACAAGCATAAACCCAAAATAACATTTGAAAAAATTGAGAAACCGACCTTCAAAATCCAATCAAGAGCCTCCTTCCTAACACTCAACTCTAGGTCTCCACTACGCAGCCTGTTCAAGTAATCATTTCTGGGCAAATGTTCTTTCTCCCTCACAACCATTAATCTGACTCTTTCATCACTCTGAATCGGAAAACACGCGGATCCATGGCTATCCCATGGAGGACAATGATGGCGTCCATTAACGTTTTGTTGATTAAAAGAAATTCCAGACTCATCCCCGGTATTACATTGGGAATTTTCAAAGCATGTATTGCTGTTTTCCAAACACGGAAGGTTTGAAGTCACAGGGTCCACGTTGTCTGCCATTGAAGGGACCTTTAAAATGCTGATGAAATCGAACGAAACTTCCTCATCAAATTAAGGGTTGAGCAGAAAGATTTAAAAGAAATTAACTTTATGGAGCATTAGGAACAAAATGAGAAACCCAGATAAAGGGAAAGAGAAAGGAGAAAGTGGGGGGTGGCACCAAGTGTAAGAGGGATGGAATGAGAGTAGTGGAGAAGGAGATGAGCTTTATGTAGAAGCGGACATGTGCCTGTTTTTTAGGGTAAAAGAAGAGAGATGGAGGAAGCAGGTTGAGCATCCGTAGTTACAGAACCAAAAACGAAGGCAATAACGCCAAAAAGATTTTGCCGTTCCGGTGTAAATGTGTTTTGGTCTAAAAATTGAAATTAGAATTGTTTAAGAAGGGGGAAAAAATCAAGGCAAGAAGGGACAGCTTTTCTTGCCCCCGGGTAATATCCCTTTTTTCTTGAATTTATTTTGTCATATTTCAGTATGAAATAAATGACTAATTCATCAAACTTGGAGCAAATATGTGCATGTATATAATTTAGAGCAAATTTTAAACTTATTTTTAGATTCAATATAATGCATGAGAAATCAAGTCTACTTTTACACTAAGTAAACAAACTTTCAATTAAATTAGCCTATGTCGTGGGCATGGAAAATGTTTTATCAAGAAAGGTCACATTTATTTCATGGTCTCAGTGCCTCGGGAATAAATGTCTAGTTACCGGTTGGAGAATACAACATAGCTTCTAACCTCGAAAAAAATCACATATTTCTTGACTAATGAGTTATGCATAAAAATTATTAAAAAAAATAAGATTATAATAAATAAACCAAGACATCTATTATGTTTTTTATTTTGTTTTGTTGTATCTAAATTAAAATTATGACATACTTGTCAACATTCGAGTGTCATGTGATATTGAGGCCGGAAATCTTCCTTAATGTCACGTGTTCGAACGTGACAATCTAAAAATAAAAGTTATGGCATACTTTAGACTAACATTAAAAAAAACAATTAACTACCTACTCAAAATCAAATCACATTAGTTAAGCCTTAATGTATGTTTGTATTTTTCAAGTGCCCTAAACATATGAAAAAGTAAGAGGAAATATTGAGAAAATATGTGTTCAGATCGCTAATTTATTGAAATTATAATCTATACTCTTATTTTTGTTAAGGCCCATCATACTTTGTAAGACACATATTTTACAGTTAGTATTTTTCTCGTACCACTTAACACCATGATTCTAATTGACAAATACAATAACACAACACATTCTTCTCTTTTCTTGCCCTCAATAATATCCCATTTTCTTGAATTTATTTTGCCATATTTCAATATGAAATAAATGGCTTATTCATCAAATTGGGAGCAAATTTTTTTTTTTTTTGATGAATTGATAAATCAAGATTTATATATATAATATAATTTAGAGCAAATTTTAAACTTAATTTTAGATTCAATATAATACATGAGAAAACAAGTGTACTTTTATACCAAGCATACAAACTTTCAATTAAATTAGCCTACGTCATGTGCATGGAAAATACTTTATTAAGAATAGTAAAATGCATTTTGTGATCTCTATGCCTCAGACGATTAGGGTCTAGCAACAGGTTGGAGGATACAATATAGTTTCTAACAAAAAAAAAAAAAAAAACCCTACCTCTTGACTAATGAGTTATGCATAAAATAATTATTAAAATATAAAATTATAAAAAGAATTATAAAAAATAAACCAAGACATCTATTCTTTTTTTAATTTTGTCTTGGTGTATTTGAATTAAAGTTAGGGCGTACTTTGGACAACATTAAAAAACAGTTAACTACCAACTCAAAAATCAAATCACATTAGTGAAGCCTTAGTGCGTGTTTGTATTTTCAATTGCGCTGAATGACAAATATAGACTAGTTACTTGATTAAGTTATAAAAAAACTCTTATGTAGATTAGTTGGTTATGTAATTTTGTTGATTAGTCTTATATTCTTGTATATATATCAGATATTCATTAATGAGAAATTTCTTTTCCCTATTACAAGTCACACCGTGTGTGGAAAGGGAACGGGCCCTCTCCATTTCCCTTCTCATCCATTTCCCTCCATTTCCTTATTTACACAGTTAGATCAACTTTGATGGTTGGGATTTAATTCCTATAAAAAATAAAAATTATTTTTTTTAATATAAGTATAAAGATATCAACTATTGAGAATAAATTTTAATGACTTAAATGTATTTATTTAATTTTTTGGTCATTTAATATTACTATAATATTTTTATAGAATATTAAATCTCAATTATCAGAATTCATCTAATGATGTCAACAAAGAAGTGGAAGAAAGTGGATAGGAAGAGAAATGGAGAGGTCCATTCCCATGTGGCAAAGTAAGAGGAAGTAAGAGGAGATATATGGGTCCATGATGCTAATTTATTGAAATTATAATCTATACTAATACTCCTATTATTGATACGGCCCACCATACTTTGACAGATAGATCTTTTACTGTTATTATTTTTCTTATACCACTTAATACCATGATTTTAATTGACAAATACAATACCATAACACATTCTTGTTTTCTCTTTTTTAAAATAAACACTATTATAAATAATATTTTGCACGTAAGCCGTCCGGTCCAAAATATAAAAAGTGTTCTAATAAAGAATTTTGGTCCAAAATATAAGATGTTGACAATATAATTAATGATTGTTTTTCACTTTAACCTCTCGCAGAAAATAGAGCTAAAGGTGACAAATAATAAATAAATATTTGAAAATCACATTTTTTTTAATAAAGGTAAAAATATGTCAATTTCATCAAGACCCATTAAATGACTTAAACATTTGTTGGTTCATGCGAATTAACTAATGACGTCTTATATTTTGGATCGAAAGAAGTACATTGTAATTGGATATGTATTATCATTAGTCGAGTACAAACTCTCATGAATTGTATTAAGTATGAATCTATTTTCTCCTCTTTTAGGTGTGTATTTAAATTTTCACTAAAAAAAAAATTGCAAGGGAATGTGATAAAAATTGACGTTACATCAAATGCATGTTTATTGTCTGTATTTAGGTTAGAAAATTGTAAAGAAAAAAATAACAATCAATAGAGTATTAATCAATGTAAAATATTAAATACACAAAACAAGCTATTCTATTTATATAACAAAAACAAATACAATTTGAATTTTAGGCTTTGTGCAAAATATATAGGACAGGCATTTAGTTATTACCGAAGAATAATGATAACAAAAATATGATAAATATTGTATATTTTTTATACAAGAAAAACATTTTGAAAATACTAAATGATGTTATGAAATAAAAGATAGATGAGGGGGGGGGGGGAGAGCAGTTTTATTCACTATTCAGATGTGTGTACAATATATAGTGCATACCTTCTATTTATAGGTATAACTCTATAACCTACAATGAATGAGATTACATAATAATAGGAAAATAATGGGGAGAAATAATAGGAAGATAGGAGAAATAATAGGGAGATGAACATCTATATTAATATATTATCCATCATACTACCCTTTAGATGTCCATGACTGAGCATGTGCCTTATTAAAAAAACTTCAACTAAGAAAAACCTAGTGGGATAAAAACTTAGTAGAAGAAAAGAGTACATTGTTTAGTGATACACTTAATAGTACTATCTCATTAAAAACCTTGCTAGAAATACCCAATAAGAAAAACTATAGATAAGGGAAAAGAGTACAAAGTGTATTAACTCCCTCTCTTGACAACATCAATTGACATCTGAGTCTGCGAAGTCCGATGCCACGAACGAGATTTTCAAAGATTGTCCCCGGACGTGACTTGGTGAAAAATCAGCTAGATTTCATTGGAAAGGATTTGCCAAATGCTAATTTCACTCTTTTTTGTTAATGCAATCCACTGTAATGTCTTCGTGTTGATGAATAACTATATCATGCTAATAAGAAAATAATATTTCAAGTCATATGAGACAAGCTAGATACACATAAGTGCTTTCATTACACTAAGATATGATACTTTTAAACCAAGTATTTCTTCATCACCTTATCGAGGTCTAAAGACATGGTACTTTTGGACCAAAATTTCTCCATAGGAAAATACTTTATTCTTTTCAAACCCTTTCTTTAGGTAATTCTTAAATTTAGCAAGCTCGATCTTCAGGAATTTAAGCAATTCATACCTTTTGCAAGCGCTTCAGGAGGTCAAGCAATTCACAATTGTTGCAAACTCTTCAAAAGTTCAAAATATATTTAAACTATTCAACATAAATCGTAAAAATACATGTGCAGAATAGATATTCTATATTCTTCCTTGAACAGACATTTATTGAGGTAGTAATGTCACATACACCTTTGTTGCTTCAAACCATATAAAGATCTCGATTAAACTATTTGCTTCTGGCAACTTGGATCCTTCAAGGAGTTTCATCGATCATGTGCTTCTAGAAACTTGAATCCTTCAAGAACTTTCATATGTTTATATCTAAATCCACAGATGTATTTGATCCTTCAGGTATTTGATAAGTATAACAATATTCCAGATATATATTCCTAGCATTTTAAATCCTTCATGGATTCATATGTCACACCCTTATCTTATTTTCACCTATTTCAGAATATTTGCGGAAAACAATACGTAGTTCGGTATGAAACATAGGAATAGCATAAATATACTGATATTATGTGCATGATTACGGAAATTCCCCATAGGGGTTCGCACTTGATAATTACAATTAATATAGCCTCGCAGCGCTACGTGGGTGTCTAAACCCATTCCAGTGAAACGGAGACATCTTCCAGTTTTTGTTCCACTACGGCATTCCCCTCATACGGTTATCTTCTTGGCTCTCAGCATAGCTTATGTATTTACCTGTCTAAATTGTTGGTAGGGGAGGGTGAGATTCGAGAGAATCTTAGTAGGAATACAATACCAATATACATGTAAGATAAATGCTTAATGCATGACATGCTTGCATTTCATAACTCATGCTCACACAATGGTATATCTGCGTGCTCAATATTTCAAACAACATACGTATGACCATAGCATAAACAGAAATATAGCTTCAATTATTCATATGCCTTTCACATAATCAAGCAAAGTAATAACATGCATCAATACACCAGCATAAATTTCAAATACATGTAGGAGAGGTAAGTTCCCTACCTTAATTGTCTTTCTCTAATCCTTGAATAACATGCCTCGATTTACGTGCTAGTCCATCGGGCTCTCTACTCGGTCCTAAAACGTCAAATGTATAGTTTAGACACTTCTATAGTGTTTTTGGGGGTTATATGAGTCTATAATGAAAAATGACCAAAAATGCCCCCGAGAACCCAACCTAGCCTCACTGTACCCGGTCCGATCGTACTTTTCCTGAAATTTTGACCCAGGCTATTCTAAATTAATTTTCGCCCAAGGAATCCATTTTCAAGCTTGAAATCACCAAATTTAGTGCCAAATTATGAAAATACCCTTAACAGCCCCGATTTAGGGTTTTAGGGGAGTTTTTATAATTATGCTTTTTCGGCCTTTTGAGAAAAAGTAACCAACTGTAACCCTACCTATTTTTGCCTATTGAATCCAATGGAACCATCTATTTCATGAAAATCCAGATCCTTCCCCCAGATTTAGTCTTGGCCGAAACATTAGTCAAGAAAAGGTAAAATTGCTCTTTTGTGTTTTAGCTTCCAAAGCTTGTACTTTTCCACTTCTAATCTCTTATTAAGTCATTTAAACACATCTTAACCATGATTCAAAGAAATTTGGGCAGCATAACCCCTTAGAGTTAGGACTTTTCCAAATCTACAAACTTGACAAAATCACCAAATCAAGCCAAGAACAACAATACACCAAAAGATTTGATGTTCTTGAGGTTAACTTTGATTCTTGAACTTTCTCTCTCTAGAAGTTATTGTTCACTCTCTCTTCAACCTTAAATATTTGCTTACTACACATGATTTCCATGAAGATCAAGAGGTTAAAAGAGTTGCTACACAATTTGGAAGACCTAAACATGTGAAATCTTAAGCTTTACCTTTGATTCTAGCCTCCTTAAGCTCCTCCTTCTCTCTAAGTATTCAAGCCTTCTTCAAGCTCTCTCTCTCTCTCTCTCTCTCTCTCTCTCTCTCTTCTCTCTTGGCTGAAATGTGAAGGGAAGAGGAAAGGGAAATGTGTTTTATGAAATCTCTCTTCTTTCATTCTAGCCCTTGATTTCAAGATGCAACCTTGTGTTGACACATGTCAATTGATCTCATCTTCTTCCAACTATACCATTCTTGCACTCAATTATGGAATCAAGTAGTGAATTGAGTTTACTCCATCTAATTCCCATAATGCATTCAACCATGCTTTTATGTAGTGTACACTCAACCTTGCATTCAAGTAGTGTACCATTATCATCATGACTATGTTCTTGTAGCAATTAGACATGTGCTCTTGGAAAATAAATTATAAACTAATATCATTCCATAGGATAATGACACTTGTCATATTTTAATTCCATTAATCAATTTCTAACACATTTTATTTTCAATTTTTGGAATAATGCCAATTCTGGCAGATTTTCTGCCCTAACTTTGAAAAATCATAACTAATTTTGTAAACATCATTTCAGAGCGATTCCAAAGGTTATGGAACCCTTATTGAGTCTAGTTTCAAAACAAAATATGGACTTTAGCTAGTTGGAAGCATATCATTCCCATATTTCATTTCTTTGACCGTTGCTCTAGGGACTTTTTAGATTTTCTGGGCTAACTTCAAAAGTTCATATATTTGTGCATATAGCTTCAAATGATTCATATGACCTATCAAATTAAAGCTTGAGATGTCTACTTTCATCATGTAAAATTTTATAATTTTTGGATATCATTTAATCATCCAAAATCCCAAGACAATCTCTCTACCTCGTAGGAAATTTCAAGAGAAGTATAATCACATTTTCCAAAATTCACCATTTCACTTTCTTTAATACCCCAAAGATATAAGAAACATTAGGAAATAAATTTGGGGCTCCTGCTAAACCAGGGCTTGGCAGTCCACTTATTTCAGGCTTATTCACTAGCCTCCAATCCCAAATTTCGGGGTATTATATCATATGTAAGTCACAAGTTATAATCATGTGCTCAAGATGCATATCAAATTTCATTTACTGTTAAACTTCTAAATTAACAAGACATAAAAATTTAATCCACCACAACACATATGTTTATCAACATTGAACTTTTGCGAAAATGTCCGTTTATGTGATACTAACATTGCACTTTGGGTGCTTTGGCTAAAAATACACAAGTCACGTTATGATATTGTATATTGTGCCTTTTCTTTTCTGTTGGCCAAATATCTTTATTTCTGTATTTCATGACATATATGTATACAAGATCCTCATTTAATCACGTAATATTTTAATCAAAACTATTGTCGACAACTTTATCGATCTTTTCGGTTCATTTTTCTTTTATGACATAACGAATTAAGATCTCTTTATTTTTTTCAGGTACATAAACCTCTTCTGGGGTCTTACAAACAATTATATCTCAATTCTTGCCTCCTCAATATGATCATTTTAATTATTTGCTCCCTTTTCTTTTATTTTGGAATCTATCACTTTCTCATGCTTCAGGTATGTCTCATTTTCATTTATACTAATTGGAGCATTTTGCTGCCGAAACATGAGATATAAGATTTCTCATTTAGGTTAGTGACTATATTTGACAGATATTGTAATATATTAAGAATGCAATATTTGATGAACTTATTGTTTATACTATTATATTTGAGAATCTACATTTAATGCATTCAATGTATTCTCTTTTCTAACTACTCATTTTCTCCCCCTCATATTGGGAAGACTTTGTCGTATGACAATCAACTAATCATATAGTATAAGTTTTATAAATCCATTTGTTTCATTTAGAAACAAGCAAGATGAAGGAGGTTCTTACTCAACATTTATCCCAACTTTCTTTGAATATCCATCTATGTGCAATATGTGGCAGAAAAATAAGAATAGATTTATATATTAAAAATTCTAAGATGGAAAATAGCTGACTCCTGACCAAAAGGCAATTATAATAGGAGAATTTATAATACCATGTTGGCTTAATACGTTTATGTAAAATCAATAATCCTAACACTAAAATGGGAATCTTTTTTTCATAAATTTTGGCCTAGCTACTTATGGAGGCTTTGATAAATAATTTTGCTAGATCATTTTATGGAACATATAGTTTGGAAGTTGTGCATTATAATAATTTATTCAAACATGTAATCATCTTATAGATGCAAACATGTAATTATCTTATAGATGCATCTATCAAATTTATTGAATACTTGTATGATTTAATCATATTCGAATAGGCTCATATATATATGAGTTTGATATATTTTCAGAAATTCCAAAACTCATCCCAAATCACAATATGGTGATATTCTCATAGTCAATGTTCTTCAAGAACAAGCAGCACATAATAATGTGTTAGTTATTCACAAAAAATCTTCTAGTTCTTTAATAGATCTTCATACATTATTAAATTCATTTGTTGCATCATATATGTGATTTGGATGATCAAACTATTCACGCCAACAATAAATTTGTCTAGATCTGTTAACATCTTATTTATTGTAACAAATTTTTAATTTCTATAACATATGACATAATTGAAATCTTCATATAACAAACATATTTTTCTCTAACAATCTCCCCCTCAAGTGTAAATTATACAAACATATTTTTCTTATTTCTAGTTCTTCATAAACTATATTAATTTTGTCATTAGTTCTTCATAAACCATATTAATTTTGTCATTAGTTCTTCATAAACCCTATTAATAATATTTCCCTTTTTTGTTGCAGAGTTCTCTAGGAACTACCATATAGTTCTTCAGGAACTACTATATATTGTTATATCTCTATATAGTTCTTCAAGAGCTGTCTTCTTTGTATGCTCAATCCCCACATATCATTTGCTATGTCATAACATTTGTCAGCACTGCAAATTCTCAACAATTTTTGCATATATTGATTGAGATTTTAAAACAACCTAAGCAACATAATAACATCATAAGGAATATTCACTTAATAGTTTTCAGAAACCAATCTTCAGAAACGTTTCTAAATTTCATATATCATTACTGTTCCTTTATGATCTCAACACTCAAAATCACATTTTGATTCACATATGCTTTTAAACCAAATCTCAAGCAGTATAATTTGACCATATGGCATCGACATTAAAAATTATTACTCACAATAATGATATGTTCATTTACTATGATAAGTATATATATCCACATGTCACAAATATCTAGATAGATGATTAAATTTTCATGCCACAGATATTTTACTGCTTGTTTCATGCCATTGATAATTTGAATATTCCCATTACAAAATTTGCTTTCATAGCAAATAAGAAAGTTTCAACATAACACGCATCACATGGCAATTAAATAATTTTTCAACATATTTTCTTCTGCCAAATAATATATTTTTATTAAGGTAGCTGACAAGATATTTAATATCTTAGGCATTCCCACACTTTCAAATATTTCAATAAAAAATATGAATATAATCTCACTGTATAATTCCCTTTTGTTCTATTTAATTAAATCAGAATTCCCCAAATATTGTCATGCAAATGATAAATTAATGTATTTGACATATCAAGTCTCAACTAAAATTAATAATAATAATAATAATAATAATAATAATTAAAAAGAATAATAACATCCACCAAGGCTAATAATATGTGAGGAGAGGAAAAAAGCTTGCCTCATAGGATATTCATTATCTTCGACCAAGAAAATAAGATATTCATTATCTTCAAAAACTAATATTCATCAAATCCTTATTAAAATAAGAAGAAATGATAGGAGATTTAGTCCTTGAGGGATAACAAGAGATTAGCAAAATTCAAGGAGAGATAATAGGATATCAACCTTATTAAAACCAAATTAATAAATTCCCTGCATTCTCATATATGATCATTGATTGATAATAAAGCTTCCAACTTAAATAAATCCATCATCATGTAGAAAATCAAGGACTAACATAATAATTATTAAATAATATATTGCTTTTAAACTCAACCATAAAAATTGAGCACATAAGTTATAATCGTCACAAACCAAAAACCATCACCGCCTTTCATATATGCCCACCAATATTCTAGTTAATATTCTAAAATTGACAAGTACCTTGGCTAGGAAATAATTCATATAAATGTCAAGAAAAATAAATAAGATATAATGTTACACATTTAAATTAAACTTGATAGCTTCAAGCCATTTAATTTAAAGATGAAAAAATTAATATTATATGGCTTTTGGCAATTAAAAAAATAGAAAATATGGCTTTTGGCCATATATACTCTCAAAATATGAGGAAAAAAATTATATTGGTTATGGCCATTAAAACATAGAAAATGTAAGTTATATGGCTTTTGGCTAAAGAACTCAAAATATAAAAGTAAAATTATATTGCTTCTAGCCATTTAATAAAATGGAGGATATAAGTTATATGGGTTTTGGCTATATAATATCAAAATAAGAAATAAAAATTATTTGCCTTCTGGCTATTTAATGATATAGAGGATAAAATTATATGGCTTCTGGTCATATAATCTCAAAATATAAGATAAAATCATATAATATGATAATGTGAGAAGGAAAAAAATGAGTCAAGAATAAAATTCAAATATTTCAAGGCAAACAAAGGCTGTAATTTTGGGTTCTTCAAATCTAATGAAGTAGGTGATAGGTCATTGGAGAAAAAGTGTATTCTCCTTCGTTCTATCTCTTAACCCAACATCACAATAATGTAAATAAATAAAAAAAAAAAACAATATATATATAGATTTGACGGTAGTCCTTCAAGGAGACCGCAACTATCAATTGGAACTCCAAGTTCCATCAAAGATGGTGGCATTAGGTCATCAAGAGAGAGGGAAAAAAATATCGATTGAAACCTCAGGTTCCATTGAAAATGGTGACTTCAGGTCACATAGGAATAAAAGAGAAAAAATAGTGGAGAAGGAGAAAATAAAATCAAAACAATGAAAGAGATATTAAAATATCATATCATGACTAGAGCAGCGTCATGCTGCTAACGTGTTATGAAATAAAAGAGAGACGAGAAGAAAAAGAGAGAACAATTTTATTCACTATTCAGATGTGTGTACAATACATAGCATATGTCTCTTATTTATAGGTATAACTCTATAACCTATAATAAATGAGATTACATAATCATAGGACAATAATGGGGAGAAATAATAGGAAGATGGGATAAATAATAGGGAGATGGACATCCATATTAATATATTTTAATATATTATTCATAACACTCCCCCATGGATGTCCATGACTAAACATGTGCCTCATTAAAAAAATTTCAACTAAGAAAAACCCAATGGAATAAAAACTTAATAGAAGAAAAAGAGTACACTGTTTAGTGATACACTTAACAGTGCTTCCTTATTGAAAATGTTGCTAGGACAACTTAGTGGGAAAAACTATACACAAGGGGAAAAGAGTATAATGTGTGTCAACTTTCCCTCTTGACAACATCAGTTGATATCTCCAAGTCTACAAAGTTCGATGCCATATAGAAGTTAAGAATCATGGAAAGAAATCATCGATATTGATGAAATGGTTAGACGAGTTAAACTGATCGAGGCATTAATTCATAGTTCAGTGATAAAGCATATGAAAATAATATGAATGTCTTAGGGAAAAAAGAAAATAATATGAATGTATAAAATATCTAATATCAATAATTATTAGTAATTAAATTTAATAGAGAAAAATACATCTAAAACAAACACTGTATTTACATAAAGTGTGATTAATTCAATTATTTGATTTAGTTAATTTCTTAAGTGTTTGTTTGAATTAGCGATTAAGAAGCATATTCACGCAAGTCAAAACAAAAATCCCCTCACATAATTACCTTGTACATCGTAAATTATATTGGAAAAGTAGCTTCTATCGCTAATACAAACAGGTACTAAGTTTATTTGGTTATATTGGTTTGGTTTAGTCTTCATCATAAAAAACTAAATAGACTGAACAATGTACCAAATTCTTCTATGTGTGTATTTATTTTTAATGTAATACTACTATTTTAATAACCTAATATTAGCTACTATATCGTTTCCTTGTAAAATAGATTTAATACTACTATTTTAATGTAATACTACTATTGTGAAGGTTGATATGGAAAAAGTGTATGACCATCTTGATTGGGATTTGTTGAGATCGACCCTTCTTGGCCTTGGAATATGAGTAACATTTTTAATATCATCATGCAATGTACCTCGACGGTATCCATGAAGGTTGTTTGGAATGGGGTTGAGTCATCCTCTTTCTTGCCGTCTCGTGGCCTTCGACAAGGAGATCCTCTAAGTCCTTACTTGTTTGTCCTATGTGCAGAGAGGTTGGGATACCAAATCCATAGAGAAGTTAACACTGGACAGTGGTCAGGATTCAAATTCGGTAGAAATTCCCCTGTTTTGTCCTATTTGTTCTTTGCAGACAATCTGCTTCTTTTTGGAGAAGCATCTACAAGTCAGATTAAAGTGATGAACGAAGTTATGAAAGTTTTTTGCGGGGTCTCAGGGCATCGAGTCAATCTAGCAAAATCTAAAGCTTTCTTCTCTAAAAATGTGAACTTCCCTAGGGCGATCAAGCTCAGTAATGATTTGGGGATTGGTATGACCGGGGATTTGGGAAAGTATTTAGGAGTGCCATTGCTTTATGGACATGCTACAAAGCTTATTTATTTCCTTCTCATCCAGAAAGTCAGAAAGAGGTTTGTTAGATATGAATAGTTTTGATGATGTCAAATATAGATGTTAAATATGAGCAAAAAGTTTGTATAATATACTTACCTTCCACATTGACTAACTACCATATTTAATGTTGTATATCTTGTAGATTAGTCATAGACATCATTGTGGGTTGATATTATAATGCCTCATAAATGGAGAATAATCATCAAGAAGAAAATCAAGAGGCAAGGAATTGAAGAAAGAAGAAAGAAAGATGAAGATTGAAGATATTCATCAAGAAGATTGAAGTTGGGTTATGAAGAATGATCATCAAGAGGAAAAACAAGAAGAAAGAAAGAAGAACTTGCAAGATCACATGAGAATATCAAGATTCAAGCTCCTAGAAGTGATACCGGAGGTTTCTATGATCATACGGAAGTTGGAATGAGTCAATACGAAGCTAAAATGATGTATACGGAAGCTATGGTACCTTTGGGGATGATTACCCGAGTAATCACTCGAGTAATATGTCATTTTCTGATTTTGGACGTGTTTACTCGAGGCCTTACTCGAGTAATCTGCCGGGTTACTTGAAAATTACCCGAGGCGGAACTTGAAGTAATGGGTACTCTGTTTTTCGCGCGCAGAACATAGGTTCGGTATTTTGGGCATATCTCTCCAACCACATATCGGATCAAACTGAAACCGGTGGCATAGGATACTAGACTTCCAACACGAACTTTTGACACCAAGATCACATTCAAAGGAGTTCAGATGAGGGAGATATGATCTGTTGAAGTTGACGCATGAATCACCGTCATATTCCAGGATTGCTTTGGTATTTTGGACATAACTCTCAAAATACATATCGGATTGAGACGAAACAAGTGCCATATGAAAGTAGACTCAAAGAGCTTTCCATGGATATATAATTTGTCACATTTGAAGCTATATCCTAAGAGCTATGCCATCTGGAAGTTGCTGCTCGTGATTTCAGGATTGTCTAAGAACAGTAGATACTCTTTGGATCATAACTTTCTGTACACAATGATTTTGGAGATGATTCTTGTTGCATTGGAATGTAGATAATGAGGGCTTTCCAATGATATATAATTTGCCATGTTTTGAGTCAAAATCAAGAACTCACTTGAAGGCACTACTCGAGTAACTGGTTGATATCAAAAGACTTTACTCGAGTAGGTACTCGAGTAATCAGATAGAAATTTTCCAGTTGCTCTCGGCCTGCAACATTACTCGAGTAGCTACTCGAGTAACCATGTGGAAAACTTCCAGTTGCCATCCGGTTGACAAAGATACTCGAGGAGCTACTCGAGTAACTCTGTTTCTCAAAAATATTGCTCTCGGCGTTTTGTACCACTGCAACAATTTACTCGAGTATGTACTCGAGTAAAGCACTGTGCTAGCAAGTTTTTTAGACGAAAACTTCAAGTCGGTACTGGAGTAAATCACTGTACATGAAGAGTTTTTGAACGAAAACTTCAAGTCACTACTGGAGTAAATCACTGTTCATGAAGAGTTTTTGAACGAAAACTTCAAGTCACTACTGGAGTAAATCACTGTTCATGAAGAGTTATTGACGAAAACTTCAAGTCACTACCCGGGTAAGTCAAGTTCAAAAAGTACATTTACTCGAGGTGGTACCCGAGTAACTTGTGAAGAAACTTGATGTTTACTCGAGTACGTACTCGAGTAATGCTTCCCAGAAAAACAGAGCAACGACCCGAAAATTCTAGAAATCAATGGAATGATCATATAACTAATTCTTATTGCTTCTAATCATTCTTACACTTCATTGTATTAGTATTTAATGTATTTCTCCAAGAATACAATGAAGATATGATGTGAAGAGTCAAAAGCTATTTTACGGAAGCGGAGCGTCGAACGTTCGTAACGGCTAGTTTTTCAAATTTGAGCAACGGACGAACGAAGCTGTCGCACTCCAACGGATATGTTGAAATGCTCAAACGGTCATCAAACCTCATCAGCTATAAATAGAAGATCATCCAAAACAGAAGTAAGACTAAGTGTGCATATATCATCGAAATGTCAACATCCTGACACCAACGCTCATACTCTCTGTTTCTCTAGCTTCTATATGATTTACCTTTGAGAGAGATATTATTTGTAGTGTACTTCAATGTTCATCATATCTACTCTGTGAGAGAGTTTGTAAATACTTTCAATTGTATTTCTGAATTGATCTCAAGGTAGAGGGACCTTGAGTGGGTTGATTTCCTTACGGACAAGTGTAGAGAGAATCGCCGGTAAGACTTTCTACTCGTAAGACTTACAAGGTGCAAGCAGTAGAGAACGTTGCTGCTCGTAAGACTTACAGTGGTGTAAGCAGAAGAGAACGTTGCTGCTCGTTAGACTTGCATAGGTAAGCAGGAGGGAAAGGTCTTCGGGATTGCTCTGCTCGTAAGACTTGCTGTAAGGGGGAGTATCTTAGTAAGAACTTTGTAAAGGCTTTTCTTGTGCCTGCATTAAACAAGAAAATAGTGGATTTGAAAATCTCAGGAGGAGCCTGGGGACTGGACGTAGGTCATCACAGATTGGACCGAACCAGGATAAATCACAGTTTGCATACTCTCTTCCTTAAACTCTTATATTTCCAGCATATATTAACTGTTGATTTATTATTCATTATTTTCATATTTATTGCTTCCTCTAAGATGCAAAAAGATTTTCAAAGTTCTTAAGATTTTTATCTTACACCCAATTCACCCCCCCTCTTGGGTGTCAGCCGGTTCTAACATTTGGTATCAGAGACGGACTCTTGTTTAAAGGACTTAACCGTCTCAAGAGTTTATAATGGCTGATTTTGGGTGTTATATACTTTCTGAAGGTTTTGACTATACAATTCCACCTATTCTGAAAAATATTGATTTTTGGTTTTGGAAAGCTAGAATGATATCTTTTATAAAATGCTTTGATTATGATATGTGGGATGTTTTTACAAATGTCTTTGATTTCAAACCGAGAAAGGATTGGACAGAAAGAGAAAAGAAAATGTTTTCGTTAAACATTAAAGCAATGAAAATTTTGTATAGTGCTTTAACTGAAAATGATTTTGAGAAAATTAGATTTTGCTCTACTGCAAGAGATATTTGGGATACTCTTGATTCAATGTATACTTCTAACAAGTGTGTTGAAGTTGAAAGTGTTGACAGTTCATGTGAGACTACAAGCTATATATCCACGATTCATGAACAAGTGGAAGTTGACAATGAAGAAGGAGAAATCATAGAACACTTCCATGATCTTGTCAACATAGAAGAACAAGAGGAAAATGATTCCCGAAAAGAGCTCGTTATGGACGAACAAGAAAATTCACTCTCTGGAGCTCAACATGAACTTAAGGTAAAAAGTTCCAATTCTTCTTGTGATTTTTGTAAAACTGATTTTCAAAGCTTGCATAAAATTGTTTTTCAACCAATTATTGATTCTAATGAGAAAAGCAAAAAGATTTTCAATCATGCTGGAAATTCATGCGGAAAGAAAGAACTTAGGCAAACTGATCATTTGAAATCATCTTTTCTTGATCAACACAATACTTGCATAGAATCTCATAATACATATCATCATATTATTTGCAATTATTGTGGTAAATCAGGTCATATTTCTCACACATGCTATATTAAAAGAAATTCTAATTTGAGAAATAAATATGCTTGGGTTCCAAAAAGACAAGTAATGTCTAATCCTAACAATCAAGGACCCAAGTATATGTGGGTACCAAAATGTTCTTCTAGTACTTTATTTATGCAGATTGAATATAAGAAGAATGCACATAAGGGTACGGAGATGATGAAGAAGAAACCAAGAGTTTCTCATGCACCAAGAAAGAGGTTCATACCATCTATATCGAAAAGAAGAACTCTCGGAGCACTCATTGCTGGAAATGCAAAGTTTAATCACAAAGAAATGCAATGGAGAAAAAGAGTACGTTCTACCTCAAGAATGGACTACCATAGAGTACCGCTCAACTATCTTGAGGAGAACAAGAAAAGGAGGATCTCTCAAGCATCAAGAAAAAGACTCCTGGAGTCTATGTATTTTGAGAGACGATTGCCAGCACCCAAAGCAAGATATTTAAAGTATCAACATCCTAGAAAGATGCAGTGGGTAAGCAAAAGCAATCCTCCAAGTATCTAAGGCAAAGGTACATAATGATAAAACCTCCTATACTATTGTCTGTAATATTTATTGAGATTTTATATTTTGGAACCTTAGGAATGAGCATTGCAAACTATTTTGAAATTATGTTTTCACATCTTTTAAAAAGCCACTTAATAGATTTATTTATAAAGGGATTGCAATGCTCAACAGGATAATTCTTTATGCATATATAATGATTTGAAAAGAAAATATTTCTTTTATGCATAAAGACATGTTTAATTCATTATGCCCAATTGCCTCGAATTGATTATATTCTTAGAGCATGTGAATTTTATCTTGATTCCTACAAGCTAACAAGAAATGGATCCAATCAATGTTGGATACCATGAAGAAAAGAAATTTATATAGTTCTGTAGAATAAGAAAAAGCTTCTCAAGACAATGACCACATGAAAACAAATTCATATCTTGATGATGCTGAAATTCGGAGTTTGGATTTTGGTGCTGATTGTGCAAAGGAGAGAAACCAATATCATTTCACCAAAATCAAGCAAGCTGTCACAAGGACAAGAGGAATTACGGTGATATCTAATCCTTACTCTATACTGTGATTATATGAATTATTTATTTTGAGTAATGAGTATTTGTCCATTATTGCATTCATTTAGCAATCAATCCTTCATGATTGTTAATTTGTTTATAGATTGCTAAATGAACAATAAGTGAAATTGTGCATAGTTTATCTATCAATTTATGTTTTGAAGTGCACAATTCAAAAATGTGTTTTGGTTTCATTCCATCATGTGTTATAAAATTGCATACCATTAGCAATCAATCATTTATGGTTTTCAAATTGTTTTTTAGATTGCTAAATAGACTTAAAATGAAATTGTGTATTTGAGTTTTGAAATGTACATTTCAAAAATATACTTAGATTCCAATTCATATTTCAAAAATATACTTAGATTCCAATTCATCTTTCAAAAATATACTTAGATTCTAATTCATCTTGTTTATAAAAATGCATACACATTATTTGAAAATTACCTATATATTGTTTGCATTTAAATTGTTTTCAAAATTGGAAGTTAATATTTATGTATACTAAAAGTTAGAAATGCTTCAAATCCATCCACTAGAGTTTTCCCCATCATTCACATATTTTTCTTGATTTTAAACTTGTTATTACTTGAACTCCTCAACCATTATTTTCTAACAAGTTAGACCTTATGTCTAACAAGTTAACTATCTATATGAGTTTCAAGTGTATTTCCTAGAAAAAGAATCCAATATGTGAAAGCTTTGTGCCTAATGCATAAATCTTTGGTCGGCCATGTTATTCCAAGCATTATGAATGTTCATTAGTGCATTGAATCTTAATGCATTAACCATTATTATGGAATAACTTACTTAGATGATATTCTTGTACTCTAGTCATTTGGATCAATGAGTATGTGTTTCATCATCCATAAATTCTTATACTCATCTTGTTGCTCAAATGCATTACCATTTATCTTCATCCATTCTTCGAGCAACTAGATCTTTCTATTCAAATTCTTGAGTTGAATATCCCTATTCTTCAAGACACATCTCTAAGAGTCAAGTTTATCTCTTGGTCAATAGCAAAGTCATTGTGTTTATATACATCCTTGAAGCTAAGCCTTTTTGGCTAATTCATTTTCAATATGACTTTTGCTCTTGGGAAAATTCTCAAACATGCTAAACTCCAATGTCTAACATGTTATCTTAGTTGTTCTATAAAAAGGAAGCTTTCTGGTATATGTATATTTAAACTGTTGACTTCCACCATTTTTAACATAAACATTGATTATAAATATATTTCAAAGATGAGTTTTGCATATATTCAAAATCTCAATTTTACAATGCATTGTCATGATTTGAAATTAAATATGAGATTTGAATCAATGTGCGTATCTCATGATCATTCTTGAAAAATTTGATTTCATTCATGATTTATCATTTTATAATAGTTGGTCATTATAAATAGATTTTCAACTCTCTTTGATCTGACTTACCTGCCTTGCATGAAAATCTTATCAATGACATATCTTTTAAAGTGTATTTACAAAGTGTCATTGATCTTTGAAATCATCATTCTTGGTATTATTTGTTCGTTACCCTTTATGATTTAATTGCTTGAATTTATTTAATTGGGTAAAATTATATTTTGGTCTTTGTTGATTATTATACTCTTTACTCAAATATCATATGATTCAATTATATAAGAGCATAAGAGTTATAACGTCTAATATTATATGGACCCAAGAGAAAGTTGGGTACCAAAGAGCATTTATTTATACTTTTGCAGGAGTTGATCAAAATGCTCTACTTTTGGATACAAAGATCAAAGGCTAATAGAGAAGGCATGACTAGCAGTGTTGCAATGTGAGCAGAAGCAAAATCTATGGTATCGTTTAAGTGACACCATAAGTAAGTAGCTAGTGATGCAGCCAGAGAAAGGGAAAGAAGAAGAAAATCTCTTAAGTGAACCTAGATGAGATTCATCTCAAAGCAACTCAAGGCCAAGAACAAGTATAGCCAATGTAAAACTTTGTTGCCTACCCACCTTCCTTATCGTTCCAAGGTGATCAAAAGATGTTTAGAGGAAGATGCTGAGATGCACAGAATCATCAAGCTTGGTGAGCCTATGAGGATTCTCAACTACAATCCTAGCTCTATGTTTTCACAAAATTATATGATCTATCTATACTAGAGCTTTGGTGAGCAAGGCCAATTCAATCGCTTCATAAAAGGATTATCACACAATGGCCTATATTATTTGTGAGAAGGAGAGGAACGTCAGAGAAATCATGTCTTTCAAAGATATATATACTTCTACAGGACTTACTCCAAGTAATCAGAAGTTATTTCAAGTAATCTGCAATTACTTCAAGGATACCTTCAAGTAATCGGCAATTACTTCAAGTAGACCTTCAAGTAATTCACAATTACTCCAAGTAAGTCTGAATCTTACTCACAAGAGGCACAAAGGATGAAAGCTAAGACTTCAAGAATAAATAAGAGACAACACTTTGCTAGAGTTGGTCTCCCTGGTCCTTCATTCTTTAGTCCATCTATCCAAGGCTATCAGAGAAAGGAGCTCAACAATCACACAGAGCTTGCTACAAACATGCTGAGTTCATCACTTCTGTGAATGGCAAGATTAGACAACTCTGTGGTTCAATCAACCAGAACTTCAAGGTTTTATTATGAGCTCATCTTGGTATCCTAAAGTGCCTACAGAGATTATGCTTCAGAATCTTTCAGTACTAATCACATCATCAGACAGTGAGTATCCAACGATGCATCAACGGACTTCAGAGGATTATGGCTCGAGTGATTACGATATTACTCGAGTGAGGTATTGTATTCTTACTCAATTAAAATTCTCTGAGTTGCAACACTCGAGTGAGCACTCGAGTGATGGTTGAGTGAAATACTCGAGGGATACAGGGTTACAGCCTTAAAACTCTGAATAGCATCATTATTTTCAATACTTAATTTCTCTCCAAATCTTCATATTTTCATAATCATTCTCTTTACAAAATTTTCAATGGTTTTTACAAATTTAGGAGAGTTATTAATTGTATGGCTCATGACAATTTTTTAGCCATGCATTCATTAAGGGGGAGCTTCACATTCACATGTGTTTTATATCTTAAAAGCTCATCTCATTTATTGAAAGAAAATTCTTTTAACATACTCATCTGAATTCACTATCTTTTAATTAGTTTTGATGATGAGTTACTATTATATTTTCCTTTCATGATCTTAATTTTTAAAATATCATATAGAAAGAATGGCTTTGGTTTATGCAATAAATTTGATACTTGATTGCACTAACCACTCTCCTTTCAAGAATGCTTTTATAGTAGGAGAATTGGCTCTATGCAAGCTCGTTCCTCAACACACTAAAAGGAGAATGTATCAACTTTGAGGACATATGCTTTAGCGCTCAATCAAGGGACAACAACATTTCAAGCAACAAGAGTCTAGACACCACTTGAGAAACAAGTACTTCAGTTCCCTTCCACATCTCAGAGGCTATTCCTGAGCTCTCTATTGAGCATACTTCAGAGTCTACCACTCAGCCAGCTATAGTTTATTCCTATGAACTTGATCCATCAGAATTGCATAGCAAAAATGTGATAAATACAACATCATGGATCTAACACAACAAGAAGAGAAGGCAATGGATTTCATGGATCAGTTATCAGCTTGCTACATCTAAGTGAGCGTTGAGCATGCTGAACAGAAGATCAACTCAATTGGAGAATCTTGGCAACAACATGAACATACATCAGAGTTGCATAGCAAGACGTGTGGAGAACACAACATCATGAACTAGCATCGCTAAAGAATAAAGCAACGGCTTTCATGGAGCGCTTCATCATTTTCCAAAAACTACATGAGCATTTCTAAACCCTCTCTTTATATTTTGAGCTTACTTTGCCTATCCTTGATTATGAATGTTTTTCTTGAAAACCTCTCCAAATTGTTTCAAATTTGTTTTCATGAAAATTATTTTTCATTTACATCAAATTATAAATGAAACTACTTTCAAAACGGGGGAGAGAAAACTTGTTTTCCTGATGCATTTATTTTGATTAATGGGAAAATGACATTTCTCATATTGACTTCATATTTACTTCTCTACAAGTCTTTCTTCTTTATACTTCAAACTTTTTGCTGATGTCAAATAGGGGGAGAGAAAGGCAAGAAAAATATAAAAATAAAAGGCAAGAAAAATATAAAAATATATTGTTCTTACTTAGTTTTTATAACTCATATATATTTTTCTTGAAGGATTTGTCATCATCAAAAAGGGGGAGAATGTTAGATATGAATAGTTTTGATGATGTCAAATATAGATGTTAAATATGAGCAAAAAGTTTGTATAATATACTTACCTTCCACATTGACTAACTACCATATTTAATGTTGTATATCTTGTAGATTAGTCATAGACATCATTGTGGGTTGATATTATAATGCCTCATAAATGGAGAATAATCATCAAGAAGAAAATCAAGAGGCAAGGAATTGAAGAAAGAAGAAAGAAAGATGAAGATTGAAGATATTCATCAAGAAGATTGAAGTTGGGTTATGAAGAATGATCATCAAGAGGAAAAACAAGAAGAAAGAAAGAAGAACTTGCAAGATCACATGAGAATATCAAGATTCAAGCTCCTAGAAGTGATACCGGAGGTTTCTATGATCATACGGAAGTTGGAATGAGTCAATACGAAGCTAAAATGATGTATACGGAAGCTATGGTACCTTTGGGGATGATTACCAGAGTAATCACTCGAGTAATATGTCATTTTCTGATTTTGGACGTGTTTACTTGAGGCCTTACTCGAGTAATCTGCCGGGTTACTTGAAAATTACCCGAGGCGGAACTTGAAGTAATGGGTACTCTGTTTTTCGCGCGCAGAACATAGGTTCGGTATTTTGGGCATATCTCTCCAACCACATATCGGATCAAACTGAAACCGGTGGCATAGGATACTAGACTTCCAACACGAACTTTTGACACCAAGATCACATTCAAAGGAGTTCAGATGAGGGAGATATGATCTGTTGAAGTTGACGCATGAATCACCGTCATATTCCAGGATTGCTTTGGTATTTTGGACATAACTCTCAAAATACATATCGGATTGAGACGAAACCAGTGCCATATGAAAGTAGACTCAAAGAGATTTCCATGGATATATAATTTGTCACATTTGAAGCTATATCCTAAGAGCTATGCCATCTGGAAGTTGCTGCTCGTGATTTCAGGATTGTCTAAGAACAGTAGATACTCTTTGGATCATAACTTTCTGTACACAATGATTTTGGAGATGATTCTTGTTGCATTGGAATGTAGATAATGAGGGCTTTCCAATGATATATAATTTGCCATGTTTTGAGTCAAAATCAAGAACTCACTTGAAGGCACTACTCGAGTAACTGGTTGATATCAAAAGACTTTACTCGAGTAGGTACTCGAGTAATCAGATAGAAAATTTCCAGTTGCTCTCGGCCTGCAACATTACTCGAGTAGCTACTCGAGTAACCATGTGGAAAACTTCCAGTTGCCATCCGGTTGACAAAGATACTCGAGGAGCTACTCGAGTAACTCTGTTTCTCAAAAATATTGCTCTCGGCGTTTTGTACCACTGCAACAATTTACTCGAGTATGTACTCGAGTAAAGCACTGTGCTAGCAAGTTTTTTAGACGAAAACTTCAAGTCGGTACTGGAGTAAATCACTGTACATGAAGAGTTTTTGAACGAAAACTTCAAGTCACTACTGGAGTAAATCACTGTTCATGAAGAGTTTTTGAACGAAAACTTCAAGTCACTACTGGAGTAAATCACTGTTCATGAAGAGTTATTGACGAAAACTTCAAGTCACTACCCGGGTAAGTCAAGTTCAAAAAGTACATTTACTCGAGGTGGTACCCGAGTAACTTGTGAAGAAACTTGATGTTTACTCGAGTACGTACTCGAGTAATGCTTCCCAGAAAAACAGAGCAACGACCCGAAAATTCTAGAAATCAATGGAATGATCATATAACTAATTCTTATTGCTTCTAATCATTCTTACACTTCATTGTATTAGTATTTAATGTATTTCTCCAAGAATACAATGAAGATATGATGTGAAGAGTCAAAAGCTATTTTATGGAAGCGGAGCGTCGAACGTTCGTAACGGCTAGTTTTTCAAATTTGAGCAACGGACGAACGAAGCTGTCGCACTCCAACGGATATGTTGAAATGCTCAAATGGTCATCAAACCTCATCAGCTATAAATAGAAGATCATCCAAAACAGAAGTAAGACTAAGTGTGCATATATCATCGAAATGTCAACATCCTGACACCAACGCTCATACTCTCTGTTTCTCTAGCTTCTATATGATTTACCTTTGAGAGAGATATTATTTGTAGTGTACTTCAATGTTCATCATATCTACTCTGTGAGAGAGTTTGTAAATACTTTCAATTGTATTTCTGAATTGATCTCAAGGTAGAGGGACCTTGAGTGGGTTGATTTCCTTACGGACAAGTGTAGAGAGAATCGCCGGTAAGACTTTCTACTCGTAAGACTTACAAGGTGCAAGCAGTAGAGAACGTTGCTGCTCGTAAGACTTACAGTGGTGTAAGCAGAAGAGAACGTTGCTGCTCGTTAGACTTGCATAGGTAAGCAGGAGGGAAAGGTCTTCGGGATTGCTCTGCTCGTAAGACTTGCTGTAAGGGGGAGTATCTTAGTAAGAACTTTGTAAAGGCTTTTCTTGTGCCTGCATTAAACAAGAAAATAGTGGATTTGAAAATCTCAGGAGGAGCCTGGGGACTGGACGTAGGTCATCACAGATTGGACCGAACCAGGATAAATCACAGTTTGCATACTCTCTTCCTTAAACTCTTATATTTCCAGCATATATTAACTGTTGATTTATTATTCATTATTTTCATATTTATTGCTTCCTCTAAGATGCAAAAAGATTTTCAAAGTTCTTAAGATTTTTATCTTACACCCAATTCACCCCCCTTCTTGGGTGTCAGCCGGTTCTAACAAGGTTGGTAGGTTAGAAGACTAGGTTTCTTAATATGGCAGGTCGATCGGTCCTCATTAAGGCAGTCCTTTCGGCTTTGCCTGCTTACCAAATGCAAACTACCTTTCTTCCTAAAAGTGTTTTATAAGAGATGGAAAAGATTAGTCGTTCCTTTCTTTGGAATTAAGGAAATGAGGGTAAGAGGATGCATCTCATTACATGGGAACAAATTAAGCAAGGAAAAGAGAAGGGAGGCCTGAGAATTAAGGATCTTTATAACCATAATGTGGCCTTTATTATGAAACTTTGTTGGGGGTTGTTAACAAACACCGATGCCCTTTAGGTCAAGTGCCTCAAGTCGAAATATGGTTGTGAGGATGGGATATATCCGATGGTGTACACCAAACATAATCCCTCCATAGTTTGGAGTGGTATTTCATTGGTGTGGGGGCGGTCTATACAGGAGTGGGTAGAAAACTAAATGATGGTAGGTCTAGCAATGTTTGGTGGGACCTATGGACCCCAATGGAAGTGTCTCTTATTCATTTAGTAGATCGGAATATCCATGAAATAAACCCATATGCCAAAGTTTAAGACTTTGTGTTACCAGATGGTAGTTAGAATATTCAAAAGTAGAGACAGTTTCTTCTGCAGTGGGTGATTGATATCATTCACATATTAATCCACCGAGGGGGCACATAGCTGACACTTTCTACTAGAGAACAACTTCAGATGGGACTTTTAGTGTTCGTGCTGCTTATAAATTTATTTCCACACAACGAGATCCGAAAGTTCAGTTCCAATGGCAGAAGGTGTGGAAACTCCCAGTATTGAAAAAAGTGAAGTTTTTTCTCTGGCAAGTGATTCATGAGCGACTTCCTACAAACTATCTCAGAGCTAGGAGAGGTTTGACCCAGAGTGAGGAGTGTCCTTTTCATTGTCAGAGAGTGGAAAATACACTTCATATCCTTCGTGATTGTGAGCTCCCCAGAAATGTGTGGTTATATTTTGTTCACCCTAACTCTCATTTTCATTTTTTTTCAAACTGATTTGCAGGGTTGGCTTAGGATGAATATTTCTTGCAATATGGGCTTTGAGTGCTTTAGGAGATGGCCTTGGTTCAAAATTTTTAGTCTTATTTACTGGCTCTTATGGAAGAATAGATGTAAGGGAGTGATGGTAGGAAATCACATACAAGCACAAGATGTCATTCATCAGGGGATTTTTTCTTTGATGGATAGTAGTATGTTTGATACTTTTAACAACAGCTTGTTCCAGACTGATCGAGTTATGAATCTTCGTTGGCACCCACCGCCAGCTGGGTATGTTAGTTTGGATGCAGATGCCTCTATCGATGTAGCAGGATAGGCGTCATGTGGTGGGGTGATTTGAGATGAGCAAGGCAACTGGGTGGTTGGCTTCCAACGTCACTTAGGTGTTATTTAGACCACAGGAGCTGAATTATTGGGGATTATGACGGGTTTGGATCTTTATAAGCAGATCGGCCTTTAGCAGGTGCATGCCTACACAGATTCATTAAAGGCTTATTAGTTGATTTTATGGGATATCAGAAGTCATCCTCATCACCCTCTTAAAGGGGAGATTCAAGAAGCTCGGGAACTGCCTTTTTCGGATTGGGAGGCTCAATGCACTATGCTTCCCGAGAGGCAATTAGATGCGCAGATTTTTTGGCCAGGGATGCTCACCAAGTAGTAGGCGGATTAGTAGTGTTACGACTGGCGCATCCTGGTTGTACAGGATACATGCGGGATGATACGGTATATTAGGTGGGCATGTAGTCTAGTGGATTATTTCTAATTCCAAGCTTTTGTCTTGGTCTTTTGTGAAAAGAAAAGTGACTATACATATTTTATGCTTTTAGCTTTGACTTTCGAGGACACTATGTTTTAAGAATCTCTCTTTCTTTTTTTCCCAACAGAAAATTGCCCCATAGCATCACTATCCACCATACTTTGATGAAATCTTAGTAGCATGCATATGTTTAAATAGTTTAGATTAAAAAAAATCTCAGATTTTTAGACACAAATTTTAAAATTTGTGGGAGAAGTTCAAGTTTTCATTTATCACTTGAACAAAATAGAAAAGAAATCATGAACTTGCATCTCATGACATGTACTCCTCTGATCTTATAAGGTATAACTCTGTAACTATTTATAACATGGGTGGAAAAATCACTTTTTATACTGAGTAAAAAATTATTTTTTAGATCGGTTTTGAATGAGGTCTTAATATAACCGATCTAAAAAATCTGTTACTTTTTAGGCCATTTAAGCAACCGGTCTTAAAAATAACTTTTTAGACCGGTTGACTCAAGATCAGGTCTAAAAAGTATGACTTTTTAGACCTGTTGTTGTTAAAACTGGTCTAAAAAGTCATTCTTTTTAAACCGGTTGTGATGATAACCGGTCTTAAAAGTGGTTATCATCACAACCGGTCTAAAAAGTATGAATTTTTAGAACTTAAATTTCACAAAACCAATCTTAAAAGTTATTTTTGGTGTTTTAATGAATAACGAATTAATGGTGATAGTGCAGTATATATTATACATATAGATATTTTGAGTTTTTGTGGTTGTTGATGAAATATTTCAGCGGAAGTAACATGGGTTGTTTGTTTGCCCGTTTCCTATAGAGCTGTGTTTATTTCAGGACTTAGCAGATGATGAGGGGCTAAACAATATCATTGATCATACGCTTATGCCGATGATAATGCTTCCCATGAAAACTCTAGAAGCACCCTCAATAGTACTCCACCACGTCTGCAAGAACCAGTGAACAATAGTTAATGCGAGCTCATACAAAAATTGCTGTCAACATCAAGTCGTGCTATTGTTGTTTCTACCAGTTCAAGAATAGATAAATAATCAACAAAATTAAATTGAGGGAACAATATAGGTAACAGGAGTAGACCTTCTCGAGAGTATCAAAAAGGGATCTGTTTCTGATATCCCTGGCCTTGAGGCTAGTGCAAGAAATGCCAAGCTGCTGAGCAAAGCAGAGCAGCGAGTGGCGATAGGAGGGAGAAGCGACCACATCTCGACTAAGGCGGAGCCTAAATGGGAAGGGTTGCGTCAGTGAGATTTGGCGATGGAGTATTGGCACTTAGATTTGATTTTGGGGGAAGGGGAATCGAGGTGAGCAAATTTCCGGAGAAGTTGGTCGGAAGATTTCTTGGTGATATGTTGAACAACAGGGTCGGCTACGGCTGCAGGAGGAGGAGTGGCCATTGCAAAGGAGGAGGAGGGGAGAGGAATAGTGGTAGTGGATATATAAAAGCAAGGGAGGAAGAAAGGGTTCTAAGAAAGAGAGGATTCAGAAAGCACAAGATTCAATTTAATTAGGCACGATGATGAAAAAAAGTTCTGAGAAAGAGATAAATTTGGGGCAAATCTTTTAGACCTGTTACAATCAAAATAAGGTCTAAAAAGTTCATCTTTTAGACTTGTTATTTGAAACATTAGATCTTAAAAGGGAAAAATATTATTTTTTAATTCTGCATCTTTTAGACTGGTTATAAGAAACAACCGGTCTTAAATGTTTTATCTTTTAGACCGGTAATTAGTGACAACTGGTCTAAAAAGTTTCAAAATTTTTTAATTTTTAATTATTTTTATCTTTTTAGATCGGTTATTTGGATAACCGGTCTAAATAATATCTTTTAGACTGCATATTTTAAGAACCGGTATCAAATGTTCTTTATAATTATAAAACTGCCATCAGTCATAACGTTTTAGACATTATCCGCAATAACCAGTTTAAATATTGTGGTCTAAAAAGGCTATTTTATACTAGTGTAAGTAACTTATACCCTATTTTCGCAAACCAAGAAAAGCACTAAATGAATACATTTTTTCATATGTGCCCTTATTTAAGAAATGGTGCTCATTTTCTCTCACATCCTTTTATCTTTATGCATTTACATATATATATCTCTCTCTGTCTTCTCTCTTTCTCATGTGCCTAACCAATACTGAATAAGGATAAAATTGACAAAATATCATTTATTATCCTACAAGTTGTTTATATTTTGGGCAAAACTTTTTGGGTACAAGTGATTTATAAAAAGGTATAGAATGATACTTCAAACTTGTTTTACGCATACCAAGAAAACATTAAACTTTATTAATTCTCCCTTAAAAGGTAACAACTTTTTTTAACTTTATCCTTATTTAACCACACTCTTTTCAAGAAAATAACAACCTACATAATAATAAATGAATGGTAAAACTGTACATTCATGTAAAATATTTAATCATGTGTTTTATAAATAGGACAAAAAAATGCATTATTCCTTATACTAGTATGTTTGTTCCGAATTTATAACTAATTCTTTTACCAGAGTGTAACTAAATATCGACTTTATTCTCTAAATCTCGTGTGACCTACTCCATAACCCAATTACGCTTGACCCAGGTCAAATAATCACAATCCAAATTACATTAAAATACATTTATAATGATTGGCAAATAACAATTGGGACGTAGCCTTTCAAATTTCAAACAATGATTGTAATTTTCCACGATTGTAGGAAATAATAACTTTAACATTCCAATTCTAATTAAATTAAAACACATTTATGATGATTGGTAAATAATAATTGGGCGTATCCTTTCTTTTGGACTTTGGGTCCAAGTCCGCCCTTGATGGGCCGGACTATTTGATTAGGATATAAGTAGCCTAATCAAATAAGAATTAAATAAGCATTAATTGTAGATTGGGGAATAAGTTAATATTAATTATAATATTGTTAATTGAGAAACAAGTCATCATAATTCAGGAAATTAATTGAGAATTACTTATCCTAAATGCTAACTTGGAAGACAAGAAGGGTGGACATCATTTCCTAATTAGTGGCTACTCTAAACCACTATAAATAAGAGGTGCCTCCTTCAGTTATTTCTCACCCCTGCTATTGAGTTTTCTAGCAATCTCTTCTCTCCTACCATCTTTCCTATTTTAGTGATCTGCTGTGCCAATCCTAATTAGGCTCAGTAGTCTAATACTTGTGTGGGAACTATTATGGAACATTAACCCAGATCCGAACATGGATTCACCTCGGTACGCTAGTTCTCTCTGTCCTTTTTTTTCCTACATTGGTATCAAAGCGTGTTGATCCTTGAGACTGTTATTTATTCTTTATGAATAAGCATGTGACATATTTTGTTAATATCTCCATCACAATAATTTTATTTCAGCTATGCTAATTAAATATGCTTTGAGCATAATTTAATTTTTGTTTGCAACATGTAATTGTTGTATCCCTCCACCAAGTTCATATTGAATATATATGTGTGTGCAAAAGCATATTTTTTTTATTTCTAATATGATGGGAGACATATATAAGTATATGTTATTTCATGCTTTTGCTTCCATTCTCCTGTGTACATGATTCTCGCATGACGATCACAGTTTATTGAACAAGATTCTTCCTCTTGAATATGCTTTAACACATAAGGCATTTTATATTCATATACAATGCATAATCGGAACCTATTCTGCCTCCAAGTGTTCTTTATGTATGCATTATTCTGTCTCTGATTATGCATATATGTATATATATACTGTGTTGTTAATATATATATATATATATATGGGCTTTTGCATGAGTTCTTGACTCTCTGTTCTTCATATATTCATGCAATAATGAGATGTGTTTTTTCTTTTTCTCTCTCTCATGATTTTTGAATATGTATATATATATTTAGCATCCATGGATATGTAAGCTCAAAGAGATGATTCCAACCGACACTTAGAACGCGTTAAACAGAGTTCGAATAAGCGAAAAATGAAGGAAAGAAGTTGGTGGGTCGCTTGTCGCCGCTGCCATTTGAGTCATGATTTGATTAATGAAAAAGAAATTTTTAGATTAAAAAAAGCCATGGATTTGTAGTGCGCTCAACTACGATTCTAACAGCACCAAGAATGCAAAAAGCGGAGCTAAAACAAGGGAGATATGGCCCTCCAAAGTTAGTTGCTCAATCTACTGGAGCTCCAACCGGGCCGGTTTGACCCTGCATGAGGTTGAAGATGATGATGTGGCAATCAAATGCCATGTCATCGATCAACCAAAACCACGTAGAGCCAACGAGAGAGCACCACGTCAGTGTTCAGAGACACGTCAGGCCACGTCAACACCATATCATTCTATTCTCGGTCAAGCGTTGATAGTTAACGGTCAACTGTTGACTGGTCAAAGTCAACAATCAACAGTTGACTGTTGTGTTTTAAAAATAAAAAGAAAATTCCCATAAATTGACATGTGGCGCGTGGGGCCTATAGGGGTCATTGTTTGACACATGGTGGCCATCGTCAGAGAGAGAAGGCGTGTGGAGTTGGGGAAGCCAGCGCATGTCACTGGCAAATGGCCGTAAGGCGGCGCGTGGAGTTCACACGCCTCTCGTAAGAGTAACCATCGTTGGAATTTTCCAATTTTTCAGGATTTTTTGATCTAGACACTTTCTAGGGGCGCGTGAGAGGGCATGGGACCTCCGATTGAGATGCAGGTTTTCCTAAAATTCCCTAAATCCAAGAGCTTCAATTTGATATATAATTTGCATATATCTGAAGCAAGTTTGGATGTGATTTGAGTCCAAAAAAAGTGCTTATATGCACTTAAAGATTCCCAAAAACGTTGAAATTGAGTCAATGATGGTTCTATTATTTTTGGGATAAGTTGGCTTACTTATTAATAGTATTTCAGCTGCAACATAAGGTTAGTGCTGAAAGATTCTTTAAAGTGAGGAATTATTCAAATGAGTTTTTTGAATATAAGATCTTATCCAACCTTGACTCAAACTCTTAGAGATAAAACCTGAAAATTGTAGCAACTTGAAATTATTGAATAATAATAAGTCTTCCCATGCTTCTAACCACATTGATTTAATTGGAATTGAAGCAGTGACTTCTAAAGTCAACCCTTTATCACAAATGTTGCGACAAAAGACAAGACAGATAGAGATGTGAGAATCATATCATCAAGTGGGAGGTATGATGTAAATACATCCAAGTGAGTGGGTGTAAACATGGCAAAGAGGAGCTTGACATTGTAGCTAGACGCTACATGAGTTCATATGGTCAGAAGGGCCTATGAGAGGGAGATACTAGTTAAGAGACAACAATATGAGGCAATTTTTTTTAACTTTTTGAATGTTTTTTCCCATTGAATTTATGATTAAATTCTTTATAATTGAATGAAGCATATTCTCTTCTTGTTTTCATGAACATTCTGTTAATGCAAGCGTTTCACCCAAGAGGGGGGGGTGAATTGGGTGATCTTAAAAAATTTCGTTGCAAATATAAAATTTGACGTTGAAATTAAAACATGAAAGAGTAAGGAGAAATATCACCGAAGTGTACACCGTGAGTTATACTGGTTCGGCCACAACCACTTTGACCTACGTCCAGTCCTCAGAGCTTCTCTGAGAGTATCACTATAACTTCCAAGATTCAGTGGGTTCTTGGCACCTCAGTACAAGCAAGTTCCTACACCTGGACACTCGCTCCCCCTTATAAGTTGTAATCCAATCCCAACTCAAGGTTTCACAACCTTAAGTTACCTCAATAACAAATATTGAGTTTGAATGAAATATCTCTCTCACAGAGTAAATAAGAATCACTGAAGCATAGAATCACAAGTACAATGAAAAACAGAGTAATGAACTTGATGATACGTTCGTGAGTGTGTTCTTGTGTATCTCTCTGTTCAGATGTTCACATATATATAGATACGTTGGTAATGATTGCTGGAATATATTTCTTCATGTCCATTGGAGCGTGCGCAGCCATTATTGACTTTTCCAGTTTTTGAAAAACATACGTTTGTGGTAGGTGACGGTCGATGACATTTGAGCATTGCTTTTAACTTTCCTTATTTGGTAAGATCTCTTCATTGTTTATCTGTTGAAATGCTAAGGAGACTAATAGAATGAAAAGTTAATCAAATAGGAACCAGAACAATGACCGTTGGAATGATTTCAAACTTTCTGGGTTTGCTTACTCGAGTAGCTACTCGAGTATCACATGAAGTTTACTCGAGTACTTACTCGAGTATCATCGAGAAAACTTTGATCAACTGCAAGTCAACAGACAAATTTAAGATTACTCGGGTAGTGCATGGAGTAATCAATTTTTAAACCTTTGGAAATGTATGTTTACTCGGGTACCTCTCGAGTAATACACTCACAACTTTATGAGTTACTCAGGTACCAACTCGAGTAAACCTTCAAATAAACTTTTGGTTACTCGATGATTTACTCTAGTAATGTTGGCAGGATTTCAAGGCCGAGAGCACTTACCTTGTTACTCGAGTACTTACTCGAGTAAACTTACTTTTTGGGCACAACTTACTCGGGTAATGACTTGAGGTTTTCCTTAAAAATTTCTCTGCATACTCGGGTACCTACTCGATGAATTCACTTAAAATGGAACATTAAATACTTGCATACTAGAGGAATAACTTGAGGAAAAAGAAATAGAATGATATCATGTTAATCGGGTACCACCTTCAAGTTTTCACTTACTTTAGTGTGTTACTCGAGTAACATTGGCAGTGGTACAAAGTGCCGAGAGCAACACATTTTCAGAAACAGAGTTACTCGAGTATCATTGGCAACTTGAAAGCAACTGGAAGTTTTTCACATGGTTACTCGAGTAGCGCCTCGAGTAACATTGGCAGGCCGAGAGCAACTCCAAGTAGTTACCTGGTTACTCGAGTAGCTACTCGAGTAACATTGGCAGGCCGAGAGCAACTTGAAAATACTTACACTATTACTCGAGTACTTACTTGAGTAACGTTGGCAGGTTACTGGAAGGTGCCTCTGGTCACTTCAAGTTTTAACTCATTACTCGAGTACCGCCTCGAGTAATGCCTTAGAAAACTTGCTTCTGATCAAGTTTCTCAGCTTTTTCTCTTGGCCTTTCTTCATTACTCCAATGCTTACTTCAAGTGATGCTTATCCCTATTATTCCTTTGCTCAAACTTATTTATTAATCACTTCTTTTTCATACCATTCTTTTGTTATCATCAAAACATGAGATCTAACACATTCATACTGATTAGATGATATTATGTTATTATCTTGTTAATATAACTATTTTTGATTGAGTTGGAGTTTTTAGAATATGTCTAGAAATTCAAAGGGGAATGTGTTTAATGAAGACTATGGTTAAAAGGGTGATGAGCTAACTAGTATGATTGGGATGGGAGTCAGCATAGTTGTTTCCTGAACATGAAACTAGTGAACTTGTTATCTAATTATCCTTTGTCTTATTTGAACAAATATGATTTATATACCATAATCGTCTAAGTGACCAATTATGACCAAGTTTATTTGACTGAGCTTATGAAGATAAGCTCAAAGAGATATCTATGGAGTTAGAAACTCTCAAATCTCTTTCATTCAGGAAGAATGAGATGTCAAGGACATCCTACCAACTAGCCTTCAGCATTTAGAGGCTGAAGCAACAGAATGATACAAAAAGTTTATGCTATCAAGCATAGAAAGAATAAGATTGCTCATACTTATGATGGTATGAGCAATGTAACTTTATCCAAGTAATTTGGATATTGTTGGAAGATAGTGGAATTGATGATCTTCTTATATAAAGTTAAAACTAAGTTACGTTTTAACATAGTGTATTAAGTTCTAACATGTCGTTTAGACAACACTTGAGGAAAATGTCAAACTAAGAAGTTGAGACAAACTAAATGGCAAGTTCTTTCTATCAAACAATAAGTATATGTTGTGACAAGACGTCTACCAATAAGTGGGAGTAAACTATATCTCCTAGTGAGTGGGAGTAAGCCACGTCTTCCAGTGAATGGGCATATACGAAAGCAAATACTACTCCTGATATGCATATTGTGACCTTCAGCAATGTGATTCGCTATATTGAAGTTGAATATGAAAGACTGAAGGATATGAGATCCATCAGTCAGACAAACTTAGCTAAAGAGAGGAAAGATTCATCCTCTAAAGCCTAAGGGCAAGAAACCTATGAGGTAAACTTGATCTAGAGGAGGTCAATGATTTCTACAAAGATGAAAAGCTATATTGATAATCCTTTAAGGGTTGTAAAAAAACAATCCACTTAAGTAGTGGACGTTTTACAGAAGCATATGACTTCATGTCGGATGCACAGCAAGAAAGAGAAAGAATCAAGGGATTGGAACTTGCACGTTAACTCTACATTAATAAACCACCATGATTCACTCTATGCCATTGCAATCGACAAAATCACATATTTGCTATCTCTTTAGTTAAAGATCGATGGGATTGTGACTCTCAAATCCTTTGTTGGATTTGATGTTTCCTTTTGGAAATAATAATTCCATTTCTTACCATATGCACACATTGATTAAAAGAAATGATCAAACTAGCAAAAGATTTTTTGCTAAATAACGTATGTTAAAGGATTAATACCCTTATGAGTAGTTGAGGACTTACTCTAACCGGTAAGAAAGACAAGGAAATATTTTGAGAAGATATCTTCTGCAATTGGCAAACTATGACATTTAAGAACCAATGAATATGAGAGCAAAACACAGAGCTTGGTGTTTCATTAACATCATGGACGTTTACTCAAAATATAGTTATGTTTACTTGATTTTTGACAAGTGTGAAGCTGTTAGATAATGGCTAAATCTAGTCAGGAATCAGTTAAACTAAAGGATAAGACCTTTTTGAACTAACAATGGTTAGGAACACCCACGTGATTAGTTCAAGCTGCTTTGTGTACAAGAAAGGGATTGTTAGGCAACTAACAACACCTAGAACCCTTCAACATAATAGAGTTGTTGAAACATAGAGATAGACCTCTCCTTAAGATGGTTGAGTAAATAATGACATAAGTGAAACTATTAGCCATATGTTGGTATGTAAACTCACAGCTATTATCTTCGCACTTAACCAAATGCCCTCTATGTCAATCATGACCTTACCCTGTGAATCATGGATAGGCCTTAAATCAGGCCCAAGTTCGTTAAGACTATAAGGGTCATCAACTTCATATCCATAATTCTTCCTATGAGTAAGGAAGATTAGGGCCAAGGTATACAAAGTATCTCTTCGTGAGATGACCTGAGAATTTGATAAGACACATCTTCATTAGTGAAAATGATGGTGGCTTAGTGACTGTGAGAGAACCGAGGGAAGCAACGTTAAAAAAAACCCAGATTTCCTAGCAGAAAATAAGCATTAATCATACTGAATATCTTTAAGAGGTTCACAGAAACAAGGAATAACCAAGTGTTCCTAAGTTCACTGATCCAAGTGGGAGGGTTGAGACCATTTTTATAATGAAAGAGGTAAGTTATGAGAGGATTACGTCACCCATACATAAGAAAAGAATCCTATAAAATCCACCTCGGAGTGAATAGTCATCCAGCAAATGACTATAAAGGGATAAATTCCCTAATGGATGGAATGCTCTCTTCATTATTTAGAAGGTGATAATAACTACCTACAAGTATCTGAAAGACACTAAAAGGACCTGTTAAGAAGAATTGCAAAGTGTCATGCAGGAGGATATGGATTCTTTTTGAAATTAGCCAAGTACATGTTTGGGCAATTTATCACCTAGCCAGGAGGCGATTGGGAACAAGTAAGTTCTCAAATCTGTTGGGGGCATGTAGAACCTAAAACACTTAGTGGCTAAGTGGTACTATAATGGAAGGGTGCCCGTTGTGCATTTTAACTCTGAACTTTGGCTATGACAACAAGCTTAGTCTTGAAATTACATTAAGGTGATGTGAAGACCGCTTTCCAATTTGGAATTTTGGAAATTGGATGATGAACTCTATATGAAGCAGCTTAAGGGTTTCATAGAAAAAATCACCCAGATAGTAGTATATGAAGTTTCACAAGGTGAGCCTCACCAACTTTGAAATAATCAAAGAACACTATATGAGTGCCAAACAGTCTAGTGATGATTCTTTGTGAAGTCATCCTTTGTCAAATAACATATGTTTAGCTGAAACAAGTGTCAAAGGAGTTAAAGGAATAAAGGATAAGAGAATCCTTAAATTCTGAGTTGAAAAATCATGGGTTAAACTAATAATATCTTGAATGACAAGGTAAACAGAGATTGCACAAGGAAGATACAGTCTTTGCCACCTAAGACATTACAAGTGTGATCCTTTGGCATCTTAGGATACCAAACTGCAAACCCTTGGACACCCCTGAAGTCAAGGGCACAAACTTAGAGATGTTACATGTCCTATGAGGAATCCAACATAGAAAAAGTGGATAGAGTCCCATAGTAAGACTTTGGTTGGTAATATGAATATGCACATTGCTATGTATAAGACTAAATGTTTTTTGTCTGACTTGGAAGCTATTTTTTATCCTGCTGTGAAAAGGATTATGAGAATAACCATGGATTAAGTTATCAAGGCAACAACTTTCTTTTGAAAGAATACTCTAATATAAGGCCTAGGAAAATGATAATAGAGCAAAGAAATATACAATGTATTTCTGTTATCCACGGAATTAGAACACAGAGTGTGTTTTACCATCATTCAAGGTGTCATATGGCTATAGAAGTTCCTATAAGTGATTAGGAATGAATGGTGGATAGAAAGATCCAAATGATACCATTTTATGATGAGGATCTTAAGTATCACATCAAAGTGAAACATACATTTGATATATCTCTATGAGAGATATGCTTTCAAAGAGGGAAAACGACAATTCAATGACCTTCTGCTGAAGGAATGTTGGTAGATCCCCTTATTGGGCCCAAAGCTTGATATTCATTAAGTTAGTGAAAATCTTGGGGCAAAAATAAAATATAGGTTTGTGAACTTCTTTTATATGAAGATAAAAGAAATGGTATGTATGTTATGAGTAAATACATATAAGGCATACAATTTTGTATGTCGTACATGTTCGAAGAGGTTGATTCACTCACACGAACAACCGTCTTCTTATGTTTTGTAGGGGCATGGGAGGGTAAGACGAGCAAATGATCACCATAAGATGGTTAAGAAGAATCTTTGCGTTTGAGTCACCTCAGTTAAACTGAGATGAGATCCATATGTGGATATATACACATAAAATGGATCGAAGTATGAATACAAACCTGTAAACAGGAAAATAACTCTTTTTCACAAATGAGATTGTAAATGAAATATTGTGAAAAGGAGAGTTCTGGTTTAAATGTTGAGTATATTTTGGAACTAATGTTTGTTCTGTGAAAGAGAAAGAAATCGACGTACACTACAAACCGTTCATCGTAGCATGCAATTAATACTACATGTGCTCAAGAGTTAGACTGCAACATGGGGAGTAGGTGAAAGATCCCTAGTTCACTATAATGTGAGTCTTAGGAGGGAAGAATTCTTCTACGATGCCCTTAAGACTTAGGCAACAGCATGAAAGGTTGGTTTGGTGACAGCTACTTTAACTAAATCTTTATGATCACACTTGATTCGGTCAGACAAGTGAAAACTAGGAAAGCGACTAAGTCAAGATGGACTGATGTTTAGTCAAAAAGGAAGATTTACTCATAGATACATAAGATGTGCTAGTGTCTGTGGTCAACCCCTTACTAGCTTTATGTGGAGCTTGTAAGTGTGGATAGTATGTGCATGGAGGGCAATCTAGGTTAATAAACATATTAACTCGAGATGGATTAGATATGTCATGAGTAGTATGTATGGGAGAATCTGGGACATCTGAGGTAATAAATATATAGCTTATAGGTATATATAAAGGGTGTCCTTATATGCTGATTCGATATGAGGGATTTCTAGTATCACAAGCACTAAATCTTGAAGAAGGTTTTGCCCACGTGGTCACGGCAGATGCCAAGTATAAAACAGGAAAGAGTAACGGATGCACGATAGGAGGCTCATCAAGTGCGAGTGAGAGATGTTGGACTTTGGGTCCAAGTCTGCCCTTGATGGGCTGGACTATTTGATTAAGATACAAGTAGCGTAATCAAATAAGAATTAAATCAGCATTAATTGTAGATTGGGGAATAAGTTAGTATTAATTATGATATTGTTAATTGAGAAACAAGTCATCATAATTCATGAAATTAATTGAGAATTAATTATCCTGATTACTAACTTGGAAGGCAAGAAGGGTGGACATCATTTCCTAATTAGTGGCCACCCTAAACCACGATAAAAAGGAGGTACTTCCTTCAATTATTTCTCACCCCTGCTATTGAGTTTTCTAGTAATCTCTTCTCTCCTACCATCTTTCTTGTTCTGGTGATTTGCAGTGCCAATTCTAATTAGGCTCTAGTAGTCTAATAGTTGTGTGGGCACTCTTATAGAGCATTGAAGCTTTGACCCGGATCTGAACATGGATTCGCCCTGATACTCTAGTTCTCTCTATCCTTATTTTTTTCCTATACTTTCAAATTCAAATAACCTAATTATATTGAAATACATTTATGATGATTGCTAAATAATAATTGGACGTATCCTTTCAAATTTCAAACAATGACTGTAATCTTCCACAATTGTTGGAAATGATAACTTTAACATTTCAATCCTAATTACATTAAAACCATTCAATCAATACAGGTCAACGCTATTTCCAACAATTGCACTCTAGCATGACTAAATTGCGGCATACAATCTTGTGAAAAAAATTGATCTAAAAGGAATAATTAGGAAGGAAGGAAGCTAGAGGTTGTATTTGGAATAATTAGGAATAATAAAGGAATATTTTGCGCCATTTTAATTCTCACAAAACAAACTGGGATGGATCAAATTAATTAAGAAATCTCTTCATCTCTGTGTCCTAGTTTGCTTGCATATTTTTTATTTTTTGTATTATCTATTAGGCAAACCATTATAAAAACGTTTGGCAATTATGGTATTATAATAAAGGCGTATGGTAATTATAGGTAATAATATCTAACATTCCAATCCTAATTAAATTAAAACCATTCAGTCTATCCATGTCATTAAAAGTAGTTTTTTCAGAAATTCCTTCGCCTTCAATACTTTTACACATACAATTATATATCTCATCATAAGCCTCCCATCCTCATATACAACATAAGAGGACAATTCTTGAAGAAATCAGTTACATCAACTCAAGCAATGGCAAACATTGCTCATGCTTTATTAAAGGACGTTCATGATAGCAAGGAAGCCTGGGGCATTATTGTTAAGATCCTTAGAAAGTGGACAATGGTGAAGAAGGCCCCACCATTTGAGGTCTGAAAAGTCGGTATGACATTAGTTGGCAAACAAGTAAGTATCTAATGTAGTCGTCACATCACCAATTCACCAAGTGAAAATTATGTGTTGCTCATATTTCATCTAACTATTTGCAAATAGGGTGATCTAATTGAGGGTTCAATTGTCTAGAGGGGACAAATCTGTAGGTACATTAAGGATTTAAAAGAGGGTGAGGTGTACCAATTCAAGAACTTTGAAGTATTGGCTGTAACCCCTGACTTTAAACACGTAATTATAATTCGATAACACATATTTAAATCGGATTAGAGACCATTGGATGCTTTAACCTCATTTTAAACTTTCTGTCTCACAGTAAAATTTTCACAAAACTTTCAAAACTCTTTTTCCCATCCTGGTCTCAATTTCAATATTCGAATATAATTACCTGTGCAGTTAATATACATTCAATCATATCAGTGTGTATAACCGCATCCCCGGCAACTTTCGGGTTCTATATATAAAAACCTGAAGGTTTATAAGTATACACTAGGGGATTACACAACCAAAATCGAATATAGTGTTCTTGATTCAAAATATACAGTAATCCCGAGTTCAAAATAAATAACCAACATTTCCAATTCAACTATATACCCCTAAGGTTCCTAATTGCTCCGGGTGGCCGCTTCTCCTTTAAGCCACACGCCCTGTCTGAAATGTTAGTCATAGGAAAGAATGAGATTCGAGAGAATCTCAGTAGTAACAAACCACTCACACAATGCATAAACACAAAGCATGTACATAAATCACAAACAGCAACAGCAGCAACAGTCTCGAAGATACATGGTTTTCACCACAAACGACATCACTCACGGCTGTATACACAATACGACAGCTCTTGCTGTAATCAACATCACGACAGCTTACGCTGTAATCACAATAACGACAGCTTGCACTGTAAACCACAGCTTGCGCTGTAAACGACAGCTATCATCAGATGTAACCGTAGCAGCATCAGAAATCATCATAACACAGTGATACAACACACATACGGTGCATTACACAAAGTATAAGTGAGAGAGAGTCACTACCTTATCCTTTCCTGACGTCCTTCGGCACTGCGGGCTTACAAGGATAACAAATATCAAATCCTGTAACCAAATTAGGGACAACACATCAATCTCTTTTCCAAGTTCTTATATCTATAATGCTTTAAGTTGGTTATCATTTGAACTATTTAGATAACTATTATGGGTCTAAAGATATGCCTAAAGGGTTAGGAGAAACTACCCCGAAGACCCTCATTCCTGGAAGAATTTCTGAATTTTGGGCTGGCTCACTCGAGTGAAAGGAGTCTCACTCGAGTGACACCCCCCGCCAGCACTCGAGCACAAGCGAGTGACCTTCAGAAAGTGTTTGCCCGAGAGCAACTCTGTTATATCATACACCCTCACTCGAGCACAAGGAAGTGAGACCCAGCGAGTGACTACCCGAGAGTGATCCATCCCTCCAACAACAAGTGCACTCGAGCACCAGCCCTAGTGCTCGAGTGACCTCCCTATGCTTTCGAGTGTCCACGCGCACTCTTGATAATCCACCCACGAGTGATTACTTGTGACGCTCACCCATAGCACAAAATTCACTCACACTCGAGCACGCCCATGCTCACTCAAGCAGGTTCATATTTCACTCGCAAGTCAGGAAGCATGCTCGCGGTTTCTGCTTGAAGCCTTCCCAACTGCCTAGAATTTCACATCGTGCTCAAGTGAGTTCCTCCCTCACTCGAGTGATGTCTATCAGATGCTAAAACACAGCAACTGATATGATTTTTACCAAAATTGACCAATTGCTTCCAATGGTCCTATAACTCATACCACAACTTCTTCTTACTTGTTTTACACCAAGAACCCATTAGTAAACCCAGAACAACCAATTCCTACTCAAACAACAAAATCTCATCTCTAAAGAAATTCACCAAAACCCCAATTTAACAAACTTCCTTTTCTAAAATTCAAACCAAAACCTTTGACATTCATACACTATTTGTCATCTATTCCACCATCAAACTCTACCCAATTCATATCTTCTAACATCATAAGAAATCAGGGCAAAAATCCAGAATTTGCAAAACTAACCCAATGGTCAAAACAATTATATCAAACTTCATCAAAAACTCACCTCTTAAACTTGCTAGAATCAGAACTTTGATTCTTCCACTTTCCAAACTCCCTCAAGATGCCACACACCACAAATCAAAAGTCTGAAAACATAGAAATAAAGCTCTTGACCTCTTGTACAACATTAATTGAAGGCACTTGAGCATATGAGGGCATTAACTTACCAAAACTCAAGCTTTTCTCTTTCTCTTTCCTTAGCTTGTTCAGCGAAAATGGAGGAGGATGAGAGAGAAAAATGAGATATTGATGAAAATGATCACATTTCCATTCTTCCCATGCACTTAGCCGACTTGAGAGGGAGAGAGACTGAGTTTGAAAACTTTGACCTCATCCATGGTCCATAACTTGACACTTGGCACCATCTTGTTCTCCCTGCCATGATTTCACATACATTTGCATGCACAAGATTCCACCTCTTGGTCTTTCAATCTTAGCTATTAATCTTGATTACTAAGGAGTTTTCTCATCAGTAGCTAACCGGTTGGTCGGTAATTTACCGTTTTGCCCCTGATTATCACAATGCACAGTATATACTTCAAAAGTGCTCAATTAATATTAATTACATCGCTTTGAAGTTGCTAATCCTTGGTTACAATCCAGGATATTACATTGGCTAGCAATGCTGACTACAAAATATGCTCACACCATTAGAAGATTATGTTTCACTCTTACACATTTTTTCAGAAACATGACTTCCAAATCCCTCTTCATGCATTCAACTTTGTCCAAGTTAATGGCATCGCCAGTGGTGAAGCCACAAATGAAGAGTTGATTGGTTAGTATACATTTCTATCATGTTTTTTATTCAAAATGTTTTATTCTAACCTGGACGACAAATTCATCTAGATATGACAAGCTACCTTACAAGCATTTGGGAGCCTAGTTGATATGAGGATAGACTTAGACACGAAGAAGAAATTGGATTTCACAGTTACAAAACACAAGTAACATACTCTCTAGATTTAACATTAATCAATCAAGTGATTGACATCTACTTTCATTTTAGTTCATAATCATCATAATCATATGATAACATGTGTAGTGAAGTACATGTCAATGTATCTCTATTTGGGGAGGTCGTAGTCAAAGCCTTTGAGGACATAATGGAAGATCTGGATGTTCCCACCTTAGTTGTCTTATAGTTTATTAGGATTATAAAAAACAAAAGTATTACATGTATCTTTAATTTCCCTATAAATTCATGTTTTTTTTATTTTAATTACATGATTTTTTGTTCAATGTTATGGAGACATATGTAGCGCATTCAATGCCACACAAAAGGTTCTAAAAAATGCTCCCTCAAAATGTGATATATAAGCATGATTATAATCACCCTTTATACATTTCTGATATGAAAATTTAGTTTTATAGACATACAAATAAATGCATTATAGTCACAAAAAATTAATTATACAATGTATCATTAATCAGAATCCTCGTTCTCGTGCAACGCACGGGGGTTAACACTAGTTTTAAGGAAAGTTTGTACAATTAAGTCCTAATGGATTAATTTAATAATTGTTAAATCTAAAAAAAAACTATTGTTCTCTTATTTATAACTTTATAGAATATAATTTGTAATTAGCTATTGTTTTGCGACCTAACATGAATTAAGTTGGTACTTTATTTGCCATCGATTAAGTTGGTATTTTGAAACTTAATTGTTATTCCCCCTACATTTAATTTCAAGAGGGATTGTGCTCTTTTGGCTACATTTATTTGTGGTTTGATATTGTCAATTAATTTAGATTCAATGCATTGCGAATATATTTGAGGTAGTTCTCTTAGTTTGTGTGTGTATAATAAGATTTGAATTGGTCTCAACCTGATTTATGAGGTACGAGCTATCAAGCCTCTTATTAGGGATAGAAATAGGTTAGGCCTCTAACAAGAGCCAAACGCCTAACCTACATAAAGCCCAGTCTAACCTATTTAGTAAATAAGCCAGGCTCAGGCTCAGGCTCAGGCATATTGTTAGGCCTATTTAGATAAACAAGTCAGACCTATCTTTATAAGGCTTAGCCTACAAGCCTACAGGCTTGACCTGTAACACCCCAAATTTTATTCCCTTAATATGCCTTGTAAACATTTGTAGCACTTAATAAAATAGAAGGATGAATTTTGGAGGATATGATTATGTTGTCAGTGAAAATTCCTTGTAAGGCAGTGAGATTTTTATGTGATTTTAGAAGGCTAAATGATGTTCAAAAATTGTGAATTTTTATATGGTAAAAGTAGACATCCTAAGTTTTAATTTGATAGGTATTGGGTAATTTTTTGAGCTGTATGCAAAGAGTTATGAATTTTTGAAGTTAGCCAGAAAAACTGTCTATTTTCTGGAACAATGTCCAAAAACTTAAATTTTGGGAATTTTGTGCTTTCAGTTGGCTAAAGGCTATATTTTTTCTTAAAACTAGACTCATTAAGGGTTCTATAGCATTTGGAATCACTCTGATTCGATGTCCACAAATCTAGTTATGATTTTCAAAGTTTGAGCAGAAAATCTGTCAGAATTTACTTAAATCCGAAATTTTGGAAATTAAGTAAATAAATGAAATATCATTTAATATATGATAAAAGCATTTCCTCTTCCTTCTTCATCCATAAAACTGACGCCATTTCAACCATAGAAGAGAGTGTGTGTATGCAATTGTAGAGAGAGAAGGAGAAAAAATCGCACAAGGTAGGTCAATTTCTTCGGTAAATTGGTTTCTAACGCATATAATCCTTGTCCTAAGTTTCTCTTCTATGTTATTTAAGATTGTTTGAAGCTAAATTTCATTGTTAAAGGGAGTTAGGGTTCAGCCACAAGAGGAAAAGTCAGAAGGAAGAAGAAGTAACTTCCTAAACTTCAAATATTTGTTGTTTTGGCTGTTTGAGTAGTTTAATGAGTGAAATTCTGATTGATTTGCTTTGATTATTAAATTAGGAAAAGTATGAACCCTAAATGTTATGCTGCCCAAATTGAGACTAAATGGTGGTTATAACGTAATTAAATAGTTAATAAAGTGATTAGGAGTACAAAGGAGCAAGTCTGCGAGGTTAGAATTGAAAAACCCCAACTTTTCTCATAGAATCTCTGGGTTTTGGCCATAGCTGGATGGAGGGGTTAGAGTTAGATTTTTGATAATCTAATGATCCCATTGTGTTCAAGATGGAAAATTAGATGGGGTTACAGTTGATCACTTTTTCAGAAAAGCCTAAAAAAGCATTCTTACGAAAACGCCCTTGAAACCCTGAAATAGGGGCTGCCAAGGGCATTCTAGTCTTTTGGCAGTGAATTTGATAATTATGAGTTTGGAAATGTATTCCTAGGCCAAAAATATGTCAAAATAGCCAAGGTCAAAATTTTAGGAAAAGTATGGTCGGACCAGGTACAGTGGGGCCGGGCCAAGTCCTCATGACAATTTGGTAAATTTTCACAATAAACTCATATAATCATTAAAAACACTATGGAAGTACCTAGAATAGTACATGAAAGGGTTTGAACCTAATTCTTGTACATTCGATATTTTAGAACCAAGCTGAGAGCCGAGTTGTTGGCATGCATTACGAGGCATAAAGTTTGAGGAGCCTATTTAAGGATCAAAAAGGGTTAAGGTATGGAACTTACCTTACTTGCATGTATTTGATATCTCTGCTTGTGTAGTGATGTATGTAATTGCTTTACTTGATTATGTAGAGCATATTTGAATAATGAAGCTCTGTTTCTATTTATACTGTAGGCATAGTTATGTTGCATAAATCATTAAGCATGCAGAAATGTCAATATGGGGCATGCATCTAGTTAAAGCTAATATGTAATACACATAATATCTTTCATGCATGCATTACGGTATTTGTTTCCTACTGAGATTCTCTCAAATTTCACCCTCCCCTACCAACAATTTAGATAGGTGAAAACAGAAAGTTTATTGAAAGTAGAGAAGCGAACTATATGGGAGGGATGCAGTGGTGGAACGAAGACAGGAAGATGCCTCCATTTCATTGGAAAGGGTTTAGATACTCTAGTAGCCCCATACAGCGATATCAATTGTAATTATCATGTACAATCTCTATGGGGAATTTCTGTAATAATGCACATATTATCAGTATATTCATGCTATTCTTGTGTTGCCCACTGAACTGCGTATCATTTCCCCGTAAATACTTTGAAAAAAGTGAAAATAAGATAAGGCTCTAACATGACCTATTTAACCTTTTTTTTTAATTTATGCTATTATATAAGTATATATAATATCATATAAATAATTATATATATTATTTAAAAATTTACCAATTTAACTTTAATTTTAAATTTCACATCACATTGTCATCCCCTTGCTTTCGCATAGATCATTCACCCCTACCTCTCTTCTCTTCGATCATTGGACATGGCAACCCTAACTCACTCCCATCCTAATTTACGCCCTTCACTAAAACATTATAATTGTTATGAGTTTATTTTAGTGTCAAATGAAATATTATAATCTTAGTAAGAGGATTTTGTCCTAATTTAAGTGGGAAGAGTAAAAGAGGTAAAATCTAATTTGACATGTCATTTGTTATGTTTAATCAATTTTAGAAAAAATATCTCATTAGTCAACAAACAATTAGTTTTTCTTATTACTATTTGCTCGGATAATTATTGTCACTAGACATTCGTTTCTTTTCCTTACCAAGCCTTAATATTACGACGAAAAAAGATGTTATGTTTTTAAAACATAATGTAGAATTGTATATAAGAGTGAAGGGTTATATGTGAATTTGAAAACATAGGTTTTAAAGGCAATTTAAGGGCTTAAATTTTAAATAGGCCTTTATACAGGTTTTGTCATGCCTTTTGAAGGCCTAGGCTCAGGCCTAAAAAAAACTTACATACAGGCTCAGATCCAGACTCAAGGTTTGAATCTCTATTGTAGGCCTAGGCCTATTTAGACAAAGTCTAAACTAACCTAGCCTATTTCCATCCCTACCTCTTATACTCGATCTCTAGAACGTATGATCAAATTCAAACTATTCAGCTTTATAGCATTTATGTTATATGATCTGTTCAAAATTTCAACACGTAACAAGTCAAAATGAATTTTATTTGGTTTAACTAAAAAATTACTATAAGATTACCAACAATCGGTTGATCCTAATGAAATGGGATTTGGCCACTCAAGAACATATCTCAAATTTGAATTTGTGTGAACATGGAAAAGTTACCCCAAATCGCAATTGGGCTAAATAATATTTAAATATAACACAGTCAGACAATCATATAAAAGAAATACTAAAATATATTTTTAGTTCTTTAAGTTTTTTTTTTGATACAATAGGAAAGCAAAAACGAAATTAAAAAATAAATACAAAACTAAGATAGCTGCATAACACTAGCCAACGTGTCAGGGCCCATAATGGTCAAACCAGGGTAGTCATTCAAAGCTGACTTCGCAATTAAATCAGCTCTGGCATTCAAATTCCTGTCAATATATTCTATCATCACAACCCAGTCGCGTCGAAGCATTTCTTTCGCTTCCATGATGAGAGACCAATCTTCGTGAAGGTCAGAAATATCATTCAGAAGAAGATGTATCACTTCCTGAGAGTCGCTTCTCAATCGAACCATTCTATGACCTCCTTCCCATGCTCTCTTCAAGCCCAATAAGCAACCCCAGATTTCTGCTTCAAGAGATTCACCATTCTCAAGCTTTAGACGAAAGCCTTCCAATATAGTTCCATTACAGTCAACAATAATTCCTCCACATGCACATTTTCCTTGGCACGGAGAATAAGCTCCATCGACCTCTACCGTAGTATAACTTTCCACATCGTGAATTGTAGAGCCTTCAACTTGAACTTGATTGTTTGCAAGCTTCGTATATTTAATCCTATTCATAGCTTCCATAAAGCTTCCTAGGATTGCCTTAGCCTTAGCATTAATTTGATTGAGATCCGTGGTCGGACAAGAGTGAATCCTCTCATTACAATCCCTCCAAATGAGCCAACAGATTATAACAAAGAGATATTTCCATTGTTCCATATCAAGCCCATAAGGATGTGTCATATTAGCCTGGAACCAGGTATGAATATTACCCGAGAAGAACCTGTCATAGACCGATGGGTGAATGACTTTCTCCCATATATTCCTAATGTCCTTGCAATCTCTAAGTGCATGAATTTCATCTTCAATGAACTTTTGACAACGGTCGCAACGGCCGTTAGGATGAAGGGACATTCGTTGCTTCAAGCTATTAGTGATAAGTCGTCCATGTAACATAAGCCAGGCAAAAAGCTTACATCTTTGGGGAATTTTGAGTTTCCAAACATCACTCCATCTACCTTCTAGAGAAACCTCTTCGTGAGAAAGAACCTTATATGCTGATCGCACCGTGAAGGAACCATGCTTTTCAAATTTCCAAGGAGCTCTCTCTATACCATCCCTGTCTGTAATTAACTGAATACCTTCTTGAACCTTAGGCCAGTTTTGTTTAATTCCACTCCAGGTGTTGGATCCTGGTTTTTTGGAGTTAATTCGAGGAATGAGATCATCACCACAACCATACTTGCTTCTGATAACTTTAGCCCATAGAGAATCTCGCTCTTTAATCAATCCCCACCCAAGCTTCATCATATAAGCTCGATTCTGTTGTCTAATATGCTTCATACCAAGACCCCCTTTCGTTTTCTCAGTACAGACTTTATCCCACGCCACTAGATGCATTCGTCTTTGTTCATCTGATGAACCCCAGAGGAAATTACGTGCCTTCTTTTCAATATTTTCACAAACAGAAGCTGGTAGGTTGGTCGTCTGCATGTTATAAGAAGGCATCGCAGCTATGACTGATTTAACTAATGTATCACGGCCTGCAAGAGAAATTCTTGAGGCATGCCAACTGCTTAGCCTATCTTTAACTTTATCAACCAGATGCTGGAAAGTTTCAGTAGTAACACGATCATGGTGCAAAGGCACACCTAAGTACTTCCCAAGATTTCCTGTGATTTGGAAACCCAACTCCTCGCTCATTTGTCGTGCTCTATTATGATTAACATTTTTTGAAAAGAAGACTCTTGTTTTGCTTGCGCTCACTTTATGTCCCGATGCATTGCAGAATTTATCCAAGCAATCCTTGATCGTCTCTACTTGGTCCATATTTGCCTCTGCAAAAAGTAACAAGTCGTCAGCAAAAAATAAATGGGTAATAGAAGGACCATTCTTACCTAGTCTGATCGGTTTCCATCTCTTAGTAGATATCTTGTGTTGAATGATGTGAGCCAATTTCTCCATACATATCACAAACAAGTATGGTGAAATGGGATCTCCTTGTCTGATGCCTCGAGTTGGAGAGAACTCCTCCGTTCTACTACCTTCCCAGAGAATTTGCATAGATGGAGAAGAGATACAGGCCTTTACCACCTCTATAAGACTGATTGGAATTTGGAGTTCCTCTAGGCAACTCATAATGAAGTCCCAACAAACTCGATCATATGCTTTCTCTAGGTCAATTTTAATGGCCATAAAGCCCTTCTTTCCTTTCATGTTTCGCATAGAATGTATCACCTCTTGAGCAATCACAATATTATCAGAGCTGGATCTTCCCGGTACAAAACCACATTGGTTAGGTGAAATAACCTGAGGAAGAAGACATTTAATACGATTAGCAATAATTTTAGTAATAATCTTATAAATTACATTACATAAACTGATGGGTCGAAAATCTCGAATAGTTTCTGGGTACTCCCTCTTAGGAATAAGCACAATGAAGGTATGGTTGATATCTTTTATTGATGTTGGATTCTCTATAGCACTCTTGACCACTTTGATCACAGAAGGACCTAAAATACCCCATTGACTCTGAAAGAAGAGAGCATTCAAACCATCCGGGCCTGGAGATTTCAGAGCCCCCATGTTGAAGACCGCTGATTTGATTTCCTCGCTGGATATATTACTCTGGAGACTTAATAAATCTGCCGGATCAATCCTTGGGAATGGATAGGAAGATAAATCTGTTATTCTGTCATTATTTTCCTCACGAAAGAGATTAACAAAGAAGTCAGTAGCAATATGCTTAATTTCATTTGCATCATCGGTCCATTCACCCGAGTCGTTCATAATGGCTTCAATTTTGTTTCTCCTCCGCCTACCATTAGCACGAGCATGAAAATATTTAGTATTTTTATCTCCCATAGAATACCAATTACACTTCGCTTTCTGAGCCCATAGAAGATCTTCCTGGATGAGGACTTCTTCCAATTCAAGCCAAAGCTTTTTCTGAAGCTGATCCATATAAGAGGTAAGCCCTGTCAGTGTAGTAGAATTAGAAATCCCATCAAGTCGATTCATAAGTTTTCTTTTCTTGTGACCAAGGTGACCAAAAACATTATAACTCCATGTGCCCACATTCGTAGTGAACTTTTCCACATTAAGTTCCCAGCAACGCTCTTGATCCCATGTATCCTTCACCATCTTGTAAAGTCTTCATGAAGAACCCAAGAAGCAATAATCCGAAATGGCCTATCCTTTATAACGTAAGGCTCTTTGATTGTAGTTTGCAAGAGAATCGGTCTATGATCAGATTTAAACCAAGGAAGATGCTTGACACAAGCCTCATTGTATATATCCATGAACTTGTTATTTACTAAGACACGGTCAATTCGGCTCTCACACCCTTCTCTCTTCCAAGTAAAGAAAGGACCATGACAGCCCAAATCTTGTAGCTCAAGATTCTCAAACCAACAACAGAATTCTTTGTCAGCTGAAATAGGATGATAAGCCTTTGATCTTCGCTCATGTTGATAGAGAGTAGCATTAAAGTCCCCACCAATTAACCACGGCCAGGAGTTGGCCGGACATAGATTATTTAAATCACACCACAACTGCCTTCTTCTGATCGGGTTAGTGGTAGCATAAACTGAAGTAATGAAAATTTTTTCATTACCTCGCTCTACCTTCATATGAATAAATTGATTAGTCTTGGTAATAGTGGAAACACTGTAACCCAAGTCATTCCAAGCAAAACAAATACCCCCACGAAGCCCTTCAGCTTCAACAACTTCAAAATGATCAAAACCAAAACGACGACAACGAAGGCGAATCTGAGTTAAGTTAGCTTTAGTTTCAAATAAGGCCATAAAATCAACCAGATATCTCTTCTTCATCTCTTGAATAAGCCCCGGCATTGATTTGGAGCCCGTACCCCTACTATTCCAGAAGAGACAATTCATGGAGCACCAATGGAAGGGGATGCATTGCTTATAGATCCCCAGTTAGCTTCAGTAGAAGAGGTCATTTCCACCCCCGTTTTTTCCTCTAGATGCATTATGTCACTAGGCTCCTCCCTTCCTTCAGTAACCAAAACTTGGAATGGGTTAGGTGATTTTAGAAAATGAGGTCTCCCTTCTTGTGCTTCAGTATCCACAGGAATCCATCTTTTCTGAAATTTAGTTCCCTTCCCAAGAACATGGGAACCCCCTTGTTTTGCTGTTACATTTTTTGACTTTCTTGGCACATTTGGCGTATGTCTAGAAAACTTATCCAGATTATCACTTGAGAGATTTTTCCCTTTCTCTAACTCTGATTTTTTCTCCTTAATATCAGCTCCCGTTACATCGTTATTGACATGCGAGAATCTCCCCCCGCCTTGATGAGCAATAACATTGTGATCTTTATTTCCTGATTTGCGTCGCCAAGGTCGTTGCACCAAATTCCATGTTCCCAAACCCTCCTTCTTTGACTTCGTGTCGGTACTAACCATTTTGGTTTCTTCCATAATCGTTCGAGTGTGTTTTTGATTCACATCTGTAGCACCAGGAACTTCAGAAAAACTATCTGCACCTGTAGTCTCATTAACTTGCGGCATAGCATTAACCCCATTCTCGGAATTCGGAGTCATTGTCTTCTCTACCGTAGCTTGATCTTTTACATTCTCTGGACAAGCATCTTTATGATGACCATATCTCCCACACCCAAAACAAATCAGATGCAAACCCTCATATTCAATACATCGACGACGTCCAAATATCATAAGGTATATTTTTTTTGAAACTTTATAAAGTATACTTTTAGTTCTATAATTTCAACACTGTTAATATTCTTAAAGGAAAACGCTTACATAGTAAACTTAAGTGATGACTATGTAATTAAATGCTATTAATCTTAAACTTAATATATGTGTAAATTGAAAACTATCTAAAACCTAATGAAGCAATTCGTATTAAAACATTGATTGTATTAAAAAAGTTTAGTTTAATAATCTAAATATATAAAAAAAATCAAAACATAAATATCAAATTGGCAAAAAAAAAAAATCTAAATATCAAAAGTTCAATTATATTTGTAGTGATTTATCAGTTTATTTTAGTTTAATAATCTAAATATGTTATATTAAATAAAATAAAACTTAAATATATTTTTTCAGCTACATAGTCTGTTATTTGCATAGTACAAAAAACCGGACCGGACCGGCCGGTTCGACCGGTTGAACCGGGAACCGGTCCTTGGTCTGGTCCGGTTTGATCAAAAACCGGTCAGACCGGTTGGACCGGTCAGAACCAGTAAAACCAGTGGTCCAACCGGTTGACCCGGTTTCTTCCTTTTTTTTTTTTTTAATTTTCCAAATTTTTATTTTGTGTTTTTTGAGGGCAAAATGGAAAGTTGAAGACTAAAATGAAGAGAAAAATAGATAAAGAAAGAACAAATCTAAAAAAATGAAGAAAATAATGAAAAAAATTATTTAAAAAGATATAATAATTATAGAAAATAAGATATCTTTGCATAAGTATAGGTATTATAACTAATACTAATAGATTTTAAACATTTTTTTTCTAAAAATCTTTATTTTTATCTATAGAAGTTTAAAAATATATTAATATATATTATCACTAATAAATTATAATATTTTAATATGACCGGTTATGACCGGTTCAACTACCGGTTAGACCCCAGTTGACCCATTAACCCTTGAACCTGTGCTGTGACCGGTTCATTACCCGGTCCGGTTTTTCGTTCCTTGGTTATTTGAATTTGTTGCGTCAACATTTCCCGTTACCAACATTAACAGTATTAAAAATATAGAACAAAAAATATATTTTATAAAGTTAAAGGACCATAAGTATACCTCATATCAAATTTAAAGAACTAAAAATATACTTTAACTTAAAAAATTATATCATTGTTTTAGACGTAATATTATGAAATAATACTAGTAATTATGATTTATAATTTTCAACAAATTAAACTTGGCTTATACCATACGTATAGCAATAATTTAGTAGTTATATTGAAAGGGTATGACCATGTGGATGATAAGCAATTATCTTATTAGCCTATAGATTGATCACATTAAATCGCATGCTACCTATCATTTGCAGATCAAACTAAAAGGTTTTGCTTTTTAATTATAAACTTAAGATTAAAATATTACTATATTTGTTTGTATATAAAGACAATTTTTTTTTTAACAAAAGACAAAATGATTTAGAGATTAAAGAACATAATTAGTTCAAAGTACAAAGTTAAGGGAATAAAGACAATTTTATTTAAGAAGTAAAATGATACTCGTACGTAAATTCTTAGGCCCTTTTCATGATAAAATCAAAGAGAACCAAAGGAGCCCGATTACACCTAAAAATGACATGAGAAAAACAAACCAACAACATAAATTGAAAAGACAAAAAGAGCAAGATTGAGGTCTCAGATCAAACGCTGATGCACGATTTGAATCGTAATGCTTCAAGGAAGAAGCACCAAGACCATCCACAAAATCACCTTGAACGACCACATAGGCCTTGAATATCCCAAACGACTACAAGCAAATATTGTTATATAGAGAAAGTGAAAAGCCTACATAGAGATTTATAGATAAACTATCCTACAAAGAAGCCATCAAACACAATAAGGTGATTTCTCCACAATGTTAAGTTGGCATAGTTTATGTTTCTCTGAAAATGAACAAATATGAATACCCCAAAAAAAAAAAAGATTCAAAACCTATAATTAATTGAGAGTTTAATTTGAAGAGGGAAATCAAAAGATGCATTATAGTATTAAACAAGAACAACACAAGTCTCTAACCCTTTTTATCACTTAGAGATGCTATATCCTCTTTTTCTCTCGTCTCATAAGATACTCCTCCTTTACATCCATGTCTTCTATTATATATTGGCCTGTCTCCTAAAAATTCCCTATTCACAACATCTTCCAAAACCACGTGTTTTCTCTATTTTCTTATTTGAACCCTTTATGGTTGTTACACTGTATATTAAAATACACACACACACACTTAATACCAAAGACCAGCCTTTGACTTGTATGGCTTCAGCTTGGTGTATGTGGTCCTGAATTACCCTTTTTCACCTTTTGCTTTCTCTTTTACTTTGATCCTTTCCCTCAAAAGTTCTTCATTCCTTCCCCACAAACGCGTTCAAATTAAATGAAACATAACATAAGCTAAGCTCTGAGACTCACTTCATTACCAGTGATATAAAACAGAATTTCTCTAAATAAAGTCTTTCCAGATCTACGGCTGTGCCTCATTCCCACTTTTAAATCAGCCACTTTGTATCTTACTGTGGCTTCTATATTGCCTCTTGACATCAAATATAAAGTTAAAGTTTCTAATCTTTAGTTTATAGTACATCAACTAAAAGTTGTGTATAATTAAAAGACATATCATTATTAATGCTTTTATATGTTAAAGTTGAAGAGGACCACGATTATTTGGACTGACCGGTTGGAGGCGTGACAATTATAAAAATAACCAAAGGAAGTTTACCGTTGTAATTTGTTACTACATCAGATAACATACATTGGTTTCTTTTACCAATATTATTCCCCCTTCTATGTCTCTCAAAGCTCCATGGTCAAAGCTCACAGCTTTGAATAAGAGAAAGGAATGATGAAAAGAAAAGTGAGAAAAGCCCTTTTCTTACCTTAGAGTCATAGTATCAGAGATCATCAGTTTTTTTTATGTTTTGTTTTTACAGAGAATTGCAAATATGTCCTTTGACAGATTGAAAGAAGCCTTACTTTAACCCAACATATGTTACATCAATGGTCAACTTAGAACATATCTATAGTACTCTTGTTGATGTTTGTGTTGTTTGGAGTTGTTAGTGAAACTGAAAATGATGAGGCTTGTGAATGCTTTGGTGTTAGCGATGTTTCAGAGAAGTGTCCCGCAGACAGGAAGAACACGAAGTTCTCTTTTAAGAATTCATGATTGTAAGGAGGAAGGGGCACGCGGAAATTTAATCAAATCATTGTTAACTGTAACTGACTAGGCTGTTTTGTCCCAATATGGCTTCAAAATGTGGTCCTCTTCAGGTTGGTCTTAGTGTTAATCCTCCTAATAATTCTAAGGATTGTGACCACATGTCATTGTGTGCATGACCAGTTATAAGATAGAATGGAAGCATTAGAAAACTTGTGTTGAGAAGTGAATTTGAGGGAGTAAATACTACACATACATTTGTCCAAAAAAAAAAAAATAATACTACACATACACTTTATCATTCTAATGGAGGCAATTATGTTTGAGACTTTGAGACACTATCAGCCGTTACTAAATGTGGACATCTCTTCCCCGCTGAAGATTCGAATTTTGATTCATATTGTAAAAAACTAACCTATTTGCTGGACCTAATTGCTCTTGCTTATACACACTTTATGGACTAAAGGCTAAATTGACTTGGGTAATCACAACAACAAGCCTTGGGAGAGGATCTTTCAAGTTTGGTTTTCCCAAAAGTTCAAGCAAAAAAGAAGACATAAGATGTACATGTATCATATTATTGGAGGCAATTCTATTATTGAGTACTAAATGTGGGCATTTCTCTGGATTAGACTTAAACCTTGATTCATCTCCTTGTAAAAGATTACCTCTTTCTGTTAGACATAATCATTATGATCATGCATTATGCTAAATTGACTTGGATAATCATGAACAAGAGGCCATGCTGAAGGACCTTTCAAGGCTTGGTCTTCCTGAAGTTGACGGGGCCAGCTCACAAACAGAAAAATGAGACCTAAGATTATGGGCTCTCTACTTTTTTTTTTTTTTTTTTTTTTTTTTGATACAATGGCTCTCTACTTAAACGGAGAACAAAGCACAAAGCATTATATCATTGTATAGGCCCTAGATATGACGCAACTAAGTTTGAGATGGGCCTTTTTTATGTTATGTTTTCTATGACAAGATAGGCCCTCATTTAATCATTGGTTTTCACTTTTGGGTTTGATTAAGGGAAAGCTGAAATTGAAAATATTGGATTAGCCCAAACCTAAATTATAATAATTTTCATTTTTAAGTTTACATTTAGTGCACGACAGTGTGTTGAACAGGAATACCTCTAATAGGAGGATACTTATATCTAGAGAAGAAAAACGGGAAGGACTAGGAAGTTTATCATCTAGCATCGATATCGCTATCATTAATATATATGGAGTGTATAAAAAAAATCATTAATAGATATGGAGGATAAAGAAAACCAAGTTTTTCTCACTAACTTTTTTGTTTTTTACCAACAAATTTTTTAATGATAATAGTTTTTATTATTTCAGCTTATAAAAGAAACAAGTATATTTTAAATTTTAAATAAAAATTAAAATATTTATAACATTAATTTTTAATAATATTTTAATAAGTGATATGTTAAAAAGTAGGGAAAATTTTAGAAAAATTCCCTAGAAAAAACAAAATCTCCATTAATTTTTATTTACTATGGGTCTATTTGGCACAGCGTTAAGGGAGGGAAAACGCTCGGTAGGGGAAAAAATCCCGGTGGGCATTTATCATCCTGTTTGGGTTCACGATATACATTACTGAGCTTTTATCATTATCGCGGGTTAACATAGAAGCTCACAGCTTGAGCTTTTTCGCAGCGGCACGACAAAAATTAGTTATTATCCGCCTATGTTAATAACCATACTTGATATCAATATATATCCGCCTATGTTAATAACCATACTTGATATCAATTGAAACATTGTAAAAGCTGAACTTTGTTTTTGGGGTCTGAAAATGATTCATTGTTTGTTTTATTTCCTTGTATTTATTTTATTGTTAATTTTATCATATAGAGTTTGCCAACATGACTTTAAATCTCTTGTGGTCCTCTATATCTACTGTTTTAGCTTCACTAATCTTGAGCAGAGCAACCCCACTTAATTATTACTTGCTTGTTTTTTCACTCTCTTTTTGTCGCCTTGCTCTGGTGGTTCAATCTAGTAAATTACTTATATCATTGTTTTTACAAGACTTGGGAATAACCAAATATAAGCTAGAAGTCATGAAAGTTTAACAAGCTGGAATTAAAACAGCCTATCCTTCCATTCTATAAGAGGAACAATGTGTTTAAAAATTTATGTGCAAATCTGGGCATTCAATTTATTAGAAATGTATGATGTACATTTTCGCTTTGGATTCTACTGTCCACATTTTTTTTGGTGTGCTTAGTGTCAATTTTTCTCCCTTTGATTTATATGCTCTTCAACAGAATCTCAGTAAGGCAAGGTAGTCTAACGATAACGGAAGAAGATAGTTAAGAAACTCAAGGTTGCAACAACAGCAGCAGGTTCAATCTCTACTTCTGGTAATCCTAGTTTTATGAAAATCTTGTTCCATATCGCTTAATACATGGCTGTGGAAAATGACTAGGAAACATGAACTGGTATGAAAGGCAACAAATATCTAGTTGCTTTCTCTGAATTATTTATTTAGTTGCCTTCTCTGCAATGTGATCCACTATTGGCTATGAGTCTAATGGTGTAATTTATATGCCTTTTATCTTCTTTGTGATTATATTTATGTGTTTCATTGTCCATCATCCCACAAAGTTTCACCTTTTATTTGTGCTTCAACTGGAATGAAATGATTTAATATAAGTTAATCTTAACTTGTTCATAGTTGACATAGAAGTATGAACAAGGAGAAACACAAAATAACATGGAATGTAAATACCACGGGGATTTTCATACATGAATGCATTGATCAAATTTACAAGAAAGAACGTCAAGGATCTTCATTCATGAAGGATGGGTGGAAGAACATTATGTGTGCATTCAAAGAAAAAACAGGATAATCATATGACAAGAAGCAACTGAAAAATAGGTTTGATAGCTTGAGGAAAGAATGGAAGGTGTGGGATAAGTTATTCTCTAAAGAGACGTGCATAACGTTTGACTTTACGAGGAATATGGTGATCGTTGAAGATGATTGGTGGGAGAGGAAAATTCAGGTGCATAAATGTTGTTATGATTATTATGAAGAACAATGTTATGATTACTATTTGTATTATTTTATATAAGGCATTGATTTTGGAAGCTTGTATGCATGCAGGAGAATGCGTAATATGCCAAATATAGGTACAGAGGCCTTATGTTTGCGAAAGAATTAGGGATACTATTCAAGGATGTTATGGCATCAGGCGCCAACATGTTCACACCGTCTGATCCACAGTGGATGTCACTGGGTGCTGATGAAGACGATGTCTACCGACCCACAATGGACCTAGAAGAAGGATTAGGAGATAGTGAGGAAGATCTTGAAGTCCTGCATTTGGAGGTAGTATGGGAGTGACAGCTGATTTTGAAGGAATAATAGTGACAATGAACACAGCACCTAGTGCACCCAGTGGTTTGGGAAGCAGTGGGAAGAAAAAGAGGGTTGAAGGGTCTCAGAAAGCAAAAAGGAAAAAGAAACCAACTTCGAAAGTAATAGTAGATGCAGGTAGTAGAATAGCTGAAGCATCTACGGATAGAGTATAGGCGATAAAAATGATCTCCACGAATGATACACCAGCGAGTGACGTGGTGGCTTAATTGCTCACCATTCCAGAAATTGTTGCTCATAGGGACTTGCGTCGTCGATGTTGTTATATGATGATGCACCAAATGCCTCACGACATGTTTGTTGGCTTGAAAGGAAATAAAGAAGCCTTGCTCGAGTGGTTGCAAGAACATGCTTACAACAACCCATATCTTCAGATTGCCCCGAAGCCTTGAACTCCACTTCATGTTACTTTTGAAAACTTGGTTATATGTAGTTATATTGATATGTCTGACTTTATGTATGTTACTTTTGAAAACTTTGTCATATGTAGTTATATCGGTATGCCTAACTTTATGTATGTTTTGATAGTACTTATGTTTGACGACGGAGCTGTATGTTAAGCTAGTTGTGAATGTTACTAACTTCTGTTGTATTATGTGAATTTACTTGCATATTTTATAGTTGTATTTGATTTCATACAATCTTTGCAAAAACATAGGTTACATCGTCTATGGCAAGTTCGAGTGGTGCAGATATGTTGGAGCGAACGGAGGAAGTACGATTGTCTCGTGTAGATAGAAGGTCTCTGCTTATATCCCTCTTAGATGAAGAGTTGACATAGTGTGAACACGTAGCTACGTTGATGGCTCAATATCTCGTGCCTTATATTTGCAAAGAGCCATGCAGAACTAGCAAGCAAACAGGTTCACAGTGGGTGCAAGAGGTATTGGAAGGGCATGATGGAATTTGTCAAGAAAATTTCTGAGTGGAAAAATGTGTCTTCTTTCTCTTGTGCTCGAAATTGGTAGAACATGGGTTACGACGAACTAGGTATATTGGAATTGAACAAATGATTGCCATGTTCTTATATACAATTGGACATGCACAAGGAAATAGAATCCTACAAGAATGATTCAGTATTCTGGAGAAACCATTAGTAGGATATTCCACATGGTTTAAATGCTTGTGTCAATCTAGCGACAAAAATTATCAAACCGGTTGATCCCGAGTTACGTCATTGTCACCTAAAAATAAGCAATGATCCACGATATTACCCCTATTTTCAGGATGCAATAGGAGCAATTGATGGAACTCACATCAAGTGTGTGGTTAGTCAGTCTAAGCAGGAGTGATATATCAGGAGAAAGGGATATCCGACACAAAATATCATGGTCGTATGTGATTGGGATATGTGCTTCATTTTTGTGTTGGCAGGGTAGGAGGGAACTGTACATGATGCTCGTGTCTTCCAAACTGCTATCTCTACTCCATATATGAATTTTCCCCATCCACCTCAAGGTATATCTCCAACACCTGACTGATACATTGTGTCTTTTTCCCCCCTTACATTTGCTATAATTTTACAGTGTAAATACAAATTCCATCTTTTTATCAAGGAAATATTATTTAGTTAATGCTGGCTATCCAACACCTGTTGGATATCTTGGTCTGTATAGACGTGAGCGTTATCATCTTCCAGACTTCAGGTGACGTGAGGGATTTGCAAATCCCAATGAGATGTTCAATTATTATCAATCAAGTTTGCGGACTACTATAGAAAGGACGTTTGGAGTCTGTAAGAATAGGTTTCAGCTCTTGGGGGAAATGAAGTCATATAGCTTTGAAACACAAGCCTACGTAGTTTCTGCGACAATGACTATACATAATCTTATCTGGAGAAATTCCTAAACAGATATGGATTTTTGAGAAGCTGAACAAGGAAATATACCTGATCAAGATACTAATGATCCGAGTGATGTCGCATCCACATCAACTATCCGTAGATTATGATCAACACAAATGAATCATGTTCATGACACAATCAGAGACCAACCTATTAGGGGTAGATGATCCAATAATGAGACATTTCATATATGCTTTATAATTTAGATATAAATTTATCCAGTTTTAATTGAAGTGGCTTTAGTGTATTTTTCTTTTTTTTTGAATAATAATTGAACTTTTATTATTTCATCAAATTTTATTTATATTTTTTCACTTCAATTATCACAATATATACAACTAATATATATATGGAGTATTCAATAAGATTCATGCCCTTTTCAGTCATTTTCCATCTTAACGGGCTTTTCAAACACCACTCCAAACACGTTTAAAGTTAGAAAAAAAAGTCACTTTTTCTACCGCTAATCCAAACACAAATCACATCTACATTTTGACTTTTTTCTTATCTGACTTTTGTAAAAGTCAGATAACAAAAAAAGCTACTTTTCTACTGCTAATCCAAATGGGCACTACATTTCATCATTAGCTATTTACTACACTTGATGAGTAAATGACGATGGGAATCTTCAGTTTGGGATTTTCAAATTGGGGGAGGTATTTAATTGGAATTGTTGCTAAAAAAAATAGGGAGAATTCCAAAAAGAGAACTTTAAAAATACTGAAAGACATAAAGTTGATCTCAATATTTATAATGCTAGAGAGGTATGAGAGCCTGACTTGTTCTTTTTGAAATTAAATGAAAATGACAAAAATATCCTTCACTTATAAAGCCTTTTGCTTCTCTTTCTCCTCGCTCTTCCTCTTCTCACTCTGTCGTCGTTCATTTCGCCAATCTTCTTCAATCTCCAGTGACGGTGGCAATGCAGCTTCTTCAACCTCCAATAATGGCAACAATGAAGCTTCTTCAACCTCTATTGCCTCATCCTCCTCATATTCTCAAACCTGGTGATGATGTCGACGGTGATTTCAAGAGTAGAAACAGAAATTGATCTCAATAATTCCACTCAACAAAAAGGGAAATCAGAGAATCAATGAGTTGCCACTCACCAAGACCAGAGATTTTCTAGTTGGCCATGGAGTTGGAGGAGGAAGAATAAGAGTACACTGGTAAAGGCGGTGCGTCGGGTGAACTTTCAGGCGACTTCTGATGTTCAAATCCTCATTGGTCAAGTTCTTGTCTTGTCAGATCCTCATTTAGCGTTTCCACATAACCCTCAAGCAAAACCTGATTCTTCTTCTTGCTCCTACAGGCTCACTCCCAAAATTGTAACTCTTGATCCTGAATCACTCCTGGTAGGCGTCTCCTAGATCAAAGGTGCACAAATAGAACTAGTATTAATAATTTCAAATGCTCTCCCAAATCTGTTTTGTGGTGATTTTTGATTCTCAAGTCGAACTTTTGTTGTTGGCTTTGTTATTTTTATTCTTAATTTATCCTCTTGTTGCTGGTGGTTGATGTTTTGTGGTGGTTGGTGGTGTCTTAGATGCTTCACTAGAAAGTGTTGTGGGTCTTTTCATGACGATGAATTGAAAAGCTTATTAGAATTTGTGATGTTCTTTTGAGAACTTGTGAAAATTTTGCTCGAACCTGTGAAACCTTCATTAGAACTTGTAAAACCCTTATCAAATCTTGTGAATCAAAATTTGCAACTTCTGAAATTCTTTAAGGAATTTGTAAAAACCTTAGAAACCTTTATCTGAACTTATGAAACTTTTATCAGATATCGTGAATTAAAATTTGCAACTTGTGAAATTCTTTAAGAAAATTGTGAAATTATTTTTACAACTTGTGAAAACTTTATTCGAACTTGTGAAACCTTTATCAAATCTTGTGAATTCAAATTTGCAATTTGTGAAATTCTTTAAGAAATTTTTGCGAACTTGTGAAAACCTTATTCAAATTGGTGAACTCTTTTATCACTGCCTGTGAAACCCCTGTTAGAATTGAATTTTATTTTCAAGTTGTGAAAACCTGATTTGAACTTGTGAAATTCTTTTCAAAATTTATGAAAACCTTATCCGAACTTGTAAAACATCTATTAGAACTTATGAAATTCTTTTAAAAACTTGTGAAAACTTTATTCGAATTTGTGAAACCTTTATCAGAACTTGTAAAACCCTTATCAAATATTGTGAATTTTGATTTGCAACTTGTGAAATTTTTAAGGAAGTTGTGAACTTCATTTGAGAATTTATAAAAACCTTATCCGAACTTATGAAACCCTTATCAAATCTTGTGAAAATTTGCAACTTGTGAGATCACAACTCGAAAGAATCATCTTCTTGAAAGTCCAGATCTTCCTTAGGGATTGTGGCAAACTTGGGAGTACCAAAAGTGAAGGTATCACCTTTACCAAAATCTTCATGCCCCTTCTTCTTTTTCTTCATTGTTAAAGGTGGTTGCCATTACCTTTTATCTTTGCTAGAGGAGGCTGAGGCCGCCATCGCTATTGTTGGAGGAGGTTGTTTCAGCCGTCATTGCTAGACTCTCTAGGTATAAAGCCCAAAGAAGAAGGAGAGAGGACAAAAGAAAGTAAAAATGAGATTTAATGAGGATATTTATATCATTTCTTTTAAATTTTTTAAAAAACCAAATTAATTATTAACATTCCTCTGAGATTATGAATATTCAAAGCACTTTTTTATCTTTTAAGATTTGTAAAGTTCTTTATTAGTGATTTTTCCAAAAAAATATGCCCCCTCAATATTATATAAGAATATAAATGCAAGTCCACAATTTTTTTCCACGTATGCGTATAGTTGTTTTTCCACGTGGGTATAAATGTAAGAAAATTATCAGGTCAGATATGTGTATGTTTTAAATTTTTGATTTGTTCGGAAAAAAACCATACGGGAAACTCCAAAAAGTTCTGGCCAAAAAAAAAATAAAAAAAAGATAAACCCTACGGGCCGAAAAAAGGATGAACTCCAAAAAGTGGAAAACTCTAGAAACCCTAGAGGCCACTGGTATATAAACGGTGAGAAACCCCGCGCTTCATTTTCATCTTCGGTACTCTTTTTCCTCGCTTGGTCATCGCCACTTCAAGCTTCTGGAAATGGAGCTTTGTGCAGTTCAGGCCTCCTTCAAACTTACCAATAATAATGCCATTTGCGCTGGAATTCCTCTCGATTACCATTCCCTCCCTAAACCCTTTCTTTCTCTCAGAAAAACCCCGGTGATTAACACCGCTAGCAACACGCGATCTCGTACGTTCTCCATCCCTTACATTCGGTATCAATCGAAATCATAAAGTAGGTTCCTTGTATTGTTTTCTTCTATTTTTCCTGTTTTTACATTTATTTTGCATACTTTTGCTTATTCTTGTGAGAGTAGACGGATATATTTGGGCTTGAGCTGATCTGTTAGGAACTTCTGTTTATTTATTCTGATTCGCCACTCTTGATTTTGAAAAAAATCCTTGCATAGTAGCTCGATCGTAAAAGATTATGATTTCACTTATTTATTTCCCGTCAGGTTTTCTTTACGCTCTTGCTAATTTTATTCGAACACTTTTGTGCATAACTCATGTATCCATGTTAGCTTACTAGTGGGGTCTAGTTTTCTCAAAGTCAGTTCTGAGTAGACGGATGTGTTTGTCTTGCTAAAATGAACCTTAGAAAATTTTTAGCATCTCCTACTTAAAGAGTAGTCGAACTCTGTCATTCTGTTTGCTGTGAACATAAGGTTGCAGATTTTTCTATACCACCATTTTCTAAGTGCAGAGCAATTATGAACGTCAGTATTAAGTAAAAGAGTTGTATTTTTTCCCCTTTTCTTCAGGTTCAACTTCCTTGATCTGTGTGTCACCAAGGGCAAAAATATCCGATGAAACATCTGGTGGGCCAAGTCAATTTGTTCATGAGAAACCAGACCGTGCAATAATTGTGGAGGATGTTAAAACAACAGAAAACAATGCATTCAGTGGAAACGTTGCATCTGAAGAAACAAAAGAAGAATCACGTGTGGATGAATCAGTGCAGCCATTTGATTTTGCTGAAACACTTGATAATATAAAGGTTGCTGGAACTACATTTCCTCACTCCTATTTGATATTAGTAATCTGTGGCATGTCTGTACGCGCCAGTGACTACAATTTTGATGCCTTCCTATCTGCATGAAGTGATTTATTACTTAACTATTCTACTTAAGATATTTATGCTATATTCTTGGCTGTTTATCTCTTTTAACCCCTTGTAGTTTCTATTGAATTTCACTTTCCTGTTGTGTAATGTCCGCTGAAAGTTGTATGAATTAGTGTTTCATAAAAACCATTTAAATCCATATACCATATAACACAATCCTTCTGTTGTTTATTTTTTGATATTGTATTATTGGACTTGCTTTAATTTATCTAGAAAATTTCTTCCCAGCCCTTAGAACCTATGTTGGACACGATAGTTTGAACCTATGTGGGACAAGACATTTTGAGTTGTTCTTCGGTTTGCATTCCTTGGTGTCTTGAAGGGAGCCTTCCTAACTAACAAGGGTTAAGTGCCGCTTTTCTATGCTTGGTATCTGCACTTCTTCTGTAGTCTTTCCTCTCTGACAACAATTCTTGTTTTATACAAAAAAAAATCTTTGTTCTGTATGTTTTTGTCTATTTAATTTCAAATATCCCTTTTATTTGTTGTTTAAAACATGCGTTATGCTCTGAGCATTAAATTGTTGATCCTAAATATGCATTTCTTGACCTTTTTTATAAACCCATGTTCAAATTGAGTTGCTATGAGGATGCTACAGATTGTGGATAACATTCACACTGTGAACGTTCGATGATATGAGCCTGAGTTGTTATCCGAACAACCTAACATGGATTCATCCATCCCCCCTTTTTGTTTGATTACAGTTTTAACGTTTTTGAACTTGTAATTATTAAAAATTTGTGACTGCATCCTCATTTTTGAAATCCTCAGTTCCTAATAATATTTCATCCTTTACCCAGATAACAATTTAACATTGCTTTGTACCTCCCCCCCTCATAATCCTGTTATATTTTTGTTATAATTTGTGCCTTTTGTGTTGAACATTGAATTGTTGTTCCAACGGATGTATTTATTTACTCAATTTGAGTTATGGTTAAAACTCCAAATCGTGTTGCTGTGATGACCCTATTTATGACTGATGGCATTCATAGAATGTCTAATGAGACTTCGGCAGTAGTGTCGAACCTGAGCGGTTACCTGAGCAACTTTTCATGTGTCTGCCCTTCCCCACCTTCTTGTATATCCCACCGTTGGGGTGAATTTAGACCTGTAACTGTAAGCAAGAATTTTGAAATCTTATCCTTTTTGTGATCATTCATCCAGCGTTGAAGCTTTTACTGTTGAAAAAGAATTCAACTATGTTTCATAGAATTTTTTTAATATCTGTTTTTTCCTTCTGATATGTTCCTTTGCGTGAATGGTCTATCCTGCCCATGTATCTATTTATGCAGTTATAGACCTATTTCCAAATCTAGTTGCTGTGATGCAGTAAAGGTTATTGATGGTATTCATATTATGTCTCGTGTGATTTTGACAGTCATGTCAAACCTGAGCGGTTACCTGAGCAACTCTACATATTCACTTTTGTCCTGTCTGTTATCATTAACAGTTTGAGGGTTTTGTCTCAATTTAAATGTAAACTTCGGTTCTTTTTGATCCATTCTTCCTGCTGGTTGTACCATATTGTCTAAATTGGGGCCTTTGCATTTGTGAGTCTTTAATTTTCTTGATTTATCCTTCTTTTGATTTTTATTGGATGATTTATTATTTGTACTGGCTGCGTTGTTAAAATATGCCCTGTTATTGGTACTGGATGCATTGTTAAAATATTACAACGGGTTTTCAATCATCTCGAGTGTTCCTCTGAGCTTTTCATTTAATTGTGTTCCTACTGATTATGAGGTGTTAACCTTGATTTTAAAATTCAAACTTTGTGTGCTTATTTTCCTTTACAATGCTGCATTTATTGCAGTCTTTGCTGATTTACATTTTCTTGTGTAACTTCTTACCATCCGCTTTAATTTCTTATCCATCCTTTTATAGACTTTTAACTTTTTTGTGTGACCTATCCTGGCATCCTGTTTTTTTTTTTCTAACTAGCTATAGAAGTGAGCGAGCATCCAGCGTGATTAGGTTTTGATTAAATTCTATAGGGTTTTGAAGTTAATTCTTTGAAGGCATTCATCTGTTAGATTAAATGCAGACTATGCAATTAACCTAAGTTCAATTCCATCCTTTCATTCCAGTTTGACATAGATGACACGGGTTCTATTCTCTTGTATGGTGGAGGTGCTGTAATTGCCTTGTGGCTATCGTCAGCTCTTGTTGGTGCTATTGATTCTATCCCAGTGGTTTGTATTGTTTCAATATCGTATCATTCTTTCAAACAGCACACATTTCTTTTAATGTCAACTTTATTTATTTTCTTGTTTTCATCATTGTCGCATCAGATTCCCAAGTTGCTGGAAGTAGTAGGCCTTGGATATACCCTGTGGTTCACTTACCGCTATCTTCTCTTCAAGGTACTTATTTTGGTTTTTTTTTCTGCTGATATTTTTTTGGGCGATTTAGATAAATAGGATTAATTAGATTTATTAACTTGCAGAAAAATAGGGATGAGCTGACCACAAAAATAGAAGAGCTCAAGGCACAAGTCCTGGGTTCAGATGACTAGTCGTTCTGAAAGGAGGAACTATATTTCTGTAGCTGCATTGCTATATAAAGTGTATAGGGATAATTGCTCTAATTGAGGAAGCCAATATGGTGATTGTTCTTCCCTGAAAAAGATTTTTTCTTTCCCCTAGAACACTAGTTTGTATGTAGTATATGCTAGATTGAAATGGCGCCTTGTGATAAAGATCATTTAGGGGTTCCTTAGTGCATTTTATGGCACCTTGCTTGTTTCTTTTCTTGTACAAGCAAAACATCCCAATATTGCGTTGCCTATCATTTGATGGCTTTGACTGGGAAAATGAGAGAATTATAGCTTAGTTGGATGTTTTTGGTTGAACTAGAAATATCGCCTCCTAGGGGTTTGTCGTGGGAGCTGAATTTAGTTAATGGCTAAAGCATATTTCTTGTCTTTTAAAATCACGTGAGGTTTAGTTTTAATCCCTTACGCTTGTGAAGTGTAGTTTTAGTTTTTAAAACTTAAAATTGTGAAGTGTAGTTTTAATCTTTAAAATTTAAAATCGTTAGTGTTAGTAAAAAAATAAATAAGTTGAATGGTGATTGAGCGGTGCTGATAAAGCAAGCTCAATTATTTAAGAAATTAATTAAAATAATAATAGATAAAATTCAGTTTGTAATTCATTTCTTCATTTATGTCCTCCCTTGCCTAGGGAAAAACTCCTGCCGCTAGTGGCTTTACAACATTCTTCAGCACGTGCACGCTTAAAAATCCTGAGCGAGTGTTTAGGAAACTACAAAACTGATTTTAGAAGTTTTTTTCTGTTAGCTGAGATAAAATTTTTCTCATATATCTATTTTATAAATTATAAAATCTATTTTTTAAAAGTTAATCCGTATATGTATTGGGTTGGACTTTAGCATTTTTCTCTGCACATTTTTGTGTGTATGAAACCCGCAAATGAGAACTTTCAAACAAGAGGATTCACCCAATTTTAGGACCGTGGTTAGAACTTTCGTAAGTTTTGAACCTTCGGTATCGAGAGTGGTAATGAAAGGTCCTTCTGGGTTTAACACGATTACGGCATCCTAGGGCCTCCTTGGCATTATGACTGTTAGGTTAGAATGTGGCTCTAAGGAGCATCTTGGTGGGATCAGGAGGGTTTTCCATGGAGGGGAGGGGGTACAGAGTATATGAGAAAATGGATTAAAAACTGGATTTTTTCTATTATTAATATTATATTTAAAATTAGAATATGATTTTTCTTTTTAAATTTAAGTTTGCTTAATCAACATTGTATAATCACCATTTAATTTTGAATGTTCAATATTTTTTTGTTAATAACATGATGTTAAATTTTAAGGATTAAAATTGTACTTTAATCAATCTAGTTATAGTCACATCCATCCCCTCAATCCCGAAACTTATGGCCACATCCAATCATAACGAATTCGTGTTCACACTCCAAAAAAAGAAAAAGAAAAAAAATCATGTTCACATTAGTTGTCGCGTGTGACGTTCAAGTCAAAGTAATCTTAACTTTAGCAAAGTTATGTACTTCAATGTATTATCATTATAAAGTATAAACCTTATCTTTTTTATGTGAACATGTATTCATATTAATATCCTCGTATCGGTTACCTCCATATTCATATTATCTCTTTAAATCTAATATTTATTATCATATAGTATTGTCTTTATCGTGACAGCGGGATAAAACTCTTCATTTTATGGTGGTCCTGAAAGGTTGAAACCATGTGTCCTACTATCATAATAAATTCTTGTTCACATGTAATTAAAATAAATAAATAAATAAATAAATAAATTCATTTTCACATTGATTGTGGTGTGGCTGTTGAGATTATTTATAAACTATTTTTTATGTAAATCGAGATAAAATTCTTCCCACATACTCACCTCATATACTGTAAGTCACGATTGAAAACTATTTTTAAGCATTTCAATAACAATTCCAAACAAACAGAATACAATCTTAACTTTAGCAAAAGTAGTACACCCGTCATTTGTTCATTTTGAACATAAGTTGAACGCGGTCTGGTGTTCATAGTAGTATGGTTTATATCCCACAAAATGCCCTAAAAGCTAAACATAAGTCTTGCCATTAGAGGAATATAAAGTACATAATTAATTCCCAAAATAATCTTAGAAACTTCCTCTGCTATCACAGTGAGCAGATTCAGCATGAACACTTTGTGTACAAACATTCTCTACTTCCTCAAACCACTTGTTTCTTCTTTGACTCTGATTTACAATATATATTTCCCATCACAATATCAATTAAAAACAAGCTCAGCCGCCGTTGGAGACTACTGTTCCAGTCAACAGCTTCATGATCTCTCAGCTAACCATTACTAGTTGCTTCATGCCCTCAATCACTAGTTAACAACCACTGGGAAAAAAAAGGGAACTAGTTCAATTAATTATTTACCGCCCTGCTTTGCATCATAATGATGATGAATTCACTCATTTCCCATTTTTAATAATAAATAGTTGGAATAAAATAAAACAATTCATCATCGGGACCCATCAACTGAAGCAGACGGGGAGTATTCGTAGGAATTAACGCTCTTGATGATTCAGGTAAACAGAAATTCAGGAATCTTACATGTCGGAGCGCTTTTGTGAAGAAGTCCCACTCCGATCTTGACAAAGTCCAATACGCTGTGGCTGGCAAAGATACATTTTTTAATGTCTTGAAGCTGATATGTCCGATCACGGTCGGTGACGGCGTGTTCAAAAGCTCCAACCATTCCAAATTTCTATAAGGTTCATGGCCAGTCATCACAAGCTTCTGACCTGCTCTGTGCAGAGAAGACAACTCTAAACTCACCGACCGGCGGCGTCTGATAGTGGAGAGACAAGAAGGAGGATGGACAAGGGGAGACAGTAAGCCGTCCCCAACAACGGCGGCGACGACTGGTTCGCCTCCACCACGGCGGCGCTGTTCCAGCTGGCGGGAATCTGAATAAGAGCGGCTATTCACAGCAATATAGCAAAGAACTGCCACACCCACACCAACCATGAAGTTCTGTTTGATGATAGCGAGTACCAGATATGGTGGAAGGAAATTGGAGGCATCAAGCTTGAATCCAGGTTGTGCTTGAGTGGACAAGCTCAAGGACATTAATGCAAATGCCTCAAAGTGAATAAGTCTCAATGTACTCTGGCATCCCTTTTCCCTTGTTTTCCCCTGTTTACCTGGATCTTCATAATAACAGTACAGCGAGGTCAGCACCAGAACCAAAATTCCAACCTCTGTTTTGACTGCTTTCAGAGAACCCACCAAAAAATTTGTCGGGAAGATGAATCTCACAATACAGGACACGACGATCTTCAACATATTCCACAGTTCAAACCGTTTCTGGAGAGAAGGCCCTAGAGCGATATGGCTTAACCCCTCGAAACTAGCAGATACCTTTGGGTTGATTACCATATTTGTGTTGAACTCTTCAAGTGGGTAAGAATAAGGGAACAAATTAGTTTTCTAAGATTTGGGAGATTAGTGAGCAGAGAGCGAAAAGATTAAGACATTAATAATTGAGATGGGAAGTAGGGGAAAACGCGCTTCGTCCGCGGCAGCGAAAGTGTCAGGCATTGACTACACAAGTTCTAGGAAGCTGATTATCATCATGCTAACCGCGGTTTCAAATCATATTTTAAGATTTATTTTAAGGTTAATGAGAATAAGGAGGCGTTGGATGTTTCTCTGAGCCTTTTGACCAAACCAAGATCCAAAGGGTAGAATTATCAGTTACGGACTTACGGTAAATATATATATAAATATATATAGCGCGGACAGAGGATATAAAATTGGGAAAATTGCACCGAGTCTCGAATAAAAAAAAATACAATCAAATAGTGTCTTATAATCTCAAATTTGTAGTGAATTCTAGTAAAAAATTTTTATACTCCCTCCGCTCCTAATTATAAGATAAAGTTGATTTTTTTAGAGAAATTAAGGAATCTAATTAAATTACTTTAGAGTATTTATATTTTTTCTCCAAACTAATTAATTTGATTAATAAACTAATATATAATCTAATGGTACTAAAAATATAAACACTCTAAAGTAATTTAATCGGTTTTCTTAATTTCTCTAAAAAAATCAATTTTATCTTATAATTAGGACCGGAAGAGTAATATATTTCAATAGTCAAAAGTCACAAATGCCCTTATTGAATAAATAGAGAGAGAGGCTTCCCAAACCCAATTCATCTTATCTCTCCTCCCACAGCTTTTTCTTCCCTGTGCCATAGCCCTAGGTATTAGTTAGGATCTCAAGCAATATGGACAAATCCGACGATTCAGGGTCTTCGGTTGGATACCGGACTGGGAACGAGATGGACATGAAAATGGTGGTAAGGCATAAGGACTTAAAGTAGATTGTTGAAGCCGTCAAAGAGAACTTCGAGAAGACAGTGATGGCAAGAGATCAGATTCTCAATATAAGCAAAGCTCAGCTTGATCAGAGTTTCAAGCAATTGAGGAAATTTTCAAATGTTGCTCGAAAATTTCAAATCTGGACTATTTAGTATATTTCTTTCACTTTGAATTCAAGTATTTTTTACACAAATTTTGCATCAATTTTCTGGCATTTGCTTGGTTGCTCGAATTTTTATACAAATCTGTTGGATTGATATTATGCTGTTATTATTCATTCCAATTTTAATGAATGAGGGTTCTGATTTAAAGAAACTGTGTATCATTCAAGCAATATTTTGAGCTCTTTATGCTGTGTTTTTGGGTATATTGTGCTCTGTTTATACACTAAAAGTGGAAATTAATCAATATGGTGTGAAAGTTTTGTGCTTGCAACTCCGGGTATACGAAGTCAAAATGTGTCATTCAAAGGAATAGCGATAGTTGTTACTATATGATAAAGTTGGTAATGACAACTGTATTGTACAGGTTGACAGTGATGATAGCTAGTGCGTTTGGAAAAAATCTCCTACATTTATTTCATATAGGGGGACAATTTGTAATTAGTGGAGCTACTGATATAACTTATGTAAGGCGTTCCCTGTAAGTGTGTGAGACTTGGTTTTATGCATTGCCTTTGTTCATTATCATAATAATTTTTCCCATTTCAATCACACCCAATATGCATTAAACCCATGTCAATGACCTTTCATTTGAAAAGCTTAAGCTATCAAAGAAAGTCATTTTTAACTAGGACATTTCAAATTTGTTAGATATCATGATTTGATGATAACAAAAGGTTTGAAAAGATAATGCAAAAGAATTTGATAATGAACAAAAGGTTTTTGAACAATCAAGCAAGGTTTTCTGAGGACTACAGTGTCATCACTTGAGTGACCACTCGAGTGATGAAGTGTTAAAATGTGCTCCAGTGATGCTCTATGTCAAGTTTTGAAAGGTATCACTCGAGTGGTCACTCGAGTGATGACTCAGGATCACTCGAGTGACCACTTGAGTGATGGGATAAAAGGCATAACTAGCACAGCACTAGAATAATTCTGAAAGTGATCTCTATTGAAAGTTTTCTAAGGTCAGATCACTCGAGTGACTACTTGAGTGATCTCATTTCTAAGATCAATAGCAAAACACTCGAGTGATATAACAAGTTGAAGATCACTAGCAGAACACTCGAGTGATCCATCAAGTGATCACTCGAGTGATGCAATTTGTAGGATCAGTAGCAGAGTACTCGAGTAATCCATCGAGTGATCCATTTTAGATCACTCGAGTGATGCTATTTGTGGATCACTAGCACAACATTGGAGTGATCCATCCAGTGATCTATTATGTTTTAAAACTGCTAAGTCTAGATCACTCGAGTGATGGTTTCTAGAAAAATTGAGCATCTTCTTGTAATTTCCAAAAATCATTGAATGATCATATAATTGATTATATTTGATTATCTTTTACTCTAATACTTCATTTCATTAGAGTATAAAGCTTTCTCAGGTGAAAAATGAAGAGGTCAAGTAAGGATAAGAAAAGTGACTTTATATTAGAAGCATTTAATGCGAGCGATATTTGAATGAAGATATTCTCTGTGCTCTAACGGCTACTTTACCACACACAAAGAATGTTTAGAGGAAGCAATGGTACTCTAACGAACAAATAAAATACTCACAATGGTTATTTATTTCATTCCATCTATAAATACAAAGCATTTAAAGCGGATCAACCACCGAACTGCGAAATCATTCAAGTATGCTTTAAGTGCTCTGTTTTGCATTCATTATTATTCTCTTTCTATTTTGTATGTCAGTGATTATACATTTACTTTTTGAGAGAGAAATTCATCAAAAACTCAATACACTTTATTAAGATTACTTAAGGTAAAGGGACCTTAAGTCGGGTATTGGTTTACATTGTGTAAGGAGGAGAGAGTGTCTGGTGAAGGAACTTGCAGTGTACTGAGGTGCCAAGAACCAGTGAATCTTGGAAGCTATAGTGAAAATCTTAGAGGCAATATGAGGACTGGACGTAGGTCAAAGAGATTGTGACCAAATCAGTATAAATCTCAGGTGTACACTTTAGTGAAATTCTTCTAACTATCAACTCTGATTTAATTTATGATAATTGTTATCGTTAGTTTAAAATTTTTTTAATCACCCAATTCACCCCCTCTTGGGTGAAACGCTTGCACTAACATTTGGTATTAGGGCGTAGGTCTTCTTGTTCAGGTATAATAAACTAAGAAGGATCTAATGACAAGTATGGGTGAAGGAATTCTTCCAGACGGAGCTTCAATTACTAGACCTCCTAGCTTTAATGGAGAACACTTCTTTTTTTAGAAAGTGAACTTCAGAGTATTCGTTATGGCTACAAAATACAGACTTTAGAAGGTTATTCAAAACAAGAATTACATATCCGTAAAAATTGTAGAAGGACAACCAATTCCTAAGTCTCTGGCAGGATTTGATGACAATGACAAAAAGCTCATGAATCTTAACAGCAAAGCAATCCTGATGATCCAAAGTGCCTTAAGCTAAAAGGAATATTTCAGGATTTGAATACCTCCAAAAGCGAAGGAAATATGGCAAGCCCTGGAAATAGCCGGATCAATACCCTTGGTACTGAATTTGATCTGCTCCAAATGAAGCTAAGAGAATCAATAGCTATGATTGAGCTCAGATATACATATTTGGTAAATAACTTGGTGCACTCAGGAAGTTCTATGATCAGAACACCCAAGTGAGGAAGATTTTGAACATTCTTTATAAGGATGGGACGCCAAAGTCGCAACAATAGAAGAAGCCAAAGGGGGAATCAATGTGATCAGTGGCTTCTCTGTTTAGAAGTCTTTTCGAATATAAAAGCAAACTAAAGTTTAAACGAGAACTAGAAGAGATCAATAACAAAAAGAAGAAAAGTCTGGCACATAACGTAATAAAGGAAGAAAAGACTCAAGAGGATGAGGAAGATCTTGGCGATGAAGAAACGGGGCTAATAGTAAATAAATTCAAGAAGTTCTACAAGGAGGTTTCAAAAACTTTCAGAAAGGAGGAACCAACAATCTAAAGGAGACTAAGGAGCATATCATCTATTATGAATGCGAAAAGTCAGGACATATCAAGCCTGAATGCCCAAATCTTCAAAAGAATAAAGAAAAGAGGAAAGGTATATACTTTAACAAAAAGAAGGCCTTTGTATCTGCAATTTGGGGTGATAGCTCCTCCGATGAAGATAATGATAAAGAAGAAGTAGCCAACATTTGTCTAGTAGCACAAGAAGAATTAGGAGAGGAAGAGGTAACTAATTCTGACCCTACTTACGATGAATTACAGTTTGAATATAATGCTTTATATTTCTGAATTCATCAAAATAGTTAAATAATTGGTTTCTTACAAAAAGAAGAATAAGGTTCCTGAAGAAAAACTAGATAAACTTTCTGTCTCTGAAAAGTCTTGTGAAAACTATTCTATTTTGCAAACAAAAAATGCCAATTTCACTAAAACTCTTGAAAAATTCATTAAAGGCAGTGAGATGCTAAATGTCATTTCAAAAGTTCAACGTTTTGTGTATGATTGGTCTGGTATTGGATATGATCCCAAATCAGACAAAAAGAAAGGAAGGAAGAAAATGGGAGGCAAACCATATTTGAACTATTTTCAACACTCTGTACATATATCAAATCCTTTTGCTCATTGTAACTTTTGTAATAGAAAGGGTCATTATACATCCTCATATTTTCATAAAAAGGAAGGAAGAATAAGAACCTACAAATGTATACCTAAAGGATCACATGTTCAAAAAGTGATTCATACTTACTCAAAAGGACCCAAAAAGGTATGGGTACCTAAAACTTAACTATCTTTGATTGCAGATATGTCTCACAGCATCTAGAACCAACAAATGGTACATCGACAATGGATGCTCCTGACATATGACTGGTGATCTAGAAAACTTCTTTATGTTCGAACCTAAAGAAGGTGGAAAAGTAAAATTTGGAGGAAACCAGTCAGGCAAGATAGCAAGAATAGGAGAAGTTGAAGGCAATAAGGGAATTCAAGTAAAAGATATATATTATGTCAAAGAACTGTGTCATAATCTACTAAGTGTAAGTCAAAGTACAAACAAAGACAATTAGGTGATATTTGATTCAGAAGAATGCTTAATTATGAGCAAGAAAGATTTACAAAAAGAGAAGAATAATCTCAAAGCAAAAATCTGAGCAACAAGAGAAGGTAATTGCTATACTCTTGATATGAGCAAAAATATTTCTGAAAACCATTTTCTATGTAACACTGATGAAAGTTGGTTATGGCATAAAAGGCTGGCTCATGTCAATATGCACCAATTAGGTATGTTAATTAAGGATGAGTTAGTTATTAGATTACCCAAATTGAACTTTAAAAATGATTTAGTCTGTGATGTATGTTAAAAGGGTAAACAAATGAAGTCATCTTTTAAATCCAAAAAGGAAATCACAACAACCAGACCACTTCAACTACTTCATATGGACTTAGTTGGACCGACAAGAGTTAAAAGTAATGATGGTAATTTATATTCATTGCTCATTGTTGATGATTTCTCTATATTTATATGAACTATTTTCTTATCTTCAAAAGATGAAACCTTCAGTGAATTTACTGTATTTGCTAAGAAAATGCAAAATAAGAAAGGTATGTGTATTACAGGTATAAGGACAGATCACGGAGGTGAATTTAAGAATCAGGCCTTAGGAAAATACTGCTACACCAATGGCATTGATCACAATTTTTTCGCACCAAGGACACCACAACAAAATGGAGTTGTTGAAAGAAAGAACATAGTTCTTACAGAAATTGCCAATGCTATGCTGAATGAAAATAATGTGTCCCAAGTTTTCTGGGCTGATGCAATAAGCACCGCGTGTTATATCTCAAATAGAGCTTATATAAGATAAAAACTTAGAAAGATTCAGTACAAGCTATACAAAGGAAGAAAGCCAAACATCGTTCATTTGCACATTTTCGGTTGTAAGTGTTTCATTCATAATAATGGTAAAGATAATCTAAGAAAATTTGATCCTAAAGCTGATGAAGGAATATTACTAGATTACTCAAATCGAAGCAAAGCTTATAGAGTTTTTAATAAAAGGGCATGTATTGTTGAAGAATCAATTCATGTTGTATTTGATGAATATGAATCCACTGACAAAACCATTAACGATGAACAGGAAATAGTTATTCCTCAAGAAAATAATTAGTCTAGTCCTAATTCCTCCAACCCTGAGGTTGAGAAAATTGAAAATAAAAACGAACCTTCTGCACAGAGTCAACCTAGAGCTTGGAAGTAACAAGAGTTATCCCCTAAACTAAGTTATAGGAGAAGTAAGTGAAGGGATAAAAACTAGGAACGAAACTTTAAATGAAGTTAGTTTCTTTGCATTTATATCTGAGCTTGAACATTCAAACATTGATGCAACCATGTTAGACAATGATTGAGTGATAGCAATGTAACAAGAACTTAATCAATTTGAAAGAAATCAAGTTTGGGATTTAGTACCTAAGCTTAAAGATCACCCAGTTATTGGCACTAAACGGGTTTTCAAAAACATACTTGATGAATCCGCAATCATTGTTAGAAATAAGGCAAGATTGGTGGCCAAAGGCTATAATCAAGAAGAAGTTATTGGTTATAAGAAAACATATGCTCCAGTAGCAAGATTGGAAGCCATACGAGTACTCTTAGACTTTACGTGCATTAAGGGATTCAAACTCTATCAAATGAATGTGAAAAATGCATTTTTAAATGGATATATTAATGAAGAAGTATAACTGAAACAACCTCCAGGTTTTGATGATGTGGACTAAACTTGTTCATGTCTTCAAATAAGGAAAACTTTTTATGGTCTAAAACAAGCTTCAGGAGCTTAGTACAAAAGAATTAGCAAGTTCCTCATTGACTAAGGTTTGGTCAAAGGAAAAGTTGATACAACATTATTTATAAAACAAAAATGAAATGATATTTTAATTGTTCAAATATATGTTGATGATATCATTTTTGGTCTTACTAATGATCTTTTATGCAAAGAATTTTTTGAAACAATGTACGGTAAGTTTGAGATGTCAATGATAGGGGAATTGACATTCTTCCTTGGTTTGCAAATCAAACAAAGGAAGAATGAGATTTTTATATCTCAAACAAAGTATCTAAAAGAGCTACTAAAGAAGTACAGAATGGATCAGGCAAATAGAGCATACACACCTATGAGCTCGACCACACTACTTGATGCTGATGTAAAAGGAGTAGATTATAATATCACTAAATATAGAGGAATGATTGGTTCATTACTCTATCTCACAGTAAGTAGACTTGGCATCTAATTTAGTGTTGAAATGTGTGCAAGATATCAGTCAGCTCCAAAGGAATCACATGCTGAGACGGTTAAAAGAATCTTCAGATATCTTGCTGACACATCTGAGTTAGGCATGTGGCATCCCAAGGGAAGAAATGAGTACTTAGTTGCATATTCAGATTCTTAATATGGAGGATATAAAATAGACAGAAAAAGCACTAGTGGACAATGTTGATTTCTTAGAGGATCATTGGTATCTTGGTTCAGCAAGAAATATGACACAGTATCTCTATCATCAACAAAAATTGAATACATTATTGCTTCAAGTTGTTGTGCTCAAATGCTTTGGTTAAAGCAACAACTTCAAGACCTTGGCATCTACTTAAGAGAGATACCTATATACTGTGACAACACCAGCATGATAAGTTTGGTAAAGAATCGAGTTTGACACTCTATAACCAATCACATTGATGTCAGACATCACTTCATTAGCGATTATGTTCAAAGGAATGATGTTAACGCGGTATTCATTCCTACCCACTTCAGATAGCTTATATTTTCACAAAACCTCCGGTGAAAGATCAATTTTTTTTATATGAAGAGAATTGGGAATAGTAAATCTAAATTGTATGTACCTTTATGTTTATAAAAGTAATTTAATTATATTTTGATGATAATTTAACTAACTTAAGTATCGGAGTATCTAGAAGTTTGTTTTGCAGGACTATGTCAAAAACCTTGCTCTATGCTAAGAGAAACATAGATGAATAAAGGAGATGATCACCATGACATCACTCAAGTGATGTCTTACAGTGATTATCACTATGAGATCACTCAAGTGATGTTAGTCAGTGATGAAGAACATCACTCGAGTGACCACTTGAGTGATGAGATGAAGAGTCTGGGAAGTTCAAAAGATTCAAATTGAAACGGCATAACGGTTAGAAAGAAAGAGTTGGTGTAACCCACACTATTATCTAGGCGTAATTAGTGTTTAAACTCATTTTATAAGTAAATGGAAGATCGAGGGCAATTAAAAACTTTTTACAAAAACCTGTACAATACGATCTCCATTCATTTGAAATAAAAACAGTTGGCTTATTTGGTTTGTCACATATACAATATCAAAGTGCTAACAAAATTCCTGACATTCACCCAGGATAATATCATTAACCCAAGATTTTTACAGGGCATCATTGCTAATCTCAGTTTCCCATATCGGGGATTACACAATAACTACAAATCTATGGTCAATCCAATATATTCAATTATCCAAATGATAACCAAAAACTAAAAAGAAACTAAGACTACCCCTGGAAATCTTAGTCGTCCTTGCTCACTTGCTTGTCCTGGATCCACTTGCCCTGGTTTAAATTGTTATTTGGAAAGAGTAAGATTCAAAAGAATCCCAGTAGCAACAGTTTACGTATATGTTGCATAATTACACAAAGCAAGTAAGCATATATCACAATGCAGCAATAACAACAATCAAAGCTGGGCTATCCGTCACGATTCCTCATTCATTCAAGGCCGGGCTAACCGCCACGTCCTCTATTCAAGGCTGGGCTAGCCGCGTAATGCCCCAAAAAAATGGGATTAAGGGCTAATGACTTCAAAAGTGGGTGTAATTATTGTTAATAATTACACCCACTTTTGAAGAATATGATGTGAATTATGATCTGAATGTGTTCTGATAAGTGCCTAAACCCTGCATTTAAGATTAATTGTGTGATAAAGCTTAAAATGAACCCTAATAGTAAGGGAGGGCACATGAATGGTGATATGAATGACATAAATGTGCTTAGTGGTGATTTAAGTGGAATTGCCATAATCAGGGGCAAAATGAGAAAATGTAAAGTTACTGACCGATTGGTCAGTTTCTGAAGAAGGAACTCCTTGGTAATTTAAAGTCCAATGGTTAAGATTATGGTCAAAAGAATAGAATCAAGTGTGTGTGAACTCATGTATGCCATGGAAAGTGAAACAAGATCTTGCCAAGTGTCAAGGCGTGAGCCATTGATATAGTCAAAGTTTCAAACTCCATTCCCTCTCTCCTCTCTCCCTCCAAGTCGGTCATCATGCATGGGGAGGGCCAAAAATTTGACTTTCAACATCTTCATCATCATCTCATCTTCTCTCAAGACTCCATTTTTGCCAAGCTTGGAAAGGAAACAGAAAGTGAAAGGTGAGTATTTGGCTATGTTAAGCGTCTTGTATGCTCCACTCATCTTCTTTAAAGTTGTTCATGGTGATGAGAGCTACATCTTCATGGTTTTAGATTTTTGAAAGAAGGTGTTTGAGAGCTTGAAGGAACTTGGAAGTTGAGAAATCAAGAAACCAACCTAGGGAAGAGGAAGAGGTGAGTATAAGTTGCATTTTGGCATGTTCATTGTAATTGTTGGTTAAGTTTTGGAGATTTGTAATTTTTGCCCTGATTTTGGTATAATTTGAAATGCATGAATTGGCTAGTGTATCATGTAGGATTTGGTGTCTTATCGTGTCTTTGTGCCATTGGAATTGATTTAGAACCTTAGAAGGGAAATTGGTGTCATTGGTTAATGTATGGGAATGTGATGACCAAAAGTAGAATTTGTTGTTAAAATGAGAACTTGTTTATTTTAAGGTTTCCATTGGGTTCCTTGGGCAAAATTATGTGGGAGCAGAATAGGATAAGCATTTTGGGACCCTTGGAAGCATATTGGTTGAGTTTGGAAAATTCTATCAGTTGCTGCGTTTTGGCTTCTGATAAGCTTCACTTAAGTGCACGGAGGTATCACTCGAGTGCAGCATCCTATTTTTCCCTTTTTCCTTCAGTTTCCAGTTGTACTTCCATGCCGGATTACAAGAGTGCATGTTCTCACTTACGAGTGATATGGGTCATCACTCGAGTGAATCTTATCTCACTCGAGTGTAAGAGTATTTTGCACTATGAAGCCACGTCTCGAGTTGTCACTCGCAGGCCATTTTTCAAGAGTGTGTCTTAACAATCGCAAGTGTTGTGCTGTCACTCAGGTGCCAAATCCAGTGCTCGAGTGCACTTCTTATTCTAGGGTTTCTGTTGCTCTCAGGTAGTCACTTCTTATGTCTCAATCTGTAGGACTTGGGTGAGTATGAGGCTACCACTCGAGTGTTGTGGTTGGGACTCGAGTACTGTGGTCGTTTTTTTGTCTCTATGGTTGCTCTCGGGCAAGCACTCGCACGGGTGAATTTCCATGCTCGAGTGCAAATCTCATTTTCACTCGATTGAGGTCTACTTTACTCGATTGCATAAGTCAAAAACCAATGTTACACTTCTGAAAAACGGATCTTTGGGATAGTCCTTCCAACCCTTTAGGTAGGTGTTTAGGCTTCTATTAGCCACCTAAAGAGTTTAAATGATAACCAACTTTAAGTGTTATGGAATAAAAAACTTGGAATAGAGATTAATCCGTCGTCCTTGATTTTGGTTTATAGGCTTTGAATTTGCCTTGTTCGTGATCAACCTATGCCGGAGCACACCAGGAAAGAATAAGCTATTGACACTTTCCCTTATAGTATGTGTAAACACATTGTATGTATGTGTTATCATTATTTGGTGATAATTGTGAATGCTGCAAGCCAGTGAGGCTATGTGAATACCAGAGAGGCAATCTGAAAGCCAGAGAGGCTATGTGAAAGCCAGTGAGGCTATGTGATTGCCAGTAAGGCAATGTGTTATGTGTATGCCAGTGAGGCAACACATATATGTGACAATTGAAATGTTGTGTTTTTTGTGCTGTTGTGTTATTTGATGATTTACTTGATGCTATGTGTTTATGTGTGGAATAAGTGATTTGTTACTATTGAGATTCTTTTGAATCTCATTCTTTCCTTTGACTAACCTTCAGATAGGGCAAGTGGCTCTAAAGGGAAGGAGACGACTAAGGGTGACTAGGACTTCCGTAGGAATATAATTTGGGTCGTTGGTTATCATATTTTGGTTTGAGATTACTGTATATTGCTGGGATGTAAATATTATTTTGGATACAGTGGTGTAATCCCCTAAATGGGAATGTGTGAACCCTTAGTACGTATGTGAACCCTTAGGGTTGCCGGGATTTTGTTGTACACTCTGATATATAAATGTGATTTAACTGCACAGGTAATTATACTCGAAATATTGAATTTGAGACCAGGGTAAGGCAGAAATTTTGAAAGAATTTGTGAAAATCCTATTAAAAGGAAGGGATTGGAAATGAATTTTAATTATCCGCCGGTCTTTAATCCATTCTAATTACCCATTTTCGAATCATAATTAAGGTTTCCAAGGCAGGGTTTACAAATCGCCACGTCCCCTATTCATTCAAGGCCGGGCTAACCGCCATGTCCTCTTGCTCATTCAATGATAAATACAAACAAGCAATGAATTAAACATGATATAGGATAAAGTGTCACTACATTGTTCTTTGCGTGTTCTTGTTCAGGTGTAGGCCTTCTACGTTCTGGGCAAATATCGAATCCTATAGTCATAATTAAAGATGATGCGTTAACACTTATTTCAATACTTAAATGACTTCAAAACACTTAGATTTGGTTATCATTAAAGTCCCTTAGGTGGCTACTAGAAGCCCAAACATATGCCTAAAGGGTTGGGTAGTACTATCTCATAGACCACCTTTTTTATGTGCCTCATAAAACATGTCACTTTCGGCTTCCGACTCGGTCCTAAAATATTAAATGTATAAGAAATAGGTTATAACTTATCCATGTATCATTTTAGGCACTGCCATAATGTTTCTTGTGGTTATATTATCTTATGGTGAGAATTTTCCAAAATACCCCCGGGACCCTGGCCTGGCCCGCCGTACCTGGCTTGAATGTACTTTTTTTTTTTTTTTTGTAATTTTGACATGGGCTATCCTGACATATTTTTTCCCAAGGAATCCATTTTCACTCAAAATTATCAAATTCAATGTCAAATTACAAAATTTCCCTTGATAGCCCTACATTTTGGGTTTTAGGGGCGTTTCCGTAATTATGCTTTTTTTAGCCATTTCTGAAAAAGTGACCAACTGTAACCCCACCTAATTTTCCATCCTAAACCCAATGGAATCATCAAATCATTGAAAATCCAACTCCTGCCTCTAGATCTAGCCCAGATCGATATTATGAGATCCTTCGGGAAAAATCGGGGTTTTGCGATTTCAGCTCCGTAAACGTGTTCCTTTATACTCCTAACCACTTTATTAACCATCTAATTGAGTTATAACAACCATTTGAACTAAAATTGGGCAGCATATACCTTAGGCACACACATTTCCAAAATTAAAACCAATGACAATTTGGCAAAATTTCACCGATTAAATTGCCCGCAGCAGCCAGACTAGTTAATATACGAAGGTTTAGAAATTATCTCAAGCTCCCACTAGCTTTTCCCAAATATGGTTGAAACCCTACCTTTAAACAACATATTTTTGAGCCTCCAAATCTTAAAGAACAAAGAAGAGTAGCTTAGGGTCAGAGTTATACGCTTTAGAAACCAATTTACTGAAGAAATCACTTACATTTGCAAGTTTCTCTCTTCTTTCTCTCTCTACAATTTCTCTCTCTCTCTAGATCAGATCTGAAATGGCATGAAAATGGGCTGGAGGAAGGAAGAAGATGATATTTTTTTAAAATATCTTATGCTTTATTCAATTATTTAACAATTTTCCAAAATTCCAAAAATCAAGTTTTATGTACATAAACCTTATGTACATGGAACCATACTCATTAAGCCCAACCAATGTTTTCTTCCTCTTGCAACATGTAGGAGACACCTAGGGGTCTTACCCTTTGGTCTCAATTGGCTTCAAATCTCGTTCCAGTTACGTATATACATAAAGTCTCAATTTTGGTCAAAATTGCATTTTTGCACAAATTTTCCATAAATTCATATTAAATGGATCAAAATATTATAAATATATTTTTTGCATTTATTTTCCTTAATTAATTGAAATTAACTTCAATTAATCAAAAAATAATTAATTTTGTGATAATTTGGCAAAATTACGATTTTGCCATTACCTTTCCAATCCAATTTCTTCTCTTATTTTTCTTTGGCCAATTTCCATATATTTTTGGACCAAACATTTTCTCTAATATTACTCTATTTTTGGACCTTAATATTGGGCTTTTAAAATTACCTAAATTATTTCCATAATTATTTTGCCCATCTTCTCATGAAAATGAACATTTATAAAATTCATAAATTCCAAATTCACGAATATTCACCATTTTATTGAATTTCTCAAATAATTACAATATATTTGGTGAATATTAAATTTGGGATGTTACAGTTGGAATCTGAAAGGACAGATCACTCGAGTCATCAGTCAAGTGATCCACCAGAATCACTCTAGTGATCATCTGTGCAGTGGGAAATTCAACCAAATCTTTGCTTCAAGTTACCATCTAGATCCTACCACTCATCAAGGATTCATTCATGAGTAATTACTAGATTTCTCATGTCAGGTATGGTTTAAATTGCTTGAGTTTTATAGCTATTAGGCATGATCACTCAAGTAACCACTTGAGTGATACGCCAAGATCACTCGAGTGATGTTGGGAATAGTAGGCTATATCGGTAGACACAGTGTCATTTTCAGGAAATCACTTCCAGTGACTCTCTTAGTGCTCTGTCCAAGAATTTTCCCATAATCTTACCTACTTATTTCCGCTCAAAGCCCACCAATTTCCACACTCCAAAACTTCCTAAAATCATCTAAATCCACTTCCCTTGTGTTTGTCGGTCGCAACACCAAAAGAAGGAAATCAAGGATTCTGTGCACAATCTCTCTAATGGCTAGAACAAAGACTACTCAGGGTCGGTCTTTGGAGTGTCCATCACCTCCTTCGCCCTAGAAATAGAAGAAATCATTAACACCGAAATCCAAGTCCCCAAAACATCCTCAGCCGAAAGTGTTAGATCAATCTCCTTTGGAGCCATTACCTTAACCAAAGAGTGTAGTCATTCAAGAACCAATGGCTACTAGATCATAGACAAAAGTTGTAATGCCTCCGGGGAAAGGAAAATCTAAAGCCCTTCCTAGTCCTCCACCTTCAGACACTGACTTTAAAACTCCTTCTTGAACCGAAAAGAATAGACAAGAGGCTAAATACAGTGCTTGGGTTAACAAAGTGATGGCTATAATGATCGAAGAAGCATTGAAGTCAAAATTAAAGCAAGGATCTTCTTCCAAACTTGCTCAGTCACAACTTGTACAAACAGAGGAATTTTAGGAAGAGAAAATGAGGATGAGGAAGACATCATAGTATCTCCCAAAGGCTTTAACTCAGACAAACTTGAGAATTTGAAGAAATTCACAGAGTACTTTTCCCAGAGAAAAATATGTATGATGTACTATGTGGATTTAAAATTTTTATTTGAAGCAATCAAAATTGATCTGAGTGAGTACCTAGGATACTACCTTCCTTGGTTGTCTATGCTACTACCCTATTATGCCAAGGTAGTTAGGCACTTCTACCGCAACCTAGAGTCAGTTGAAGATTGTTCTTAGGGCGGTTCTGTTATAGAAAAGGAGTTGGAAACAAAAGTAAAAGGAAAAAATTCATTATCTTTGTCTCTAGGATCAACAAGTGGCTAGGAATCACCAAGCCACCAAAGGATGCCCTTGATAAGCTTACACCGAACTAGATCTTCAGTATCTTAAGGCTTGATGAGAGAGTAGGTCCCTCAACCCAAGGGACATGTGTGATCTATACAGGGTCCTTTGGTACATATATTCTAGAGCCATCATCAACAAGTCCAACAACATTAGCCACTTCATTGATAGGTATTATAGGCTTATGGCTTCTATACTGGTGAAAGAGAAGAGAAATTTGGGGGAATTGATCTTTTCAGAGATCAAGAGATATAGGTTCTCTGGTACCCGTACTACACTAATGCTATACCCACAATTGATCTCCCTTTTCCTCAAAGCCAACAAGATATGGTACTTGGAGGTGAATGAACCAGTTGAGAGGTTGTTACTAGTAGGAAGAAACCAGATAGGGAAGTTGGGGATAGAGTTGCCTTTGAAGCATCTTAAGGGTTCTACTCCAAAGAAGAATAAGGCATTTGAGGTTGAGACTAGTAGGATGAATGATACTCAGTCCTCTTCCCCTGCCACTACCACAACCCCTTCCTTCTTTAGCTCCACAATACATAATTACTTGATGGAGGTGCTTAAGGGTTTTCATATAGAAATTGCCAATTCGAATCCAGAACTTATAACCCACATGAACTACAAGATGGGAGAAATGGTTGAGTATATGAACAAGCACAATCAAGCAGTGTTGGTTCAGTAGGAAGCTTAGACGAATGCACTGATTGAGATCACTAGCCTACTCAGGTCTCTTCATGATAAGGTTGATGCTTTGACACTGAGGTCCTCCACTCTTGCCACATTTATACCAGCCTCAGCTCCAGTCTCTGATTCCTCACCAAACAACATCTTGTTCACCATGGTTGATCCTACATCTTCCACACAGATTCACATTACTTTAGAAACCTGCTCCAGTACAACCTACTACAGAACCCATATCAGTAGCCTCACCTATAGCCACTGAGCTACTTCCTTAGTCTCCTTCTTATCACTCTTATCATTCTGATGATACTAAGGAATTAGTGGTTACATCCTCTCCTTCGCCCTACTACCACCATCTCAGAACACTCCCCTGTATGTTCCTGATCCACAGGGTCCAGTGCAAGTCCTTGCCTTTCTTCCAGAGCCCATTTCATCTTTACATGATCCACCTACTTTTACTACTCGAGGGGGTGATACATATGATGATGCATCCTCTCCTATTCCTGCCACTCCTATTACCACTATTGATCCTTCATCACCTAGCTCTAGCCTTGACTCTCCTGCTTAGTCTACCTTTTCTGATGATGCCAAAAAAGGGGAGAGGGACTAGATAGTGATTTGATGAGTATACACCATTTTTATGAATGAATAGCTTGGGTGTATGGGGTTTTTGGGAGTATTTATGTTTTATTTTGATGTATTTATGTTTTGATTGCTAATGTATATACATGGTGCAAAGTTATGAAGTTTATCAATGATATTAACCTTTTTATGTGAAATTGAAGTTCTTATAATATCATGTTCTTATGTATTAAAGCATGTGGTCTTATCATTTTTAAATTCAAGTATGATCTAATTTGCCAAATCATTTTTAGAATGCTTCTTTCAAAATCCAACAAGTTTTGTCATCATCAAAAAGGGGGAGAATGTTAGATCCCATGTTTTGATGATAAAAAAAGGTTTGAAAAGATATTACAAAAGGTTTTGATAATGAACAAAAGGTTTTTGAATAATCAAGCAAGTTTTTTTGAGGCATACAGTGCCATTACTCGAGTAACTATTTGAGTGATAAAGTGTTAAAATGTGCTATTTTCTAGTGATGCTCTTTGTCAAGTTTTGACAGGCATCACTTGAGTGGTCACTCGAGTGGTTACTCTGGATCACTTGAGTGACTACTTGAGTGATGAGATAAAAGGCATAATTAATACAGTATTGGAGTGATTTTAAAAGTAATCTCTGTTGAAAGTTTTCTAAGGTCAGATCACTAAAGTGACCACTCGAGTAAACCCATTTCTAAGATCTCTAGCATAATGCTCGAGTGATATAGCAAGTTGAAGATCACTAGCAGAACACTTGAGTTATCTATCGAGTGCTCCATTATAGATCACTTGAGGATGCAATTTATAGGATCACTAGTAGAGCACTTGAGTGATCCATTGTAGATCACTCGAGTGATATTATTTGTGGATCACTAGTATATCACTTGAGTGATCCATCCAATTATCTTTTATGTTTTAAAACTACCAAGTCAAGATCACTCGAATAATGGTTTCCAAAAAAACCACATCATCTTCTTGTAATTTCCAAAAATCACTGAATGGTCATATAATTGATTATATTTGATTATTAGAGTATAAAGCTTTCTTAGGTAAAAAATGAAGAGATAAAGTAGATATAAGAAAAAGTGATTTTGTGTCAGAAGCATTTAATGGGAGCAATATTTGAATGAAGATATTCTCTCTGCTCCAACAGCTACTTTACCACTCACAAAGAATGTTCAAAGGAAGCGACGGTACTCTAACGAATAAATAAAATACTCACAACGATCATTTATTTCACTCCAACTATATATATAAAGCATTCAAAGGGGATCAACCACCAAACTCTAAAATCATTCAAGTCTACTTTAAGTGCTCTATTTTACGTTCATTATTATTCTCTTTCTATTCTGTACGTCAGTGATTATACATTTACTCTTTGAGAGAGAAATTCATAAGAAACTCAATACACTTTATTGAGATTACTTAATGTAGAGGGACCTTAAGTCGGGTATTAGTTTGCATTATGTAAGGGGGAGTGAGTGTCTGGTGAAGGAACTTGCATTGTACTAAGGTGCCAAGAACCCGCTAAATCTTGGAAGCTATAGTGAAAATCTCAGAGGCAATCTAACGACTGGACGTAGGTTAAAGAGATTGTGACCAAATTAGTATAAATCTCAGGTGTATACTTTAGTGATATTCTTCTAACTCTCAACTTTGATTTAATTTATGATAATTGTCATCATTATTTTAAATTTTTTTAATCACCCAATTCACCCCCTCTTAGGTGAAACGCTTCCACTAACAGAATAAACTTGAACTCTGGTTGAAACAAATATATGTCATGAAAGCATTATCTGCATATCATTTTGAACCTTCTGTGCCAATGAAAGAGGAACAAGTCTTGTTGTTGTTATATTCTTAGTTGAAGAATTTAATCCAGTTTTGTATGCTATGGAATTGATTTTGCTCATATTTCTCGTAATTGCTGCCAAAGTAGCAATGTAGAAGAAAATTTCATAATGAAGAATTATATGCAAAAGTATATGTTTAACATGATATGGTTATAGTGTAAATGTTCCACATTATGTCATGATAATTTGAGTAGTGGAAACAGTGACAAAAATATTTCTTCAAAATTTCTTGTGGTGGCTTGTGACTCATTTGAACAACATATATAGTGATAAAGTGATGTCTTTGGTGCAAGGGTGGAGTCAAAAGAAGAGAACAAAATAATCAAACAAGTTTAATTGTAACTAGGATTTGTAGGATGCATTCATGAAATGTATTTTGTAACTTAAATTTACTTGATATTAGTGACTTATTGTATTAACTTGATATTAAGGTTAATTAAGCTTATTCAGAATTTTTGTACATGATTGGGCATTGTTATCAAAGCATTTGTAAACTTAAGGTTATCATTTCAATATGTCCATATTATGTTAACATGAAGATATATGCACAAGTGTGAAGGAACCTATTGACAAGTCCATGTGTGTCCATTGATAAGTCCATGTACTTACATTGATAAGTTAGACAACTAATACTGACAACTCTTTTTTTTGTCCAAATAATATTTTCACATAATCAATATGAAATTATAATAATAAAGGTAGTTCATAAAATGAATTCTGCTATATAAAAAAGTGCATGGGATATCATTGATAAGTCGATGAGCGTCCATTGACAAATCTATATGCCTACATTTACAAGTGAGGTAGCTGGCAGTGGCAACTTTTTGTTTGTCCAAATAATATGTCCATATAATTAAATGAAATTATAACAAAGGTATTTTATAAACTGAATTATGCTACATAAACAAGTGTATGGGATTGCACTAACAAGTTGATAGGCGTCCATTGACAAGTCTATGTGCCTACATTGACAAGTGAGGCAGCTGGCTGTGGCAACTCTTTTATTTATCCAAATAATATATCCAAATTATAAATATGCCACACTAATGTTAATTATAACTTGTTCCTAACCCAATAGCAATTTGACGACATTATGTTAACATATCTAAATATATACTAACAAGTGTAGGGTTGCACTAAAAAGTCTATGAGTGTTCATTGATAATTTCATATGCCTATTTTGGCAAGTTCTTGTCCATCCATTAACAACTGAATTTACATTAGAGTACAAATTTATATCCAACTTTCATTTACATCTTCAAATGCATCTATAAGGTACTTCATTATTAAGGAGATCTACAAATGTAATTGTATCAAATATCAGTGCGAGGTCATAACAACTTTGTTACTTTCTTTTCCCACAATCGATAATATCATTGTTTTGAACTATTCATAACTTGGGTATTTCTTAATGGTTTTTAATCTCACTGCCAACATATGTTATATCAATAGCTCTACTAATTACAAATTATCCTCTATGTGAAATAAATGTAGGAGGTTTTTTCCAAATGTACTAGCCATCACCACTGTTAACCTACATAATACAGTTGTCATTACCAACTTTACCACCTATAAAAAAATTGGGTGGGAATGGCTCTAGTTATAAATTCTTGATCATTGGAACACAAATTGTAAAAATTAAGATTTGCTGCCAGTATGTTTTCCTGTGTGGTAGTCTTGCTGTGAGATATTTTTAAATAGGCAAATGATGTCCAATGCCTATGAAATTTTTCAGAATAAAAGTATACTTATCAAGCTTTAATTTAATATGTCATATAAGTCATTTGGATCTATACACAAAGAGTTATGAATTTTTGAAGTTAGGCCAGTGAAACTTGCAAGTTTCTATGACAATGTCAAAAAATGGAAATTCTGGGAATTATGAGCTTTTAGTTGGCTAAAGGCTATATTCGTTTCTAAAAATAGACTTAATAAGGGACACATAACCTTTAGAACCATAGCAATTGGACTTCTGTACAATTAGATATGAATTTTTAAAGTTTGATGAAAATTCTGCCAGATTTCCAACAAGTGCGAAAATGGCAAAAATGTATGGGTAAAATAGTCATTTAGCTAAATTTAATTCAAAGACCATATTTTTCCCTTTTCCTTATGATGTTGGACGGTTAAAAGGGGAGCAAGAAGGGAATTAAATGTTTGAGAATCATAGATGAGAGTTGGAATAAATATTGGCCAAGTAAAATTAGAGTTGAAAAGTGAAAAATGGTGGGCAATTGAAGAGATAAAATTGTGATAATTGAGGAAGCCTATTTGGTTATTTTGGGTCCTTCATTTCATCACTTTTGATCAAGAAGCAAAGGGAATTAATAAATGAATTCTAAATGGCAAGTTGAAGTATTTAAACCAAGCAAAAAGGTGAAGGTTTGAAAATTCAAAAGTATGGCGGTAATTAACGAGCTCTTACATGGAAATTTCAAGACGTAAATGAAGTCAAATTAAGAGATATATTTGGTCTCTTTTTGCAGCCCTTGGACGTCAATTTGTGAGAGAGAAAAGGGGATAAAACTTGATCAAATAATATGTGCTAGAAAGGCAAAAACATATTATATTTTAAGGAGGTGGAGTTTGATATTTTAAAAGCTTCTTATCCTCTTCATTACCCTTCACTTTCATCCAACATAGGAGAGAAAGAGAGAGAAAGAGCTTAAAGAACAAAGAAAGATAAGAGAGCTCAAGAAGGCAAAATAAAGGTGAGTTGGTAAAAATTCAAGTGTTCTTGCCTTCCAATTTATGTAGGACCTCTTGTAATCCCTATTCCTTCATGAATCTTACTTGTAGCAAGGAAAAATCAAGAGGAAAGGAAGAGGGAGAGCCATGGTTTTTAGAGAGATAAAGAAGAAATTAAAAGGTAACCACCAAAACCTTGAGTCCCTGTTGATTTAGGCTTGTTGTTGGTGGATATTGGTGTTGTTGTTGATTTGTGGTTGTTTTGATTGATTTTGAAATTTTGGGAAGTCCAAAACCTAAGGGCTTTTGCTGCCTACATTTTCATTAATCATAGTCAATAGGTGTTTAAGAGGTTAAATAAGTGATTAAAGGTGAAAAGAAGGTGATTAATGGAATGGAATCAAGAAACTCCAATTTTCCCAATTTCTTGTAATTTTCATCAAGACCTGTTTTTCACTGTGTTTGGATTGGATTTTGGTGTTTTTGATGATTAAAATGAATTTAGAAGGGAAAATTGTGTGAGAATACATGTGTTTATGATTTTTGGACGTTGGTATGCAAATCGGGAAATTTAGTTAGAGGAAGTGCTATTTGATTTGTTTCAATGGAGGTAGTATGATTGTGTAATGAATTTCATTAGCCAAATCTAGTCCAAATGTTATGAAATTTGGCAAGATTAAAATAGACATCTAGAGCTTTAATTTGATAGGTAGATCATGATTTTTAGAGAAGTACATTAAAAGATATGGATTTTTGAAGTTGTGCCCTGTTTCTAGAAGGAAATCTGGAACAGGGGAAGTTTGATGAATTTTTGGGAATTATGTGATTGTAATTGTAACCCCTGCCTTAATAAACATAATTAAGATTCGATAACGCATAATAAATTGGATTAGAGACCGTCGGATAATTTAAAACTCATTTTAACTTCCTACCTTACAGTAGGATTTTCACAAAACCTTTCAAAATTTCTTCCCTATCTTGGTCTCAAGTTTAAATATCGAATATAATTACTTGTGCAGTTACATCACATTCATAAATATCAGAGTGCACAACTAAAAATCCCAGAAAATCTCGGGTTACATATATATATATATATATATATATATATATAATATGGGTTTATATTTTTCCAAAATAGGGGATTACATATCAAAAACAATTTTTACATCCTGAAATATATACAATAATCCCAAGCCAAAACAGATAACGAACAGTCCAAAATGTAAAACATCTCTACAGAGTCCTAACCGCTCCTGGTTGCCCGCTTCTCCTTGGATCCACTTGCCATGTCTGATGGTTAGTCAAAGGAAAGAATGAGATTCAAAAGAATCCCAGTAGTAATAAATCACTCATACAATGTTCAAACACAAAGCATATATGATCATGTTAAGCAGCAACACAATGGAACATGGTTCACGCCACATACGACAGCACTCACAGTTGTATTCACAATGCGAAAGCTTCCACTATAATCACTATGCCTGATTTTGCAGTAAACAATATGCCAACTTTTGCTGTAATCACTATGCCTGCTTTCACGGTAAACACTATGTAGCAGCATCATAAGGCATTACAAAACTTCACAAGGTGTCATAAGGTATCACAAGCAGTAGCAACAACACAATGTATGATAGACATACATACAATGCTTTACACACAATATACTAGAAAGAGTCACTACCTTGTTCTTTTCTGACGTGTTCCGGCTCAATTCGTTCATGACCAGGGTAAATGTTGAATCCTATAATCCAATATCAAGGACACCGGATCAATTCTCTTTTCCAAGTTTTTAACTTCATAACTTTTAAAGTTGGTTATCATTTGAACTCTCTAGGTGACTATTAGAAGCTTATAAACAAGCCTAAAGGGTTGGGAAAACCTACCCTGAAGATCTCTTTTTTGGAAACAGAACATTGATTTTTGGCTGACTCACTCGAGTGAAGTTGTCCTCACTCGAGTGATGAGAGACTTGCACTTGAGTGAGAATGGCTCTCACTCGTGAGTGTTTGATAGTGATCAACAACAATGACCAGAAAGTGCTCACAGTACTCGAGCATGAGGATTTGCACTCGAGTGATGACTCCAAATTCACTCGAGTCCTCAAAAGTAAAACACAAGAAGTGTTTGCCCGAGAGCACAACAAACTTTAGAGTGGGAAACTCACTCGAGCAATACCCCTGGCACTCGAGTGAGGGTACAACATTTGCGAGTGCCAACTTAGACTCTTGGAAATTGGCTTGCGAGTGCTTGGCCGAGAACAACCCTTAACATGAACTTACACCTTCACTCGAGTGAACCTATGCTCACTCGAGTGAACCCATGCTCACTCGAGTGATGACCTATATCACTCACAGATCAGGAAGTGCACCCATGTTTTCTACATGAAAACTCAAGTAAAACAGAGAAGGAACACTACTACAAAAAGGTTGAAAGGTGGCGCACATATTGTGGCCTTTCCTTAATGAAGTGCCATAGCTGCTTATTTATTTATTTTTTATATTTTTTGTTTTTTTACCAGCTGTGGCACCTGGGACGGTAGGTGCCACAGCTGGGGAGGATAAGTGTGGCGCCTGTCTGGCCAGGCGCCACACCTGACCCATTTTTTTTAAAAAACAAAAAATTTTTATGGTCAGGTGTGGCGCCTGCCTGGCTAGGCGCCACACATGACCAATTTTTAAATAAAAAAATTTTTTGGTTAGGTGTGGCGCTTGCCTGGTCAGGCGCCACACCTGACCCTTTTGTTAAATAAAAAAAAGGGATTTCCTATCCCTTCCCCACTAATCAGAACCCATCCCGCCCCCAGCCCCTTATCCTTTTCTTTTCCCGCCTCCCCCATCTTTTTCCTTTTCTCGCCTCCACCCCCCATCTCTTTCCTTACCTTTAATTATTCCCTCTCTCACTTTCCCTTTCATCTGCGTGCACCCCGTCCCTCCATTTTGTCATCTTCACATCTTAAAACTACACCCACACGCGCACACGTCTTTGTTTTTTTCCAAATGCCAAGCCCACTCCTTTCCCTATTATTCCCTTTTCTTTGTATTGTCTTCAACTTTTTGATCCCCATTCCATTTGGTAGCTCAAATTTCTTCCTTCCCTCACTGAAGATTGCGTCACCAACGGCAATTACGTAGTCCCCCACTCCACTGCATTGATCAACCTGTAAGTTCAACTTGCGTTTTCTTTTTATTAATTTTTTTTCAGGTTGTTCTGCTTTTTTTTATGTCATGCTTGCGTTGCTTTTTTTCCCTGTTATGACACGCATGTATATTTATATGTCATATATAGCCATATTCTTCATGCATGGTGTTATTATACTCTTTGTAAATCACGAATAATATATTTTTATAATTTATTGAAATTCACAAGTCTTGCAAAGTGTACACTTAGGCTCTGTGCTTTTTTTTGAGTAAAAGTGGTATTCCATTACTCACTAACTGTACAATACAATGAATTGAAGCTGTACAAGTGTAGTCACGACAAAGAAACAACCTACGAGATGACTTAAGCACATAATCTAAAAGGCTACTTTATGACATTTAAAATAGCAAAACTGGTGAGTGTGTGATGTACCATAGACCGAATCTAAGCAAGCAGGCCATCAGTTATGAAAGACTCATTTGCAAATATCCTGCAATTCCTAACTTCCCATAGCTTCCAACATGTGACAAAGTGTTGGACTTTGGGTCCAAGTCTGCCCTTGATGGGCCGGACTATTTGATTAGGAAATAAGTAGCCTAATCAAATAAGAATAAAATCAGCATAAAATGCAGATTTGGGAATATTTAGCAATAATTATGGATTTGTTAAAAGAGGAACAAATCAGCATAATTAGGGAATTAATCGAGAGACAATTAATTGCTGTCTTGGAGGGCAAGAAGGAGTGCACACGTTTCCTAATTAGTGGCCTCCATAAACGACTATAAATAGGGTGTGCCTCCTCAATTGCAACTCGCCTCGCCATTGAGTTTTCTGGCAATTCCCTTCTCTCCTACCATCTTTCTGGTTCTGGTGATCTGCTGTGCAAATCACAATTAGGCTCTAGTAGTCTAATAATTGTGTGGGCACAAGTATGGAGTATTGGAGCTTTGACCCGGATCTGAACATGGATTCGTCCAGGTACACCTAATCTTCTGTTTAGTTATAAATATTTTTCCTACATCGGCATCAGAGCCTTCTTGATCCTGTGGCTGTGATTATTCTATGTGAATAAAAATGTGATATAATTTGTTTATATCTCTCCATCATATTTTCCGCTGTGCTACTGTTTTTTTTCAAGCTTTATATCCGTAGCCTCTATTGCTTGAAATTTCCGTCATGCATGTTCTCTGGTTCATATGTGAATACTTTTGGGATTCTGGGTATATGTTTTTCCAAAATGTGAACATGTATATATATATGTATATATTTTGTTTTTGCCTTTGCTATGTATATATGCGTGTCTGTGTGCAACCAAAGACGTGTTCGTTTTAAGCTTCCGCATGATTGAAAAATCCAGACATGATATATATATTTGTTGCTGTGTGATTGCGTTCTCTGCTCCTCTGACTATAATATACATATGCGCATGTATATATATATATATATTATGGCACAAATTTCCTTCTCTTCTCCTCGTCACTTTTTTGATCTATTAAAGTTAGGTGTTTTTGGAACCTATGTGGATTCAAAAACGAAAAGCCTTAACTCCTCAAAGGTTAGAAGAGCCTTTGAAACCCAGAGGACACACATCCACATTGGTTTACGTCGCGCCGACAACGTCGAGAAAAATTGGGTGTTTGAAACTTGGTGTTTTTGCCCAAAGTAAGGCCATAGATGTGTAGATCTCGAAGAGACAATTCCAACGATGCTTAAAACGCGTCAAACGGAGTCCGGATGAGGGAGAAACAAAGGAAAGAAGTTTGCGGGTCGTTAGTCACCGCCGCAACTTCACTCGTGATTTGATCAATGAAACAGAGGTTTTAAGATCAAATAAATGCCATGGATTTGAAGTTTGCTGAACTACAATTCCAACGACACATAGAACAATAAAAACGGAGCTAAAACTAGGGAGATATGACCTCCCGAAGTTGGCGGGTCGCGATGATCCGCCAGAGCTCCAACCGGGTCGGGTTGACCCAGTTGGAGGTTGAAGACGATGACGTGGCAGTCAATGCCACGTCATCGGTCAACCAATGACACGTGGTGCTAATGAGCAGTTGCCACGTCAGCGCCGAATGCCACGTCAACATCGGTCAACGTGGACACGTCATCCGTTGACTAGCCAAGTTGACCTAGACACGTCAGCGCCACGTCATTGACACGTCAGCGGTGGCGCGTCACGGTTGACCGGTCAACGGTGACCGGTCAACGGTCGTTCGTTGACTTTGACAAAAAAAAAGGGGAGAGAGGACATATGGCGCGTGGGGCCCACTGGGGTCTCTGATTGACACGTGGCAAGCACCGTTGGAGAGAGGACGGTGCGTGGAGTCTTGGGAGGCGGCGCGTGTCGCCGGCGGAAGGCCACAAGGCGGCGCGTGGAGGTCACGCGCCACCGGGGAGAGTGGCTAACACTGGAATTTTCCAATTTTTCAGGATTTTTGGATTCTGACATCTTCTAGGGGCACGTGAGGGCGCGTAGGGCCTCCAATTGAGACGTGGTTGGTTCCTAAAAATCCCTAAATTTGAGATCTTCAATTTGATATATAATTTGCATATATTTAAAGTACGTTTGGATATGATTTGAGTCAAAAAAGTGCTTATGTGCACTTAGAGTGTCCCAAAAATGTTGGAATTGAATCAATGTTGGTTCTATTGTTTTTGGGGATGGGTTGGCTTATTTTTTTAAGAGTTTTTTCAGTTGCAACATAAGGTTAAATACTGCAAGATTCTTTAAAAGTAAGGGATTATTCAAATGAGTTTTTGAATATAAAATCCTATCCAACCTTGACTCAAACTCTTAGAGATAAAAACCTGAAAAATTGTAGCAACTTAAAATTATTCAATAATTATTGAATAATAATAAGTCTTCGCATGCTTCTAACCACATTAATCCACTTGGATTGAAGCAATCCTTTATCACAAATGTTGTGACAAAGGATAAGATAGATAGAGATGTGAGAATCATCTCATCAAGTGGGAGGTATGCTGCAAATACATCCAAATGAGTGGATGTAAACATGGCAAAGAGGAGCTTGACATTGTAGCTAGATGCTACATAAGTTAATATGGTCAGAAGGGCCTATGAGAAGGAGAACCTAGTTAAGAGGCAATGATATGAGGCTTAAATTTTTGAATGTTCTTGTTTTTCCTTTGAATTTAAGATTAAATTCTCTGTTAGTTTATAGAATCGAATTCAGTATATTCTCTTCTTGTTTTCTTGAACATTCATGCTAGTTAGATGATAATGTGTTATTATCTTGTTAATATAACTGCTCTTTGATTGAGTGAGAGTTTTCTGGAATGCGTCTAGAAATCCAAAGGGGAAAGTGTTCAAATGAAGACTGTGGTTAAAAGGGTGATGAGCTAACTAGTATGATTGGGATGGGAGTCAACATAGTTGTCTCCTGAACATGAAACTAGTGAACTTATTATCTAATTATCCTTTGTCTTATTTGAACAAATAAGATTTGTATACCATAATCGTCTGAGTGACCAATTATGACCAAGTCTATTTGACTGAGCTTATGAAGACAAGCTCAATAGAGATATCTGTGGAGTTAGAAGCTCTCAAATCTCTTTCATTCAAGAAGAATGAGATGTCAGGGACATCCTACCAACTAGTCTTCAGCATTTAGAGGCTGAAGCAACTGAAGGATACAAAAGGTTTATGCTATCAAGCATAGAAAGAACAACATTGCTCAAACTTATGATGGTATGAGCAATGTAACCTTATTCAAGCCGTGTGGATAGTGTTGGAAGATAGTGAAATAGGTGATCTTCTTCCATAAAGTTAAAACTAAGTTAAGTTTTAACATAGTGTACTAAGTCCTAACATGTTGTTTAGGCAACACTTAAGGCAAATGTCAAACTAAGAAGTTGAGACAAACTAAATGCCAAGTTCTTTCTAACAAACAACAAGTGTATGTTGTGATAAGACATCTCCCAATGAGTGGGAGGAAGCTATGTCTCCCAGTGAGTGGGAGTGAGCCATGTCTTCCAGTGAGTGGGCATATACAAAAGTATAAATTACCCTTGATATGCATATTGTAACCTTCAGCAATGTGATTCACCACATTGAACTTAAGTGTGAGAGACTGAAGGATCCAAGATCCATCAGTCAGACGAACTTAGCTAAAGAGTGGGAGGATTCATCCTCTAAGCCCAAGGGCAAGAAACCTATGAGGTAAACTTGATCTAGAGAAGGTCAAATGGTTTCTACAAAGATGAAAAGCTACATTCATAATCCTTAAGGGTTATAAAAGTAGCGATCCACATGAGTTGTGGATATTTCAGAGAAGCATATGGCTTCAAGTCAAATGCAATGCAACAAAGAGATAGAATCAAGGGATTGGAACTTGCACGTTAACTCTGTATAAATAAACCACCCTGATTCACTCCATGCAATTACAACTGACAGAATCACTTCTTTGCTATCTCTTTAGTTAAGGATCGATGGGACTATGATTCTCAAATCCTTTCTTGGATTTTGATGTTTCTTTTCTAGGGATAAAAGATTCCATTTCTTGCCACATGTACACCTTGGTCAAAGGGAATGATCAAACTAGCATTTGCTAAACAATGTGTGCTAAAGGGTTAATACCCTTATGAATAAGTTGAAAACTTATTCTACCTGGCAAGAAAGACAAAGAAACTTTTTTTTTGAGAATATCCACTGCAATTGACAAATTATGGTGTTAGTGAACCAATGAACGTGAGGGCAAAACGCAAACAGCTTGGTGTTTCGTTAACGTTTTGGACGTTTTCTCGGAATTTACTTGATTATTGGCAAGTGTGAAGCTGTTAGATAATGGCCGAACTAGTCAGGAATCAGTAAACTGAAAGAATGAGACCTTTCCAACTAACAAGGGTTTAGGACACCCAAGTGATTAGTTCAAGCAGTTTTGTGTATAAGAAAGGCATTGTTAGTCAACTATCAATACCTAGAACCCTTCAACATAATAGAGTTGTTGAAATGGAGAGATAGACCTCTTCTTGATTTGGTTATGAACATAATGGCATCAATGAGGCTTTCAGCCATATGTTGGTAGGTGGACTCGTAGCTATTATATTCACACTTAACCAAATGCCCTCTATGTCAGTCACGACCTTACCCTATGAATCGTGGATGGGCCTTAGACCAGGGCCGAGCTCGTTAAGACCATAAGTGTAATATCCCGAATTCTGAGACTTGAGGCTAGAGAATAAGCCTGAGATAAGTGGATTGCTAAGCCCCGGTTTAGCAAGATCCCAAATTGTGATTAAGAGATAATGACTCCAAAAGTGGATGTCATTAGTGATAAATGGACCCTTTTGGAGATTATGGTGTGATTTGGCACCCGATGTGATTCGTATGTGTTCTAAACAGCGCCGAAACCCTGTATTTAAGTTCATTATGGATTAACCTCTAAATTGACTTAAAATAGAGGGGAGGGCGCATTGCGAAAGAAAATGAATGAGAAAATGTATTTGATGGTGATTCAAGAGGAATTGCCATAATCAGGGGCAAAACGGTAAAGTTACCGACCAATTGGTCAGTTACCGAAGAGAAAACTCATTGGTAACTTCAAGATCAATGGTTAGGATTGATTTGTGCAAAAGATCAAGAGGTGGAATCATGTGTGTGTGTGCCTATGTGAACTCATGAGAGATGTGATAAGGGTGTGACACTTGGCACAATTTGAGCCCTTAGATTTTGGTCAAATTGTCAAAGCTTTTCCTCCCTTCTCTCCTCTCTATTTGGTCGTCCAAGTGGCCTTCATTTTCCCAAAAATCTGATCTCTTCTTCATCTCATCCCTCTCTCTCCAAAACCTCCATTTTCGCCAAGCTTGGGAAGGAAAGAGGAAGAGAAAGGTGATGTTTTGGCCTTGTTCTTGTCCTCTAATGTTCAAACACTCTTTATTAATGTTGTTCATAGTGATGAGAGCTTCATCTCTATGGTTTTAGATTCTTGATTGAAGGTGTTTGATGGCTTGAGGAAATTTGGAAAGATGAAGAATCAAAGAATTGGTTTGGGAAAGAGGAAGAGGTGAGTATTTGAAGCATTTTGACCTAAGTTTTGTGATTATTGGTTAAGCCTTGTAAATTTTGAATTTTGCCCTGATTTTCATGTGATTTTTGATTGGAGAATTGGATTGTGTTTTATGTTGGAAATGGTGCCATGTTGTGGTATTTGATCATTGAAATTGGTTTTGAATTTGAAATGGAAAGAGATTGTAATGTAGAGTTGGTATTGTGAATTGTGTGACATGTTGTATTCATTGTGAAACATGTCAATATAATGTGAATTTGGTTGATTTGGTATTTCCAATGGATTCCTTGTGAAATTTTGTGTGAGAATGATGTTTGATATGAAAATTGGACCATTGGAAGCCAATTGTGCAAATCTGGAATTCTGTCTTTTGTAAGTCTGTTCTGGACAGTCAGATGGTGTGGACGTTTTGACTGGGCAAATGAAGTCATAAAATTATGAAACTTTCCAGTCTTAAAGTTCACCTCCCAAGGTTCAAAATGGACATATAATGTGTGCCATTTCGTTTTGAGAACTGGGAGTTATAGCTGTCCAAAGTTTGTGGTCGAAAATGGATTCTGTTTTGGGACAGTCTTGAATTTTTGGGAATTCTGTATTTGTATGGTGATTTCCAGTATTGGCCAGTATTTTTCCTGTGTATAGGACTTGAATAGCTTTCATTTGGCTTTGGGATCACCTCATTTCTATTTTTGTGGAATTAGTTATGATTTTTGGAAGTTCAGCTAAGAAACTGGATTTTCTGGGCCGCAGCCCAAATGTTTCTGAGCGTTCCTGAACAGTTTTGGGCCGCAGCCCAAATGTTTCTAGGCAGTTTTGGGCTGCAGCCCAAGGATTGTGGGCCGCGGCCCACCCCCAAAAATCAGCATTTTGAACTTTTAAAAGGTGATCTTTGGTCAAGTGTTTACCAAGCCTTTAGGCATATGTTTGGGCTTTGATTAGCCACCTAAAGGTCGTGAATGATAACCAACTTAAGTGTTTGAGAGTTAAAGAATTGGAAAAGGGATTTAACCCTATGTCCTTGTTTGGTTATAGGGTTTGATGTTCGCCCTGAACGTGGTTCGATATTCGCCTGGTCGTGAGTAAACTGTGCTGGAGCTTACGTGGAAAGAGTGTAGGGAACATATCTCTTCTGCTTGTATTTGATATATGTGTTAATGTGTTGGTGCATGTCTTAGCTTTGCATAATGGTGTGTAATTTGAAGCTATGTTTCAATTTATGCTATGGCCATAGGTATATTGTTCGAAGCATTGAGCTTGCAAATTGTCATTGTGTTATCATGAGTTGTGTGATGCAAGCATGTCATGCATTAAACATCTATCGTACATCCATATTGATATTGTTTACCTACTGAGATTCTCTAGAATCTCACCCTCCCCTACTAACCTTTCAGACAGGGTAGTAGATTGAGGATAGAGCATGCAGCCAAGGGCGATGAGGACTTCCTTCGGTAGTCATTTTGGTAGTTGGTTATCATCCCAGATGGGATATTTGTATTTGGATTTGTATATATGTATGTGGATGAGGATTTGATTATGTGTATGAGAAAGATTTGTGTAATCCCCATCTGAGGGCTTGTATGGGCGATTGTGCCCTGTAAAGCTTGAGTTAATATATGGAAACCGGGATTGCCGGGATTATTATATTGCGTACTCTGATATATTTAAATGTGATTTATCTTTGTGTAGTAATTGTATTTGGAAATGTGAATGTGAGACCAGGTTATGAATGATTTCGAAAGGTATTCGTGAAAACCCCGTCTGGTAGATGGGTTTGTAAAATGTTATTTGTTTCTAATTTGTCTCTATTTCACTTTAATCCCATAATCCGGATATAATTACGGCAGGGGGTTACAATAAGGGTCATCAACTTTATATTCATAATCCTTCTTATGAGTAAGGAAGATTGGGGTCAAGGTATACAAGGTATTTCTTTGTGAGATGACATGAGAATTTGCAATGACACGTCTTCATTAGTGAAAATGATGGCGGTTCAGTGACTGAGAGAAAACCTTGGGACACAACGTTCATAAAACCAAGATTTCCTCGCAGGAAATGAGCATTAATCACAATAAATCTCTTTAAGAGGTTTACAAGTGACAAGGAATAATCAAGTGTTCCTAAGTTCACTGATCCGAGTGGGAGGATTGAGACCATTTTCACAACGAAAGAGGTAAGAGGTAAGTTATGAGATAATTACCTCACTCATACATAGGAAAAGAATCCTATGAAATCCACCTCAGAGCAAATTGTCATCTAGTGAATGACTATAAGGGATAGATTCCCTAATGGATTGAATGCTCCCTTCATCATTTAGAAGGTTATGATAAGTACCTATAAATGTTTGAAAGACACTAGAAGGACCTGCTAAGATGAATTGTAAAGTGTCATGCAGGAGGATTTGGATTCCTTTTAAGCCAAATACGTGTTTGGGTAATTTGTCACCTAGCCAAGAGGCGATTGGGAACAAGTAGATTCTCAAATCTGTTAGGGGTATGTAGAACCTAAAACACTTTGTGGCTAAGGGGTAATACAATGGAAGGTTGTCCATTGTGTGTTTTAACTCTGAACTTTGGCTATGACAACAAGCTTAGTCTTGAAAATTGCATCAAGATGATGTAAAGACCACCTTCCAATTTGGGATTTTGGAAATTGGATGATAAACTCTACATGAAGCAGCTTAAGGGCTTTGTAGGAACAATCACCCAAATAGTAGTATTTGAGGTTTTTTTTCACAAGGTGAAAGCCTCACCAACTTCGAAATAATCGAAGAACACTACATAAGCCCCAAACGGTCTAATGATGATTCTTTGTGAAGTCATCCTTTGTCAAATGACATATGAAACAAGTGTCAAGGGAGTCAAGGAATAAAGGATCAGAGAATCCTTAAATTCTGAGTTAAGAAAGTCATGGGTTGAACAAATATCTTGATTGACAAGATAAACGGAATTGCACAAGAAAGATACAGTCTTTTCCACCTAAGACATGTACAAGTGTAATCCTTAGACATCTTAGGATGTCAAAGTGCAAACCTATGGACACCCCTGAAGTCAAGGGCATAAACTTAAAGAGGTTACATGTCCTATAAGGAATCCAACATAAGAAAGGTGGATAGAGTCCCATGTGAGACTATAGTTGGTAATGTGAATGTACATATTGGTGTACATAAGACCAAATGTTTTTGGGTCAGACTTCGAAGTTGTTTTTTGTCCTGTTGTGAAATGGGTTATGAGAATAACCATGGATTAAGTTGTCAAGAAAACAACTTTCTTTTGAAAGGATACTCCAATACAAGACCTAGGCAAATGGTGATAGAGTAAGGAAATATACAAAGTATTTTTTCCTGTTATCCATGGAAATAGAACGCAGGGCGTGTTCTGCCATCATTCAAAGTGTCATATGGCTAAAGTAATTCCTATGAGAGATTGGGAATGAATGGTGGATAGAAGGATCCAAACAATAACATCTTATGATGAGGATCCTAAGTATCATATCAAGGTGAAACATACCTTTTTGATACATCTCTATGAGAGATATGCTTTCAAAGAGGGAAAGCGATAGTTCAATGACCTTCTACTGACAGAATGTTGGTAGATCCCCTTATTGAGCCCATAGCTTGATTTTCATTGAGTTAGTGAAAATCTAGGGGCGCAAATAAAATATAAGGTCGTGAACTTCTTTTATATGAAGATAAAAGAAATGGTATGTATGTTATGAGTAAATACATAAAGGTATATAGTTTTGTATGTCGTACAGGTCAAAAGAGGTTGGTTCACTCAAACGAACAACCGTCTTCCCATGTTTTGTAGGGGCATGGGAAGGTAAGACGAGCAAATTATCACCATGAGATGGTTGAGAAGAATCTTTGCATTTGAGTCACCTCAGTTAGACTGAGATGAGATCCACATGTGTGTATATACACAAAAAATGGATCGAAGCATGAATATGGACCTGTAGCCAGGCAAAGAACTCTTTTTCACAAACGAGATTGTAAAAGAGATATTGTGAAAAAGAAAGTTTTGGTTCAAATTTGAGTACATTTTGGAACTAATGTCTGTACGGTGAAAGAAAAGAAATCAACGTACACCTCAAACCATTCACCGTAGCATGCAATTTATACTGCATGTGCTTGAGAGTTAAACTGCAACACGGGATGTGGGTGAAAGATCCCTAGTTTACCACAGTGTGAGTCCCAGGAAGGAAGAATACTTCCACGATGCCCTTAAGACTTAGGCGGCATCATGAAAGCTTGGTTTGGTGACAGCTACTTTAGCTGAAGCTCCATGATCACACTCGATTCGGTCAGACGAGTGAAAACTAGGAAAGCGACCAAGTCAAGATGGACTAATGTTTAGTCAAAAAGGAAGATTTACTCCTAGATACATAAGATGTACTAGTATCTGTGGTCGACCCCTTACTAGCTCTATGTGTAGCTAGTAAGTGCGGATACTATGTGGGTAAAGGGCAATCTGAGTTAGTCAACATATTAACTCGAGAGGGATTAGATATGTCATGAGCAATATGTATGGGAGAATCTGGGGCATAGGAGGCAATGAACATATAGCTTACGGTTATATATAAAGGGTGTCCCTAGATGCTGATCCGATATAAAGGATTTCTAGTATCACAAACACCAAATCTGAAAGACGTTTTTGCCCACGTAGTCACGGCAGACGCCAAGTATGAAACAAGAAAGAGTAACGCATGCACGATGGGAGGCCCATCAAGTGCGAGTGGGAGATGTTGGACTTTGGGTCCAAGTCCGCCCTTGATGGGCCAGACTATTTGATTAGGAAATAAGTAGCCTAATCAAATAAGAATAAAATCAGCATAAAATGCAGATTTGGGAATATTTAGCAATAATTATGGATTTGTTAAAAGAGGAACAAATTTAGCATAATTAGGGAATTAATTGAGAGACAATTAATTGCTGTCTTGGAGGGCAAGAAAGAGTGCACACGTTTCCTAATTAGTGTCCTCCATAAACCACTATAAATAGGGTGTGCCTCCTCAATTGCAACTCATCCCGCCATTGAGTTTTCTGGCAATTCCCTTCTCTCCTACCATCTTTCTGGTTTTGGTGATCTGCTGTGCAAATCACAATTAGGCTATAGTAGTCTAATAATTGTGTGGGCACAAGTATAGAGTATTGGAGCTTTGACCCGGATTCGAACATGGATTCGTCCAGGTATGCCTAATCTCCTGCTTAGTTATAAATATTTTTCCTACACAAAGAATCCAATTTTCCATGATATGTGCAGGCTAGAGTCTAGTCTCTGTGCTTTATTTGTTCTATTATTGTCTTTATCTATTCTCTTTACACATTTTTTCCTATTTAAATTTAAACTTTAAAATTTTTACTGAAGCTTTTATTCAAATAAAGTTATCTTTAGTAAAAAAAAAAGTATCAACTATCAAGTTTATTATTCCTTTCTGTGCTTTATTTGTTCTATTATTGTTCGGTAAGCGTTTGAATTAATTTGAGTGATTCACAAAGATATTAATAAACACTTTTGATTATATATTTTGAAACATCTTAGTTCTTATATATTTTTTTTTAATTCAGAACAATTTTAGATTAGGTTCCAAGAATAGTTTGTGGTCAACAAAATTTATTAATGCAATTGATTAATTTATATTTGTGTCATATATATTTGTATATGTCATATACAAATATATATCTCATTAAAATATTTTGTAAAGTATATATTTATATGTCATATATATTTGTGTTAGTGCTATTTTGTAGAGGTAAGAAAATAATTTTTTGTATTATCTTATTAAACTATAATAGAGAAAATCCCATATAAACCCAATGAAAATAGGAAAAATTGAAATCAGGATAATAAATTGAATAATTCGTTAATTGAGTCATTAACTTATTTAAGGATTTTAAAATATGGATAACATGACTTTAATATATCAATATATATCAATGTTAATATTTAATAAAATAAAATATAATTTTTCTATATTGTTTAACTTTAAATATATTAACTAAAACCGTAAGGGAAAAAATATACAATAAGGAGATAATTAATGTTGGGATTATGCTTTCTTTTTCATTTTATTTTATTTTCTTTATTTTTTTTTGAATCATATTTTTTGATTTAAGCTAATCATATTTGATTTTATTATATATTGATGTTTATTACACATATTATTATTAAAAAAAATAACTTAGAACCTCAAATATTTTATTGATTTTTTAATATTTAATTTGTGTTTGTAGTTTCAGTTCATCAGTCTATTGAAGCTTCTATTTACGGTATGTTTTTTAAATTTTGAGCTTACAAATGTGATTTTAGTTGAATTTAATAGTTATAATTTGTAGGTGTTCTAATGATTGTTATTGATTAATTGCATAAGCAAAATAATTATTTATATATTCTTAACACTTGTATTTTATTTATTGACTTGTAATGTTTTCTAATTTAACTATGATATATTGTGGCAAATATGGTTTCTTTTGTTATGAGTTGTAAAAAATTATTATAATGCCTGGGAATAATTAATGAATTATTTGGCAATTTAAACATTCAGTTTAAGACTTAGAAATCTTCAATTATGAAGATTCATGTGGTGTATGTTGTTTTAAATTAAAATTGGTAAGAGAATATAAAAGTAATTAGTAAATGTAATAGTCATACAACTAACCACATACTTTTTTAAAAAAATAGATTGAAGCCCATAGATGGATCGTAAATGGATGTCATCTAATCGATGTTCAAGGGAATATATAGATGGGGTGAAGGATTTTATTACATTTGCAACTGAGCACACAAAAGATCCTGGCAAAATCTTATGTCCTTGCTTATCTTGTTGTTTTGGAAAGCGGATTAGTCAACTTGATTTGCTAGATCATTTAGTGTGTTATGGTATTGATCAAACATATATACGATGGACAAGGCATGGTGAGACCAACGATGCATATAGTGATCGGGTGCATACCACGGGTGGTGCCTCGGATGAATTTGATCAAAGCATGTTTGATGAAGAATGGTCTTAAAGAAATGGTAAATATGGTTGAAGGGGTGCTTCATAACTGCCCTAACGAATATGAGAAGTTGAAAGGTGATGCAAAGAAACCATTATATGTCGGAAGTACTAAATACACAAGATTGCTAGCAGTGTTGAAATTGTACAACTTTAAAGCTCGCTACGGATTGAGTGATTCGGGTTTCACCGCATTGCTTGAACTGTTGCAAGATATGCTTCAAGAAGAAAATGTACTTCCTACTAAGACATACGAGGCAAAGCGAATTCTTTTGCTCTACAACCGGTATGGGATATGAGAAGATACATGCATGTCCTAACGATTGCGTATTATTTCAAAATCAGTATGCAACGTTGGAGAAGTGCCCTAAATGCAACGCATCTCGATATAGGAAGAAGAAAGGAAAAAGTCTTTTGAAGGTGCTATGGTATTTTCCAATTGTTCTGAGATTCAGGTGACTGTATAGTAATGCAGAGATTGCTAAGCAGTTGACATGGCATGCAGATGAAAGGATTAAAGACACGAAGCTTAGGCACCCTGCAGACGCTCCTAATGGAAAAAAATTGATCATGAGTACCCTGACTTTGCTGATGAAGTTAGGAACCTTCGCCTTGCACTGTCAACTGATGGAATTAATCCGAACGGTGTTCAGAGTAGCACACATAGCACATAGCCGGTGATATTGATGATTTATAACCTTCCTCCACACTTAATCATGAAACACAAGTTTATGATGTTGTCCATGTTAATTTCTGGGCCAAGGCAACCTGGGAATGATATAGATGTATACTTGGCTCCTTTAATTGATGACTTGAAGCTGCTTTGGGATGAAGGCGTTAGTGTGTATGACGGGTACATGGAAGAAAGTTTCACTTTGAAAGCCATGTTGTTTGGCACAATTAATGATTTCCCTGCTTATGGAAATTTGTCAGGATACAGCGTCAAAGGATATGGTGCATGCCCTATATGTGAAGATGACACCCATTCAGTGCGACTTCATCATTGTAAGAAAAATGTTTACATAGGGCATCGAAGATTCTTACCATCACAACATCGTTGGAGGAAGTGAAAAAAGCCTTTCAATGGTGATGCAGAAGAAGGTAGCCCGCCGAAGATGTTGATCGGTTCCCAGGTGTATTCCAGGTAAAAGACTTGGATAACAATTTTGGCAAGCCTTTTGCAAAACAAATCGAGACAAGTGGTTAAAAGAAAAAGTCTATTTTCTTTGAACTTCCATATTGGAAGTCTTTATATGTGAGGCATTTTCTTGATGCGATGCACATAGAAAAAAATATCTGTGATAGTTTAATTGGCACGTTGCTTAATATCCAAGGTTTCGAGGTTGGATTTAGTGAACTTAGGAATTAGAGAAGAGTTGGCACCGATTGAGCAAGGGTCTCGTACCTATCTACCGCCAGCGGCATACATTCTGTCGAGGTAAGAGAAGATTTGTTTTGTGAGTTTCTGCAAGGAATTAAAGTTCTCGAGGGCTACTCTTCAAATATAAAGAACCTTGTATCGGTAAAAGAGTTGAAGTTAAAGAACCTTAAATCTCATGATTGTCATGTGCTCATGCAAAATTTCCTACCGGTTGGTATACGATCCATTTTACCCAAAAAATTAAGGAACACTATCACGAAACTTTGCATGTTTTTTAAGTTGATCTGCAGTAAAGTGGTTGATTCAACCAAGTTACAAGATTTGCAAAGGCTGATTGTGTGTACTCTGTGTGAACTTGAAATGTATTTTCCACCTTCTTTTTTTGACATTATGGTACATCTAACTGTACACTTGGTCAAAGAGACTCAATTGTGCGGTCTAGTGTACTTGAGATAGATGTACCCAAATGAGCAATTCAGAAAATATTAAAAGGGTATGTGAAAAATAGATATCGCCCAGAGGGTTGTATCGCTGAAAGTTACATGGTTGAAGAAGCAAGTGACTTCTGTGCTGATTTTCTATCAAATGTTGACCCTGTAGGGATCCCCAAGTCCATTCATGATGGCCGAAGATCAGGGAAAGGAACAACGGGGAGCGATGTAATAATGATATCAGTGACTGAACGGGACCAAGCCCACTTGTATGTCCTACATAACACTGATGAGGTCGAACAGTATGCAGAAGAACACAAGGATACTCTTTGATTGGTACATGGTGATAGGAATGAAAATTTATTAACAACAAAACACAATAAACAATTTACAGGCTGGTTGAAAAATCGCATTAACGATGAGATGGAGAGGAATCCTGCTTCAGTTTCTGAAAAATTGAAGTGCCTGTCGAAGGGACCGAGCTTACATGTATTATCTTACAATAGTTATGCAATCAACGGTTACACATTCTATACATAAGACCATGATACATAAAGCATGATGCAGAATAGTAGGGTAACACTTGTTGCTGATTCTTGGCATAGATCCAGTGCTAAAGACACACACCCTGTCTATGCATCAATGTCATACTTTGGTGTCATTGAACGCATATGGGAGTTAGATTACTCTATGTTCAGGGTCCCATTCTTCAAATGTAAGTAGGTTAACAACAACAGTGGATTACGGATAGATGACTTAGGCTTTGTGCAAGTGGACCTTTATAAGGTTTGGTATAAAGATGATCCTTTTATTTTAGCAGCACAGCCAGAACAAGCATTTTACATTCCTGATACTGCTAAGAAGAATTGGTCTATTGTACTTCCATCCAATAAGAATCGTCAAGCAGAAGTTGATTTTGAAAGTAATGAATATTTGAACATCAATAATGATGATCCTTCGTTTGAGAATTTGTGGTCAGCAGATATTGATATAGATGGAGATGCAGATGAAGATGAAGATGGAGATGGACCCGTATACTTGAGACATGATCATGAAGAGGGAACTTGGGTCAAGAGAAACACAATTCTCAATCCAACATGAATTCTGAAGAATAAAATTTTAAATCAGACAAGAAAAAGGAAAAGATAATGATTGCCTTGACTTGTTTACTTGTACGTATGTTTTATAAATTTCAAAATAATTTGCTTTCGTTGACATGGTTGACATTGTGTATTGATGTTTTGATTTGGTTTATTTCACTTGCAGGAGTATGGACTCACCATATGATGACATTGATGATGTTCCCAGGCACATTGGTAGACAAAGATTTGAGGAGAACGTCAGACGTGGCAGGACAATTATGGCGAGGTTGATCAGACTGAGAAGTAACGGAATCAAGTTACAACTGGAGTGGAATAAAAATGGAAACCCGTTCGGCAAGAACAGTACCTCCTTAAATAACTTCATCGGGATTACGGTTCGAGACAGAGTCCCTATTACAGTTCAAAATTGGAAAATGGTAAAGAAAAATTATGAGGATGAGATCTGGGCTGAAGTATAGGTAACACCTTAATTATATAATTGTTCGGTTTGCTTTGTTTCACTTCATTTCAATCTTACATATTATATATGTTTTTTGACTTGTTTACAGAGTATTTTTATTATTGATGATGATCGGAAGAACTTCGTAATAAGAAAAATCGAAAAATTTATGCGAAAGTTTCGTTATGTTCTTGTCAAATATTTCTTGAGGGATGATAATGATGATATCATTACTACACCGCCTTATCCATTGTATGAAGGAATCATCACTCAAGAAATATGGGATGAGTTTATCAGAACACATACAACTCCTGATTTCCTGGTAAGGGGATTTGTTTGTCTTTCCCTATTATGTGTAATGTATGTTTTTGTAATTAACATTTATATATTTATATGAATCATTTTGATCTAACTAGGAGTTGAGCGAGACAAATCGAGCTAACGCAACCAACATGCCATACCGATACACACAAGGACTTGTTTCATACGCACGGTTAGAAAGAAAAATGGTACGAACTGATGATTATTTCATTCGTAATAAAAATTGTATAAATATCATTTAAAATTGACTAACTTTGATGTGCAGATACAAGAATCAGGCTCAGATATTACACAGGTTCCACGACATGATCTGTAGGTAGTCGGTGTCACAAATAAGAAAGGTGAAATTCGTAGTGAGGAAGCAAGAAGAGTAGCCGAATATTGTGTAAGTATTCAATTATATTATACGTTCAATAAATAATTGGCTTTACTTAAATGAACTCCATTTATAATAACTAATTTTTATTGTAATTCTTTTTGGGAAAGCGACAAATGACACAGGAGGATCCTGCGTTGGCGACCTATGTTGGTCGAGACAATTTATTGAGCAGAGCGTTACCAGTACCTGAGTATGATGGTCGTGTTCGGGGTACAGGTTTTGCAGTCACCCCATCAGCATACTTCGGACGTCAGAAGCGCCCGGATAGAAGTGATGTTCCCACCTGCGTGACGAGATGGCTAGCTTTAAGCATCAAATGCAAGAACTTCAACAACAAATGTGCTACAAGGAACAACGGGAAGAACAATTCACCGAACAAATGCGTTTGATGCAAGAACAGAATGCGTTGTTAACAACGCAAATACAACAGTTGGTCCAGGGTAGGCCAACACCAAATGTTCCGTTCTGTGATAGCCCAAGTTTTAGAGATAGCTGCACTTCCATGCCTAAAGTCCCTTTTCCTTCGGTAATTAATTTTTTTTCTACTTAACTTTATGTTAAATTATAATTAAGTTAACTTTAACATATTAACTCTATTTTTCGTAGGGCGAATTTCAATACAAGCTATATGTCGAGCAAGCATCCAAGCACGCGGTTGCAGTGGGTGCTGCCTACAACACTGGTGAGGACATACTGCACAATTCACCGTAGCCCGATAACACACTCCGGGTGAGGGTTGATGCCCTCTTATCGATCCCGTCTCGGGATGAGCAAAAAAAGGTGGCAGATGTTGTAGGTGGCTATATTGCTTGGCCAATAGGTCATATCGAGCCATATGAAAAGGTCGTTCATTCAAAATTCCCTACACTTTTCCTTCGAACTTTCATCTCAAACTGTGATTTAATTTTCTGATTTGAGCAGGGTAAGATTTCAAAGTGTTCAACAACACAACCCAAGTCAAAAGCATCGGCTAGCCAACAGAGCAGAAGAAGACAGACCTCATTTCTCGATCAATTAATATCAATTACACCACAATTGATCGGTGAGGGAGGAGTGCAATTACATATTCCAAGACATATCTATAGTGTTAGTGGTCTAGTTGATTATGTTACTGCCGAGGTCGTGTAGGACATATGTGCTCATGATTGGGTTAGTGCTTCAGCTATCAACATCTGGATAAGGTACTTCACTATCATTGTTTATCACTGTTATTAATATTTCTCGTTCCATTTCTTTTGTTTCTCATGACACTGTATGTTTTATACCAGGCATTTGGACCATGACGTTTTAATGGATACACACAGGGTCCAATTCGCATTTGTCAACCCTTTTCTCGTTGGACATCATGAGGGTAAAGTAGATATAAATGCGCAGTCTAATGAGCTGAAAGATTACTTTAGCAAGAAAGCGACACCAAATACATTATTTTTAGTGCCGTATAATGCGGGGTAAGTTATTATTGGTACAATTTTTGTTTTTATTGTTTAACTTCTATCATAACATGATTGTTCCAAAAAAAATTTTAAAATATATTTTAGGCGCCATTGGATATTGATCATTATCAATCTAGCGGAACCTTCAGGCCCTCGCATTTACTATGTGGATCCTCTAAAAAATGGTCTTCCACAAGACCGTTTTGATATGTTACTATTGATCAATAGGTAAGTATACGTGCCTATGTATAAATATTTGCGTACGTGATTGAATAACCAAAAGTAATCAGTTTCTATTTGTTTTGTTAGCGTATTGACTGCGTATCGGTCGTCTGTCTCGTCAAACTATTCTAAAGCTACTGACCCCCGCCTTAGCTATCCTTGGAAGAAGATACAGGTATTGATATTTGACTTTACTTAGACTTTGTTAGTAAACACTTTTTATTCATGAAAAGAGTTAAATATTGCATTATATTTTTTGCAGTGCCCTTTCCAACCTAATGACAATGATTGTGGGTACTATATCATGAAATTTATGAAGGATGTTATTATGCATGATCAACCATTTATTTCTCAAAAAGTAAGTCATTTAGTTGCACTTCATATTGTGTTGTAATGAAATTAAATTAGTTCCTGACAATTATGTTTTACTGATTTTAATTCGTTCTAACTTGTGTCTGATTGTATATATCTGTAGTATTTTGAAGATCAATGTTGTGACGCTTTGACAGACCATCAGGTTAATGAAGTGATCGAGGAATGGTGTGAATATGTGTTTAGGCAAATCTCTGGGTAGCTATACATACTATTAAATTCACTAGTTGGTCTTTTTTGTGTTGTTTCTAATTGCCAATTGTTGTGTCATGCATCTTTGTTGAAGTTGAATTTGTTGTGTTTCATTCAGCTAGGTTTACAATATATTGTATAACAATTTTCAGTACTACTTTAGCTAATTAATCATTTGTTGGTAATATTTTAAAGTTATCTATCATTGTTCTTATTAAACCTTGCAGACTATAATTATATATGCATGGGAGATATATATGAGGAAAAAATATGCTAAAAAAAAGACCAATATTAAGAACCCAAAAAATATGAGGAAAAAATATGCTAAAAAAAACCAATACGAAGAATTCAAAAAAAAAAAAACACCTCCTGTGGCGCCTGCGTGAGGAGGCGCCCCAGGAGTTGTTGGTTCCTGTGGCGCCTGGTTGGCCAGGCGCCACAGGAGGTTATTTAAAAAAAATTTAAAAATCTGTGGCACTTCCAAGCGCCACAGCTAATGCAATTATAAGCGCCACAACTTTGCTTTTTTGTAGTAGTGGAAAAGGGAAATTACGCTGTTGCACTCGAGTGAAACCCTCCTCACTTGAGTGATGCTTATCAGATTGCCAGATCACAGCTACTGATAGAATTTTCCAGACTTTCCTAAAACAATCCTAATGGTTTCAAAACTTATACCAAAGTTCATTCACACCTAAAATTCCATGAGAAACCTATTAGTAACATCAAATCACACAAAATCCCATTCTAACAACAATCTTACTCTTGTGTCTCTACATTACACCCCAACACTTAATCACCAAAACTTCCACTTCCCATTTCAAACCAATTCTAATAACTTAAAGACACAATTGACTACCATTTCAACCATAATACTATATCCAACTCCTACATTCCAAATTGACACCATATCCAGAGCAGAATTTCCAAAATTTACTAAACTCAACCAAAAATCACAATAATTGCACCAAAATGTCATAAATACTCACTTCTTCAACTTGCTAAAACCAAACCTTGATTTCTTCAACTTCCCAAATCCCTCAAACTCTTAAACACCTCTATTCAAGTATCTAAAACCACAAAATTTAATCTCTCAATGAGGTACACAACATTAGAGAAGATGTCTAAAGCATTAGAGGCCAACAAGGACATCAAGATCTTACCTTTCTTCTTTTCTTTCTTCTTCGTGTTTACCGAAAATGGAGGAATAGAGAGAGAGAGAGAGAGACAATGAGAGATGATAATGATGATCAAGAGTGCAATTTTTTTTTGCTTGGCCTATGCTCAAAACTGAATAGGAGAGAAAAAAGAGAAAAGAGAAAGATGAATGTTTGACTAATGGGCATGATCCTTTGGTCCACAAAATACCACTTGGCATAATCTTGCTCACTTCCTCCATGAACTCACACAGGCTTAAAGCACATGATTCCGACCTATAGACAATAAATCTTAACCATTGATCCTTAATTACCAATGAGTTTCCTCTTTGGTAATCAACCAATTGGTCAGTAAATTTCCAATTTTGCCATTTTACCCCTGGTTTTCACTATGCTTACTATATTATCACCAAGTATATTTATATCAAATTCGCATCATATTTCTCCAAAAGTGTTTAATTACACTAATTACAATCACTTTTGAAGTCATTAGCCCTTAATTTCAAATTGGGTCATTATAGTAATGGTCAGACTTGAGTATTTGGCCATAAAATAACACTTAAAGAGCTTCATATAGGCTTTGGAATTAGTCAAATTGGATTTTCCTAGAATTAATTATGAATTTTCAAAGTTGACTGAAAATCTGCTAGTTTTTGGAAATAGTGAAACTACACTGTGCAGAATTGTTGTAATATCCCACCTTTTGATTAAGGAATTATGACTCCAAAAGTGTATGTGATTTTTGTTAAACCAACACTTTTGGAGAATACAATACAAGTTGTGGTTCGAATGTGTTATGAGTAGTGCCTAAACCCTGTATCAGCGTTCAATTATGGATTAATATATAAATTGACTTAAAATAGAATGAGGGCGCATATTATATTGTGGTAAAATGGGATAATAAAAGGTGTTTGGTGGTGATTCAATAAGAATTACTATAATTAGGGGTAAAAGGGGAAAAAGGAAAGTTGCCGACAAATTGGTCAGTTACTGAAGAGGAAACTCATTAGTAACTTAAAGATCAATGGTTGTGAGTAATTGTTAAGAGATTAAGAAGGTGGAATCCCATGTGTGTGGGCTTATGTGAGCTCATGGGAGATGTGGTAAGAGCTTGATAAGTGTCACAATGTGAACTATAGAATCTTGGTCAAATTTCAAACATTCTTTTCCTCTTTCCTCTCTTTGTAAAGTCGGCCAAAAGGCCTAATTCCTCAAAAATGCTGATCATCTTCTTCATCTCATCTCTCTCTTCCATGCTCCATGTTCGTCCAAGCCAAGGTGGAAAGAGAAAAGGAAAAGGTGAGATTTTGCTTGCTTGGTGTCCTCTTTAGCTTAGATACTCTTCTATAATCTTGTTCATAGTAATGAGAATTTCATCTCTATGGTTTTAGATTTTTGAAAGAAGGTGTTTGAGTGCTTGAAGAAAACTTGAAGGTTGAGAATCAAGAAATAAGCTTTGAGGAAGAGGAAGAGGTGAGTAATAGCTCTCTATTGACCTAGGTTTTGTGGTCATTGGTTGAGTTTTATGAATTGTGGAATTTGCCCTGATTTTAGTGTAATTATGGAATGAATGAATTGGATAGTGTATTGTGGTAAAAATGGTGTCATATTGTGTTTTGGTGCCATTGGAATTGGTTTGAGACTTTGAATGGAAAGGAATTGCAATGTGAGTTTTGTGTTGTGATATTGTGTGACATGTTGTGGTCATTGGGGGAAACATGTCAATGTGATCTGAATTAGGTTGATTTTGTGTTTCCAATGGATTCCTTGTGAAAATTTGTGTGGGGAGAGTGTTTGTTGTGAAATTGGAACCATTGGGAATAATTGTGCAAAAATTAGAATTCTGTCCATTGAAACTCTATACTGGGCAGTTTGTTTGTGTGAACTTTTTGAAAGGGCAAATAGTGTCTAAAAATTCTGAAACTTTCCAGTCTTAAAGTTCACATGCCAAGCTCCAAAATATAAATATAATTCATCTCATTTCGTTTTGTGAACTGGGAGTAATGATTTTCCAAAGTTTAGGGTTAAAACTGGAATATGTTTTGGAGCAGTGTTGGATTTTGTGCAATTATGTATTCTTGTGTTGATGGAAAGCCTTGATTCATATTTTTCCTATATAAAGGACTTAAATATATTTCATTAGGCTTTGGGATCACCTCATTTTGATTTTTCTAGAATTAGTTATGTTTTTTTGAAGTTAAGTCAATAAACAAGATTTTCTTGGCCATAGTCAGAAGATTCTTGGTCGTGGCCCAAATGTTTTTGACCTATTTTTTGCCTCGGCCAAGGGATTTTTGTCATCCTTTTTGCACTTCTGAAAGGTGGTTTTTGGTATAATCTTTTCCAACCCTTTAGGCATATGTTTGGGCTTCTAGTAGCCACCTAAAAGTTTTAAATGATAACCAACTTTAGTGTTCGGAAGTTGAGGAATTGGAAAAGGGAATAACCCTATGTTCTTGATTTTGATTGCCAGGATTTGATATTTGCCCTGATTGTGATCAACTGGTGCCAGAGCACAAATGGAAACAACAAGGTAGTGATTCTTTCCCTTATACTATGTGTAATTATATTGTATGTATGTGATATCATTGTTTTATGATGGTATCGAATGCAGTGAAGCTCGTTGTGTATGTGAAAGCCGAAAGGCTATTTGTGAGCCGTGAGGCTATATGGATTATAGATACATATGTTAGCGTGAGCTATCTAGGGAGTGACGTTGGTCATCTCTACCCCGGCCGTTGATATTCCATTATGAATGTGCATGTCAGAAAGGCAATGTGTATGTGCATATGTGAATGCCAGGTAGGCAATGTGTATTATTGACAGCTTGTGTATGCTGTATTCGTGTTGTTTGATGATTTACTGCATGCTATGTGATTATGTATAGTATGAGAGATTTGTTACTACTGGGATTCTTTTGAATCTCATTCTTTCCATGGACTAACCTTTAGACAGGGCAAGAGACTCTAAAGGTAAGTAGACAGCCAAGGGCGGCTAGGACGTTAGTAGGGTTGTAATCTTGGTAGTTGGTTATCAAACTTAGGTTGGGATAACTATATATGTTGTGGATGTATATTTGGTTGTAAATTTGGAAGGATATTGTGTAATCCCCTGAATGGGCATTTGTATACCCTTTAGTTAATACATGGAACCCGGGGTTTGCCAGAAATTGTGTTGTGCACTTTGATATATAATGAATGTGATTTATCTTCGCATGGTAATTGTATTCGAAATGTGAATGTGAGACCAGATGAATTGGATTTTGAAAGAAATTTGTGAAAACCCTACCGTAAGGATGGGATTGAAAATGAGTTTTGATTATTCATTGGTCTCTAATTCATTTTAATAATGTATTTTAAATCATAATTACGAAGGGGCTTATAATTGTACTGTGTAGAAACTATTATAACTGCATTAGATAACCAGTAGAATTTGATTTAAAGGTAGTAATACTACAAGTAATAATCAGTTAATTGTAACTCTACTTTTTATAGGAACTGGAAATAGCCCGAGCTAGGACAAGATTATTGGACAAACGGTAGAGCCAAAAAAGGAGACTGTTATGAGTATAAATGGTCCATTAAAAAGTGCAAGTGTACACTGTTGTAATCAAGTAATACAGAAGTGAGTAGAGTATCGTTCCCACGAGGATTGATCACTAAGTACTAAAATGGGTAATTTTAATTCTATTTAGTCGATCGAGTAGTTGGTGGTTGAGAGAACAAAATAAAATGACTAAATATGAGTGTAAATAATATGAAAGAAAATACGAGAAAAAGCCCTAGGGGTCATATTTCGCTTAACAAATTCCAGATTGAATCACTTATTTATTCTAGCCCAATTTATTCTACATGATCGATAGTCGAGTTTCCCTAATTTAATTACTAGCCTCTTTCAAGGTCAAGCAATTCTATAATTAATTGCTAATCCAATATATTCTTATATGAATTTAATCAATTAATTATGCATTGAGATTTATGGAACTTAGTAAGACTACACAACTCATATGAATATATTCCTATTTCATATGCAAGTCATGGTTTTAATTATAGGATCTACACACATGCATCTCCTTCCAGTCTCAACATGCATATTGAAATCATTCAAAAGGTGTCCAATCAATCAAAAGCATTAAGAACAATAATTAAAACTCAATCATGAAGGAGAAATTAAAACTAGATTTAATAAGTTAAGATTCAATTCGTCATTAGTAAGCTACGTCATCACCCTAGGAAAATAGAAATTTAGATCATGATGAAATTAAAAACAAAATAAAAATAAATTAACATTACAGAAAAATAGAATGAAATTCTCATAAATGCTGCATAAAACTTGAATAATAAATTCTCAAACATAAATATACAACCAAAAGATGTATGAAAAATGGAGAAATCTAACCGTCCATTTAGGAGGTAAACCCTTCCATGTAGGTGGCATGCAAAAAGTAATACAATCATAAGTCTTCCATATAGGAGGCATGCGAGAAGAAATAGAAGAGAGGAAAGTAATGGATATGAAATGGTTTTAAGTGAAGAAGAGAGGAGAGTAATGGATATGAATTGGTGTCTGAAATGTGAAAGAGAGGGTGGCTATATATAGGGAAGAATGGAGTAGGGTAGATGAAGTAGTAGGTGAAATATGGTAGGTGAAGCAGTTGGTAGAAAGGAAGATGAAGTGGTAGATGAAGTAGTAGGTGAAAAGGAAGATGGAGTGGTAGATGAAATGGTTGGTGGAATGGTGGATGATTCCCGCTTTCAACTTCCAAGCAAAATTCAAAATCCTTGGAGATAGAATTGGATTTTGGTCTCAATATCAAAGTTGTAGAGCTCTTTCTTAGATTTTTATCCATATAAAGAACGTCCCAATCCGACATCTAGAGCTCCAGATATTGCTTGAAAAATGAAAGAGGGTCTAATTTAGTATTTTTCAAGAAATTCTATTTTATGCCAAAATCATTATTTATTTATTAATTACACCCAAATTTATTAAATTGAGCTCAAATATCATCCATAAAATCATCATATAAGGGAAAATAAATATGCAAATATTTTACTTATCAGAAACTGAAGGTAGTAACTCTATCCTTCATACATTATGTAAACTTATATGTGCTTTGTGTATGTCATCTTCTGTGATATATATAATGCACTCTCTAACTGGTGCGGGAAAATTACAAGTACCGTCTAAGGGAAAATCACAAGTACTATTCGGGGAAAAAGCGTAAATACCCAAACGGCCCCAAAAGGAGATCCAGTTATGAGAATTTAGTGCCAATCAGGTACATTGCCTAGTCTATGGCTGAAAGCCTAGCTGAGGTACGATCAAGTAGGGGTTCTAATGGTAGTTGTCCTTGAACCCATGTGCACATTCCAATAATCACAATAATCACAATGTATTTATTCTATTTCATTTTGTGGTAACTGGCAATATTATTTATTACATTTTATATTATCGATTGTCTGTTACTATTGGATTCTTTTGAATCTCATCCCTTTCTACACTTAAAAATCTATCCAGTAGAAGGAAGCAGCTCTAGGGGAAAAAGCATACTTACTAACAACTGATGCTTCCAGTGCTGGTCAAGTAAGATTGTTGGTTATCTGAAGACCTTTTTGTTATTTTAAGGTCTGTAACTATTATGAATACACCTTATTAGGACTACTGTAATATAATCACGTATGTATTTTCAGTATATTTATGCTATTCCTGTGTGCCCACCTAACTATGCGCAAACGTTCCAAAAACTATGGAAATAAGATAAGGGCATTACATTTATTATGTTTTAGACTGGTTGTCTGAAATAACTGGTCTAAAAGATGAAAATTTTTGGATAGATTGTTCTTTAGAACTGGTCTAAAAGATAATTCAATTTTTTTAAGACCAGTTGTTTGTTATAACCGGTCTTAAAGTTGGCTTCTTTTCCCTCCTATTGTGAGCATTTTGTGAGTTGTGAAGGCACAGACGGCTGTAAAAAGTAAGAACCAAGCTGACTGAATTCAAAGTAGTTGGCACAAAGAGAAGGGATAAAGCCTCACTTTACTCTGATAGCCCCTTTTTCCCAGCATAGATAAATGGAGTTGAATAGGGAGAATAGTCGAGTGTACAGGCTATGGTACAGGTTCGAAGAGTGAAGTTCAAGTTTAGAGAATAATTAATATAGCATCAGACGTAGGCACATGGTGGTAGGTGGTCAACAATAGTGGCTCTTGGAGCATTTGAGGTAGTGATGGAGTGATTAGTTCTTTGGGGCATTGCGAAGTCGGGCGGTGTGTAACCCCCTCACCGTAATTATATCCGGATTACAACATTTTTAGTGAAATAGAGACCAATAAGAAGGTTTAACAATTCATAATCCCACATCCAAGAGATGGGGTATTCAAAAATTGATTTCCAAAGCACATTTCACCCTGGTCTCACATTCACCACGAATATAATTACTTGAGACATAAATTACATAAAGAATATCAGAATGCGGAAGCTAAAATCCCGGCTAAACCCCGGGTTAAATATATATATATATATATATATATCATATGGGTTTAAAGTTCCCAAAATGGGGATTACACCATCAAAACAATCATTTACATTCTCATGTACACTTGGCAATCCCGAATCCCAAAATGATGATAACCAACTATCCCAAAACACTAAATGTCCCTATGAGATCCTATCCGCTCCGGGATGGTCGCTTCTCCTTCGAGCCACTTGCCCTGTCTGAAAAGGTTAGTCATATGGAAAGAGTGAGATTCTTGAGAATCCCAGAGCAACAACTCACTCATACAATATATAAACATAAAGCATGTATGTTCATCATATTCAGCAGCATCACAATGATCTCAGGCTCACGCCACAAACGACAGCACTCACGGCTGTATTCACAATGCACTACGCCCACTTTCGTGGTGAACACTAAGCCAGCTTTCGCTGTAATCACTATGCACAACGCCCGCTTTCGCGGTGAACACTATGTAGCAGCAACACGAAGCACAAAGCTCCACAAAGCATCTCAATGCACAAAGTATCACAAGGCAGCAGCAGCAGCAACATCCACACAATGAATGACAGACAAACATACCATACATTTACACAAAGTATAAGAGAGGAGTCGCTACCTGAAGCTTTCCTGACAATCTTTGGCACAGTAGGCTCACGCGGACGACAGATGTCAAATCCTATTCAAATTAGGGACAATTGATCAGTCTCTTTTCCAATGTATATTTCAATAATTCTCTAAGTTGGTTATCATTTAGGACTCATTAGGTGACTAAAATAGGCCTACACATATGCCTAAAGGGTTGGAAAAACCTACCCAAAAGACCCCTTACTCGAAGGCAAAACACTGATTTTTGACAGCCTCACTCGAGCACAAATGCTCTCACTCGAGCACCAGTACAGACATCACTCGAGCACAGATGCTCTCACTCGAGCATTGGTACGGACAGCACCCGAGCACAAGAGAAAGTGAGACTGCGAGTGAGCACCCGAGAGCACAAAGGAACTTCCAGGAGCTGGCTCACTCGAGCACGCTAACCTCACTCGAGCACAAGGCCAAAAGCCTCACTCGAGCACCCGCGAGCACAGCACCCCCGAGTGACAACCCGAGAGCACCACTCTCACCTGAGACACAGGCTCACTCGAGCACAGCCATATGTGCTCGAGCACACACCCTATACTCGCGAGTGAGAAAACACACTCGTGCATCTTGCCCGCGAGTATCCACCCGAGAGTAACCCTCTACTCTGGCTTACACCTTCACTCGAGCAGAACCATGCTCACTCGAGCATGTTCTTCGCTCACTCGAGCACAAAGCGATGTGCTCGAGCATTGCTCACAAAACCCAGGTAATACTCGAAGCACAATAGGGAAAACTTGCATATCACTCGAGCACGTTCTTCCTCTGCTCGAGTGATGTGCATCAGAGACCCAAAAGTGCAGAAAACCAGAAAACGCCAGATAGTCAAAAATCACTTCCAAATGGTTCCCAAACTCTTCCCAATGCTCATACACTCTAGGCACTAACTAGGGAACACAATGGCAACACCAAAAACACCCCAAAAACCATTTTGACCACAATCAAACACTAAGGTCTCTAAGATACACAATGTCCAAATTCCCTTAACACCTTTTTATCATTCCAAATCACGTTAAATAATCATATATCTCCAAACTAAATCATTTTCAATCATAAATCATAACAAACTTCACATTTCCAAAAATAGGCATATCTAGGGCAAAATTCCAGATTTGACTATACTTAGCCAAAAATCATACATTATACTTCAAAATGCTCTAAATGCCTACCTCTTCACTTTGCTCAATCTAGAATCTTGATTCCTCAACCTTCCAATTTCGACCCACACCCAAATCACCACTTCTCAAGATTCTACAACCACCACCACAAAGCTCTCATTGATATGAACAATATCAGAGAAGGGGATTGGAGCAAAGGAGAATCACAACTCACCAAAATCAAAGCTTTCTTCTTCTCTTCCAAGCTCAAACCAGCGCCAGAAATGGAGGAAGGAGAGAGAAAATGAGAGGTAAGGAGAGATGATGATGATGAAGAAGTCAACTCCTTCTCCATACCCACACACAACCGCACAAGAGAGAGAGAGAAAAGAAAAAGTGATTTTTGTCTCCTAGTGCCACATCCAATGGCTCACCCAATGCCACATGTCATTATCTTAATCACTCTCTTATGAGCTCACATAAACACAAAGCATAGGGTTCCGACCCATTATCAATGAATCTTAACCCTTGATCTTAAATACCACATGTGTTTATTCTAAAAATTCATATTACATTAATCATTATAGTGCTTAATTACACTGATTACAATGATTTTCATAATCATTGGCCCTAATCACAAATTGGGATATTACACGGTGGGGAGGAGGCTTCTGAGACTATAATTGATCTCTAACAAAATCCATTTGAATAGCCACAAGTTGAGGTTTTGGTAGGCTATCCTTGGCCTCTTTCTCTTCCACGTTGTTAACATCATGAAATCAACATCTTCTGCTTGAAATTTCTCTGAAAAGGGCATCCACCAAATCAGCAATTGCTCCAATTGCAATCAGGTGAGCCCTACCTCTACATTCACTTCATGGATTTGTATTTTTGTTGTTAGTTGCTTATTTCATGGTCTATTCCACTATTGAAACCATGGGTATTAAATTCTAAATGTAACTAATCGATTTTATGAGTTTTTGAATTCCTAGTCTCAGTTTCCCTAGTACTCTTCCTCTATTTATCTTTTAGATGTTTGGATTATTATGCAACTACCTTTTTGTGTGTATGTTTATTTGGTTGCCTTGTTTGTCCCCTCCTCCTGAGGTGTGAATGCTGTTTGAAGTTGCGATGAGAAGTGTTGTAGCCATAAATTGCTCTGAGGGCTCATTCAATTAGATATCAAAGTTGCGACCCTATTTTTAAAAACATGGGATTTTGGGAGTCACTAGCTGGTAAGTTTTCTATGTAGACAACAAGTTTATATAACAAACAACAAGCTTAGATTCTAGTCTCCAACTATTTGCTGTCAAGCTATAGACATAAAAAGTGAACTCTTTCAATGTTCAACACCACAAAATTAACTACATTAGGAAAAACATGTTTTGTTTTGATTAGACAACCTAACAACTAACACTAAGAAACCTTTCATGTAGTTATGTCCATATAGCTAAATTTTAGTAGGAGATGAAATATGCCCTAGACAATCCCCTTCCAAACTTACCAATGCCTGAAATTCCTTGTCTACCTCCATCCACGTTGTCCCAATAACAATAAAGCAAACCACAACATCTTTTTCCAAGGCAGCTGCACATTGAGAAACATTATTTTTTTTTGCTTCTTCACCCTTTCAATTCCTTCAATCATAGAATTAAAAGATATTGCAAAGTTAAATTTGCACATTTATATGAGTTTCCAAAATCTAAGGTCCAAACAATGTATATGTATAGAATTGCCTTTCTTAAGAATAATGCCCCTCTCTGATTAAGTGACACTCTTAATTCCGACTTAGAATGTAACTATAGTGATTATTTGTTTTCAATAGAGCACAAGATTTCGAAGTGTAAACTGTAAGCTTGCTTGTTCATATATTATAATCTGTTAAAGTGTTGGGATTAAATAAGTGAACACCGGATTCACCAATAACATGAACCTTTATTTAGAGCAATTCTCTCATCAAAAGTGATGTGCAGCTATAGTGGATTCTGATGTACAGTGTTAATGAGGAAAGTTCATATGTTATACATATTCACCCATGCTAAAATCATAACCTCACCATCAACTCTAACAACTTTATATGAAAATATTGAATCAAGATTCTACTACCCATACACAAGTGTAGGAGAGAGCAAAAACATGACATGTTCGTTTCTGTTACTCTAAAATTTGCAACATGAAGACAACATACATTTTGGGTTCACGAGTGGTTAAAAATCCTTGGTGAAATTTGGTATTTCCCTATTCAAAAATTCACACATCGATCTACCCCCATACACATATTTACGGGTTAACATTATAATCTAAAAGCATATCCTAGTTGCTTTTACTTTGTGTAGCTTCTTAAAACTTTGATTTTCTTTGCTTTTGTTAGGATATTACTAGTTTTGTACTATCTTCAGTAGTGTCTATTAACTTTCTTACCAAAAACATTGCTTGTTTTAACTTAAACTTTAAACATTATTATTACAACTGTTTCATGAATCATGAACTATCATTTCTTTCTTTCTTTTTAATTTTTTGCTTTTTTCTCGTGATTAAGCAAGGTAATGCAATATTCATGAATCAATAACTATGGAAACATACAAGTCCTGGTTGAATCTCACAGACTAGATCTAACCTCTTTTAATTCAAAATAACACTAAGAATAAGTAAGGAAGTGTGCTGTAACATGTAAGCCAAAGCAAAATTTACTTATATATATATATATATATATATAATTGGCTTTGAAAAGTAGTTTATAATTTTATATATTACTGTATCGTCATTGGTAATCTAATTGTCTAAAAACACGGACTTTCTTTTCCTTTGGATGACTTATCTAGCAAGGTTATGAACTACAACATTTATGGGTTTTATATATTACTGTATCATCATTTATCATCTTTGCTACTTCTCTTCAGTCAATCATGATTGTCTGTGAATATGGGTTTTAAGTTAAGTTTTCTATTGTTGCTTCTGAGGCTTATTTTGCATTTGGTTATTGCTATGTAGTTTCCAATCTTCAAAGCCTTTCTTCTAGCATGCAAACCACCCTATCAAACCAAACTAATCTTTGTAGTGTAGTTTTCAGTCTTCAAAGCCTTTCTTTAAGTGATTGACAGGTAATTTAATTAGTCTTTACCATTAATTAATTGAAGTGATGCCTACCAAACCAGTATTTGCTTTATAAATGCAATATAATATACAATTTGCTTTGTACTCGTTTATTATTTAGTAGTTAAACTAGGCACTTGAGTCTAATGATTGCATGCTCTCATCATACTCATACCTTTTCGAGGGGAAAACAATAAAGAAGAGAAAAAAAGGTGTTGAAATATATGGATCATGGTTAGATAAAAGCTAAATGGATGAGTGTTGAATATGATAATGGGTTGAGGAATTTTAGACTTTACTAGAAGAAATACCGATGATGATTGTGGGATGTTTTATTATCCTTATGTAGAATATTTGAATGAGAAGCAACTAAATGCTGTAGATATATATACACATTTAATTTGTGAAGGATTTTGTAAGAGTTATACAGTATGGATGACATGGTGAAGAAATAGAAATGCGAAGTGCTTCTCAACAGATAGAAGTGGCCTCTGATAATCATGACATAGATATGGATGATCAGATAAATGACATTATTTGTGATGTAGGAGAAGAGGCTTTTGAGTAATCATATGCATATGGTAATATTTACATTAATGCAGAGAAGCCGCTGTACCCGAGGAGTGAAAAATACCAATTTTTGAAAGCAGTATTGAAATTGATAAGCTTGACAACACGACATGGATAGAGTGACAAGAGTTTTATAGAAATGCTTGAGGCTTTTAAGGACACGTTTCCAAATGATAATGTTGTCGGGTGATACTATGATGCTAAGAAAATAGTGTCCACTAGGGACAAAGTATAAAAAGATCCATGCATGCCATAATGATTGTATATTGTATAGAAAATAGTATGAAGAGAAGCAGAAGTGTCTCATATGTGAAACGTTAAGGTACAAATTAAATAAGGCTCCTGTAAAAGTGTTGTGGTATCTTCTAATTATACCAAGGTTCAAGCGCTTGCTTGCTAATTAAAATAATGCATAAAATTTGAGATGGCATGCCAATGAGAGGATTTCTAATAGAAAGCTTCAACATCTGGCTGATTCTTCTTAATTGAAGAAAATCAATAAATTATTTCCTAACTTTGGCAAAGAACCTAGGAACTTTAGGCTTGGGCTTAGCACTGATGGCATGAATCCTTATGGTAGCCTTAGCAGTAAACATAGTTCATGACCTCCTTGATTTTCTCTTGGTTATTTACAACTTATCTCCTCTATTATGCATGAAACCAAAGTAAATCATGATGTCTATATTGATTTTGGGACCAAAACAACCCGAAAATGATATAGATGTTGACCTAGCACCCTTGATCGAAGACTTGAAAGAGTTATGAGAAGAAGGTGTAGATGTTTTTGACATGAACAAGAAAGAGATTTTTAAAATGTGAGCTATGATCTTTTGTATTATAAATGACTTCCCTACATTGGAAACTTGTCAAGGTATAATGTTAAAGGCTATAAAGCATGTCTGATTTTTGAAGAAGGCTCATGCTATCATCAACATCAACATGGAAGAAAGACTGTTTATCTTGGCTATAGGAGATTTCTTAGACCAGGTCACTTATATAGTAGATTAAATAAATATCTTTTTGGTGGTTGAGAGTATGAAGATGCTCTGGAAGCATTGACTGGGGAGTAAGTTTATGAAAAGGAAAAAAATATAATGTGATGTTTGGTAAGGCTATGAAGAGTAGACATGGAAAAAAATTGGAGACATTGTCATACATGTGGAGAAAAACATATGTGATAGTATTGTTGGGATACTTCTCAACATACAGGATAGTTCTAAGAATGGTGTGAAGGCAAGATTAGAGTTGCAAGAAATGGGAATACAAGAAGACTTATATCTAAGGCCATATGGTAAGAGAACTTTTTGTCCTCCAGCTTCTCGTACTTTGTCTAAGGATAAGAAGAGAAGTTTTTGTGAGTGTTTACATGGCATTAAAGTTCTCTCAAGTTATTCTTCAAATTTTAAGAAGCTTGTGTTGATAAAAGACTTGGAATTAGTAGGGCTAAAGTCTCATGATTATCATGTCTTATTGCAACAACTACTCCCAGTAGCTATTCGATGCATTGTCGAATATGATCTTTAACACATTTTGACTAGACTTTATTTCTTCTTCAATGCTATTTGTAGTAATGTCATTGAGATTTGAAAACTTGGATGAATTGGAAAATGAAGGAAATCTAATCTTGTGCTAGCTCGAGAAGCTTTTTCTTCCTTCATTTTTTGACATCATGGTACATCTAATTATTCATTTAGTAAGAGAGATAAAGTTGTATGGCCCTATCCATTTACAATGGATGTACCCCATTGAAAGAACTATACAAATCCTAAAAGGGTATAAGAAGAACGCAAACCGGCCTAAAGCAACTATTGTTCAGAAATATGTTTTTGAAGAAGCCATAGAATTTTGTCAACATTAATTGTTAAAAGTAAGACATATTGGGCTTCCTAAATATCATGATGAAAAAGGGGGTAGACGCGGGGTTATAGTAAAAAGTATAGATATTGATGAATTGCAACAAGCCTAATTGTATATCTTGAATATTTTTGATGAAGTTCAAGACAACATTAATGCTTATAAAGAAATTATAAGGAAAGAAAATAGTCGAATGACTGAACAAAGGTTAATTAGGGAGCATAACAAAACTTTTGCACATTGGTTCAAACAAAAGGTTCAGGAAGAGGAATGTGTTTATAATACAATTAAATGGTTAGCATATGGTCCTGAGGTTGATGTCATAAGTTGGAATTCATTTGTGATGAATGGTTATACCTTTTACACGAAGTCACTAGATGATTGGAGCATTGCCCAGAACGGTAGTGTTATATTAGTAGCTGAATCTATGCACTTCTTTACTTCAAAAGATAAGAACTCTAAATTGATAACCATGCCTTATTATGGGGTTATTGAAGAGATTTGGGTGGTTGACTATATTAAAATTAAATTTCTCATTTTCAAATGTAAGTGGGTTGATATCAATAATGGTGTAAAGATTGATCAGTTAGAATTTACATTAATAAATCTAAATAGCAGAAGTTTTAGAGATAAACCTTTTATTATGCAGTTTAAGTGAAACAAGTGTTCTATATCACCTATTAAGCAAATAAAATGTGGTTTGTAGCTCTCTAAGGAAAAATGGTTGTTGATATTGATGAGAAAAGTCATTCAAATTACGATCTTCTTGAAACTCCTTCTTCTTTTAGGGGTCTACAGGAATTGAATGAAGAAAATGAAGCAGATAATGAACATGACACAAGAAATGATCATCATGAAGGGATATGAGAAGATATCCCTTTATAAAACTACGTTGAAAGTTAGCTAGCTAAAGTAATTATCATTATGAATTATATTGTAATTATTTATATAGTTATTGTATAGTTATTCATGTTATAATTTAAGGATTTACCTTTTTTTGTCTTAACAGGAAAATGAAGGGTCTGAGACATCCTAGTGTTGATCAGAGTAAGCCAACTAGTGTTGATCAAAGTAAGCCAGCTAGTGTTATTCAGAGTGAGCTTAGCAATGCTCTGAGCCAGAATCAAAGTAAGCCTGGTAATCAGTCTATACGAAGGGGTAAGAGTGGCACACAATTGAGAGAGATTTTCCTAAGTTGGAGTATTGGGTAAAAGATATTGATTGAGTTTGATAGATATTGGAAAGCAATGGAGCCTAATGCAAGCAAATATAGAAGTTTTGTCGGCCTCCTAGCACGTAACAAGCCTAGCATCTTGATAGAGGAGTGGAGAAATATTGATGAATGTGTGAAGAAATATATTTAGGACATTATCTAGGTATAAAATTCTCTTTTGTATGTAATTATAATCAAATTTGTTACTAACTATTTCATTGCATGCATTACATCTCACTTACAATGTTCCTCAAATTGACACTTGTATAAGAAGACAATGATGTATTTGTTGTGAACGCTGGAGAAAGTTTAAGAAAAATCTAGCTAACAATTATGTGCATATCAAGGTGAAAGATGGTAAGCCTTATCATAATCCTTACAGCAAGTATTCATATCTTGATAAAGAGACTTGGCAAGAGTTTTGTAGGATTTTGACTACTCCAGAAGCTTTGGTGAGTTGACTTATTTTGGATTTTTTAACTTATCAATTGTCTTTATTGATTATATTTTTTTTGAATTCTTATTCACAGGAAAAAAGGGAAAAAGGAAAAGAGAATGGTAGAAAGAACGATTTCCCTCATACAATGTCTTATGGGGGTTATGCAAAGGATAAAAAAGACTTGTTGGTGGCCAAACAAAAGAGACTGGAAGAAGTAGCTCAATCCGATCCTTCTGTTCTTCTTTCTCCACCATCTCTAATACATCACAAAGAAAAATGGTTGTTTGCTCACCAAAAGAGGAGCGGATCGTATACGAGTAAACAAACTCGTATAGTTGTTGGAAAAATTATAAGTATCATTATTGTTATTTGATATTTAGTTAATGTATTTCATTACTTATGTTTGTTATCTGTGTCTTGCAAGAGGAACTTAAAAAAAACACAAGTTGAGGGATCTTTTATGTCAGAGGGGAGGAGTGATATTTTGACGGTTGCTACAAGACAACATGAGCATCCAAGCCGTGTTAAAGGAGTTAGAAGTGGGGTAGGCATAAGGGATTACTTTAGAGTAGACCCACACCATTCCTCAAGTGTGGCGACCAGGGAGAAGATGGAGCATATGTTGGCCACTATGAGGGTGAAAGCAAGGACAGAGGCAAAAGCATCATTTGATGTACAATTAAAAGCCTAGTTGAGCAAGATCAAGGAGGAAATGATGATGATTATGAGCACATGACAAGATACTAGTGTTCCCTAAGCATATTTTCTTTTACCTATTCAGAGCACTAAAGGGAGTTGTTGCAATATTGGGCACTCATCAGAGGGTCCTGTAATTCAAATTGCCGAGCCTTGTGACCTTTTTGTGGAGGATCCTTTTAGATGATTAGTTACACATGGGAGTGTCTACAACTTCGGATCAACTATCCACCACCAATAAATAAAAGATAATCAAGTCAGAGTGTTAGTTGAAAACATGATAATTGCATATACACCTATTCTTATCCCTATTGATGATTTGAAGATTGTGAGTGATGTCAAGACTAATTTCATCTTGTGGCCAAAGAACCTTATTTCTATTCGAACTGAGGAAACCCTAATCACAGCCCCAATTGTAGCTTCATCCAGTCAACAAGTTTTATAGCCTTAGTTGAATGTCATGCAACAAGTAATTCTAATGGCATATGGTACATCCTTTATAACAAGATCGTGGCCTATGTATTTAGTTGTTGGCAAGTCAGGGGTAGTGGTTTATCTTGAGAGGGATAAATTAATGTCCCTAATAGCTCTTAAACATTGGCTTATGGTTACGATTGTCCAAATATTTTTAATGTAAGTATCTTCTTCAATTGAAAGTAAATATTTTAACAATTAAGCTGTTATAATTTGTGTGCTTGCATTGTTATAGGTACATGAATCGTAGGTTGGTTTTCTTTGGCAAAAGTAATAATTTTGGATTCTTTTGCCTAGTTCAAATCCATGGCAAAGGGATCATTGCTGCTATCAGACATACATGCTTATCAGAGAGGCTTAATGAAACCACAACTGAGTGTTTCTTGATACCATATATGCATGGGTAAGAAACAAAATTATATTTCATAATATATGTAATGCTTTATATTTGCTTAATAGTCATCCCTTTTTTGCAGTGATAATTGGCAATTGGTTCTTTTATGCAAGAAGAGATATACTATCATCTTGTTATGCTCCCTTCACTACAAATCAAGGAAGAATTAGAAAAGACCATAAACTCACAAGTTGTCTTGCATTACCTATTATTGGAAGTCATTGAATTTATGGAAAATAAGTAACCTTTGTAATTTTGATGATAGGGCTATGAGGACATACCAACGCGCTACTTGTGGTAAGAATATGCGTGAGGTAAAAGACCCTAAATGGATCATACCAAAGGTTAGTGCATATTTGTTTGCTTTATGAACTTGTTCAATAAACTATGCTCTATACAATTTTAATGATATCATGTTCTTTTTTAGAGCCCTAGGCAACCACCGGGGTCCTACTTATATGGCTTTTATGTGTTGAGACACATATTTAATATTATCACCTTAGTCACGACTGAATTTGCTCAAGAGATAAATGTATATTTCAAAAATTTAGTACTATTATTTTTGTTTCAAGTTAGCAAGTTAATGTTTTGTCTGGCTTTGATGTTATAGATGTTTGATCTTATTGATCCTTTTCCTGAAGAAGATATTGACTTCATTCGGATATATTGTGCTAAATTCATTTATGAGTTTTTATAACAATAGTAAGTTTATAGGTATGTTCCCACGTGAAGTTGATGAATGTGATTAGTGTAACCCCTACCTTGACAGCTGCTAATATGGTTTAAAAATGTGTCATTAAGTTAAATTGGAGACAACGGATACCTTAAAACTCATTAACGGTCCCAACTTCAAGACAAGATACAGTCCTGTGATAAAGTGGGTTTTCAAAAACTTTATAAAACCTGATTAATATGGTCTCTCATTCACTTTTTGAATCTGTTTAGCCTATGCAATTTAGTTTCATTTATACATATCAGAGTGTATAACAAAATTTCCCGACAACTCTAAAAAACACCTTCACTCTAGGGGTTTACATAACACTATCCAAATTTACAACATGTGCAATATGTACAACAATCCCAAAAATTGATAACCAACATAAGGCTTTAATCTCCTAGCCATTGGCACTAGCCACCCATAGTTACCTGTTTTTCCTTCGAACCATTTGCCCTGGCTGTAAGTTAGTCATTAGAAAGAGTGAGATTCAAATGAATCTCAGTAGTAATGTTTTCACTCATATGATATATAATAAACAAAGCATGTAAGCAATTATCACAAAGCAGCAACATAACAGCATCACAGCAGCAATCACATTCATGACTTTCATCACATAAATGACAGCTTTTATGACTGTATTCACAATAATGATAGCTTTCACTGTAAACACTTTCATCCCACCACGTGGCCTTCATGACAGCTTTAGCTGTATTTACCATGTGGCCTTCATGACAGCTTTCGCTGTATTCACAATAACGATAGCTTCGCTGTATTCACAATCACGACAGCTTTCGCTGTATTCACAATTCAATGATAAGCACAAACATACAAGCCTTATACATGATATAAGAAAAAGAGTCACTACCTTGTTCTTTCCGTTCGTGCTTGGGCATAGGTTTCTCACGCTCAGGGCAGATATCAACTCCTATCAATCAGAATCAAGGACGACGAGTTACTCCCTATTTCAATTCTTTAATAGCTCCCAATACTTGAGTTGGTTATCATTATAGTTATTTAATCAAGTTAACTAAGGAGCTAAAGTGGTCAATTAACCTAAAAGACCAATTTTCTAACCTTAGAGTTCATAATTATTACCATGTGCCATTAGCTTTGAATTTTCACACACTTGAACCAAATTTGCAAAAAATTTTCATCAAATTTGAAAAATCATATCTTTATGTACAAAAATCAAATTGAAGTGATTTTAAAGGCTATGCGACCCTTATTTAGTTTAGTTTCAACAAAAAATATCACCCATAGCCAGTTGGATGCACTGCATTCCCAGAATTGTCATTTATTGCACATTGCCAGAATTCAACCTAGTTTTCATGACCTAACTTCAAAAATTTATAACTCCCAGTGTACAAATCAAAATAATGCAAATACCTATCAAATTAAAGCTTAATATTTCTACTTTAATTTTAGAAATTTTCACCTTCATTAAACATCATTAGGTTATCCAAACACACCACACAATCAGGGTACCTCACTGGAATCCTGTTCGAGCAGAAAATCCAGTTTGCATTTTGAGTTTTAGTGACCTAAAATTCACGACTCGGGGATATACCCACACAATTTTTCATGTAGAGCACAATGATAACATCAAAATGAACAAATTCTCACTTATTCCCCACATCTTGTTTTGGCAAAAAAATCAAATTAAATTCCAACAATTACCAAACTTCCAATTTCAGCACCAACATGTTGTTAGAACCGGATGACACCCAAGAGGGAGATGAATTGGGTGTAAGATAAAAATCTTAAGAACTTTGAAAATATTTTTGCATCTTAGAGGAAGCAATAAATATGAAAGTAACGAATCATAAATTAACAGTTAATATATGCTTGAAATATAAGAGTTTAAGGAAGAGAGTGTGCAAACTGTGATTTATCCTGGTTCGGTCCAATTTGCGATGGCCTACGTCCAGTCCCCAGGCTCCTCTTGAGATTTTCAAATCCACTATCTTCTTGTTTAATCCAGGCATAAGAAAAGCCTTTACAACCCACAAGTTTAGACGGGCACTTGCGAAGCCTTTTACAAATCTCTCACCGAGTTACCCCCTTACACACCGTAAGGTTACAACCGAGTTACTCTCCCTTACACACCCTGTAAGGATACAACTTTGATGATGAAAGATTACAGTCAATCTTCTCTCTCAAAGTGAATAGATGAATACTAAAGCACAATAAAAATAATCTCTCTCTCAAATGTACATGATATAGAAAATGGATAAGAATAAAGAGTAGTTGGGTTGGAGTAGATGTTTCATGATCTTTGCATGTTTCTCATTGGTGTTGTCTGCTTGAATCTTCTGTATTTATAGTTGAGTAGGATATGACCGTTGTGAGTATTTTAACTTATCCGTTGAGTCTATTGCTTGAATTTGAAAACTAGCCGTTACGAACGTTGACGCTCCTCTTCCATAAAGTATCTTTTGTTCCCTTAACATGATTTCTTCATTATATTCCTGGAATAATGCTTAGAATACTAATACAATGAAGTTTTAAACATGAAGATAATAAATCAATAAGCAACAGATGATTTTCATGCTTTCTGGTCTACATCACTTGAGTGGTCACTAGAGTGATCACGGGCCATCACTTGAGTAATCACTCGAGTGATTACTTATAGAAAACTGGCAGAGACTTCATACTTCTTTTCATGCCATATCATATCTTCATTGTATTCTTGGAGACATACATTAAACACTAATACAATGAAATGTTAGAATGATTAGAAGCAAGAGGAATGAGTTGCACGATCTTTCCTGTGATTTCTAGAATCTTCGGGATGTTATCTGTTGCATTACTTGAGTGGTCACTCGAGTAACCCTTAGTCATTACTCGAGTGATCCCTCGAGTAATCTGCTTCAAAATCTGGCAGAGAGCATTTCCAACCACATTACTCGAGTGGTCCCTTGAGTGAGGTTTCAAATAATTCTGCATATTACTCGAGTAAGCACTTCAAGTGAATTCTTGATTTTGATTCGAAACATGGCAAATTAAATATCATCTGAAAGCCCTCATCATCTACATTTCAATGCAACAAGAATCACCTCCAAACTCATTTTGTACAGAAAGTTACAATCCAAAGAATATCTTCTGCATTTAGACAAAGTCTGAAATCACGAGCATCAACTTCTAGAAAGCATAGATCTTAGTATATAACTTGAAATATGGAAAATTATATATCTTTAGAAAGCTCTTTGAGTCTACTTTCATATAGAACTAGTTTCGTCTCAATCCTATATTTATTTTGAGAGTTATGTCCAAAATACCAAACCTTGTTCTGGTAAAAGATGCTGATTCATATGTCAACTTCAACAGATCATATCTCTCTCATCTTAACTCCTTTTAATGTGATCTTGGTGTCCATAGTTCGTGTTGGGAGTCTAATTTCATATGCCACCAGTTTCAGATCAATCTGACATGTGGTTAGAGAGATATGCCCAAAATATCGAACCTCTGTCTTGACACGCGAAAAACAGAGTACCATTACTCGAGTGATCTTCAAATAACTCTACAGATTACTCGAGTAGCCACTCGAGTAATCACCTCCAAAATGTGGCAGTGCTATATTACTCGAGTGATTACTTGAGTAATCATCCCTGGAGGTACCATAACTTCCGTATACATCATTTTAACTTCGTATTGACCCATTCCAACCTCCATATGATCAAAGAAACCTCCAGTATCACTTCTAATAGCTTGGATCTTGATATTCTCATGTGATCTTGCAAGATCTTCCTTCTTCAATATCTTTCTTCTTGTTTTTCCTCTTGATGATCATTCTTCATCAGCCAACTAGATATCTTCTTGAATTGATGATCATTCCTCGTAGCCCAATTAGATGTCTTCTTGAATATCTTCAATCTTCTTCTTTCTTTGCTTGACTAATATCATCTTCTTGAGTATCTTCCTCTTGATGATCTTTCTTCATAACTTAACTATATATCTTTTTTAATATCTTCAATCTCCTTCTTGCTCTTACTTGACTAATCTACGAGATATACAACATTAAATATAGTAGTTAATATAGAGAATAAGTATATTATGCAAACTTTTTGCTCTTAATATTTGACATCATCAAAACTATTCACATCTAACACATGTGTCATAAGGTTTCTAATCATCATGAAACACCAAATACATATCCAAAATACCATGACTTCTCCAAACCCTAGCTTGGACAAAATTGGGTAGAATTACACAACCTACACAACCAATAGCTCAAATTGAAGCCAATACTCACCTCTTGCTTCTCCTTAGCTCCTTTCTTTGGTTTTTTAGCTTTTATTGTTGGATGATGGCTCAAAATACCTCCTCTTAAAATTCTAAAACTATAGAAATGAAGCTCTCATCAAGAGGAACAATGTTTATGAAGATGTTTAGAGCTAGAAAGGTGATTTAGGTGGTGAAAAGTAAGCTAGAACACATACCTTTAAACTTTGTTCTTCCAACTCTTCTTTCTCTTTCTACTTTCATTTTTTCTTCTTTTCTCTATTTGGCCGACTTTTGAGTTTTGTGGGGAGGTATTTTGTGTTTTAAATCTTTTAACTTCAGCCCCCACAATCACTTGGCCAAAAATTCACTTGGAAAGACAAGGTAAAATGTGTGGTCATAATTGGCTTATGCCAAAAGCAATTAATTGGCTTATAGATATTTTCCCCTTCCTTCTTTCTTCTTCCTTGAGTGTTGGCTGACTTTTTCATTAGCTAAAGGTGAAGTATTAATTGATTAACATTCACTCTCCTCCTCTTTACTTTTGTTACAATTGTTGACCAAGTCTTCATCTCCTTACTTGGTCTTTAATGTGTTTCTCTCTCTCTCTCTCTATCTCTCTATTATCACATAAAATGGCTGTTAAAGAGCTAAAAAAATACTTCTTAATTTTTCATAAATTTTGTCTCTTCAAATACATTACTTTAGTTGCAATATTTGACCAAATTTGTCATATTTTCTTTTCCTCTTCATGCCATACGAATTGTAGCCCTTAGAATAGCCAAAAGGGCTTCTTGAATTAATCATAATTTCAACTCTTGAAATATTACTTATTTAGTTGAAATTGTTGACTTAGTCATCATCTTTTACAACTTGGTCAAAGTGCCTTCACATGTCATTTTTAATAGCCTATATTGTTTCCTCTTGCTTCCCTCATGTCTTAAGTAAGTCATGGCCCTTAAAGAGCAATTTTCCTTCTCCTTTTAGCATGAGATATTTGACTTATGCTATCATCTTTTGGCCTTGTCTTAAAGTACTTCTAAAGGTCACCATCTATGTTCAACTATGGATTTTCTCTTGCTTCATCATGTTGGACGAAATTATGGACTTAAGGAGAGGGATTGTTTTCTTTTCTATTCTCATAATTACTTCTTACTTTTGAAGAGAAAATTCTAGCCCTTTTATTTGTCTTCCAATTTTGACCTCAAGATCAAGTGACAATTGTCTCTTTTGCCCATGATTTTGGCAATATTATTTCTTGTGTCATTAATCCTTTTATTTCATTGTCTATTACATTTAGCCCTTAGATGTATTTTGGGATATTCCAATTAGTCATAGGTGGCTGAAATTTTTTTACTGCTAATACGTATTGCATCTACTGTAATATTTAAACTCTTTGCTATCACAAGTTGCATTTTAATGTATGAACTATAGAGTGTTGCATGGAGTTGAATTAATTGCATGAAAGTTGAACTTGTTTACTATATTAACTCAGTTTTTATGGACAAGCTAAATTTTGTGAAATCTGTCCAATTTTGCTACTACATGATCTAAGTGACTAATTCTGAATCAAATCATCATTTTTGTTATGTCCATTGTATCTAAGAAAAGTTTAGGTGGATATTTGCAATAGAACTTGAACCAATGAACCTAGTTTGGGCCATTTGAATTAGCAACTTTGAATTCCTAGTTGTGATGTCTTTAAATACACAACTCCTAAAGTTTAACCAGTTTGCTAATCTATGAAACTTTGATACTGCATTTGCCACATTGGATTCAATTAAGAGTTGAATGTTGGCATTTATTTGCCACTTTATGCTAGATAATTGTGAGACTTGAGATTCTGACTTTGACATAAGTAACAAAATTATAAGCAGAGTTTTGTGTGTGCAATATTCTTATTCTAGAATTGTATACTGTGCTTAGTCATTTGCTAGTGTCAAACTTGAAAACTTGCTATCATACAATGAGATTTGTTGACACCATCTTGACCATAAGAATCAAAGTGTATGTGATTTGTTCACTAAAAAAATCATGTTCTTGCTTGTTCAAAGTTTGAATGTGCTTTAACCAGATTTGCATGAATTGGTTTTGGCTGGTAATTTGTATAATTACAGACTAAGAGACATCATATAGCTCACTGGATTCTGAGCTTAAATATCAATTTTCTTAACCTGATTTTTAGGAGAACAAGAGATATTTGTGTTGAGATGCATTCTGCCATTGTACCGCATTTGTTTGGTATTTGTTGTCCCTCATAAGCTTACTAAACATACATTTGTCTTAAGTCATCCCAAACTTGTTATACTCTATTTTTAGACTTGGCATATCTGAAGTTAATTCCATTGTTTTTATTTTTTAAATTTAGAGAAATAAGCTAAAGAACATTCATTTATGAGTTTTACTCAATACTCAAGCAAGAAATGTGACCATTAGCTATTAAACTTAGGAAGAATTTTGTTGTGTCTTAAATTTCACTACTGATGCAGATCTAATTGCATGATTTGGTAGCTGAAATATAAATGCATTCTGGTTGTACATGGTGCAAGAAGCTAAAGTTTGATGCATATAGTGACTCTAGTTATTTTACTTGCTGTGCTAATTGTTGCAATCACTGTGGCAAAGTAACATATTTTGGAGTTGGGATTTGATGTGCATGCCTTGAAATTTCTATTGAATTTAGATCCTTAACTGAAGTATTTTTTCTCCGTTGTACTTGATGGACAAGTGTGACCAAGTTTAAAGTTTGACACTTTATATTTGTTGTTTCTCATATCAACATATTGATAACTTAATTTGATGCAATTTGGTCAATTGAATCTACTGCAGTTGATCATTTATCCATCTGACATTGTAAAGAGATTTGTCCTTAGAGGTTGTATTTACCTAATCTGTATTGTTGTTGATATGATCCACTTGACTATACAGATTTAGGAGACATAAATTTTGATTATGCATTACTGGACAACTTTCAGTAGTTGAATTTCTAAGTGTTCTTGCACAAGTCTTTCACCTTTATGTAATATGATTAGTATGTTCATGGGCTTAACATTGTATCTATTGCTGAGGAATTTTTCTTGCCTCCGATTTTCTGTAAAACTTATGAGATTCTCTGTCATTATTATTGTAGTGTTTTAGTTAAAAATAAAAAGAAAATACGAGTTTTTTTAGGTTTAGTGCTTGCTTGGATGGTGGGTTAGAGGAAGGAATAGGGTGGGAAATGTATAAAAACACAAAAAATTTATATTAGATGTTAAAAAATTGAGCTCTTAGTGTAACTTTTAAGACTGGTTTTGTGAAATATGAGGTCTAAAAAAGAATTTTTAGACTACTTTTAAGACCGGTTTTCAAAATATAAGGTCTAAAAGAAGTTTAGACCGGTTTTCATAACAACTGATCTAAAAAGTTTGACTATTTAGATTGGTTTTCATCACAACTGGTCTAAAAAGTTAGTCTTTTTAGACCTAGTCTTTGAGCAACAGGTCTAAAAAGTGATTTTTAAGATTGATTGCTTAACCGGTCTAAAAAATAATAGATTTTTTAGATTGACTGTATCAAGACCTCATCCAAAACTAGTCTGTAATGCCCCAAAAATGGGCTTAAGAGCTAATGACTTCAAAAGTAAATGTAATTATTGTTGAATAAACACTTTTGAAGAATTCGACATGAATTTCGATTTGAATGTGTTGCAATCAGTGCCTAAACCCTGCATTTGAGCTTAATTATGTGACAAAGCTTAAAATGAACCCTAAGGGTAGGAGAGCATGCATGAATGAAGAATGGAATGATATAAAGGTGTTTAGTAGTGATTCGGTAAGAATTGCCATAATCAGGGGTAAAATGGGGAAAAAGGAAAGTTACCGACCAATTGGTCAGTTATTGAACAGAAAACTCATTAGTATCCCAAAGGCCAATGGTTGAGATTGATTGTCAAGGGTTTAAGTGGGTGGAATTGCATGTGTATGTGCTCATGGATAATGTCTTAAGATCTTGACAAATGGCATTGCATGAGCCTTTGATGATGGTCAAAGTTTCAAACTTCACTCCCTTTCTCCTCTCCTCTCCCAAAGTCGGCCAAAAAGGCCTTTTGTAGTCCAAAAACTGATCTTCATCATTTTCATCTTCTCTCTCATTAGCCTCCATTGTCGTCCCAAGCTAAGGAAGAAAGAGAAAGGAAAATGTGAGATTTTGGGTAGTTTAATGTCCTCTTTAGCTTAACTCATCTTTCATAATCTTGTTCATAGTGATGAAAGTTTCATTGCTATGGTTTTAGATTTTTGAAAGGTGGTGTTTGAGTACTTGAAGAAAAGATGAAAGTTGGAGAATTCAGGAACAAATTTGAGAAAGAGGAAGAGGTGAGTATGAGTTACATTTTGGCATGTCCATTGTAATTGTTGGTTAAGTTTCAAGATTTGTGAATTTTGCCCTGATTTTCATGAGATTTTGAAATGGATGAATTGCATAGTATGTGGTGGTGGAATTGGTGGCATATTGTGTCTTTGGAACAATAGAATTTATTTGGAACTTTGGAAGGAAAATTGGTATAATTGGGTAATGTGTGGTAATGTGTTGTCCAAAATAAAAACTTGTTGTTAGAATGGGATTTTGGTGGTTTTGGTGTTTCCAATGGATTCCTTATAAAAATTTGTGTGGGAGAAGGTTTAGTTGTTGATTTTAGGCGCCACTGGACACATTGGATAAAATTTGGAAGATTCTGTCATCTGTTGCGTTTTGGCTTCTGATAAGCCTCATTCGAGTGCTTCAGGGTCTCACTCGAGTGCAGCCCTGTATTCCCCCTTTTCCTTCAGTTTTAGTTGAACTCCCACGCAGAGAAAGCAGAAGTGTATATTCTCGTTTGCAAGTGATATGGGTTCTCACTGAGTGTAATGGTTTCACTTGAGTGCCAGTGCATTTAACACTATGAACTCACGTCTTGGGGTAACACTCACGGCCAGTTTGTCAAGCATGTGTGTTAGTACTCACAAGTATTATACTGTCACTTGAGTACTAGAGTTGTTACTCGAGTGTACTTCCTCTTTTAAGGTTTCTATTGCTCTCGGGTAGTCACTTCCCGTGCCTCACTTTGTAGGACTCGGGTGAGCATAAGGCTACCACTCGAGTGTTGAGTTCAGGACTCGAGTGCAGTGATCACTTTTTATCTCTGTTGTCGCTCTCGGCCAAGCACTCGCACGAGTGAGCCGTCCTCCCTCGAGTGTAGGTCATCTCATTACCCGAGTGCGTCATCTATCACTCAAGTGCATTAGTTAAAATCAGTGTTTTCACTTCCGAGAGGGGGGTTTTGGTCAAGTTCTTCTAACCCTTTAGGCATGTGTCTAGGCTTCTAGTAGCCACCTAAAGAGTTCAAATGATAACCAACTTTAAGTGTTATGTAATCAAGAACTTGGAAATAAGATTAATCCGTCGTCCTTGATTTGGTTTTTAGGATTTGATATTTTCCCTGTTTGTGAGCAAGCTGTTCTAGAGCACACTGGAAAAGAACAAGGTAGTGCCGCTTTCCCTTATACTATATGTGATACATTGTATGTTTGATTTATCATTACTTGTGAATTCTTTACCTGCGGCCCATCGGTAATTCCAGTAGGAGGATCGTCTTTGAGGCGGTGGAGATACGGGGGATGAGATTATGTGAAAGCTGTAAGGCTATATGTGTAAGCCGAAAGGCTATTTATGAATGCTTCACCTGCGGCCCATCGATGATTCCGGTGGGAGGACCGTGCCTTCGGGGCGGTAGAGATATGGGGGATATGACTATGTGATTATGTGTATATGTGATAGCTTGTATGCTGTGTTTCGTGCTGCTATGCTGATTGATTATGTCATTGCATGCTTTGTGATTATGTATGGTATAAGTGATTTCTTACTACTGGGATTCTGACTATGTGATTATGTGTATATGTGACAGCTTGTATGTTGTGTTTCGTGCTGCTATTCTGATTGATGATGTCATTGCATGCTTTGTGATTATGTATGGTATAAGTGATTTCTTACTACTGGGATTCTTTTGAATCTCATTCTTTCCATTGACTAACCTTCAGACAAGGCAAGTGGCTCAAAAGGAAGGAGACGACCAAGGGCGGCTAGAACTTCTTTAGGGTCATTTGATTTTGGGATTTTGGTTATTGAATTTTGATTGAGGATGATTGTATATTTTGTAAATATTATTTTGGATACAGTTGTGTAATCCCCTAAATGGGAATTTATAAACCCTTAGTTGATATATATGAAACCCGGGGTTACCGGAAATTTTGGCTGTACACTCTGATATGTATGAATGTAATTTAACTGCACATGGTAGTTATATTCGAAATGTGAATAGGAGACAGGGTTAAACCGATTTCAAAAGAAATTTGTAAAACCCTATATCAAGGATGGGATTCAAAACAAAATTTTATCATCCGTTGGTCTCTAATTCATCTAAACTATGTATTTTTGAATCATAATTACTGTTTATAAGGTGGGGGGTTACATTTGTGGTATCAGAGCTGTAGTTCCTGGCAAGGGTAGAATTGCTAGGATAGTTCATTTAATTGGCCTTGGTGGTAGAAGATGATCTGTGATAGTTATTGTGTATACACATGTATGCCTGTGTTGTGAATATATATAAGAGATTTGTAGACATATGTGTATACTTATTTTTGATATTGATGTGGTGAGCTACTTGTAGAATGAAGAAAACAAAAGGTCACCCCAGAGTACAACATGTAGACCCAGAGGTGGAGATAGTCAATGACAATCCACCGGATCCTATGCAGGAGATGATGGGTCTGATTAGAGATTAGAGGGATATGATTACTGAGCTGAGAGAAGAGCTCAGAATAGAAAAGGCAAGACGTAATGAGGGTCGGGGTCAGTCCATACAGGATGAGACCCATGAGGAGACTCGAAAGGAAGAAACTGCAAAAGGGTCAACACGACCACCAGAGTCACCTCCTCACATCGAACCAAACCAAGAATCACATGGGGTTCCAGTTAGAGAAGAAAGATATATGCAATATTGGGTCTCAAAATTCTACAAACACCTACCTCCGGTGTTTAAAAGGAGATTTGATCCCCAAGTAGTCGAAGACTGGTTGAATAGGCTGGAGAAAATATTCAAAGTCCTTGAGTGCCCGACTGAGGTAAAGGCATAACTGGCAATATATAAGCTAGAGGGTGATGCGGATCGTTGGTGGCGGAATATCACCCTAACATTACGGAATCATAATATGCCACTGACCTGGGAGTTGTTCCAGTAGCAGTTCAACAAAAAATACTTTCCCAAGTCGGTGTGGATCGAGAAGGAGACTGAGTTTTTGTCTATTAAGAAGGGTGATTCAGAAACTTTTGATGATTATTTATCTCATTTCTTCTGGCTATCTAGATATTCCTCTTATCTATGGAAAATGGATGATGAGGAATGAAGTGCAGACATGCTTATTCGTGGATTGAGGCGGGAATTGAGAAAGATGTTGGCCACCCACCAGTTCACCGAGTTCACAAAGCGGTGGAAGAATGTAGAATCACCGAGAACAATTTGAGAGATTTGTATCTGGTCAAGGGTACTAGTAGCCACAGTGAACCCTATAAGGGTAATACTTCCTATAAGCGGAAGGGCAGGGATCCTCTTTGTCCAAGGATAGTGGTAAAAATCCCTACCAGTCTAGAGATCATGAGCCTAAGAAATTTGCAAAAAAGTGGGTATGTCCCTGTTGTGATAAACCGTATTATGGCAGAAATTGTTAGGGTCAAGTAATTTGTTTCAATTGTAAGCAACTGGGGCACATTTCTAGAGATTGTAGGAGGTCATAGGCAGAACAGAGACTAAGGACTCAGGGTAGGATATTCGCCATGACCCATGAGGAAGCTCAGAGATCCCCTGATTTGATATAAGGTAAAGTCTTTCTTAATGGTAACTAGTTACAAGCGTTATTTGAATCTAGTGCAAGTCACTCCTTTATTGCTTATGATTGTGTGATATAAGGTAAAGTCTTTTACTGTTTACAGATGATTACAGCCGTATGTCTTGGGTTTACTTCTTGGAAAACAAGTTCGAAGCTTTTGATAGATTCAAGAAGTTCAAAGCTTTTGTGGAGAGAAAAAGTGGTCTTCAAATAAAGACACTAAGAACAGATAAGGGAGGTGAATTTGTCTCAACAGTGTTTACTAATTTCTATGAGGACAAGGGAATTTACAGGGAGCTTACAGCACCATATACACCAGAACAAAATGGTGTGGTTGAAAGGAAGAATCGTACTGTAGTAGAGATGGCTAGAAGCATGATGAAAGGGAAAGATCTTCCTATTCATTTTTGGGCAGAAGCAGTTGCAACATCAGTTTACCTTCTCAATTTGTCTCCCACAAAAGCTGTTTGGAATCAAACACCATTGAAGCTTGGACAGGTAGAAAGCCAACGGTAAGCCACTTAAAAATTTTGGTTGTATAGCTTATGCCTTGATTAAGACTCATTCTAAAAAATTTGATGAAAAATATATGAAATACATGTTTGTTGGTTATTGTTTAGAATCTAAAGCATATAACCTATACAATCTAATAAGTGGCAAAATTACCATTAGCAGAGATATGGTATTTAATGAAAGTGCTAGCTGGGATTGGAATGATAAACAGGTGCAGCAAGAAATTCCTATAGAAATTCCTCAAGAGAAAGAGCAAGAGCCACTTGTAGCAAATTCTTCTAGTATAAACTCTTCCTTAACCACTTCTGAAGAGTCTTGTACTACACCAATTCCCCTGAGGAGATCAACAAGAGTTGCAAAGCCAAACCCAGATATACTAATGATATATATACATGTCAATTTGCTCTTTTTGTTTCAGATCCATCTTATTTTGAAGAAGCAATTGAAAAGGAAGAATGGCAAAGAGCAATGGTAGAGGATATTAAATCCATTGAAAAGAATGGAACATGGGAGATGGTAGACTTACCAGAAGGAAAAAATGCTATTGGCTTGAAGTGGGTGTTCAAGAAAAAGTTTGCTGCTGATGGGAGTTTGCAAAAGTATAAAGCTCGACTTGTGCAAAAGGCTATACACAACAATATGGTGTTGACTTTGAAGAAACATTTTCTCTAATAGCTCGATTTGAAACTGTGAGACTAGTTATTGCATTGGCTGCACAACTACAATAGCCAGTTTATCAATTTGATGTCAAGTCAACATCCCTCAATGGAGATTTACAAGAAGAAGCCTACGTAGCACAACATAAGGTTTCATAAAAGAAGGTAATGAATCAAAGGTGTACAAGTTGAAAAAGGTATTGTATGGTTTATTTGAGAAGTGAAAATGAGCCCACCTTGTATGTAAAGAAGGAAGGTAATGATTTCATCATTATTTGCCTTTATGTTGATGATATCATTTATACTAATTCTTCTAATGTTCTTGTGGATGAATTCAAGAGTCAAATAATGAATGAGTTTGAAATGTCAGATATGGGGTTATTACATTATTTCCTTGGTCTTGAAATTCATCAAGCTAAAGATGGAATATTTCTTTCACAAAAGAAATATGCCAGGGACCTCTCAACAAATTCGACATGCTCAATTGCAAACCTGCAGCTACTCCTATGAATATAAATGAAAAGTTGCAGCAAGAAGATGGAGAAGAGATGGCAGATGCAAGAAGATTTAGTAGCTTGGTTGGAGGTTTAATCTATCTTACTCACACTAGACCTGATATTGCATTTCCTATTGTCATTATTTCCAGGTTTATGCAAAATCCTTCTAAAGTCCATTACGGATCAGCAAAAAGGGTCCTATACTACATTACTGGTACTTTAGAGCATGGCATTTGGTACGCTAAAGTCTCTAGCTTCAAGTTGTGTGGGTATACAGATAGTGATTGGGCAAGCTCACTAGATGATAGACAAAGTATTTCAGCAAATGTTTTCACCCTAGGCTCAGGGGTGATCACTTGGAGTTCAAAGAAACAAGCTACAGTGGCTTTGTCAACTTCAGAAGCTTAGTTTATTGCAACAACTTCTACAGCTTGTCAAGCTATTTGGCTAAGAAGAGTGCTTGTAGACCTTCAAGAAGAGCAAAAGGAACCAGCAGAGATATTTTGTGACAATAAAGCAACTATCTCCATGACAAAGAATCCAACATTTCATAGCAGAACCAAGCATATTGATATTTGTTATCATTTTATTCGTGATCTGGTAGCAAAAAGGGAGATAGCAATGGAATATTGCAGCACCCAAGAGCAACTAGTTGATATTTTGACGAAGGCTTTATCAAAGGAGAAATTCTGCTATTTCAGAGGATTACTTGGTGTTTGCAGTTTCAAATCAAGAGAGAGTGTTGAAGAATAATTCAAAACTCTTTTTTGTGTCTCTCGTATTTTTTTCTTTGTTAATGTGTTTATGTTATTTTATTTTATGGAGTCAGTTAGTGGTCCTTTATTTTTTCGATAATTAAGTAGTGATTTTTGTGGGATCTGATAATAGTTATAGTGGGTTAGTGTTAGCTATTTTTTTGGACTCCATTATTTTCTTTTCTTGCCTATATATATGTAGGTTCAGATCTCATTGTATCAATCTCTCAAGTTTTTATCAAGCATTGTTTTTCTCTTTCTTCTCTTGTCACGTCATTTACTCTCTCCTCTGCTTTATGCCAATTTCATCTTTTAGCTAAGTCACCAATTTCGTCTTTTAGCTAACACATAGCAATATAGCAAAGAACTGCCACACCCACACCAACCATGAAGTTCTGTTTGATGATAGCGAGTACCAGGCATGGTAGAAGGAAATTGGAGACATCAAGCTTATCCAGGTTGGGCTTGAGTGGACAAGCTCAGGGACATCAATGCAAATGCCTCAAACTAAATCAGTTTCAATGAACTCCTGTATCCCCTTTCCCCTGTTTTCCCCTGTTTATTTGGGTTTTTATAATAACAATACAGAGAGGTTAGCACCAGAACCAAAAATCCAACCTCTGTTTTCAATTCCTTGGGCAGAGGAAGAAGATGAATCTCACAATGCAGTACACGATGATCTTCAACATATTCCACAGTTCAAACAGTTTCTGGAGCGAAGTAGCAGATACATTTGGGTTGATTACCATCAAGTGGGTAAGAATAAGGGAACAAATTAGTTTTTCTAAGATTTAGGAGATTATTGAGCAGAGAGCAAAAAGATTAAGACTATAATAATTGAGATGGGAAGTACGGTAAACGCTCTTCGTCCGCGGGAGAGAAGGAGAGTGGCACTAGCTACACAAGTTCCAGGAAGCTGATTGATCATCATCATGCTAACTTCAGTTTCAAATCATTTTTAGATTTGTTTTAAGTTTTATGAGAATAGGGAGGTTATGGATGTTTCTATGATCCTTTTTTGATCAAAATCTGAAGTGTAAAATACTCCCGTCCTTAATACTTTCTAAAACAATATAGTGATCTTTCTTAAAAGCAAATTAGGTAAAAGTTCATTGGGTAGATTTGCACATTTAAGATCGTTTGCTACTCTGTTCTGAGCACCATATTCTCCGTCTTGTTGAAAAAGCATACGGTGGTTTTTCTTTTTGGGTTGCGTTCTGATGCTTAGCTCTCTCTAAACGACCCAGGTGAACATGGGGAGGACGAATCAGGCACGCAGGAAAACATGCTGTTTTAAATATAAGAACTAATTAATTTTGTTTAGAAAGATTAATAAAATTAAATAAGTTAATTAATCATATCATAGATTATTTATGATTAAATTATAAATCAATTTATAAGTGAGACAAATTAATTTAGAGAAAAAATGATTAATATAAATATATTAAATTAATTTAATTATCTTCTTTAATCTCCTAAAAAAATCAATTAATTCTTATATTTAGAACCGGACGCAATAGCAATTAAGCCTTGTTGCTGCATGCACTATTGCGATTCTTTCTTTTCCTTTGGCTTCCATGCATCTTTTTTCCCCTCAAAAGAATCATCATTACTGAATTCGCACAACAGTCATTCTGTGTATGTTATCAATTTTGTAGCCAAAAACAAAATCTCAGAGCGAAACCACAAGTTCATGTTTATAAAGTGACCTCCAAAATACAAATGTTCAATTATGTTACAGGACAGTTATTTTTGCAAACTGAACTGCAAAAGTAAAGCTCCAACAATTTTCCCCTAATCAATCACGCAAAGCAGAAACATTTGGGGGCAAAATCTTACATCAAAGCTATGAAGCATGCAAATACCTTATTTCTAATTCAACCGACAGACAACGAAGCAGAACAAGCCCGGCAGCTCCGCCATTAAAGAACTGTATGATATACAGAACAAAGGTAAATCAACTTGGCAAGGAGGCAACTGAAGTTTCAGCAGTTAACTGTTTTTTAATCAAAGTTTTTTAAAAGAAAACCATAACATGGGTTTCTTTTTCTTACACTGGAAAGCCAGCATGACATGGGTTCTAGTGTATGCTAGAAACATACATGCACAAATGTAGCACGTAGTCATTTTGAAAAGTTTGAACTTTATATAATGAAGAAGCTAATCAAACTAGATAAATTAGTTGATTAAGATAAATGTGCCATGATGCTTTCTAAAGTACCCCATTATAACATTAGGCAACTACTAATTAGTTTGGGAAGAATTAATGATAATTAGTGTGGGAGGCAAATTAGATTAAGGCCTTATAATTATACATAGGATGCAAAATTCAGTCCCATCAATTAACTCTTATATTTAGAATTAGAGGGATTTTTTTTTTTCCGCCCAGAGGAGGGACCAATTCGATAGAAATTAAAGGATAGAGTTTAATAATTTTAATTTGGTAAACAAAGGATAATTCAGATGTGTCAATTCACTTGGAGAAAAAGTAAAAGACGTGACAAAAATGAGAAATAATTAAAGACTAATGCTGATTACCTTTAAGTTGAAGCTCTATTATTCAACCGCCTGCGCAGTTTGGCCATCTTTATGGCAACCATCACATACACTCTGTCATATGCATCATTTATTAATTTAAAATAAGCATGTCTCCATGATTTGTTTAGAAATATTAAGCTGCAAACTCCCCAAAATCCTGCACTGAATCCGAGTGACAAACTAATATAAAAACCTCGACTGAAGAATAATTCATCATCTTTGTCTTCTACTGTTGGCTTTTTGGATTTGGGACATTTTGGAAGGGGGTCACCACAAAGTCCTTCATTTCCCACATAAGCAGAGGGATCAAAGCTTTGAAGTTGAGTGCCAATTGGAATTTCCCCAGACAAATTGTTGTATGATAAATCCATCACACTGAGACGATCTATTTGTGAAAGCTGAAAAGGAATTCTCCCAAACAAGTGATTCCTTGACAGGTCAAGAAAGTCCAACGATTTCAGTTGTCCAATGACTGTAGGGATTTGTCCACTAATCATATTTCTTGAAATGTTTAAGGAAATTAATCCCACAAGATCCATCAATTCACTTGGAATTTCTCCTGTTAGCATGTTACGAGAGAAATCAATACTTTTGACCAATCCCAATGTGTTTTGGTATCTGGACTCCCTACCTTTCCATATCAATGATGCATTATCGACTACAAAATTGGAGTCCCGATCGTAGAGAGAGAATGGGAGATAATAGATGATGGATGCATCAGAATTTGTTCGATTAGCAAGAGTAGAAAGCTGGTTGAGGCATTTTGGCAAACTTCCAAAAATATTGTTCATAGAGAGATCTAGGATTTGAACTTGAGATAGATCACAAATAGTAGAGGGCAAACTTCCAGAGAACATATTAGATCTCAAAATGAGGACACGTAACTTTTGAAGTTCACTGCCAACCCAACTCGGTATTGATCCGGAAAAGTTATTTTGGACAATATCAAAAGTTGTTAGCTGCGTGCATTTATTCAGAAACATAGGTATTTCACCTGTGAATCTATTGTAACCCAAATGTAATGCTTGGAGTTTTCTTAAGGAACCCATTGATGTTGGAACTGTTCCAGAAAAGCTATTACTTGCAACATTAAGAACAGCCAAATATTCAAAACGTGTCCAACAATCTGGAAGTGTTCCAGATAATTGATTGTTTGAAAGATCCAAAACAGTTAACGTTGTGTTCATGTTTGGACATAATAGGGAGCTAGCATCTGTAAACTTGTTATTGGATAGATACAAGGTTATTGTTACATATGGTAGAGTGGACGGAATGGAGCCTTCAAACAAATTTGAGCTGAAATCCAAATGAGGATATATGAATGGTAATTCCGGAATTTCACCAGTAAATTGGTTGTGTGAAACGTTCAACAACTTAAATGGCAAATTCCAAAACCAACTTGGAATTGTATCAGAAATTTCAGCACTTGAAATATCTAAGCCAACACATGATGTTTGGGTTTGAAGCCACATCGGAAAGCCCGGGCCCAACTTACATGATGCTAACAAAATGTATAATGACCGCAAAGGGGGAACCCAATCAGGACTTACTTGAAAAACAAAATGATTGAAAGACAAGTCTAAGACGTATGCTTGAGAGAGTCTCAAGAAATGACTTTCAGATATGACACCTTCCAATGAATTATACTTAATGCTCAACTCTTGCAAGTTTGACAGCAGTCCGATGCTATCATCAAGAGTTCCATTTAGCTTATTGTGATCAAGATACAAACGTGTAAGTGATGAGAGTTGTGAAAAACTTGGTAGTGGCCCTGAAAATTGGTTGCTGGATAAATCCAAGACTTGCAGTGTATTATTGTCACCACAATTACGGCTGAATGATGCAACAAAGTCATCTATTTGACCACTCAAGGAGTTGTTGGCCAGATCTAGTTCGCGTAAGTTGCATACTAAAGCCATGGATTTGGGTATGCCACCTTCAAGCTGGTTAGCTCTAAGCTCCAAGGTTTGCAGGGAGGACAAATCTCCCAATTCTTGAGGTATTTCTCCTCTCAAATTATTGAAAGAGAGGTCAAGAACTTGCAATTCCTTTATAGTAGTAATGAAGCTTGGGAATTGAGTTAGGTTGAAATTATTGAACCTAAGGTTCAAATTTCGCAAGTGATGTAATTCAGCCAAAGATGGAGAGAGTGTACCTTCCAACCCGTAGGAAGAAAGAAAAAGTCCCCCCACATGGCCTGTTAGGCTGTCACAGTAAACACCTTTCCAGTTGCAACATTCTTTCTGAGACTCTCCGCTGCCCCAAGAGGAAAGGTTGTTATTGCGATCCACAAAACCCTGCTTGAGAGAGATAAGCGAGAGTCTCTCCTTCTCTATGCACTTGACAGAAGCGTTGTTGCCAACTGCCCATGCCCCTACCAAGTGCAACAAAAGCACAATCGAAACAACCACAAACCTCGTATTCATATTCATATCATTCTCGATTGTAGCTGCCATACAGAGATCTCAATGAAAAACAAAAGTATTTTAATTTTATAGGCAAGATGATGAGGATTAAATTAACCGTCATATAACTTCTCTTTATTAAGTCTTGACCCGTCTTGCAATTTTATGCCGTGTGAGAGACGTGCATAGACTTTATAATCGGATAGCAAGTTTCCACGCGTTGTTATTAAACACGTCGTCATTTAAGACTATAGTTCTTTCTTCCTTCGCACATGGCACGACTTTTTGGAAGAGCAGGAGATAAAGGCCCAGGCTTGTCTTCCTTGCCAGGGTCATTGACAGTGTATAAATGTTTCGTTTAGGTATAATCATGAGCTATTTCATAAAAAAGAAGTTGAAGAGAAATATTAACTGCAAATTGAATCTCCGTACAGCTCTAAGATACAGATAATCATTTATGTTTGATGGATACTTCAAAAGCTTCTTTATTATTTATTTATTTATCTGAGATTTATTAGTTTGAATAAGTTAACATCCCACATAATCCGATCTCTCACATCCCCACTTTTCCATTTTCATTTATTTATTATTTTGTTCAGCTATTTTTGCGTTATTGCAATTGTAATCCTCAACTCTTCAAATAAAATTAGGTTAGTTTCGGCCTCATCTATTTTTTTTATCTCCGACATTTTTTTTCGACTACTATATTGTGAAATTAATTCAAAAACTACAAAATATATTCTCTAAATTAGAAGTGAATATGCCAAAAATAGCAGGTAGCCAAATTAGCAGCTAATATATATATATATATATATATATATATATATTCACCACTCTTGTAATTAAATTGATCTTTATAACCCTAAATAGCTAAGGAAACATTTCTGGGGTACTGTTGTCTTAACAATGCTTGTGAAAGTTGCAAGTCAACTAAAAAAAGTAAGCAGAACGAACAGGACTTTTTTTCCCCTTTTCCGAAAATGAACAGTTCCTTTTTCAGCCGAGAGAAATCTGTCAGAATTTATGTAGACTTGGAAATGGGTGCGGCCCATTCTGACTGGGGTAGACTCACAAATCGACCAAGTTCATCCAGCTGGGATGTAATGGCCATTTTATCTGTAAAATTCAGACCAGCCCAGATTCCACTTTTTCATCACATGGCCATTAATATAAGAGTACGTCAGAGTTGATTTTTTCTTTTTTTTTTCTTTTTTTTAAGAGATTGAATAAACTAAATAAGCTATATTAAAGTATTTATATTTATATTTATTATATTTTTTAAATTAAATTGTATGACTTATAAACTAATATATAATATAAAAATACACAACATATATTATAATTAAACAAGTCATGTAGTTTTCTTAATCTCTAAAATAAAAACATTTAGCTTTTATATCAGTGGCAGGAAGGGAGCAGCGTTTTTCTAAAGCTGCATGTCAGCAAATCACAACCAAAAATAAAATCTTCAAAATGGCACTGAGCCAACCACGTGAACAGCTAAATTTCAATAGCCCACAATCCCTCCAAATGTTTCTTGAATTGTTATCAAGGTTGCTCAAATCACCAAAATGGCACAGAAAAATTTTATTCATATCATGCAACTTCCTGAAACACTGGAAGATATCAAAAAGCATTTGTCCTACCCTCTTAGTCAATCAAAGCCTTTTGTTTGAATGTTTGCGAAAAAACTGATGGATTTTTTAAAGGCTTCAGGCATGCGGAAATATATACATGCAAAACAGAGACGGAACACATGATTATTAAATAACAAGAATTATGACTAGCTTTTTGCTCGAGTATTTAAACAAATATATACTTACAAAACAGAGACAGAAAGCATGATTTATTCATCGTCTTATTTCTAGCATCTTTTCATATACAAGCTTTTGATCTCAAGTTGCCAATGGCATTACACTTTCTGGTTGGGTCAGATAAACTTTTTTCTTGTTGCTCTGATCGTCTGATGGGACATTTGGGAGGTAGGACTGCCATAAGACTCAATGTGTTCTTGCGAGACAGTAACGAAGAAGAATATTCAATTACTGGATCTAAGACACATTAATTAGAGGAGATTGTTAAGAACAAAGTCATCAAAAACTCCTTACTGCTGTATTCCAATGATGTCAAAATAGGTAAGTAACTCTTCAATTTTCTATTGACCGTATAAGATATTTTCACCTCTTTGATTTTTACCAAATACATATTTAAAAAGAAAAAAATATTCCTTATTTAAACAAATGCCTCCAAGCATTGACTGACAGCGTGTTGGCGTCCTATATTTGCACTTCTTTTTTTTAAAAAAAAAAACAAATCAAGATAAGGCGAAAAACAATAAAATGGGCCATCTGTGCTTTAGGCCCAATCAAATGCTGGTTTCTGGACAGTATGCCCGCGTCCGAATTCGGAGCGTAGAGCTGTTCCTCGCGCAGCATGCGTGCATGACACAATATTTTCTAGCGAATGTCTGGAAAACTACAAAAAAAATCTTAATTTCAGAAAAAAATTTTTCACAAGTTGAGATAAAACTCTTCTTACATATTTACCTAATAAATCATAAAAATTATTCTCCAAAAGTTAATCCAAATATGCCCTTAAACTAACAGAATATTCCCCGTAGCAACAGAGGAGAATATTCCCTTGTGGCGATTCTTGCTTTTTCTTTGGATTCCATGCATCCTTCTGTGAATATGCATATACCTAGGCAGTTCTGAGTCAATATATAATCGCATAATTAATAACACACGTCAACCCATTAATTAGCTGCCAGTTTGTGTCATTAATTAGTTGAAATCTAAACAGGAAATTAGAAAGCCACACATAGGAAGAAAGAAACAAGCATGGCTAATTAAACATATCTTGGTTCGGCTAGCTCCACCGCCTATGTCAATCCTCTTAAGAATACGACTACAAAATTTTATGGGAGAATACCAGCTAGGTCCCAAGCTACAAAATTAATCTCAAAAAAGTCCCTTTGCAAATTCCAATGTCAGAAAAGTCCCTAGGGACTTTTTTTACAGTAGTTCCCTTTGAGCAATTACTAAAATAGCCCCACTTGTAAAAAGAGCTAAAGGTGTTGTAAACGTAGCAACAAGTGTTGTAACATAAACCATTTAGACTTTCTTTCTCCCAAGTTGTAAACGCCGCTTATGAAGTTGTTAATATAACTGAAGATGTTGTAAATATTTATAACATCTTCAGTTATATTAACAACGTCATAAGCGGCGTTTACAACTTGGGAGAAAAAAAGTCTAAATGGTTTATGTTACAACACTTGTTGCTACATTTACAACACATTTAGCTCTTTTTACAAGTTTTTAAGCTGCGTTTACAACCACTCCCACCAGGGACACCAGGGCAGTAGCTTGTACAACAAGCCACAACTTAGGCACCACTTTCTTCTACCATAGTTTACAAGATGTTCTGCAATATTTACAACATCTTCAGTTATATTAACAACGTCATAAGCGGCGTTTACAACTTGGGAGAAAGAAAGTCTAAACGGTTTATGTTACAATACTTGTTGCTACGTTTACAACACCTGAAGTTCTTTTTACAAGTGTTTAAGCTACGTTTACAACCACTCCCCCAGGGACACCAGGGCAGTAGCTTGTGCAACAAGCCAACACTTAGGCTCCACTTTCTTCTATCATCATTTACAATATGGTCTGCTATATTTACAACATCTTCAGTTATATTAACAACTTCATAAGCGGCGTTTACAACTTGGGAGAAAGAAAGTCTAAATGGTTTATGTTATAACACTTGTTGCTACGTTTACAACACCTTAAGCTCGTTTTACAAGTGGGGGCTATTTTAGTAATTGCTTAAAGGGAAATGCTGTCAGAAAAGTCCCTATTGGAATTTGCAAAGGGACTTTTTTGAGATTAATTCTGTAGCTTGAGACCTAGCTGGTATTTTCCCAAATTTTATCCCACTATAACATCTCAAAATACAATCCTGTAGATTTTTTCTCAAGCTGTCCTGCAAATTAAAAGTTTTACTCACACAATTTCAGCATTCAGATATAAAATGGATCAGAAGACGAAATCGAAGAAGAAGGAAGAAGAGAGAGAAGAGAGGAAAGTGTATAACTAGTTAAATACTTGGGAAAATGACACCTAGGTCCCAAGCTACAAAAAAAATATTACAAAAGTACCTCTGAAAAGTCAATGGTCAGAAAAGTCCCCAGGGACTTTTCTGACATCAATTTTCAATGTCCATTTACACAATTACCCCTGCTGAAATAACTACAAAAAAGTCATAGGAGGAGAGGAGGGAATGCACGTTTCTATGATTATGGAGAAAGAGAAAAATGCACAGACCATGTGCGTTGGAGGTGCAACATCGAAGGAATACAACGTGCTGTCAATGTGGTTGGGAACGTTTGCTTCTTCATCGTCTATCTACGGGTAGCGAGGTACAGAAGCAAAGTGGAATTTTTTTTCTTGTGTGAAAGTTGGTTAGATTGAGATTGAGGGGATGGTCAAATGTTGGAACTTGGGCTCAATAATGGAGTAAGTGGTAGGTGGTAGATAAGAAATGCTAAGAATTTGCTATACATATGATCTTGACCATTAAAGTTGGGGTTTCACCTTGGGTGGGTTGAGTTTATATTAGAGTGCTCTGTTTTTGGGGCAAGAAAACAGAGGAGCTGCTGTGTTTTAAGTGGGAATGGTGAATATAATTGTGGTTCTTTGCTGTGAAAACGTAGAAATGAAACCAAAAAATTGTTGTAAATTTGTGCAGATATAGTTGTTAATATGATAGTTGTAGTTGTTAATACAGAACCTCTGTTGTGCTTTGTTTTTGGGCAAGCAAACAGAGGTGTTATGTACATTCTTGCTAGCATGATGATAAAAAATGCTGATATGATAATAAAAAAAGTGTTGTTGACATGTTGTTAATATGTGCATATGTAGTTGTAAATATTGCTGTGGAACTTGTTAATACGAAGTTTGTGTTGTAGATTCTCATGAAAGTAATGAAATCCAAATGAAGTTCAAAGTTACCCTTGATACATCAACATTTGTGGATCTTGTAGATGATGAAGGGGTGCTAGAAGAAGTTGTTAAAATGACTAATAATGTTGTGAAAGAAGCATTAAACGTTGTAAACAATGACAGAAGTGACAACAATATAGTGTGCAACTTACTGATATGGCCCAAGTTATTGCCTTGGTGCAACAACATAAATTAGTTGTAAACATAACTTAATAAGTTATAAACATAACTAAACATGTTGTAAACATAATTGAAGATGTTGTAAACACTACACAGAGTAGTTAACTCTTCCCATCTTCAGTGTTGAGTGGATTTACATGTGGCCACGTGGTTAGACGAACGCTGTTTTCGATGAACGTTCACCACAAAGCTATATGAAGCATGCAAATACCTTATTTCTAATTCAATTGATAGACAACGAAGCAGAACAGGCCCGGCAGCTCCTCCATGAAAGAACTGTATGATATACAGAACAAAGGTAAATCAACTTGGCAAGGAGGCAACTGAAGTTTCAGCAGTTAACTGTTTTTTAATCGAAGTTTTTTAAAAGTAAAACCATAACATGGGTTTCTTTTTCTTACACTGGAAAGCCAGCATGACATGGGTTCTAGTGTATGCTAGAAACATACATGCACAAATGTAGCACATAGTCATTTTGAAAAGTTTGAACTTTATATAATGAAGAAGCTAATCAAATGAGATAAATTAGTTGATTAAGATAAATGTGCCATGATGTTTCTAAAGTACCCTATTATAACATTAGGCAATTACTAATTAGTTTGGGAAGAATGATAATTAGTGTGGGAGACAAATTAGATTAAGGCCTTATAATTATACATAGGATGCAAAATTCAGTCCCATAAATTAACTCTTATATTTAGAATCAGAGGGATTATTATTTTTTTCCGCCCAGAGGAGGGACCAATTCGATAGAAATTAAAGGATAGAGTTTAATAATTTTAATTTGGTAAACAAAGGATAATTGAGATGTGTCAATTCACTTGGAGAAAAAGTAAAAGACGTGACAAAAATGAGAAATAATTAAAGACTAATGCTGATTACCTTTAAGTTGAAGCTCTATTATTCAACCGCCTGCGCAGTTTGGCCATCTTTATGGCAACCACCACATACACTTTGTCATATGCATCATTTATTAATTTAAAATAAGCATGTCTCCATGATTTGTTTAGAAATATTAAGCTGCAAACTCCCCAAAATCTTGCAGTGAATCCGAGTGACAAACTAATATAAAAACCTCGACTGAAGAATAATTCATCATCTTTGTCTTCTACTGTTGGCTTTTTGGGTTAGGGACATTTTGGAAGGGGGTCACCACAAAGTCCTTCATTTCCCACATAAGCAGAGGGATCAAAGCTTTGAAGTTGAGTGCCAATTGGAATTTCCCCAGACAAATTGTTGTATGATAAATCCATCACACTGAGACGATCTATTTGTAAAAGCTGAAAAGGAATTCTCCCAAACAAGTGATTCCTTGACAGGTCAAGAAAGTCCAACGATTTCAGTTGTCCAATGACTGTAGGGATTTGTCCACTAATCATATTTCTTGAAATGTTTAAGGAAACTAATCCCACAAGATCCATCAATTCACTTGGAATTTCTCCTGTTAGCATGTTACGAGAGAAATCAATACTTTTGACCAATCCCAATGTGTTTTGGTATCTGGACTCCCTACCTTTCCATATCAATGATGCAATATCGACTACAAAAATGGAGTCCCGATCGTAGAGAGAGAATGGGAGATAATAGATGATGGATGCATCAGAATTTGTTCAATTAGCAAGAGTCGAAAGCTGGTTGAGGCATTTTGGCAAACTTCCAAAAATATTGTTCATAGAGAGATCTAGGATTTGAACTTGAGATAGATCACAAATAGTAGAGGGCAAACTTCCAGAGAACATATTAGATCTCAAAATGAGGACACGTAACTTTTGAAGTTCACTGCCAATCCAACTCGGTATTGATCCGGAAAAGTTATTTTGGACAATATCAAAAGTTGTTAGCTCCGTGCATTTATTCAGAAACATAGGTATTTCACCTGTGAATCTATTGTAACCCAAATGTAATGCTTGGAGTTTTCTTAAGGAACCCATTGATGTTGGAACTGTTCCAGAAAAGCTATTATTTGCAACATTAAGAACAGCCAAATATTCAAAATGTGTCCAACAATCTGGAAGTGTTCCAGATAATTGATTGTTTGAAAGATCCAAAACAGTTAACGTTGTGTTCATGTTTGGACATAATAGGGAGCTAGCATCTGTAAACTTGTTACTGGATAGATACAAGGTTATTGTTACATATGATGGAGTTGACGGACTGGAGCCTTCAAACAAATTTGAGCTGAAATCCAAATGAGCATATCTGAATGGTAATTCCGGAATTTCACCAGTAAATTGGTTGTGTGAAACGTTCAACAACTTAAATGGCAAATCCCAAAACGAACTTGGAATTGTACCAGAAATTCCAGCTCTTGAAATATATAAGTCAACACATGATGTTTGGGTTTGAAGCCACTTTGGAAAGCCCGGGCCCAACTTGCATGATGCTAACAAAATGTATGATGACTGGAAAGAGGGAACCCAATCAGGACTTACTTGAAAGACAAGTCTAAGACGTATACTTGAGAGAGTCTCAAGAAATGACTTTCAGATATGACACCTTCCAATGAATTATTCTTAATGCTCAACTCTTGCAAGTTTGACAGCAGTCCGATGCTATCATTAAGAGTTCCATTTAGCTTATTGTGATCAAGATACAAACGTGTCAGTGATAAGAGTTATGAAAAATTTGGTAGTGGCCCTGAAAATTGGTTGCTGGATAAATCCAAGACTTGCAGTGTATTAGTGTCACCACAATTACGGCTGAATGATGCAACAAAGTCATCTATTTGACCACTCAAGGAGTTGTTGGCCAGATCTAGTTCACGTAAGTTGTATAATAAAGCCATGGATTTGGGTATGCCACCTTCAAGCTGGTTTGCTCTAGGCTCCAAGGTTTGCCAGGACAAATCTCCCAATTCTTGAGGTATTTCTCCTTTCAAATTATTGAAAGAGAGGTCAAGAACTTGCAATTCCTTTAAAGAAGTAATGAAGCTTGGGAATTGAGTTAGGTTGAAATTATTGAACCCAAGGTTCAAATTTCGCAAGTGATGTAATTCAGCCAAAGATGGAGAGAGTGTACCTTCCAACCCGTAGAAAGAAAGAAAAAGTCCCTCCACATGGCCTGTTCAGATAGCCGTGTGAGAGACTTACATAGACTTTATAATCAGATAGCAAGTTTCCACGCGGTGTCATTAAACACGTCTTCATTTAAGACCATATGTACTTTTTGGAAGAGAAGGAGATAAAGGGCCCAGGCCTGTCTTACTTGCCAGGGTCATTGACAGTGTATATGTGAAAGATGAATGTCCAATAAAAATCTACAAAATGGGGGGATTCTTGACCACATGTTTTGAATCCAGGCTGTGCTTGAGTTGACAAGGTCAAGGACATCAATGCAAATGCTACAAAGTAAATCAGTCTCAATGTACTCCTGTATCCCTTTTCCCCTGTTTTCCCCTGTTTACTTGGGTTTTCATAATAACAATACAGGGAGGTCAGCACCAAAACCAAAAATCCAACCTCTGTTTTGACTTCTTTCAAAGAACCCACCAAAAAATTCCTCGGGAAGATGAAGAACATGAATCTCACAATGCAGGACACGATGATCTTCAACATATTCCAGAGTTGAAACAGTTTCTGGAGCGAAGGCCCCAGAGCGATATGGCTTAATCCCTCGAAACAAGCAGATACGTTTGGGTTGATTACCATATTTGTGCTGAACTCTTCAAGTTGGTAAGAATAAGGGAACAAATTAGTTTTCTAAGATTTGGGAGATTAGTGATCAGAGAGCGAAGAGATCAAGGCTTTAACAATTGAGATGGGAAGTCCGGTCAACGCGCTTCGTCCGCTGGAGGGAAAGAGAATGGCACTAACTACACTATTTCTAGGAAGCTGATCGATCATCATCATGCTAACTTCAGTTTCAAATCATTTTTAGATTTGTTTTAAGGTTAATGAGAATAGGGGGGGTGTGGGATGTTTCTCTGAGCCTTTTGACCAAAATCCAAAAGGGTCGAATTATCAGTTACGGTAAAGATGTGTGTGTGGGTGTGGACAGAGGATATAAAATTCCGTGAGGAATAAACAATCAGTAATTAATTAATCTAGCAATTTGCATTGTCTAGTGTCACACATTGAATGGGAACACAAGTTATAGTGTTCCACTTACTTGTAGGCTTGTAGCTAGGAACCTGATTGTGATGTTGACTATAGTTTATAAAACATTTTAACAGCTTCTGCAAACCTCAACAGGCAGGCTCTAACTTCGGTTTAAAACATATGATACGTTATTTATATTTATTGACATCATATATACCGTTATCATATTAGTGTTGTATAATTTTGACTATTATAATAAGCACATTATTATTTACTATTTTATGAGAACAAAGGAGGAAAATCATTTCGGGCCTACCGTTTAATGAAGATCAATGTCACTTGTGAAAAAAAATAATGAAGATTAATGCAGATATGGAGCGCAGAAGGAAAAGCAAGAATCGCAAGTTCAGGTTGATTTTTTTTGAGTGAAATGTTCCAAGAACATTTATTACTTCCACATCTCATGTACCTAGGAACTAGTTTAAAAATGAATTTTGGAGGTAAGACTTTTATCCTATTTATGAGTTTGTGAGGGTAAAAGTGCGATTCCAACAATAAAATTTTATGTTAGGGCATTTCGTACCATTAAGCTGTTAATGCGAGCCAAACAGTTTCACTTTAGTGGGTCCCACACATTTTACACCTGTCTTTCCTCTATTTGACCGTATGAAAGAAGGACCCGGCTGCCGTCCTTTTCTTCAAACGAAAAGAATGGTCTTCAAAACAAAAGGATGGTCCCAATAAAAAAAGGATCATCCTTTTCTTTTAAAGAAAAGGATGGTAGCCACTTCGATACACGGTGTATCTTCGTCCGTCCTCCACTAAAGACCCTTGAACCTTTGAACCTCTTATTCCTTTCATGATTATTAAACATGCGTCGGGTCCATTTACGTTTACAGAAACAAGCCATTATACGAAGGAAGTTAATTAATTGCCTCTCGCTGTCTTATCTGATTTCTTTCCAGCAAAGCTACAGCCTTCGTTTCCACAATTTCCCATTTCATTTACTCACTCCTACTTCCCATTTCCCCTTGCCTTCCATTTCTTCCCTCTCTTAATCTCACGCATCCTCTCTTGTGCTATGTTCTTTTCTTCTTTTGTGTATCACGGTTTCGCCACATGCTCATGGGTTTCGAGTGGTAACCCATGTGAAGATTATATATGGAAGAATGGCTTCTGGATTTATTAAAGACTGTTTTTTTCCTCTTTTTCTTCCACATAAGCATTTATATCTTGCCATGTTACCATCTAAGATCAAATCTTATTCTCTCTCCATTTTAAATTTAGTCAACGTTAACAGAGTTAAAAACTTTGGTAACATTGCCCCAATTTGTAACTTTTATGTGTATTTTAGCATCCATAGAAACTTAATGGTGCTATATGCCCTTGACATAAAATTTTGTTGTTAAAATTGTATTTTCACATAAGTTTTTTTTTTGGTTATATATAGTGCTTATGCAATTGATGCCATAAGTAAGTTACAAAGTTTGTTGTATTAGTAATGAATGCCATAAGTTATTTATGGCGTTTATTCAAAATTAAACATAAACGAAAATATGGCACATTCACCGCTATTTTTATTCGTGGCATAATAACATGCACAAAATCTAGTAGTTAAATCAACATTTTGCACTTGTGCATCTTTTATATTTATTATCTTCCTCTAAAATTAATTTACTTATAAATTGATCTAGAATATAATATTATGATTAAATAATTTATTAACTTTATTAATCTCCTCAAATTTAATAAATAGGTCTTGGAGGGAGTATCAATGAGAAGAGATTGGGCTTGAAGTTGCTGCAAGCAATCTAAACGGCCTTGATTACTTTGAACTGAATGGCCACCACCTCACCTTTAGGGATGTTTGGATGGAGAGAAAAATGAAGGGGAAAGTAGATGAAGTGAATACTAGCTATGAAGGAAAACTTTTAAAAATGGTAAAAAAAAAAATTAATTTTATTAATTTTCTTGCTAAGGAAGCTAAGCAAATCTGGATTGTTCAAATTGATTTTCTAAAAAAAGAGTTTATATTTTTTTAAGAAAATTATTTTAATGGGTATAGAATCTAAAACAAAAACAATCTTTTAACTATTATTTTTTTGAAAATGATTTTTTTATTAAAAAAATCATTATTTAAAAAAATAAAATATAAATTGTTCAAATCTGATTAGCTTTCCTTAATAAGCAAAGTACTTAGCTAGGAAATCGGGTCCCAATTTTCCCTCCGTCCAAACATAGGTTAAGCTAGAAACAAGGTGGCATCCATGATGAGCATTTGGTGCTCATCATCCTGCCGAGAAACCCGGAAAGCTTGAAACCATATGCCCAATTCATCAACATGTCCATCTTTAGTTTCCTCTTGAATTTCTTCACTTGCATCCAATTCCATATGGCCCTCGTTATCCAAACTTGGCATTTCGATGTGGCCTTCTTCGTCACCATTTTCTCCAGCAAGAGTAATCTGCATTTCATTGAGCGGGGCCATGATTATTGCACGTTGTGTATCACCAGTAATCTGCAGGGATTCCCAACAGGATCGAACAGTGACAAGCACATAGAAAAACGCAGATAAACCGATAGCAATCTTAATGTTCATTTTCATGACCGCGACGATGACACATCCTAGGAAAAAATTGGACATACCCACATCAAACTCAGGTTGGATTTGTTTAGACAAGCTGACCGACATGAATGCAAAAGCTGCAAAGGAAACAAGGCTTAACATATTCCTTCGTCCATTTTCATCTACCTCATCATGTTGTTTACTTCGGTCTTCATAGAAAGAGTAGAGAGAGGTGAGCATCAAAGTCAGAAACCCTACGTGTGCTTTCAACAAGAAAACCCTAGACAACTGTGGGCACTTGTTTACAAAGAGCGTCAAGAGGGAGAATATAGAGCTGAGAATAGAGTAGAAAAGGATCTTGAACAAAGTCCAGTGTCCAAAGAGGTTGTGGAATGAGGGGCTGAAGGCATAACAGATGAATCCGACCACACATGACACGAAGCCTAGTAATCTCCAAACTTTTGGATGGATGTGAAAGTTGAAAATCATGGTGCGTGGGAAAGGGAGATCAAATTATGATTATTAAGAGATTATATAAGCAGAGACTGTGGAAAGTAATAATGGAAGAAGATGAATGGTGGATAAGACGCGTTTTGCGTATTGAGAAGGAAAGTACTCCAATATGGCCAAGGGTTTTGCTCCAATCAACACTGAGTTAGTATTTTCCTTATGGGTTACCCAGAAACTCATGGGAAAGCAATGGTAAAGCTTATTCGTGATTTTTATTTCCATGAAAAGTAATGGAAAGTCCTTATAGTATTTTCCTCGCGGCCAGACGAAGCCAATGATCTCAAAGGTAAGTTGAACGCGGTTTAGTATTTGATTAGTAATATTAATACAATATAGGGTTTAGGTGTAAATTTAGAAATCAACTATATGTATCAAAATAAAATAAAAAAAGGAACCAACTATATTTCTTTATGGGCACCCAATGCAACTAATTATTTTCAGGTGCAAAAGTAGACATAATCAATTTATTTAATTACACTTATAATTATAACAATGTCTTTAGCTTGAGCTAACTTCCATTACTTGTTGTACTGTGGGTCTCACTAGTTTTCTATCTCTCTATTACTTTAATATATTTTAGAAATATGTGCATTTTTTAGATGGGAAAATATCAATTAGACTCTATGGAAGCAATTTTATTTTAGTCAACCCCGAAAATATCACTTACATTTTTTTTACAAGACAGATATGGGCATTTACATGAGAAATATGTGAATGACCAAAATTTTTTAACTCTCTGGATGCTTTTAGATCATTTTATTATTTATCTTTTAAATGCTCTTATGTAAAAGATAAAGTGAAGGTATTATTGTCTTTCTACTAACAAAATTTTATTTTATTTTGACCTATTGGGGTGTAGTGAAATTTTAAAATTTTTTAGAGATTGACTGAAATAAAATTGATTCCATTGGTCTAAGTCATATTTTCCCATTTTAAAAGGCACATATTTGTAAAAATATATTAAAATAATAGAAAGTGAGAAGACTAATATGACCCATAATGCCAAAAGTAACGGAAGTTAACTCGGGTTAACAGCTTTGCTATAAGCTCTACCAAATAAATTGATTATATCTACTTTTACCCCCAAAAATAGTTAATGGTGTTGGGTATCTATAAAAAAAATAATTCGTTACTAAATTTGTATCTTAACTCTATAATATATTTCACAAAATGCCAAAAAGCCTTAGTATAACTTTTGAGATGTGAGATATTAAGTCTAACCCCTAGCTTGTATCATAAGTAAGTGGAAATACCTTAGAAACCTCCTCTGCCATTATTGTGAGCAGATTTAGCAGGACCATTACATGCTCATAGAAAGAGATGATTCAGATGAGCATGGAGTGCTCATCTCAAGACAATCCATATTGATTTTGGATGGTTAAGATTCAATTCAAATTTTTATTTTTCATTTTATTTTAATAGATATAAAATTTAGATTAAAGATAATCTTATAAATGATACCTCTTAAAAAAAATAAATTTATTATTGAAAAATTACAGATTAACAAATTTGAAAAACTAAAATACTTAGTTAAATATATTTGATGGATAAAAATATAGTTAAACTAGAAATCAACGAGTTCAAATGTATTAATTAAATCCAGACATTATTTTATTATTTAGCTTATGCTTATCTTTCTGAAATGAATATGCTTATCTTTATGAAATGAAGTTCAAGTGTATACAAATAAGAGTCAATGAGTTTCATCACACATGCAAGAACGCACAATTAAGAGACAATTCTATAATTCAATTTCTTTTGGGATTAATATTTGATCAAGTTTACACAAAATAACAAATTCAGTCTTTCCAGTGTGCTATCCATTAGCAATAATCAATATTTAATATATCAACACTCAACGTATAATATATTTGGTCCATATTAGAGAAGGGATATTATGAGAAGCTTCGATAAAAATTCTGAGCATGTATATATATATAGATTCATTAATGATTGGTTCAGCTATGATATTATCAAAAACATAAACGAGATGACAATTTTAAACCCAACCTGCTTCACGCTATCATAAAAGCAACAAAAGTTTGCTTCACCCTAAAAGCCCATTAAACCCAATAAGTTAATCACAAAAAACGCCAATCTGAACATCATTAAAATGAAAAAAAGTCACTTTTAGTTGTTATGATGCACATTTGGGCTCCAAACGTGATCCAAACATCTACGTCATATTTTTGATGATTCAAGTTTCATCACAGCAACGATTACAATGTGCTCATCGACTGTGACGATAGTAACGAGGAATAGAGGATCCTAGTATTCTTATCATGAATAATTTGAGAACAAACCTTCTCTACTTTCTTCAAGTTTCTTTAGTTCATATAATCTTTGGTCAATCAAATTTTCCATATTTTGGTTTTGATTCTTCAAGATTCAAACAAGAGGTTTTAGTCTCTCATGTTTCATTTTGTTTGAAACATTGATCCCTATCATCAAATAAAAATCTGGACTATTTTACTCCTTGAGGGATCAAAACCAAAATGTGTACAAACTTGAAAGACCAAAGATTATATCAACCCAATTTGTTTTCTAAATTAGGTCTTGTAACATAACCAAGAATGTCAGCATATTTAACTCTTAATTAAGGACTGATTTCCTTGCCCCTGAACTAGTGATCTTCATAACATTTTCCCTGCATATTCTCAAGAGAATTAGTAGAGTTTTGAGCCCTCAAGAACACCTTCAAAGTTTCCTTTTATTTTGATCTATGCTAATTCGCTCGTCCATAACAACCTGACACAGCGAGCAGGTGAAACTGTGGCACCAGCCAGACTGGACAACAAAACAAAGAAACCGTTGTCTTTGTGCCTGGGCCTGAACTGGGATCTACGGAGAGATAGGGAACTGGTTTCCGTGCCTGTCCATGAGCTCAGTTAGTCTAGACCATTCAGATCAGATTTTGATGGTCTAGATTTAACTTTTAAAAAAATTGCAAGAGATGTGTCAAGGTTTAAAGAGAACATATATGCTACGTACATACGTGACAATCGAGAATGACGAATATAAATATGAGGTTCGTGGTTATTTCGATTGTGCTTTTGTTGCATTTGGTGGAGGCATGGGCTTCTGTGAAGTGCATAGAGAAGGAGAGACTCTCACTTTTCTCTCTCTCCAGCGGATTTTTGTAGATCGCAATGACAAATTCCATAGGATGCCATGTATCTCTTATATATATATATATATATATATATATATATATGATCTCATGTGATAAATTCCGTTAAAAAAATAAATAGTAAATTGAAGACAAAACTTCATGGTAAAAAAAAATTAAAAGATTAGAAATGTTAAACTTAAATTTTGAAATATCAGAGAATTATATACAACTCATCTAAAATTCAGAGAAGTTTGTATAATTTAGTCTAAAGAATAATCGAATCCTTATTAACAATAAATTACTATTATATTTTTTATACGAATTACTTCAAGTATCGATTTTGCTAGCTAGTTTGAGTTGTAAGTCAGTCTATAAAACCTTTTAATTAGTTTACAGTCTTTCCAAGTCAGTTCTTTAAACTTGTAAAATAGATATAAGTCTATGGAAAACAAACCCAATGAGTCAATGACCCCACCAGGGCAGACTAAAAAGTCGTGCCGTTTGCAAAGGATAAAGAACACATGGCCTGAAATGAGAGGAAAAAGAAAGAAATTAAAGTTGGTGCAGTCCACAGCTTTTTATGCAAGCTCATGCTTATATATCTCTCTTAAAACGAATAAATTTATTAGAATAGAGTGAACAAACAAAGATGATGGCAGAGGAACCCAATTGTAAATGGGAAGGTAAAGCCTGATGTTCAAGGGTGCAAGTTTGAATGGTCGTTTGTGAGTGATCCGGTGGAAGGATGGTCATTTCAAGATTTGATGTCTTATGTCGACTCTTCTCTTCACTACATGGCCAACAAGATGCAGCAAGCTGATGACGTGTAAAAGTTAAGCCAATTACTTTTTTTTTTTTTTTTGATACAATGGAGGGCAAATACCCAAACAGAAATTAAATTAAACTAAAGGGGAATTAATTCCCAAGCAGTCGTTCTCGAGCAGGTTCATAAGTTGATCTGGACATTTGACCAACCAAGAAGACTTGGATAATCCCATTTTAACCAGTGCATCTGCCAATTGATTCTGATCTCTGGGGATAAAGCCCATTGTCAGATCCCATGAAAAACTCATAAGCTTTTGAATTTGTAGAAACAGTAAGCTGCTATCTCTGCCTGTTTCCGTGGTAGTGAGCATTTCTATGAGATTCTTTGCATCTAATTCCAGCTGTATTACTCATCTAAACCCCAGATCCCATGCATGCCGTAAACCATGTATAATGGCCCATTCCTTAGCCTCGAAAGCACTACAGCAGCCAAGAGTAACTGTGAAACCAGTTAACCATTTTACTTTATGATCTCTAACAACCCCTCCACACCCATCTTTATTTGAAGAAGCTGTCATAGCGCCATCTACATTCAGTTTCACCTAGCCTTCTGGAGGAGCTTTCCACTTTCGATTACTTGAATTAGTCAAGTCATTCATTTCTACAGGATCTTGGATTTGAACAAAGCTTTTCCACGTCTGCATAATGAGAGCCACTGGTTGCACAAGTTTAATAAATTCAGTGTCAAAAACACAATTATTCCTCCATCTCCATAAGTTCCAGATTGAGACTCCCCAAATAAGGTTCCAACTGCCATCTGATAAAAGGCCAAAGTCCCTTTTCAGATTTAAAGCAAACCAATCTCGCAAATTTGCAGCATAGAATTGGGAGTGGTATCTTGGGTGGATCAGTTGCATCCATATGGTTCGAGCATATACAGTCTCTAAGTATGTGTATCACATCTAGAATAATAGCATCATAGTAACCGCATAAAGGAGAGCATGAGGACCACTTACTTCTCCAAGCATTTGTTGGGAGACGGTTATTGAAAGCTATCCACATAAATACTCTAATTCTTTCAGCACCCTTCCATGCCCATAGAAGTTTGTACATTGCATTGTAAGAATTAGCTGGATTTTTTTCAATAAGATAATAAGCACTCTTAATGGAAAATAATCCATTATTCATGGCTTTCCATGACGTAATATCCGCTCCGGCATCTAGCATAGGTGGCAATCTTGCTATTAATCTTTGGAACACATTGCTGGGAACAATTGTTGCCAATTTGTGAAAATCCCATAAGCCATAAGCAACCCAATCAGCAACCTTGCTTTCTTCTTCCTCTATAGTTAGTGGTCTTAAGCACATCTCTTTGATTGTCTTATCAGGAAACAACCAAAGATCCTTAAAGAATAGAAATGAGCAACCATTTCTAACATTCCAATCTCTATCATCTCGTTTTACTGAAATATAAATTTCTAAAGGGTTGAGTCATCTTTTTGGTAATCAAGCAAATTCTCTTCATTTTTAAGCATATACTTATTAAGCAACACTTCAGCCCATATCCCTTTTGAACCAGAAATAAGCCTCCATGCTAGTTTAGCTCCACATGCACGATTAAGGCTAGATAGCTTCTTAAAACCGGCCTCCAAAATTCTTTGGCAAGTGTAATTTGTTCCAACCCAATTGGGTGGAAACCATGAGAGTCTTAGCTTTTACCCCATATGAAGTTCCTTTGCAATCTCTCCACATCATTCAAAATAGTTACCGGAATTTTAGCAACTTGCATAGGATATAAGGGAATAGTAGTAAATACTGACTTAGCCAGAGTAACTCGTCCAGCAATCAAAAGATAATTCTCTTTCCAAGTTGCCCATTTAGACTTAACTCTCTCCACAATGTATTGAAAAGTATCCGTTGATTTCCTTCCTCTGCTAACTAGGAACCCGAGGTATTTACCAATTTCTACAGTTATATTCATGCCAGAAATATTCTTGATTCTTCCTTTTATTGCATTTGGCACCTTTGGAGAGAAAAACATGGAAGATTTACTTTGACTAATCCTCTCTCCCTATGCATTACGAAATCTGTTTAAGCAATCCATCATACAAATAGCTTGTTGCTCAATTGCCTCACCAAAAAGAAGAAGATCATCAGCAAACATAAGATGAGATATTGATGGGCCCTCTCTGATTACTCTGATAGGCTTCCATTTCCCTTCATTAATTGAATTGCTTATTACATGAGACAATCTATCCATACACTGCGAACAAAAGTGGAGAAATAGGGTCACCTTGACGAAGACCACTCTCCGGAGAAAAGAATTAAGTTTTGCTACCATTCCATAGAACATTGCAAGAAGTTGTAGTCACACAAGACATGATTAGTTTGACAAGGTCATATTCAAATCCAGTATCTAATAAGACTTGCTCTAGGAAATCCCATCAGATTCTATCATATGCCTTTTCTAGGTCAATCTTCCAGGCCATTAAACCTTTCTTTCCTCTGGATTTTTTCATTATGTGCATTATTTCTTGACCTATGTTTCTTCCTTTGATGAAACTAGACTGAAATGGCGAAACTAAATCATTCATAACGCCTCTCAATCTTGCAGCAATTACTTTGGTGATGCACTTATAATGAACTGTGCATAAGGATATAGGTCTGAAATGACCTATAGTTTCAGGGCCATCCCTCTTAGGAATAAGGGAAATTAGAGTTCTATTGGCATCTTCTATAATCCTTTTCCTTTCAAAAGCTTGCTTGACAAATCTACAAAGGGAAGCACCAACCGTATCCCAATTTGATTGATAGAAAACGGGAGAGAAGCCATCAACCCCTGGGGCCTTATGCGCACCCATAGAAAATAGAGCATTTTTAACTTCATCATCAGAAGGCAAAACACTCAAACTAGAAAACTGAGATTGAGTACTATGTAGGCAAGGAAACCTAGTTGTCGTTTGCAAATCAAAAGGCATATCCAAATCATCCAAGAGTAATTTCTTGAAGTAGCTAATGGCTAAAGCCCTGAGATCATTATCATCATTAATCCATTTACCAAAATCATCTTTTAAGAGTTAAAACTCTATTTTTACTTCTTCTCATATTTATTTTTAAATGGTAATATCTTGTATTTCTATCCCCCTTTGCAATCTACTCTGTACAAGCTTTTTGAAACCATTTCATCTCTTCCAATTTTAGAATTTCCTCAAGCTTAGTCTGCAAATTTTTTTTCCAGGTTGCATAAGAACCTAGAATAGGGATATGCAGGTGAGTTCTGAATTCCACCTAATCTTAATAAAATCCTTCTTTTCTTCTGTTCTACATAGCCGAAGACTTCTTTATTCCATATAATCAAAGAATCACGAAACTCCTCTAACAATTTGTTAAGGTCATTGTTTTCTCCCCAGTTGGAATTAAGAAACTCTTTGAAGTTACTATGAGTTGACCACATGGATTCAAAGCGAAACGGAGTATTTCTACCAAGACATGAACTATTAACAGAAATCTGCAAAGAAAGGGGATTCTGGTTAGAGAAGGTAGTACGGGGAAGTACCTTTACCAAACAATCTGGAAGGAGAGTCTAAAATTGATTATTTGCCAATGGTTGGTCTAGCCTTTCATATAGTCTAGCAAACCCAGTGATTTTTCATCCTTTCCATGTGAACTTAGGACCTTTAGCTCCCAAGTCCGTTAATCCACATTCTTCCACACGGTCTCTGAACCAGTTAATACAGTGCAAATTTCCTGCTGCTTCCCCAATTCTTTCTGACGATGATAAGATATCATTTAGGTCTCCATAGACCACCCAAGGCAATGATACTGCAAATGAAATTACCTTCAATTTATTCCATAAGGCCTCTTTTAGATTAGAGTGAGGCACAACATATACTGTTGTTAAAAGGAAGGGAGTCTTTCCCAAAATTTCACACTCCAGGTGTAAAAGTTGTCGGTCCTCTACAATCACTGACACTCGAATGCTGCTACTTTTCCATGCTACTATCAGGTCACCCGAACGCCCAACACTGGATACCATTTTTAGATCATCAAACCCCATCGATTGAAGGGAATGAAATCTATTTGCATTGCTACACTTTGTTTCTGCTAAAATTACCATAATAGGTTTTAGGTCATGACACACCGTTTCGAGATATCTAAAGGAACCCTTTTGCATAGGCCCCCACGTACATTCCAATAAATGATGTTATCCATAATAATAATAAATGATATCTAAGGAAACTCACTAGAGTTGAGTCTCTGGTATCACCGATTCAACGTTCATTCCCACCTGTTCACTGTCAACAACTAATGGGCTAATGGAATTAGGCCTAATGAAATTACCCCTAGGATTTAAGCCCTCAATTGTAGCCCCTCTTGGACTTTACAGGTTTTAGGGATTATTAGAACAAGGCCATTGGGCTTAGTCCGTCATAACATATTGCTTTTCTTCATCAACTGTAGTATCTTGCATTACCTCATTCTCTGATTGCCCTTTTTCCGCCTCTTCCTCGTGAGACTCCTCCATAGTTAACATTAGTGCTCCTCCACTTTTTGTTTTGTCTCGTAGCACCTCTCTTCTTCTTTTCTCACTACGTTTCTGACCCTCCTTTCCTCTTAACGTCTCATTAGCCTCCCTAATTAAAGAGCTCTCCATAACTATATTTTCTTTCCTTCCTCTCTAGACATTTTTTATATTATTCTTGATTTTTTGTACACCCGTAATGAGCTGGTATTGCGGCTTTTGAGGCGCAACCAGATGTACGAAATCATTCTGTCCCATACTGCCATTTCAGGATTTTGCACTAGCTCTTCCACATTAGCCAGCGTTGTAAATCGGGATCCCCTGTTTTTCGGTCTAGCAGTTCCGCCTTGCTCTTTAGTTTTCCGTTGCCGGCGCATTTTCTGCACTACGCACCATTGATCTTGATAATCGGTCTCCAATTTTTCTTTTGCACTATCCACACCCTGAGTATTGGTCCCTTCCTTCAGAGTGTTTTCATTTTGCTCAGTCGACTTCTTCTCTTGTGTACAAACTTCACCCCTATGGTCGTAAACCCCACAGTGAGCACAACAAATGGGGTCCCTCATACTCCATATAATAGTCTTCATCATCCAAGGTAAAACCTGACATAAGCTGTTGACTCAAGTCTATAAGAACATAGATTCTAGGATAATGCCCACATAATTGGCAGGAGGTATTCACATCAACCTTTATGGTCTCACCAATCCTATCTTTGATAAAAGTGAGGGCTTCCTTATCATAATATTCCAGAGAAACTTTAGGCATCCTCACCCATAGTGCTACCTTGTTAATTTTTGCTCTTTCTGGCCGAAAATTGGGTTCCCATAGCCTCACTATAAGATAATGATCATATATCATCCATGGTCCCCAGTTAAAGCATTAAAGTAGTCTTCTCTATTAGATAGTTTCACTACAAAATATCCAAATCCGATATTGATTAAGCTAATGACTCCTCTTTTTGCCCACCAGGACTGTAAGCGAGCATGAAGAGCCTTGTATCCAATCCCTCTGTCCAATAGCTTCACAATTATTGCTCTTCTCCAGGACCTGTATAATTTCTTCTTCATTTTTCCAGAAAAGGAAAATATAGGGAAATTTCTTTTTGGGTCCTCAATGGTTTTGCAAAGAGGCTCCTGTTCAGCTGAGTCTTCCGACATATTATCATCAGACAGAGCCTTATCATCGTCTTCCATATCATCATCAGAAAGTTCACTCTGTCTATCAGTGCCTTTTAGCTTATCCACAAAAGATGGTCCTCCAATTAAGAACTCAGAACCCTTCGATCCCAGTTTAGGCCACTGGCCTTGCAAGACATTATCACCATTCCCTTTTGAAACATTATTGATCTTTTTTTAGCTTCGTAATAGCAAATCTTCCTCCTCCGGGGATGAAGGAGGAACCTGCGACTTAGCTTTTCCGGAGAATACCAAGGTCATTGCGATGCGTCAGGATTTCTTAAAATAAAGGAATTTAAACTGTCTCACGCGCGTTAAGCCAATTACTAATTAAAGGGTTGTCCACTTGCATGCATTGATCTCTTAATTAATTATCGCTTTTAATTATAGGTACGTATTTTTTTTTTGTCAAGACTCTTGTCTTCATGTAATTAAGTTGGGCCGGGGCTCTCCGATGTGGCTTCAAATCCAAACATCAAGTGTTGGTTAGATATTTCAAGTGCTGTAATTTCTGGTACAACCGTGAGTTGGTTTGGGGACGGGACAAGGATCGTCTCCTAACCCCGTCCCGTATGATTATTATTTTCTTAATTTCTTTCTCAAAAATTAATCCTTTACCAGCCTAAGTAAAAAAAAATTGCTCCTATGTGTTTGTTTTGCTACTAATTAGGTTTCAATCTGTAACATTGTAACCGAGCTAGAATCTTATTTGTTTGTTCTGTGTTAGTGAAATTGATGTTAGGTTTTTTTATTCGTTCTTATTGTTTCAAGCCCAATTTAGGTCAATATCAGGCTCAAACTCCTACAGAAAAGATAGAAAAAATGTTCTAGAATAACAAAAAATCGAGACAGGACTAGGCTTTCCTGGTCTCATCTTATCCCGTAAACACCCCTATTGCAGCAGAGAAGCTCAAGCTAATCATGAATTTCATATACAATGGCTGATTGACCTATAAAAGAATTGGAATTTGCATTGAGATCAAGTAAAAGGAAACTAGTTTCTTGAAGCTATACGAGTAAAGGAACGATGGAGGCTGACTTAGCTTGCAAAATCAACAAGAGGGAGCCTCTCTATATCGTTCAGTTCAGATTCAAGCTTTTACAAGGATACAACAACAACATATTGAGAACTTATTTAATTTATGAAAAGAAAAATCACTGCATACTTTGTAATAGTCTAATTGACCTTAAATGTTCGCAGCTACCTATAAATTGATAATTCTTTAATTGATGATTATTTTTCTTTTCATTTTTCTTTTTATTTGATTAAGGGTATCACGGGATCACTTTAAACTTGAGATTAATCCCTTTAGATGTTTGGATTGCAAAGGGCTTTCACCTCTCCCAAGTCCCAGCAATGATAATTTGTTTTCTAAACTATGTTATTGCCTAGGTGACTATATATTTTACTCACAGAATGAGCTGATATTGATTTTAAACATTTAGTCCTTTGGGTTAAATCAAAATAAACCAAATTATGCTGTGAAGGGCACAACTCAAATCATATTTTCTTAAAAATATTTTTATTTAATTCCTAAGCTAAACTAAGTGAGAAAAACACTGAAAGGGGTTTTAAATTGATTTTCTTTTTACCGATGGAAAACAACCTAACTACTATTTTATGTGATTTTTTATAAGATGATGAATAATGATATGCTGGGGTGTTCCTTAGAAGTGAACCTATGGTTATCCTAGCTTGCTTAATGATGTGGGAGCTAATTAATCTATCAAGTCTAATTAAAACCCCAAACACGATTTGAGTCAAGAGATTCTTAACAAATAATTGTCATAAACACTAGATAACAACTACTTGCTCCAATACAAAAAAAAATGTTTTATAATTTTTATCATTACATAAATTCTAGGTGAGCTATGAGAACTATTTTATTCCCAAAAAAAAAAGAACAAATGAAACAACAAAAAATTAGAAAGTAAGAATTTCCCTGCCTTTGTAAGAAATATACAACCATATGTACAACTATACAAATGAAGACATAATTCACGCCATCCACAGTCTTGCTCTGAGAAAAGAAAAACTAAGATCAAGAAAAACTTCATAATATTCTTGTGACTAATGTTGAAATAACCCTAAAAGAAATCATTCAGATACCCACTAGGACCCTGAAACTTCAACTGGATACATACTCCAAATAGTTGTTCTTTTCTTCCTCCTTAAACCAGCTATGCATGGATGTCGACAAAGTAATTTGTAAAAATTTATTCAACATTGTTATTAAATATTGTTCGAAAACCAAATGCTTCAGTAGTATGTATCACATTAATCAAGGAATATAGGCAATACGATCATAAAAGGACAATTATATAAAGCCAACAACAAAAACCATCTACCGTCACAGGTTCTTCCAATTTTCTAGCCTATAACCAGAGCAATAATTATTCTCTGTTTAATTGCACGAACCGTGGAAAAAGACTATGGAAAAAACAGAAAAATCAAGGCACCAAAGATACAAAAAATTACGCATGGGAATAACTTTGTCAACTATTCAAAAGATAAGAGGATACACCATCCTTTAACATTATGCTAGTGGCTAGAATTTCAAAAGCAAGCAAGATTGAACAAATCATATAAACCAGGTATTCTTGGATACCGAGGTTTCAGTAAACATTAAGTGAAGATTATTTGAAACTAAATCAAGAAAATATATGCTATCATAAAAAATCAAATACATAACTAACATTGTAGACTCAGATCAAGTCCTTGGGCAAAATATTAATTTACCTCAACATCTTCAGGGATTTCAATTGATTTCGAAGGCTTAACCTGTGCACCTCCATTTCCAACCTTATTAGTCTCAGACTTCATAGAGCCACCCTTCTTGGGGACAGGCTGAAATTGTAAAAGGTCAGTGTAACAACTCAGGCACAGCAAATGAGACCAAAAGCATACAAGCAAAGACCTGTGTACATACTGTTGCCTGAGCAGGCCTCTTTCCACTTAGCATGCTTGCCACTGACTTTCTAACAAAAGTACTTTCTGAGTTTTGAAACACCAATAAGGAAAAGTGCTAATGCCTCACAAAAAATAAAATGTACAAAACTACCAAAAAAGCATTACTGTTTTGCACAATAGATATATTTTCTAAATGCCCTTTGGATGATACACTAATTCCCAGTCAACAAGTTGTTAGTGCTCATATTCTCCACTTATAATATTCAAGGCAAGCTTTTTCATTACAATTTTTTAAGGGTTAGAAATTTTGAGAGATAATAACCAGTTAAAGAGTAACAAACAAAAAGTAGCCAGGATGACAGAGAACTCTAAATTTATCACCACCATCATTAAGTATATCACAAGACTACTATATCCACCTAGTCACATCAAATAAACCAACAAAATAAGCACACGAGATAATCGATCAATTCCTTGTCCATAGTGAGACAGCATAACCGAGTTGAATAGAGAATTTTAAAACTAAACAAAGGTATAAACTTCAAAAAAAAAATAACCTCACCTCTAAAGAAGACACACTCCCTCGGGTAATTTGCACAGATGCTGGAAAAACAACATAAAGTGTCAGCAAAAGCTAGAAGCTCAAATGTGGGGGCAATACCCAACAAGAGCTCAAATTTACAAACCTGCGGTGGAACCACTAGGTGGAGCAACTTCAGAGCCTGCAATCATTTCAGAAGGCTTCTTTCGTCTGACATCATCAAGTTTCTCAATTGACCTCTCAAGTGGTCTCATGCCAACTGTAACCCCCTCACCGTAATTACATCCGGATTATGAAATTTACGGAAATAGAGACCAATAAAACAAAATAGCCATTTATGATCCCTCATCCAAGTGACGAGATATTTCAAAATCAGTTCTAAAGCATACTTAATCCTGGTCTCACATTCACGTGCGGATATAACTACTTGAGAAAACAAATCACATAAACAATATCAGAGTGCGGAAACTAAAATCCCGGCAAACCCCTGGTTACTTATATAAATAACTTGGGTTTAAGATTTCCCAACTATGGGGATTACACAACCAAAATAATCATTTACATTCTTATGTACACTTGTCAACCCCACATCCAAAACTATGATAACCAACTACCATTTAGATTTCGGAGTAAGCCTAACTACTCCTGGTTGTCCGCTTCCCTTTCGAGCCACTCGCCCTGTCTGAAAAAGTTAGTCATATGGAAGGGGTGAGATTCTAAAGAATCCTAGTAGTAACAACAATTTCATGCCACATGCAAACACAAAATATGCACACCAATCATCTCATACAGCAACACAAGTCACTCCACCCTCATCCCCTTTTACCGCCGGGAAGGCATACGACCTTTACCCGAACCGTTGTTAGCGACTTAGGGACTATTGGCATGGCAATGCATACAAATAGCCACACGGCTCAAATATAGCCTTTCGGCTGTCACAAATAGCCTTTCGGCTCACAATTAGCCTTTCGGCCCACATATACACATATATCACACCCTAACCTCATCCCCTTTTACCGCCGGGAAGGCATACGACCTTCACCCGAACCGTTGTTAGCGACTCAGGGACTATTGGTATAGCGGTGCTTCCACAGTTTTCACAAAACTTGCAGCATACGATTTTCATTTCAAAAACGATGACATAATATACATACAAGATATCACACAAGGCATAAAGAAAGAGTCACTACCTGTATCCTTCCTGACTGGCTCTGGCACCTTAGCCTCGCGAGAGCGACAGATGTCAAATCCTATATCAATTAGGGACAACCAATCAATCTCTTATCCATATGTATATTTCAACAATACTCTAAGTTGGTTATCATTTAGGACTCTTTAGGTGACTATTAGAGGCCTAAACATATGCCTAAAGGGTTGGAAGACACTACCCAAAAGACCCCTTACTCGAAGGCAAAACACTGATTTTTGGTCATCTCACTCGAGCACAGATGCTCTAACTCGAGCACGAGTACGGACATCACTCGAGCACAACAGAAAGTGAGACTGCGAGTGAGCACCCGAGAGCACACACACAGCTCTCCAAGCACTGGATCACTAGAGCACAGTCATTTGCACTCGAGCACACACCTCACACCCGCGAGTGAGAAGGCACACTCGAGCACCTTACTCGCGAGTGAGAACCCGAAAGCACAACTCCCACCTGAAGCACAATCTCACTCGAGCATGACCCCCAGTGCTCGGGTGAGAAGGCTATGCTCGCGAGTGTCAGAGCACACTCGTGGCATCCACCAGCAAGTGAAGACCCGAAAGCAACTCTTCACTCTGGATTTACACCATCACTCGAGCATGTTCCTCGCTCACTCGAGCACAAAACGATGCACTCGAGCACTACTCATAAGAACCCAGAATAACTCAAAGCACAAAGGGAAAAACTTGCATATCACTCGAGCATGTTCATCCTGTGCTCGAGTGATGTGTATCAGAGACCCAAAACGCAGAAAAACCAGATAACTCCAGATGGTCAAATCCTCACCCAAAGGTTCCCAAACTCTACCAAAAGCTCACACATACTTGGCACTAACTAGGGAACATATTGGCCACTTCATAAACACTCTAAAAACCAATTTGACCACAATCATTCATTAAGGTCTCAATAATACATATTATCCAAATTTCATTACACTTAATTCCAAAATTCCAGATTACATCAAATGATCATATATCTCCAGACTAAATCATTTTCAATCATCAATCATAACAAACTTCACATTTCCAGAAATAGGCATATTTAGGGCAAAATTCTAGATTCGACCAACTTAGCCAAAAATCACAAATAACATACTAAAATGCTCTAAATGCCTACCGCTTCTCTTTGATCAATTCAGAACCTTGATTCCTCAACTTTCAATTTCGGCCAAAATCCCAATCAACACCATTCAAGGCTCTACAATCATCACAATGTAGCTCTCATTGATATGAACAATATTAGAGAAGAGGATTGGAGTAAAGGAGAATCACAACTTACCAAGATTCAAGCTTTTCTTCCCCTCTTTCTTGCTTGTCCAGCGCCAGAAATGGAGGAAGGAGAGGAGAGAGAAAATGAGAAAGATGGAGCAATGATGATGAAGACTTCTTCCCTTGCCTACACACACACTCCACCGAATTGGAGAGAGAAAAGGGAGGAAAAAAAGTGAAGTTTTGTCTTCTTGTGGCCTCATCCAACCACTACCACAACGCCACATGTCCACATCTCAAGCACTCCCTCAAAAGCTCACATAACCGCAAAGCACAGGATTTCGACCCTTGGTTAAGGAATCACAACCCTTGATCTTAAATACCACACACATAAATTCTCAAAATCACATTACATTAATCCCAAAAGTGCTTAATCAAGATAATTACAATAATTATCAGAGTTATCAGCCCTAATCACAAATCGGGATATTACTCCAACTGACTGCAAAAGTTGAGGATCTTAAATGATTAAATGAAGCCAAATAAAGAGATCAGAGAAGAGAATGAGGGATCTAAGAAAATATTATCAGATCGAAGAAGTGATATATGTTAATGTAGAAAATGCGTCCAAAAATTTTAAACTTAAAACAAAAGGCAAACAAAAAAGAAGAAGTAAGAAGTACTAGGGCAAACTCATAATAATTTATTTCTTTCCCTTGCTTCTCTCAGCAACCCAACAAATCTAGAGCAGAATAGAGAGAAAGGAAGAGGAGAGAGTCGCCAGAACTTACCTCCTTACAATTCTACATGAGAGAGCGATTTTAGTTCTTCTTCGATGATTCAGAACTCAGAATTGGACACTACTAAAAGAATAACAGAATTTTAGCAGAATATTCAAGTAAAGGACGAAGGAAGAGGAGAGAGTCGCCAGAAGAGCAAGGTAGCTAAGAGCCAACAAAAAATAGCTAGGTAAGGGTCGACCACCTAGGACTACCATGCACCGATCTCTAATGCTTAGTTTTCACCTTTCACAGTCATGTTGTAGTTGCAAAATGTCGCAAGTTCGGAGGAGGCAAAATGTGCAAAATGTCACAAGGGAGGCAGAGTTTAGGACTGGAACTTTAAGATCAGTTATAATAAAAAGCCAGTCTTAAAATACCTTTTAGACCCGTTTTATATTAAAACCGGTCTAAAAAATTTAATCTTTTAGATTGGTTATATAAAATAACCGGTCTAAATAGTTGAAAATATTTTATTTTTTTAAGTCCTTATATATTTAGACCGGTTATAGAGAGAACCGGTCTAAAAAATAGTATATTTTTAGACCGGTTTGTCTAAAATCAAGTCTAAATAATATCTTTTAGACCTGATATTAAGGGAACCGGTCTTAAAAGTTCTTTATAATTACAAAATTGCCACCGGTCATATTTTTTAGATCTTATCCTCTATATCCGGTCTAAATGTGCCAATCTTAAACACCTATTTACTACTAGTATACAACTCAATTTAAACCATAATAGTCTAACTAATAATTACTAAAACGTATAATCTTAGTCTCAAATCTAGAAAAAAATAATTCCTAACATAGGAAAATCAATATAGTTCAAGAGAAAATTAATTAGAAAGTAAATACTCCCTTAATTGAAGCTCATAAGCTCAAGGCATAGCATCAATCTCCAAGAAGCTATCACAAGGGAACTAGCCACACATCATGTTAATTATAGCCAAAGCTCATCCAAAACAGCAAAAGTTCATGAGAGTTGAATGATAGGCTGAATTTAGTGGAGGCAGAAGATCGATGGTTGAAGAATCTAGATGGAGACTATAGAAAGAGAGTAAGAAGAGGAAGAAGATAAGGCAAATATGGAAATTAGAACGGTGAAGGAGGTGTGTGTGGTGAAGCTCTGATCTTTGACAGTGAGGAGGAAGGACATCATCGACAGAGGTGGTGTTCTCCGTTTCCTTCCTTCCGTTTGAAAGTCTGGACCTCCCCATAATGCCTTCTCTCCTGGTGCCTTAAAATTACAATATTCTTTCCAAATCTCTATCAACCAGCCAAAAAATCAAGTTCGGCGGTGGAAAATGGTGGTTTTCCAATTTTGGGCCTTTTTGCAATGTTCAAAAGTTTTGGGTATTTTTTTGTAATTTACTCTAATCCTTTTCTGTTTTAAAAGTGATGGCTTTTTTACAGAAAATGGCCCCTTTTTTGACCTAATTCCCATTTCCTATTTGACAAAACGCAGAATTTTGTTTCTCTTTTGGTCATTCTGCATCATTACTTCTTGGTCTTTCAGCTTTAACTTTTCTAAAACTTTTGTATAATTGTTTTTTTAACAAGGTTGATCAGACATGTTTTTGTGAACAATATTTGAAACTTGAATTATGATGTTTAATCTTTTTGGAACATTTTTAGGAGGGGCTTTTAGTAAGAGAATCAAGAACTAATATGTAAAAGGATTAATGTAAATAATAACATAAATAAATTAGGGTCAAGATGCAAATTTGGACAATAAAATTTTAGCAAAAAGCCACCTAGCACCATAATTTATGGTGTAAAAATATGCATGAAGTGTTTGAAAGGGTGCTAAACACCATTTCAGTTAATTTCTTATAAACGTCCGTCACTTTGTTGGCAAAAGGGCACCTGGGTCCTACTTGCTGCCACCTCATCCTCATCTTTCTCAGCCAAACCTTCTCTCTCTTCAACATCATCCTTCAACTCCCTCTCTCCTCTGCCTCATGCCTCACCATCGATGGCATCCCTCATCCCTCATCCGGCAAATCCAATCGTTTAGAACTTCACCGGTAAACACGAAGGGTTGGACTGACGATGATGATAGGCTGTCGATGCTGTTGTTATTGAAATTGCACATTTATGAGAAATCTCTCCCACATTGAAATCTACAAGCAAATCCGCCGTTGAGGACGACTCCTAATAATAATTATCCTTTCCCGAGCCAAACAACCACAACGAGATGTTATCATCGACGTTGAGTAGTTTCGTTGTCTGGTCACATTCAGCAGCCATCGCAACAACATCGTTGACAAAATGGCTCTGCTTCAGAGTTGGTCATCTGCAAGAGTTGCCTGGAACAAGAAGGAGGATGCGGAGTGATGATGCCATAAGGCTTTTCGAGGAGACGCTAAACTCTTAGATTGAACCTGATGGCTTCACATTTGCTTCCATGATCACCGGTGTGTACGCTAGGTGTTCTCAATTATCCTAAATGGGTTTATAATTTGATGATAGAGAAGAGAATAGAACTAAATTGATATGTCTATAGATGCCTCGACGGTGAGGGATGGACGAGGGAGAGGAGATAGGGAGTTGAAGGGTAATGTTGAAGAGAGAGAAGGTTTGGCTGAGAAAAGATGAGGATGAGGTGGCAGCAGCAAGTGGGACCCACTAAAAAAAGGTAACGGACATTTATGAGAAGTCAATTGAAGTGGTAGTTTACATTAGAGCCGGTAATATGGGCACAACCCGCGGGCTCAACCCGTGAGCCCGCGGGTTTTGACGGGTTTTTCCCAACCCGCAAAAATGCGGGCCGCACAGGCCCGCACATCATAACTCGAGGGCCCGCGGGCTGGCCCACAAAATTTTTTATTTTTTATTTACATATAATACTTTTATAAAACTTATTAGTTTTTCACTCTTATCTTGGTACCTCCCAATCCAAAGAGAAAAAATCTTAGCTTCTTCCCTTCTTCTTTAAACAAAATTATTATATCTTGGTTGCTTGAGGATGAGTTTATGTTTTATTTATAAACTCTAACAAATTTGATAACTTTATCTCTTAAATTTTAGATTATGTTTTTAAATTTTTATAAAAGAAATGATTGATACTAGGAAGGTAAATTTAATTACTCATATATATGTGTTTCATATTTTCAATCCTCTTTAAAAAATATGAATTTTTTTTTCAAAAAAAAAATGTGGGCCCGCGGGCTAGTCTGCAACCCGCACACTGTTGGTTAGGGTTGGCATTTTGACAGCCCGCAGAAGTGCGGGCTGCACAGGCCCGCACCCCGCGGGCCGCGGGTTGGTGCGGGCTGGCCCGTATTCCAAGCTATAGTTTACATCCTTTCAAAGAATTCATGCATATTTTTGCATAAAAAAAAAAACATTATAGTGTCAGGTATTTTTGCATCCTTTTAAAAATTATATATATATTTTTACATTTAAAAATATATTATGGTTCCTAGTGCTCTTTTGCCAAAACTTTGTTATCAGATTTGCACCTTTAAAAATCCATATGTTCTCATATTTCTAAATAACCAGTGGTTACTTAGATGTTTAAATCCCATGGTTTCTATATTTACTTTTTTCAGGTAAGATTTGAGTAGGACTAGGACTGTGGGAAGTTGAGCCTAATTGTAGGCTTTCATTAAGGTTCCTCTTATATGTACATATCATCATTTATCATTCCTATTTACAAATATAATGTCATGATATATGAACTATTTAATTATTATTGGTTAATTCTATATAATTTAAATGCTATGAACTATGATTTTGGAAACTATTAGTTTTGGTATTTGATTGAGATATTTGATAAATATATATTGTTATTATTGGGTGGAGCCCTTGTTGATATGATTTTACAATGATGGATTTGAATTAGCGGATTTAACAAGTTGTTGTCTAGGTTTGTGGAGCACTACATTGATTGTCATGTTGGGCTTTGAATACCCGAGGCCTAGTTGTCTGTCAAGCATTTCCTAGTGCTTACTTTCACTATGTTTAGAAAGGGTTTATTAAATTATTCTAACCATGATATTGTGTTAAATGCTTCAAATAAAATTATTGTTTTCTAAATAATCATAGTAAGCATTTTAAGTGCAGTTTTGTTCTTTTCTACATTTGTAATGTCCACTGGTTTGATAAATTTTTTAATTGGCTTTTAAATTTTCTACCATGATAATCTTTATTGTTGAGTTTTTAATATTTTATTACCGTTGTAGTGTATTTGAACAAAAGTTTAAATGTGGTTTAGAAATCGGGGTGTTACAATACTCATCTCATAATTCCTTTAATTTGGTAACATAAGAAGCAACAGTAAAATTATTCTAGGTTGTAGAGGCAATGGAGCGATGTAAAGAAAAAATCCTTGTGCCATCTATTTTATTAAAACGTTCCTGTAAATCATGCCATATTAGATGAGAAGAGTCAGCATATACCATACTAGTTGCAATGTTGTTGTCTATAGAGTGAATCAGCCATGATAGGACCACCGCATCAAAGCGGTCCCACAATTTTTTCTGGTTTTTATACTAGATAATTGTACGATACACAACACCATAGGACCAAGTCAAGTCCAACTCCTGCTTACACACTAAATTATAATGAGCCATGTCTACAAGCCCAACCAGAATACACACTAGTATAAAATTGTCTTTTTAGATTGTCATATTTAGACCGATTATAACGGATAAGGTCTAAAAAAAATGACCGGTGACAATTTTGTAATTATAAAGAACTTATAAGATCGGTTCTTAAAATATGCGGTCTAAAATAAATTATTTAGACCGGTTATTAACACAACCGGTCTAAAAAGATAAAAAATTAAAAAAATTGAAATTTTTTAGACCGGTTATTCAAACAACTGGTCTTAAAAGATAAAAAAGTTTTTTAAAAAAAATTTTGAAAAATTTTTAGACCGGTTTTTACTAATAACCGGTCTTAAAGATGAAATATTTTAGATCGGTTATTCAAACAACTGGTCTTAAAAGATTAAAAAGTTTTAAAAAAATTTTCTGAAAGTTTTTTAGACCTGTTTTTACTAATAACCGGTCTTAAAGATGAAATATTTTAGACCGATTATTTTTTAAACCGATTTAAAATATTTTTTTACTCTTTTAAGACCGGTTATGATTCACAACCGGTCTAAAAGATATTCCCAAAACTCATACACCTGCTCCTCCCGCACTTAAATTGAATTCCGCGCTTAAAAGATATTCTCAAATCTCAATGTTTTCACTCTTTACTTTTCCGTATGACATGTCCCTTCACAGTTCACACCAACCGCACCACACAACTTCTTCCATCCTTTCTGGTAATCTCTTTTTCTCTTCCCAAATCAACTCACTTAATTGCCTTTTTCAATTCCTTCACCTCTATGTGATGCAAGCATATGTGCTGAAAATATTCCCAGATCCAATGCTTTCATTCAATCAAGTACGATAGATATTGATGATTTACCAAAAAAGCAAAACAAGTAGAAATAGATATATTGTTTTGTAGTGTAATGGATGAATTGTATGTGGAACAGAGTGTGTATGATATGGGAGGAAGGAGGGTGATCGTGAAGGGGATGAGGCCGATGGGATGTGTTCCGGCAGAATTAGGGATGAGAAGTAGGATCGGGGAGTGCGATGAGGAACTGCAGAGGGCAGCATTGCTATATAATCCGCAGCTGGGGGGACATGATCTCAAAGCTTAATGAGGAGGTTGGCGCTGAGGTGTTCGTGGCAGCAGAATTATTGTGCACCAGATTCTGTAGGGCTCCACTCAGTACATGCACCCCATAAATCTCTTCACCATCATGGCCCTCGATTCCATGACTTGATCCATTATATAAATATTCCTCCTCTTTATTTTATTTATTATATGCCTTGCTCTTTATTTCTCTGCCCTCTTTCATTTTACTGTCCATAGGCTGAAACAGAGAGAGTCATGGACGACTTCAGTAACTTCGATCCAACGCTTGAACTCCGACAGATCCCTGTCATCATTTTTTGGACAATTTCTCGCTCATTTTCTTATTACTGGGATTTTTTTAAAAATGAAAATTTTAAACCGGTTGTAGCTATAACCGGTCTAAAAAGTCTTTCACTTTATAGACCTGTTGTAACAATCGGTCTAAAAAGTGAAAGACTTTTTAGACCGACTGTATCAAGACCTAATCTAAAACGGGTCTAAAAAGTCATTTTTAACCGGTCTAAAAAGTCATTTTTCTACTAATGACAATAAGAAACAACCACAATAATATTCTAATATTCCTAACAAGAATCCTCTCACATATTGTTAAGAATATTATCTATTATGTGCCATTACAGGTCAGCAAGGAGGTACAATTAGTGACTTGTGTGTGCCTATATATATGTGGGATTGACTATTATATTTGGATAGTGTGTAATGGCCCAGTTGGTCATTGTAAAATTATGTGTGCTTAATTAGTGATATAGGGTTGTTTTCTTTACATGATACCAAAGACGCAAGTTGGGGATTAGACCAAGTGTTTGTCAAGAACTGTGCCTAATAGAATTATATATGAGAGCTCCACATCCGCTCCTCCAACCATTGATTTCTCTCACCCACTCTACCTACATGCCTCCGACACACAAGCAACTACTCTGGTCACCTAGGTTTTACGTGGATCTGAAAATTATGAAGTCTAGTCAAGATCCATGCGAATTTCCCTTTCAGCCAAGAACAAGCTGGGGATTATTGACGGGACATGTACTCATGACGAGCAACCTCCAACCCTACGAGATTTATGGGATTGCTCCAACTCAATAATTCTTTCTTGGATGATTAACTTTGTGGATAAGCAAATTGCTGTTGGGATCATTTTTTCTAATAGTGCTCGTGCTGTCTGGTTAGAACTGAAGGAACGTTTCCACAAGGTAGATGGGACAAGAAGTTTTTCACTTCATAAGGCAATCAGTGGATTAACTCAAGGCGCCATAAATGTCTCTGAATATTTTACCAAATTGAAGGACCTCTAGGATGAGTATGACTCGCTTGTTCCATTCCATTCATGCAGTTCCTTATGGGACTTAGTGATAGTCACCATTATGCTAGAACTCAAATCCTTCTTCAAAGTCCTCTTTCAACTCTTAATCAAGCATACTCTATTGTCTCTCAAGATGAGTCATAGAGGTTGGCATCATACGCTTGCGGCACGCTACCTTTTCCAAATCGTCCTTGTTCATGGCACTTTTCATATACCCCGTCTCCATCGCATTACAACACATCTCGTGACTCAAGTGTGGTGAGTCTGCCTCTAGCATGGCGATGGTTCCATCTACAAACCCGATCTTGTTTTTGGTGAAGAAAACATACTCATATTAGTGACCCACTGACCGGGCTATCAGAATCATGAATGTAGTAGGGCGACATTGAGTCGATTGATACGTTGCTTGTCGCTTCTCTGCTCATAATGGTGTAGCTTAGACACCTAAGCTCTAGAATTAATTTTTATGTACCATTAGAAAACTAAAGGTATTGGAGAGAAAAATTGATCATATTATGCATACGTAAATCATGTATTTATACACATTAGGCATTTGATTGTTGCATATCTCTCTAACTGTATAGTATTTGAATAATAATATAGTATCAAATAATACCACAATAGTCGTCATATTTCAGTGGCCTTCATATCTTGACGTTATCTTTGGCAACCTCCAACACTAATCCAAACGCACTCTAACATTTAACATGGTATCAAATTAAAGCCACAAGAATTTGAACTCAAGAAAAAGAAAATAAAGTTGGAAGGGGGGAAATACATAAGAGCACAGAAGAATATAAAGACAAGAGGAGACTACTATAGATGGTGATTTTCTTGCAAATGCACAAAAGCTTAGCAGAAGGAAAAGACAAGAAAAATGCCAAGAGAGATTACAACAAAGATGAGATCTTTCTGTTTGGAAAAAAATTGTTCATTTTCGTAACAGCCACGATGAGACATAGTAAGAAAAAATTAAATTGGACTTACCCAAGTCAAATTCAGGCTGGAAGTACTTGGATATGTTATGGCGATAGTTTTGCTCTAACATGCGTTAGTCATTTTCCCAGAGTCTCCTATATGGATCAACTAGACCCTCGTAGAAAAGTATGGTAATTATTTATTAATTAGCTGATTTTTTGTATTTTAGTTTCATAACAAGTTCTCGTTCACAACTTTAGCAAAACGAGTTTGTAATTTTTTACTCATTTTCCTGTAGGTAATGAAGACAAGTGGAACGCGATTTGATGTTGATAATTGTTTTTTAATGTAAATGATGTTGATAATAATATAGGTCATATTCTACGAAATGACGAAAAAGCATATCACAACTTTTGAGAAGAGAGATAAAGTATAATTCCTTAACTTGTGTTGGAATATGCCTAGCCCACCCTTGGTGGATCAGGGTCCAAGCTCATTTCAGTTGGAGCTATTATGTAATTATAGAGAAGTATGGGTCCAAATAAGAAGTTTTATCCTTATTATTTGAATTTCAAATCATAGTAACTCCCGTACGTGATATATGGGGTCATTCTCACTTGGTGGGAGTAAGTTAATACTTTCCAAGAAAACTTCCAAAAAAACTTCTCTCTCTATTCCTCTTCTCTTCCAATGATGAATCTGCCGTATGAACATGATTGGAGTCCATATCAGTGCTTCGATCTTGAGTGGGTACTCAACAAGTCAACGGATTCCAGGTACGCCTGAAATCCTACAGTAGTATTAGAGCCTGGTTATTTATCTGTCTTGAGGCTGAATTAATATCTAAACATGTTTATGAATAATTTTTTTTACTAAATTATCCGTCCGTCAGTTCATGTTGTTGGATATATGAAAGCATATGATTCTAACTCAAATACATATCTTCCTGTATGAGGTTAGTTTCTAGTCATTGTGTTTTAATGGTGGATATATATATATATATATATTTATATTTTCCTTACTCCCTGCATCTTTATTTTTTTCCGGTGCTTTACTGTGAACTTTGGTTTCAATCGATTCCTGTTTTTCTCATGTATGCCTAGGCTCTATGAGTATATATGTATTTAAAAGCCTCATAATACACATAATAAGGCCATGGAACGAAAGAACTGATAGGTTGAACGAAATCGATGAAACGAACCGGAAACGAAATTCTAAATTCCATTGGGTCATCTAAAAATGAGTGTTTTAGATTTTGAAATTAGTCCTATTGTGTACAGCTTGAAAAAATGAATAAAAATGACACCAAGAACGCGAAAAATGGACGTCGAACGGTGAAGTTATGGAGGAGAGAAGGTATCGAGTTGACGGAGCCGACCCACGCTATAATTGGGTCCTGGTCGACCCAGATGGAGGTTGAAGACAACCTCCAGGCCCTTGAAACGTCATTATTTTTGCAACATAAAAAAAATTGGATCGTGGTTCGATGGATTGGAGCCCAACCCAATCCAAAACAAAAAAAATTAAAATAAATGGATTGGGCCGAAGTTGGCCCAACCCAAACCAAAAAAAAAAGTAGATCGTGGGTGATGGACTCAGGCCTGGGTCAGGTAATAGGTTTACCCGATCCACAAACAAAAAATATTTCACAAATTTTTTTAAAAAAAGAAAAAGCTGAAAATCGCCACGTACCTTGTGTAGGGCCGTCGGATTGCCTAATGCCACGTGGCAGACTCCATTTGAAAACTCTTGGCATGTGGACTCTGGATTGTCGGCGTGTGTCATGTTTTGGAACGTTCGTGGTGGTGCGTGTATGGCACGTACCGATAGTGAGAGTGGGATTCATCATATTTTTCAATTTTTTACAGAATTTCCTCTTCCTCCTCCTTCTAGGGTCGGGTAAAGGTACATTTTAGCTCCGATTGAGATGCGGTTTGTTTCTAAAAATCTCTAAATTCAAGATCTTCATTTTGGTATATGTTTGAAATTTTTTAAAGTATATTTGGATCTATTTTAGAGGCATTTAGTGCCATCTTTAATGATTTTTATGAGTTTAAAAATTCTAAAATACTTTTAATACTTCATAATAATTTTTATTTGAGATAAATATGCATTTGGGAAGTTCAAAAAGCACTAAACCAAAAGGAGTTTATTCTTTTGGATCATTACTATATTGAAAAACACTTCCCTGAGTATGAATCACCTTTATGCAGTGGATTTGAAAAGGTGAGAATTATTTGTTGCTGTCTCTAAATAATGATCCAAGCCTAAATTACTTAGAGTAACGTGAGCCTCTAAGTGATAGATGAAAGAGGATTTGCTCATTTAAATTTGAGTCCTAAAATATAACCTAGAAGGAGAAGATTTTAAAGAGTGTCAAGAGAAAAATGATTCAAATTAAGGTTCATTAGAACTTGAAATTGAATAAGAGGTGTAACTAGAAAGAAATCCGAAAGATAAACCTAAAGAAAACCTGAATCTCATGAATCTTAAGAAGGTGAATGTCAAGATTCATATATGAAGAAACCTTATAGAGGTAAAAGTGAGTATTTGATACTAAAGAGACGGTATCAAATCACAGAAAAAGGGAATCTCAAATGGAGAAACTTCCCAATACCAAAACTCTGGATCATTATGAGATTCAAGAAAGTGATGAACCTCAGAAGGAAGAGCCCACTTCATGCGTGAAAAAGAGCTTTGAGCCCAGTCCAACCACGAACATTAAAAACCATAAAAGACTTAAGAGCAAATATGTAATGTATCTAGGATGAAACATTACAAATTGCATAAAACATTTGAAACATCTTCTCAATGTAATAGGTAAACTCTGGAAGATGATTAAAACAACATAGGACATAAAATTCTTCCAGTCTTAGAAAACAATGGTTATTGTGAACATCATTAAATTAGGTTTGAGAAGCAAAGAAAATTCTCCCCAAATGTAGAAATGAGATTAATATGAAAGCAAAAAAAAACTATTGAATTGTCCCATATTCCATGATAATAAGACATTATGAACATAATAATGCTTTAAGAGACATGAAGAAGAAAATGTCAAGCACTCTTTATGAGTGGAAGCTCTTAGAAAATGAGTTTTCTAAGAGAATCATATGCTCCATCTAAGTGGGAGTTAGTTTCATATGCTCTATCTAAGTGGGAGATAACAATATGCTCTATCTAAGTGAGACCTTTCAGAAATTGAGCGTTCTGATAGTCATAATTGAGCATATTATGTCAAGTACTTATATGAAATTCTTGATAGATGATAGTGGTATTGCTGGAATCTGTGTGATGAGAAGTACAAATGTATTCTCTTGATCATAGACCCAATGATATTATTACCTTTCTAGTCAATAATAATACAAATATATGACATTGTATACTTCAACATGCTATAAAAGGACATTCTTGTTTCAAATCAATTTTGAATAACCTTATGAGTAGGATGATTTAAGTGACTAAGCCAAGGAAGTCTTCCAAGAACAAGAATGTTAATTAATATGCTAAATGGGGACAATTGTGATATTTGACATTGAAAGGTTTCATATAAATAAAAAATGTTGTAAAGCCATTGACTTGGGTCAAATGTCACTAAAGCTTAAAATTTGCTTAGTAAATAAGAGGTTATGAAACCAACATGACCGTGAAAAAGGAAACTTCATAACATTACTTGCCCTGTGTATGCTATACTTGATAAATACATGTGCAAATGTGAAAGAAATTCAACAGCAAGGCCATGTATAAGGTATCACCTACATGAGATAACCAACATGACAAGAAAACTAAAAGAAGCTGAACATGTATTGTCTAACAAACAAGTGTAGCTTGTTCATCAAGATGCTCTTTTCCAGGTGGGAGCTCATGAAAGTCAATATGATCCATAGTAAAAACATTATTACTTTTAATGATGTATTAAAGTACTTGGGGCTTGAAAATGAATGTCTAGAGGTTTGCGAGTCCTTTAGTCAAGCTTACCCCATTAGGGAGGTCAAGTCCTCCACACTCTAAACCCAATATTAGGGAAGGGTAAGAGATTCCAAAAAAAATAGATAGAAGGATGACCCTAAGTTCAAAGAAGACTAAGAAATGCTCCCAGTAGAATGCTAACCTAAGTGAGGTTAAATGTTTTTCTTGCAAAAGAAACATCCATTTTGTAAAGAATTGTTCCAAGTAAAGGGAACATAAAAGGACATAATCTTCATAAATCATGATAATAGGGATTGAAATCCTTTATAGAATGATCTCTATTGTTAAATCTAAGCAAGAAACTTAGCGTTTGTGGTGACATGAGGATTGAGGTAAAAGGCATAATCGCCTACAAGTTCACTTTATGTATTGGAACAACCTTAATTCTCTGTGATGTGCTTGATGCAATGGTTTAAATGAGAATAAGTTGTTGTCTCATGCCATATAGATTATGGGTTTAACTGTTTTAAACTTTAATCATTTTATGATAGCTATATAGTTCTGATTCAGTTTTTCTTTCATGAGATTTCTTTGAGTTGAGCATTATTGGTAACTCTCCATGCTTAGTTGTTGTACCTTTCTTTTGTTAGTGCAAGCGTTTCACCCAAGAGGGGGGTGAATTGGGTGATATCAGAAATTTTGTTGCGTATAAGAAAATTGACAGAATATTTAAAGCAATTTAGAGCAAAGAGAAATATCACCGAAGTGTACACCGAGAGTTATACTGGTTCAACCACAACTACTTTGACCTACGTCCAGTCCTCAGAGCGTCTCTGAGAGTTTCACTATATTCTCCAAGATTCAGTAGGTTCTTGGCACCTCATACACAGCAAGTTTCTTCACCTGGACACTCGCTCCCCCTTACACGTTGTAATCAAATCCCCAACTCAAGGTTCCACAACCTTAAGCTGTCTCAATAACAAGTATTGAGTTTGTAATGAAAAACTCTTTCACAGAGTAAATATATAATCACTGAAGTACAAATGAGTGAGTATAAGAAAATAGAGCACTAAGCTCTTTGAATGCTCCATATATATAGATGATTTGTAGTGTCCATTGGAAGCATTTTAAATATGTCTGTTAAAATCGCGCAACAACGGTTGACCATTCTTCTAATTTGAAAACTATCTGTTTGCGGTAGGTAGTGGTAGGTGAGCGTTTGAACCTTTTATTTGACTTTTCACTTATGGCATGATCTCTTCATTGTTTCTCTGCAAATATACTTAGGATACTAGTGCAATTAAGAGTTAATCATATAGATAACAAATCAATAAACATTCGATTAAAAACATGATTTATGGACTGCCTTACTCGAGTGGCTACTCGAGTGATCAAGCTTATTACTCGAGTAGTCCCTCGAGTAAACCTATAAAAAATATGGCAGAGAGTAATTCGACATATTTATAAAATATTACTCGGGTAAGACATGGAGTAAGATATATCACAAACCTTGGAAATACCCGATTACTCGAGTGGCTACTCGAGTGGCCATATCTTTTCTTCACATGTTACTCAAGTGCCCCCTCGAGTAAGCTATCAAATAAGTTTACAGATTACTCGAGTGGTCTCTCGGGTAATGTCATTCAAATCTTGGCCGAGAGTTTACTGACCCGATTACTCGAGTAATGCTTCAAATAACTCCACAAATTACTCGAGTGCTCCCTCGAGTAAAGCCTTTTTCTTACCTGGTTACTTGAGTGGCTACTCGAATAAATTGTTGCATTTCTTGGCTAAGAGCTACTAAAAGATTTTTGACCTGGTTACTCGAGTGGCTACTCAAGTAATGCCTTATGCTTATGTTGTTACTCGAGTGGCTACTCGAGTAATGGTTCATATAACTTTACAGATTACTCGAGTGACCCCTTGAGTAATATCTTCCACATTTTGGCAGTGCCTCTCTGGAACATTTTCTCCAATATTACTCGAGTGCTCACTCGAGTAACATGTTCTATTACTTGAGTGCTTACTCGAATAAACATTGACAAAAAATGCCAGTGAGGTTTTTGCTATGCTGTGTCTCTCAGATTTTCTTCATTACTCTAGTGCTTACTTTAAGTAAAGCTTTGTCTCCATTTATTTACTTTGTTCAAATTCATTTGTTATCATATCCTCTTTTATCATTAGTCCAATCTTTGTTATCATCAAAACATATGGGATCTAACATTTTTGTAGTTCAAGTATTGAGTTGATTTCGTGTCATGCTAGACAAGCACATAGAAATTACTACCAAAATTAGCATAATGAGAATTGTTAAGTTTAATTTCTAATAAGGAGATGTCCTTGTGGTAGTCTAGCAAGTAAAGCAACACAAAAAGATTTATAGTAAAGGAAAAATGACCGTATTTCCATTGCAATTATTCTACTATGATAAATTTTGGTACTGAGTATGAGGGCAAGGCACAAAGTTGAACAGTTTATAACTCTTGTTGAGGATTATTCACAATATGATCATACTTGTTTAATTTCGCGTAAGTATGAAGTTTAAGTATTTTGGACTGTGAATTGATAAGTTGATTAATTGAATCAATAGAAGTTTTGAGATCCTATGTATGAAATAATCAAGGTTGAGAATGATCAAATGAGATTTGTGATAGAAGATAGTTAGATAGCTAACTATCCGATACACTCCACCATCATATAGAGTTATTGAAAAGTGTAATGAAACATTATAAGACATGGTTATGTATGTGATGGTTCAAGTTAACCCACAAATATAAGTGGGATAGTATTAAGATCCACTTTTGGTGGATTAGTACACATATTTGTTTCATCAAGTATGTGTGGTATTGAACTTAACCATGTGCCCTCTAAAGTGGTCACTTCTACACTCTATGAATTATGGTCAAAGTGTGAATTGGATTTAACTTTTCAGAGACCATAAGAGTGCAACCCATAAGGGTCAGTTGCGCATTCCCATTGTGATTATAAGTGGGAGCTCAATAGAGTGACAACTTCATTTTTCATAAGTGAAAAGATGAAATTGTGATTGAAAAGAACTAAAAGCTACCACCTTTATTATGCATCAGTTTCCAAATAATGGCGAAAATGAAGACTATGTGTCTCTTTACGAGACACATAGATAAGGCAGTACAAAACAAGCCAGTGATTCTCAATCGTCCTTGTGAGTGGGAACTTAAAAGGGTCAATAAAGAGACCTAAACAAGAGAAGCAGGAAGCTCCAATAAGAAGGAGTAATTGAGAAAGGAATTCATGGTTGCTCTAGAAGATAGAGCTGTGTTCTATACAAGATTCTTGCAAAGGCAAAAAGGAAGAAAGTAATGGAAGTGATGATTCATTGAGAAAGAATCATGTTTGAGAATTAGTTTATCTAATCCAAGATAAGAGGCTATTTGAAACTAGTTAATTTTGAAGACCAGAGATTAAGAGTGGATAAATCAATTAGCAAATGCAAGACTCACTTAATTGCAAAGGGGTGAGCATAATAGGAAAGCTTTCATCTTACCTATTGTACATTTTAATTAGACTTATTCCGACAATAGTTTATTGTTTGACTTTAGATATACACCAAGAGGATGTAAAACTTACACCTTTAAGTAGTAATATAGATGACGAAATCCATTTGCAAAACCAATTAAATTTCACTAAAAGTGATATTTAAGGGTTCATAAAGGGAGAACCTTATGTGTTTTGTAGAGATTCTTTTATGGATTGAAGCAATCATCCAGACAGTAATGCATAAGGTTTCGTAAGAGTGATAACCAAATGTAGTTTTTCAAACGGTTGAAGAGAACCATTATCAAGTAATGTTTTGACATTATCCTTTTAAATAGATGATATATTATTGGCCAGAAACATTTTGAATCTAGTAGTACATGTTAGAGATTGGTACTCATAAATTTTGAAAAGAAGCATATGCTGAAGCAATGCATATTCTTAGATTTGAGATCTATTAAGATAGCTTAAAGAGAATCCTCTCTGTAGCAAGATAATTATATTAAGAGATTCTTGAGCGATTCTATATGAGTAAATGCAAACCCATGGATACTCCAGTGGCTTCAGCAATGATTTTGAATCTTGACATCTGTCCCTGAACTAAATCAACACAGAAAATGGAAAAAGGTTTCCATGTAAACGCTTTCGGTAGTCTTATGACGCAGTGATGTGTACAAGACCAGATATCTATTTTGTGACAAGACTTGTATGTTAGGACTAGTCAAACCATTGTGAGAGACATGGAATGTCTTCACAAAGGGTCTTGAGATACTTTTCATGGCATATAATGATCATGCGCATATTAATATACTATGTCAGTACATGTGGCTATATGGCTGATAATGTTTGGAAAAACATCTATGATTTGAAAGTAAGAATTTAAATCTAGTGTTAATGTATTGTGAAAACACTACAATCATTGCCCAAGTAAAAAGACCCTAAGTATCATATCAAGACTAAATATAAGATGTAATTCATGTTAGAAACACTAGAGCAGATAAAGTTGTTGTTGAACAAAGCATTCCTATGCAAAGTCCCCTAACTAAGCATGTGGCCAAGGAAATACATGAAGAATATAATGAGTCCTTTTGGCATGCATAGAAAGTGAAGTATAGATACTTCATTATGGTTTTACATGTGTATGCGAAAGTATACAATGTTTAGTATGTCGTACAGTTTGACGAGGTCGATTTTCTTATACAAGCGACCACCTTTGACACTCAGAAGGAGCGTCCAAAGATGAGACATATGTGTTCTCCAGTAAAGCAGTGAAAGAGCTGATATGGTAGAGAAGAACCACAAAACTAAATGTCACCTCGACTTAGTAGTGCAGTCAATCTGGATGAGATCCATGATTATAAATATGGATTGAATCATGGAAACCCATGTTCATGATACTTGTAGCGAAACAACAAATTCTTCAAAATTGATGTCATGTGAGTAAAGATGAAGATTTTGGGTTTAGATACTATATGTGTCTATACTCAAATTTGTATGGTGTTAATGGTAAGATTAAAACAACATACGCTCTTATAATATAAGAGTAACACCATAGCATGCGATTCGTATCACATGTGCTAGAGAACCGCAAATAGGAAGCAAGTGAATAGATCCCTACTTCATTGCTGTGCGAGTCCCAGAAAGGCTAACCCTTTCAGGATATCCTTTGACTTTGACAATATTATGGAGATATGTTTTGACATTTGCCACTTTACCATTTTTCCTATGATCATGATCGATACGATCTAAAGGAATTATGTTAGGAAAGCGGTCGATTCATATTGAAATGATATATGGGCGAGAGGAAGATTACCTATAATATACATATTTATGCTTGTGTCTAGGGTTGATCATGGACCAGATCAGACCGGGTTTGACCCCAACCCGAGGTTTTGTCTAGAAAGTACCTCAGGCTGGACAAGTCATCCAGAGGTCCGGTCTGGTCCAACACTTCATCTTCATGCTAGAGGACATCTCCCTAAGAAAAGGGTCTTCGGACACAATAGTCTCATTCAACAACTCTTGAATCAATGCAATTTTATGGAAACATGTGTTTGCAGTAACTGTGAGTGAGCTAGAAAATAGCAAGGTCACACATAAAACACTTTCAAGAATCTAAGAAACACATTTTCCTTATTCCAAGCTTGTTTGTTAGGAGGGCCATTGGGAGCATCCAAGTTGTCACAATATCTTGGATAGAGTAAGCATCAATGTGTGTGTTATCAAGCTTTGAAATTTTTTTACAGTATGCCATGTAATCTCTATCTTCATCCCTTAATCTTTCAAATGCCTTTTGGAATTTCAAAGCAACATCCAACATTAAATATGTAGAATTCCATCTAGTGCTAACATCTAAGACACACATATTTTTTGCATCCAACATTTCCAATTCACATAAATCTTTAAACTTTTTGAGCCGAGCAGGGGAGGAACGGGCATACCTTATAGCATTTCAAATTGATTCGAAGGCATCTTTCAATTCCTTCAAGCCATCAGAGACAATCAAATTGAGAATATGTGCAGAACACCGTAGTTGAAGAAAATCACCACCACAAACAAGACCCTTCCAATTCATAAGTCGCATTTTTCAAATATGACAAGGCTGTGTCATTGGATGTTGCATTATCAACTGTGATGGTGAACACATTTTGTATGCCCCATTCTGATATGCCTCGAGCAGTCGGGTTCTTCCACCGAGATCAGAGACACCGAGAGGGAGACGGGAGACGAGGACCAGAGATGCCGAGATCGGAGACGAGAAGAAGATGGGATCTAAAGTTTAGATTCTAAACTCTAACGTCTTAGGGTTTCAAGAGTTTCATTAAAGACTTCTGAAGTGAATCCCAACATGTTTCCCGTGACTTGAGATAGGTCTTGACTCTTGAGATGTGAGCGTGGGGCTGTGGAGCAGTGGGCCACATGAGTGTCTGAGAAGTGTTGTTTAAGATAAGGCCTGTGGACTGTGGTAGTATGGTGGGAAAAAAATAATAAATATCGAGTTAGACCAGACCAGACTGAGGGACATGAGGTCTTGGACCGAAGTCTGGTCTAGCCCGAGAAGACCAGTTTGGTCTGATTTGACAAAAGCTGCTTCGGGCCAATTGTTCTTTCATAGACCGAGTCGGGTCAGACTGGGTTACCTGGACCACCGGGTTTTTTGATCATCCCTACTTGTGTCTGAGACTGGTTCCTTACGATGTTACTTAGGTAATTTCATAAGTGTAGACACTATGCATATGAGAATGGCAATCTAAGTTTTATCTGGACTCAAGAGGGATTAGATTGGCCATGAAGAAAGTGTATATGTGTTAAAATCTAAGACATCGAAGACATTATATTAATATGATCAAGCTGCACTATAAGGTTATTTTGTGCGGATCTCTGTGAAAGGGATTCCTAGTACAAGACACCCAAATGGAGATGTCATACACAGGCAATTACGGTAGAGCACCTAATATGAAAGAATGATTGAAGAGAAAGAAATTTGACTTATAACATCTGATCCACCAAGTGTGAGTGGGAGATGTTGGAATATGCCTGGTTCACCCTTGGTGGATCAGTGCCCAAGCCCAGTTCAGTTGGGGCTATTATGTAATTATAGAGAACTATGGGTCTAAATAAGGAGTTTTATCCTTATGATTTGAATTTCAAATCATAATAACTCCCATACGTGATATATGGGGTTATTCTCGTTTGGTGGGAGTAAGTTAATATTTTCCAAGAAAACTTCCACAAAAACTTCTCTCTCTATTCCTCTTCTCTTCCAACAGTGAATCTGCTGTATGAACGTTATTGGAGCCCATATCAATGCTTCAATCTCGTATGGGTACTTAGTGAGTCAACGGATTCCAGGTACGCTCGAAATCCTACAACCTGTATGAATAATAATTTGAGGAAATTACAATAAGGTCTAAAGAAAAGATTTAATTGCTCACAAGTCAAATAACAACTCAGGACCATGAAATGAAAGTTTTCGTACAAAAGATGACAACAGGTTTATACAGTTCACTAGTCATTGGTACTTTTTAACACTTAAGTCCCTTATTTTAGACCTCGTCGTAGTTTCCATCGAGGTTGAAAGTGTAATCGGTTGTTATCTCTCACAACAATTGTATTTCCTAGAATTCGAGCTTGTGTTCTCATCTTTACGAGTGAGGCCGCTTACCATTTCAATCAACAACTATGTGGTGGCAAAAGTGACATTAATTTTATTCTAATAGACTTTTAAAAAATTGAAGTTGGAATAAAAGTCGGTTAATGTAATATGATTTATGATCAAATATCCTTACATGATTTATGATCATATACCCTTTTTATAGAAAATGTTAATTTATTTGATAAATTGACATTTGTTTAGATGACATAATTGAAAAGCATATTTAGATGTAAAATGATTGAAGAATCGAGGTTATTAAACATGGACTGACCTCTAAACCGATCGAAGTAGTGGCTTAGATTGAAGTCAAATCAGAGTTAACCCGGGGCCATACCTTTGAGGAATTAAATATTTCAGAGTTATCAATATGAAATTTTGAATATAATAAAAAATCAAATTAAAATTTAAAAAAATAAAAAAGGACTAACCCGGGTTTATGCTCGAACCAGATCGAATAGGTGGCCGGTTCGCCGATTTTCGGCTCAAACCGGCTGGTTCAGGTTTAATAACCCTATGAAGAATGCATGAGTTTCATAATGTGTGTGTATTTTGATACCTTTTTTTATAATAATGTATTTCGATAATTTTAAGAGTTCGTAAAAATTATATGCAAATTATAAAAATTAAGATTATTAATTTATCATTAAAAAATTGTAAATAATTAAAAACACTTAATTATGAATTTTGGATAATAAAAATAAATACTTTTTGAATTTTTTTACTAAAAATATATTTAAAAATAGATTAATTTTGGACGGTGAAAAATAACAAAAATTAACAAAAGATGTGCATAAAAAATATTAAGTGATAAAGGTAACCGAAAATCTAATTCAAATCTAAGTAAATATTCCCTCCGTTGCTTTTATGAGATACCACCGTCCCTAAATATAAACTTTAAATAATCAATTTGTATTTATCAAAAAAATAGTTAAAATTAGTTAAGAGTAATAAATATGTTTTTTTTCAACTATACCCTTATTTGTAAAGAAGATAAGTGATCGGATACTAAATGCAACAAATACACTCAATGAGTATAGTTGGGAAAAAAAACTGTCATAAATGTTTTTATATTTTGGGATAAGCTCATTCTCAAATTTAAAATTTATATTTAGAGACGGCAGGGTACAAATATAAAAAAAATTAGTTAAAATTGGTTAAAAGCAATAAATATATAAAAAATACAATTCATTTTTTAGAACACACTTATTTATATAGAAGGAACAGGTGTGATAGAGAATGAGTAGAAAAGGTGATGAAAGAGAACAAGAGGGAAAAAATAATGAAAGTAACATATAATTAATTTGTGGTAAAATTAAAAAAATGCATTAAATATTCATACGTCTCCATTTTTTTGGAGAAGTACCTTATAAAAAGCATGATAGCCATTCAAACCATGATATAAAAGGAATAGACTAATTTTGGGATCCGGCTATAGTTCTCTTCCTTCCCATTCACTTACGGTCCTCTTCTCAATCTGGACCGTTGGATTAATATTTCAACGGTCCAAATTTAATATATTATAAAAATATAATAATAATAATAATAATAATAATAATAATAATAATAATAATATTATTATTATTATTATATTAAAAAAAACTGGACCGTTGAGATTTTAATTCAATGGTCTAGATTGAGAAGAGGACCGTAAGTGGATGGGAAGGAAGAGGATTGTAGCCGGATCCCTAATTTTGCATCACTTGATGAGGTATCAATAGTTTAAATTTAATATGAATTGTCCAAATTTAAAATTTTTAATTTGTGAGCTTTTAAAAGGTTAAGGTGCAATTTTAACAATTAAGTTTTTTCTGAGGTGTGTCTGGCACAAATAAGTTTTAGAAATGACAAAAATAATAATAAATAATTTAAAAAATTGTAAATTCAATAAAATCGCTAAATTTGACTAAACGACGTTAAATTATAAGAGAAGAAAACCTCTAACGACGTTTCAAAAAATTGAACGGTTTTGTTGAATTTGCAGCCTTTTAAATTGTTTATTGTTATTTTTGCCCCTTCTAAAACTTATTTGTGTCAGACGCTCATAGGAAAAAACTTAGTTATTAAAATTGCACCTTTTTAAAATGTTAAATTCATTTTTATAAGTAGTGATAGTTATAAAATTATATTTATTTTATATTTTACCTATATTAAAATAAAAAATTATTTAAAATATAAAATTTAAATTAAATTAAATCTAAACTGTTAAAATCAATCTAGCGGTATAAAGGATCCTGATGAGCACAAAACGTAATCCCAAAAAAGTCATTCTTGCCATCGTTTGGTTAAAAAAAAAAAAAAAAAAAGAAAGTCCTACTTGCTATCATCATAGTATGTGTTTGATTGGGTTTATTTTTGGACAATAAGTTCTTATTACGCAAGTCGAGATAAAACTCCTCTTACATACTTATTTCGTGAATCACAATTTATAAATATTTATTATCTAAAAATAAACTATTCCAAACAAACACGTAAGTACAACTTGTTAGGGGTAAAAAGGCAAGAGAGAAATGAGAGGGAAATATCGGAAGATGGGTTGTGGGAACCCGAAGTAAGAAGGAGGGAACAACACACCGCAGGTAAGGTAAGAAGATTTTCAACTCAGAAGTAGAAGAGTCACTACTTTACATCGTTCTATCGCCATGCCGAACTCGCACTCTTAATCCAGAATGTTTGAGGGCTTTTACTAAGTTCCCATCTGATCTTAATAAAGTCGAGTACTCTGTGGGTGACAAATTTAAATCCACATCTTGCAAGCTTTGTGGGCCGATGATGGGGCTAAGTGACGGCGTCATGCCAAAAGGCCACAATTAATGTCCTCAAGTAAGCGGGAGGAGAAGGTGAAAGATGAACAGTAAGGGGAAGACGGGACAAAATCTGCGGCATCTCCTCAAGTAAGGGGTCCCCACCAACAACGACGATGTCCTCTATAGTTCGACTCCGCCATATTGTTCCTGTTGAGAATCTGAGCAGGTGCGCACACTCATAACTAGAAAGCATAGAAGCGCCACACCCAGACCTTACAGAAAGTTCTTTTTCATGACCCAAGCACCAGACATCCTAGGAATTGAAGAAATTGACGTGCCCACCTCGAATCCTGGTTGTAACTGAATTGACAGGCTCATGGACATCAATGCAAATGACCCAAACGATATCAGACTCAATATATTCCGGTGTCCTTTTCCCCTCCGTTTCACCGTCTTTACCTGCTCTGTCGTCATAATACGAGTAGAGAGATGTGGAGAGCAGAACTAAAAAGCTTACCAGTAGTTTCAGCAAGAAAGCCTCAGGGAATCGCTGCCGCATGTGTTTTGCATAGAGCGTGAAAAGAGAGAACATGGAGCTCAATATGCAGTAGACGAAGATCTTCAACAAATTCCAGCGTCCAAACAGGTTTTGGAAAGAAGGACCCAGAGCGAAACAGGTGAATCCAATTATACTTGACCCTAGTCACATGAGTCTCCATACGCGGGCCTGACAACCATATTTGAAAATCTGCTGGGCATCCTGATGAACTTCGGGTGGATAGATTTTGGAGAGACACTGCGGATGAAGAATTAATGATGGAGGAATAAGCTGAGGTGGGCAAGAAAGTGGAAAGATGGAGACTAAGCGTGGGACTTGGAAGAACGGAAAAACTCGCCGCTTTGCCTGGAAAATTACTTTTCGTGGTCAAAAGCCCTACCTGGTCTTCTACTTCTAGGAACCTGCATTGTGATGTTGACTTCGAACGATGACTTTTAAATTTTATTTAGCAACTTCTAGGATAATCTGGTTGCAACTTTGGTTTTGTGAAATTATTTTTTTAAAAATGACGTTTTTCTTTTTGCTGCAACGTATTTAGAAAATACGTCTAAAGCGTATCCTAATAGTTATATCAATATTACTCCCTCCGGTCTTAATTATAAGATAAAGTTGATTTTTTTTTTGAGAAATTAAGGAAACCAATTAAATTACTTTAGAGTATTTTTATTTTTATTTTTTCTCCAAACTAATTAATTTGAATAATAAACTAATATATAATCTAAAGATACTAAAAATATAAACACTCTAAAGTAATTTAATTGGCTTCTTTAATTTCTTCAAAAAAGTCAACTTTATCTTATAATTAGGACCGGAGGGAGTATTTGTTTTCAAGATTAACTTGCAGACTGAGGCTCTTCCAAGTGGAGCTTCACACTCACAGAAACTCAATTAACCACATAGCATATACATCGTCGTAAAATCACTTCTTTCACTCACCCAAGTTATTGATATATTTATGCAAAGAGATCCTTTCTTTTAACTTTTTTTTTTTTTTGGTGAAAGAGGAATTAATTTTTCCCCACAGGAACAGATATGTGTCTGGATTTTTAGCAAAGAGTCTGCCTAGCTAATTAAGCTGTAATAAGTACAGCTCTCTTCCAGATTTACATTTTAATAGACATGGGTAAGTCAAGAAGTACCACGTCTTGAGGTATTCCAAAATTCAAGTATTCACAACGCGTCACCATTATGTCCTCCACACGCCGAGTTCAGATGTGTGCATCACAGAATTTAATTGGGCCTAAAACACAAATGGCCCATTTTATTGTGTTGGGCCTTGGCTTAGTTTGTCTGCAACAAAAAGAAGAAGTGCGGAGATAGGACCAGCACGTACTGCTTGGACTCAAATCCACGCATGGATGTTCAGTTGCCATTTATTTGGAAAAATTACAGGTAAATTTCCCAACAAATGTACAAATAACAACTTTTGTTATAAATATTGTCATATTTAATTGGATGTCCATAGCATTCTAAGAGTGTTTTTTGAGATTCTCCAATTAAATCAATATAACCTACGAATGAATAGCCTATTGGGAGTTTCTTAGGATTAATTGATATATCTCTATTTTAACATATATTTTTATATCTTTTTATGGTATTTTATTGTCATTATTCAGCTTACATGTGATAATTATAATTATTTTGGATCAAAAGGTATTGCACAAAAATATGTCATAAAAAGGGTTTATTTGTCAATTGCTTTTATAATTCCTCTTTATTGGATTAAAAGGTATATTTATTTTGATTTCATGATAGTGCAAAGGAGTTGTAGGCTAAGGCTAAAGACATTGATAGAAGCCCAGAAGATGATGAAATAAGCTTTGGAGCCTAGAGAAAGTTGAAATTCACAGGTGTTGGAGGACCCATGAAGAATAGGGTTTTAAGACTAGTTTTGGGTCAATTTATAGCATGGTTGGAGCCCATATGTGTCAACTTATCAGCTATACTCTTTAAATGGGCCCTATTAGCATTAATTAAGCCCAAATGACATGTCTCCTTTGACTCTAGAGAGCAAAGGACGCAACCAAGAATTAATGAAGGATAAATGAGTGATTTCACAAAGCCTTCTTTCTAATCATATCAAGAAAAATGTTGTGTCAACTATTAAAAGGTACAATGGTCATTGTGCATGATTTTCTCACCAACAAACACCTAAATGGTGTCACCCAACAAGTCAAAAGAATAATGTTTTATGAAACTCATGAATTTAGGAAACACTCCAACCTAGTCCTACTAGGATTAGGAATCCTTTACAAGCTTTCATTCTAAGTAATCAAGAGACAAGTGGCGCCACTTAGTTCATCAAACCAATTTATGAAGTCTTTATTCTAGGTCAATTAGAACTCCTAAATCATTTCCTAAAGCATAAAGAATGCAGCTCCAACTTCTCCTAGTCAAATTAGGAAACATTTCTATCTTGAACCTAAATCTAAGGCATCTAGTTCCCTATTTTGGAGCAAGCTTGAACACCACTCATTTCCCTTTCCATGTAGCAAATTAGGCATTCAATTAAATTTAGGAAACCCTAAGAAAGGTCAGTAAAACTGAAGTCATAGTGATCACACTCAAATTAAGAAGTTACACTGACTTACTTCTAGAGCAAAGGCTAAAACTTTTCCATTTTGTTCCTTGTATTGACCAACCACTTTCATCACCATTATGATCTATTAATTTCATCTAAAGCACATTAGGAAACCTTAGGAAAGTGCCTAAAAGTTGGCTGCCATGCTCACCTTTCATTCTCATGCAAATTTGGGCCATCACACATACTAAAGCCTAGAATTCTCAACCCTAGAGGTCACCACTTGTATCCTAACTTATTCCTATATAAATCGCATGTGTTGGAGGCTCAAAAGGGGAGGATTTGGACTCCGATCCTAATCATGAGAGGATAAATTCCTTGTGCTTTTTGGAGATGGATGTTATGGTTTGAGCTTAGAAGCTTTAATTAGGGGAGTATTTGCTTTCCAATTAATTTTCTCTTCAACTATGATGATTTTCCTTCATTAGGAATTATTTTGATTTGGGTTTGAGACTGAGATTATGTGTTATAATATTTGTTAGTTGGATTATTGTGGTTTGAATTGAGTTGTATGACTTGGGATTTGAATTTATTTATATATTTTCATTTGCATTAATTGAAATTGTTTTATCTATTGTGAGGTATGATAATTGATTTATGTTGCAATTGAGTGTCTCCATGAGCATTCATCATTAAGGAACACGTTTTATTAATTCAATTTAAATTGCACACCAATTGGTTTTTAAAAGTGCCTTAACAAGTAATTGTTATCTAGCTTTTATGATCATTATTTGTTAAGAATCACTTGACTCAAACTATGTTTGGGGTTTTAATTAGACTTGGTGAATTAGCTCTCACATCATTAGGCAAGCTAGGATAGCCATAGGTTCACTTCCAAGAAACATTCCAGCATATCATTCCTTAAATCTAATTTGATTTCCTCATTCATCATCTTATAAAAAATCACAGAAAATAGTAGTTTAGCTTGTTTTCCATCATTAAAAAGAAAATAAATTTAAAACCCTTTTCAATGTTTTTGTCACTTAGTTTAACTTAAGAATTAAATAAAAAGCTCTTTAAGAGAACACAACTCAAGTTGTACTCTTCATTGCATAATTTGGTTTATTTTGATTTAACCCAAGGCGACTAAAGGGTCAAATTATTAATACACATAACCCCCCAATATACCATGTTTCACAATTATGTAGATTTATTTTCTTGTGTAACTCTTAAAATGTAATTGAAGGACTGGTTTCTTATAAATAGTGTTCATGTACCAAGTTATTATAAGCCTTAAGGTGAATGAGAATCACCCCATTGCTCCTCCTACTTTCTCTTATCCTCTCCATCTCTCTCACCTTCAATCCCTTGTGTGTTTCTCATTTGTATAACACTTTATCAACACAAGTTCCTCTGCCATTACGGTGGGGCAGATTTAGCAGGACAAGCTTCTTCTCTTGGATAATTTGAGAAGAAACATTCGCTACTTCCTCAAGTTTATTTTCTTCTACTACAGCAAAACGGAGAATTTCAACATATTTAACTCTTAATTAAGGACTGATTTCTCATGAATAATCTCTTCTATATTAGGTGCTCAAGTTCACAATGCACCAGAAGGAAGATAGATTCTCTCAATTTTACAAATATATAATAATGTTTATATTTCATCAACAGAGTCACACGTGTAACATTGGATAATATATATGAACGCCCTTGATTCAGGTGAACAGAAATTTAGGAGTCTTAGATGTGGGAGCGTTTCTGTAAAGTCCCAGCCTAATCTTAATAAAGTCGAGCACTCTTTGGCTGACAGAGACAAATAATTTTACGTCTTCATCAAGCTTATGTGTCTTAGAAGGATGACGGTGTCTTCAAAGCCACCAAACATTCCAAATTTCTATATGGTTCATGGCAAGTCTTCACAAGTATGTGACAAGAAAACCTACTTGCGTTTTCAAAGAGCGAAAATATCAAGACATTAATAATTGAGATTAGAAATAGGGTAAAACCGCTTGGTGGGAAAGAAGTGAAGGACATTGGTTACACAAGTTCTGTATGAAGCTGATCAATGATCATGATCATGCTTGACTACGAGGTCAAGAAATGTGACCAAGATCCAAAATATCGTATGAGCCTACAGGGTCGCACACAAGAATGACCCAGCATGAGATAATGTTTAATCTAGGGTGGATGAATTCTATATTTATATATATATATATATATAATATAAAAATTCGTTAATAGTATTTTTATATATACACATATGTATGTATTTTCGAAATACATATTATATATATATATATATATATATATTATATGATATTATTATATTGAGTTAGTTTTAAATTTAATTTTATTAAGATAAATTAGATTTAATAACTAACATGATAGAGATATATTATATCAGATTTAATTTATGAAGATAAATTAAATCTAATGGCTCTTTATTTGGATTAAATAAATAGGTTAAATTAAAACTGTTGGACAGATTTAATTTAAACTGAATTTATTTAATTAGCTCATCAAGATAATTAATTGTTAATTAATTTTGAAATTAATAAAGATTAATTTTGAAATTCGAATATAGCCCTCATAGGTTATAAACTTGATAGAGTAGATATACTGACACACGGATGAGAATTTAGAGCCGCAAGGGAAACCCTAGGAGACATTGGAGTCGCTAGCACATAGTCTGTGTTGGAGAGCATTCGTGTGGATATCGGTAGAGAGAGCGGACCTGACGTGTTGGCTCATAGAGATCGCAATCCCTGAATTGAAAAAGGTACGAATCTTTCTAACTCGGTTCAAACATTGTTGATAGATTCTCAATTAGTATCACCGAAAATTTTAAAAATTTTTCCGCTGTTCCTTCCGATCCTAACAAATGTAGGTCCATTTATATAAATTAAATGCATGGTCTACAAACGCCATTAATCTGTTTAAAATTCTTCTTTCCTTCCTCTCACCTACAATTAGTGCAAACTAAATTCTGTATATTATATGTATATATATACCCTACTAATCCTGTTTATTGGGCAGGCATTGTAATTTTTTTTATCTTATTTATAATGCACTTCATTAAATTTTTTTCATGAATATATAACTTTACCCTTCATTTATTTATTATTATGTAGATTTTACCATGAGGGTTGACGGGCCCACTTCATGTTATCTTTGCAATACCTACTGAAGTACTTCAGCAGCTTCAGTTGCTCTATCTTCGTAGCTCACAACATTTTCCATAGCCCACCGTTAGATCTATCAGATGGACAGGATTTAGAGATTCTGATAAATATATATTTTATAATTAAATAGGATATATTTTAGGACATAATTGATTAAATTTATTAATATTTTATACCTATTTAATTATCTTTTATGTATTTTCTATCTTTTAATTGAGTTCAGGATAAAAAGAAATCTTGACATAAAATCTATTCATATCCTATTTTATTATGCAGGAGATATTATATGATGAAATAGATGAGAAAGTATCAAATAAAAAAAAAAGAAAAAAAGGAAAATAAGTAGCATGCAGCCATTAGATTATATATCTAAATGGTAGGATATGTTATACCTTGAGGGCGTGAGCTGGCAGAACGCAAAAGGCATTGCTTTGGTTGGATGAGATGCGGGGTCCATGCAATGAAATTGATTATTGACAAGATTCGCACTGGAAATTAAAAGGATAGGATATCTGATGAATTGAAAAGGATATAAGATTTGGATTAAAAAAAAAAAAAAGGAACGGAACCTGCAAGTCGGAATATCTATAAAAAGGGGTGGAGAGTAGCGAGCAAACACATCAGAGCAGAACAAGAAGGAGTAGAAATTGAGCGGAGATCAAGAGGAATAGAGGGAGTCTTTCACCTATTTGCTCTCTCTTAATCTTTTTCTTTATTCTTTGAATATGAATTTCTTTGTTTTATTATGGATTTTATTTTAGCCATGTGTGGCTAATTTTCTTTTTAAACCTAGGGAAACTATGAATTCACTAGTGAACTAAATTTTATTTCTATGATTATTTAGTTATGATTTATGTTAATTTTGGTTACTTAATCTTGTTTTATTATGTCCGTTTGATGATTGGCCACCATTAGATGTGAATTTAAGTATTAGGATTTACCTTGACGAAGGGGATTTTAATTAGGCTATGAGATTAAGTAATATGGGATTAAATTATGATTTAATTTGTGATTAGGATAGACATATACCTAATAGCCTTATATAATTGTTAAAGAGTGTGTTTGAATTATCTTGCCTCTTGAGTAATTTGGTTAGACATAACAATGATACTTAAGAGAGGGTTGTGAGTGAACCAACATGTACTTATAACTATTTATACTCAAGATTAACAAAATTAACATTTGAGATTAACTAAGTAAATGGATTTGAGATTGGAGAGCTAGTGAGGGATTAGTGACTCTAGGTTGTGTTTAACATTGATAGTTTTCGTTAATTAATTTTCTTAGAATTTTTTCATAACTAGATTCATTTAACTTAAAAGAAATTGAGATTTTAATACCTAAAAATTAATTGATTGATTCCTTGTGGGACGATACTCTACTTATCACTTTATTACTTGGCACGACCCGTATACTTGCGAAGTGCATCAAGTTTTTGGCGCCGTTGTCGGGGAATTAAGGTAACTAATTTTTAGTATTAGAGGGCCTTTACTATTTTAAGCTTAAGCAATTTTTTTTCTTTTTTTTTTCCTTTCTAGTTTTATATTTGATCTTTGTCTCTTTGTCTTTGTGGTGTTTTACATTATATGTCAGGGACAGCAAAGAAAACATCTAAGAAGACAAGGAAGGTTAGCGAACTTTTAGAGAGAACTCCACCTCAGCATTCAGATCACGTGGAAGAAGAAACTATAAGCAAAGAAATGGCTGAGGATGAGAATGATACATTGGGTGTCAATGATTTCCTAGGAAGACAATCTTGAGGTTATTAGTCAGGAATCAGAGTACCCGAGTTTCAAGCCAACAATTTTGAAATCAAGCAAGCTATGCTTAAGATGCTTGAACTACAGGGTCAGTATGCAGGAAACAACATAGAAGATCCAAATCGGCATCTCATACAATTTCTTGATGTTTGTGACTGTTTCAAACAGAATGGAGTTCCTAGTTATGTGATCCGTCTTCAGCTTTTTCCGTACTCTCTACAAGGAAAAAGAATGGCTCAATGGTTTAAAAGAGGGCAGCATAACCTCTTGGGAGACATTGGAAGAAAAGTTCAGATCAAGATTCTTTCCACACAACAAGATGGTAGATGCAAGAGCGACTCTTACTAACTTTTGTCAACAGTTCGGTGAACATTTGTATGAAGCGTGGGAGAGATTTAAGTTGCTTGTCAAGCAGAGTCTATGCCATAATCTAGAAAAATGGGTATTGCTTCAAATATTTTGTACTCATTTGACTCCTGAATCTAAATATGAATTAAACATCATCACTAATGGAGGAATTACAAAGCAACCAGTAAATCATGTCTGGAAATGTTTAGATGACTTATAAGCTGACTTTATCCAAAACAATAATGAAAGAAGAGCAGTGAAGAAGGTTACTGAAGACCCTTCGTCAGAGTTAATGACAATGTTACAGACTCTCAATAAGAAGTTGACCACTTAGAAGCACAAGTAAACCAATCTAATAGTGGGCATATAGGAGTAAATGCTATTTATGCTCCTTATGATTATTGTGGAGATAATCATGTTAATGGCTAATGCCTCATATCTCAACAAGCAGAGCTAGTAAACTATGCTGGAAACTACCGTGGCAATAACCAGAACAATCCATACTCAAACACCTACAATCCTGGGTGGCGTAACAATCCCAACTTCTCTTGGAAACATGGTGCTACTCTTAATCAAGCCTCAACCTCTGGTGCAAAGCAAATCTCACCTCCTGGGTTCTATCAATTGGGAAAGGAAGCCATTCCTACTCACGAGCCCAAAACTAATTTAGAGGCAATGATATCTCAGCTTGTGAATTTTCAATTAAAGAATACTCAAGATCAAGCTGCTACTAATACAAGATTAGAATCGTCAATAAAAAATCTTAAGGCGCAAGTGGGACAGATTGCAACTGCCATAAATATCTTACAACAAAAAGAGTTGCCAAGTAATACGGTGCCTAATCCCCGTAGAGATAGAAACGAGGAGTGTAAAGCTCTTACTCTAAAAAGTGGTGAAGAACTACCCGAGATACCACAACTAATGAAAAAGCCCTTAGAGTTTAATGACCAAGCAATTCCTATAATCATTATAAAGGATGATGAAGAAGCTACACAAAAGATGGATGGGGAAGCCAAAGAGGATAAAGTAAATAGTAGGTCTAAGGAGGATGAAGAGAAGAAGAAGGTAGCTAATGAGAATCTCAAATGGGTGCTACCTTTACCATTTCCTCAAAGATTCCAGAAGAAAGCTGTGGATGAGCAATATAAGAAGTTCCTGGGGATTTTCAAGCAACTACGCATCAATATCCCTTTCCTTGAAGTTTTAGAGCAGATGCCTCAATATGGGAAGTTTCTAAAAGAGATGTTGAGTAAGAAGAGGCGGTTTGGTGATTATGAAACTGTAACCCTTAATGAAGAATGTAGTGATGTTCTTCTCAACAAGCTACCACTTAAACAGAAAGATCCTAGTAGCTTTTCAATACCTTGCATAATTGGAGAAAAGTTTCAAGGAAGAGCATTATGTGATCTAGGATCAAGTGTTAATTTGATGCCGCTATCTGTATTCATAAAATTACAGCTAGGAGAAGTTCACCCAACTTCTGTGACACTACAGCTAGCTGATCAAAGTTTAGCTTATCCAAAAGGTATTATTGAAGATGTTTTGGTTAAAGTTGATAAGTTTATTTTTCCTACTAACTTTATAGTTCTAGATTGTGATGAAGATAGAGATCTACCACTTATCGTGGTTAGACCTTTTCTTGCTACAGCTCAAACTTTGATTGACGTAGAAAAAGGAGAGATCAAGTTAAGGGTGAATAATGACAAAGTTATATTGAGGTATCCTAGAGACATTCCGGATTGCTTCAGGGTTGACATACTTGATAAGGTAATTCAAGAAACTTTGGAGTCTTATGCTATAAAAGAACCATTAGAAGTTGTGTTACTTAAGATTGATAAAGTTGAGAAAGAGAAGACAATTGAATGTAAGAAGTTACTTGAAGCCTCTCCTTGTTACATTAATCCATCAAAACAGTTTGAGTTGCTAGAAATGGAATCAAGGCAAACTACGTTAAAGCCATCCATGGACCAAGCACCAATCCTGGAGCTTAAGCCCTTACCGTCACATCTAGATTATGCATTCTTGGGTGAATCTGAGACACTTCCTATTATCATATCTTCTCCATCTAAATGTAAAAAAGAAAGGTTGCTACAAGTTCTTCAAGATCACAAAAGAGCTTTGGGTTGGACAATTGCTGACATTAAAGGTATAAGTCCTTCAATTGTGATGCATAAGATACTCTTGGAGGATGATCATAAGAAATCTATTCAAAATCAGATAAAACTAAATCCTATGATGGAAGAAGTGGTCAAGAAGGAAGTCATCAAGTGGTTAGATGTTGGGATCATTTACCCCATCTCTGATAGCTCATGGATTAGCTTGGTGCAATGTGTTCCGAAGAAGGGAGGAATGACAGTGATTACTACTATACTGGTTGGCGTGTTTGCATGGATTATAGAAGCTGAATGATGCCACAAGGAAAGATCATTTACCACTTCCTTTTATTGACCAGATGTTAGACTGATTGGCAGGTAAATAATTCTTCTGCTTCTTAGATGGATATTCAGGGTATAATCAAATTGTTGTTGCTCCCGAAGATCAAGAGAAAACAACATTCACATGTCCTTGTGGCACTTTTGCCTTTAGAAAAATGACAATTTGGTTTGTGCAATGCTCCTGCCACCTTCCAGAGATGCATGATGAGTATATTCTCTGATATGATGAAGAAATAATGGATGTTTTTATGGATGACTTCTCAGTATTTGGTAACTCCTACGAAGAATGCTTGATAAATCTAGATAAAGTGTTGAAGAGATGTGAGGAGACAAATTTAGTTCTTAATTGGGAGAAGTGTCATTTTATGGTAATTTAAAGAATAGTTCTGGGACACAGTCTCTAAAAATGGCTTGGAGGTTGATAGAGCTAAGACTTCTGTGATTGAGCAACTTCCTCCTCCTTCTACTGTCAAAGTTGTGAGAAGCTTCTTGGGTCACGCTGGATTCTACCATCGATTCAATAAAGATTTTTCCAAGATTTCAAAGCCACTTTCATAACTCCTTGAGAAAGACACTCCTTTCTACTTTACTGAAGAGTGTATGAAGGCTTTTGAAGAACTAAAGAGTAGATTCATTTCAGCCCCTATCATTATAGGTCATGATTGGTCACTCCCTTTTGAAGTAATGTGTGATGCAGTGCCTAAGCTATTGGAGCTGTGTTAGGACAAAAGCGTGATAAGATCTTTCATCCCATCTATTATGCAAGCAGAACCTTAGTGGGATTGGGAAGAAATATAGGCTCTGTTTGGTACGAGGCATTGAATTTTGATGGATTGGGATTGGGATTGGGATTGGGACTGAGATTGATGCTTTAAAAATATGTTTGGTAGGGAGTAATAGTTGGACGGAATAATTATATTTATCTTATTTAATAAATAGTCACTGATAATAAAAAGACCAAAATACCCATAGGGAGAGATTCTGTTTTGACTTTCTGTCGTCTCTTCCACTCCATCGAGACAGTCTCGTCGTCTCACCCGTCTCGAGCCCTAACCCTCACCTCCTCCTCCTCCTTTCTTCACCTTCGGCGAGTTGGCCACAGGCGTGATCTTTGATTCTCCTTCTTAGCTCCGTCCTCTGCCCTCTGCGAGGAAGACGATAGGCAACCAGTCGACAACCACGATGTTGCTGATGCAAGACTCTCAAGCGTGAAGCCTAAAGCGCCATTTTCACCTCTCCATTTTCCCTCTCAATTGACGACGAAGACTAACATGATAAAAAAGAAATAGAGGGCAGCATCCGGAATCGCAAGAGGGTACAATCTTTCGGATAAATCACGGTCTTCATCGTAGAGATCACGCACTGTCTTCGTCATCATCTGTGAGGAGTGACACGAACCAGAGGGCTGGTCCATGTTGGAAAGTGATGGCATTGATGATGTCACCCTTCTTGTGAATTCATCTCCTAGCAAGACCATGAGACTATATATTGGTTATAACAATGGGTTTCTTTCAATGAGCAGTTCCGTGCTATGTGCAAAAGCATCCATGTTGTTACAGGTATATATGCACACCGCTTAACTGTGTTGTTACTTCATTTTGATTTGAGACCAAAAGTTCAACACTGACCATGACCATCTGTGAGGCAACAAAAAGCTTGCTATAAATTAAAAATTCCATGATATCTAATTTAACTTAGGGGCATGAAAAGTGCCTTTATCATCATTTAATTTCCAATCACTAGAGAGCTATAATGGAATAAGTCCATTAGTGGTGAATCTTATGAACGGCTTGTGTAAATCTCAAGAAGTGATCTCATACTTTACTTTTGTTCTTGTAGAATGTCCCTCCTGCAATTCTTCTTAGATTCTTCCGGGAGCATCGATCAGAGTGGGCATATAGCAATATTGATGCTTACTCAACTGCTGCCATCAAAGCTGGTCCCTGTACCTTGCCTGGGGTTCGAGCGGGAGGTTTTGGTGGTCAGGTTATTCTTCTACTGGCGCACACGATTGAGAATGAAGAGGCAAGTTATTTGCCACTAATTCTACACTAGGACCCTCATTCTTGTGATTTTCTCTTGTTGTGCTTATTCCAAACTTTGTCCCACTTGCTCATGAAACAGTTTATAGAGGTCATCAAGCTTGAAAATATGGGATACTATAGAGAAGACATGACTATTCCGGTTGATATTTTCCTCTTGCAAGTAAGTCCTTTTTTAATATCGTCATATGTGATGTAATATCATCTAGTTTTAGATGCATGGCCTTATTATAACTGTAAAAAAGAAAACTTCTCAATAACCTTCTACAATATAGTAATTTAAAAGGAAATGATTCAATTTCTTAAAAAAATGATTATTATATTGAATAGCTCAAGCTAGGGGCATCACTCCAACCCCAATCATATGACTAACAACTCATCTGTCGTTGCACTTATCCCAGCTTTGTAGTGGAGTAGATGAGCGTGCTGTTGGCACCTGTGCAGAACTCATTTTTGCTCCCATTGATGCATCTTTCTCTGATGATGCTCCCATTTTACCTTCCGGTTTTCGCATCATACCTCTTGATTCAGGCATGGTAAGTCTTTAATTTAACACATTGCTTGATTGCCTCCCCCCGCACACCTCTGTCAGCTTCTATGATCAAGGCTTTTGACTTCTTATAACAAAATGCACTGTAGGATGCTGCTACTCCAAACTGAACACTTGATCTTGCTTCTGCTCTTGAAGTTGGAACCATTGGAAACAAATCAACTGGTGATAATGTTGGTCAATCTGGGAGCACAAAATCTGTGATGACAATAGCATTTCAGTTTGTATTTGAAGTCCATCTTCAAGATAGTGTAGCGGTTATGGCTAGGCAGTATGTTCGGAGTATTATTGCATCTGTTCAAAGGGTAGCATTGGCATTATCCCTTCCCACTTTGGTTCCTAAAATGGTCTTCGCCCTCCACCTGGCACTCCTGAGGCACAAACACTTGCTCAGTGGATCTGTAATAGCCATAGGTGTGTCATGTTAAACTCTGATCATGCCTGACTTCTGGCATGTTGCTGTAGATTCCAAGTTGAACAATATAATCCAGAGCTCACGTACTCTCCTACTTAAATTTGAGCCCACATATTCTTCTCCCTCACGTCCTACCTATCTTCTTCCAATACTTTGTCATATTGCTTAGCAGTTGTAATGAATAGTTGCTTTAGTTTAACTGTTATTTTTTTTGTTGAAATTTTAAAAGGAGTACCAAATGGAGTATAAATGTTGAAATTTTTTGCAGGAGCTATCTAGGGGTAGAACTACTAAAATATGAAGGCAGTGAATCCATTCTTAATTCCCTTTGGCATCACTCTGATGCAGTCTTGTGCTGCTCTCAGCCATGCTCTGCCACCAGAGTAACAAGCATAGCTGGGCTCTCTTTTCTTTAGATATTGTCATAACTGTCAACAACCATATAAGAGTTAACAACGAAATATGTCATATTCGTTACACCAGCAAGTTTTGGTTCAGTTATCACAAAAACAAAACCAAATATAACATCAAGCTAGCTTATAAAATGACATTCAGTTGATGATTCATATGTTTACTTCCCGTAAGACATGAGAGACCAAGGCCAGGAACTAGTGGTGTAGCTAAGCTACAAGAGTCAGCAAACTTATAAATCTTAAGGTCATATCAATGAAAATGAAACTAGAAAATTAATAAAAATAAAGGAACTAAGAATTTTATGTTTCAAGAAGTGGAAAAGATTCCTTAAATTCATGCTATATGTGCAGGAAGGGGAGCACGAGGAAGAGAGGGAAAACAAATTACAAAATCTTCATCAATACATAATACATCCCCAGTTATGCCATAATAATCAGTCAAGTCATCAAAACAAATCTGGCCATAGCATGGAAGTGAATAATTGTTGAGGATCTAATGAAGGAAGTTGCTGGACAGAGGGAAAAAATTAGTTGGAACTCATGGACCCAACAAAGTGCTCGTGAAACATAATAGGAAAAAATGGAGAATTTCCTTTTTTTCCCCCTTCATAACAATTTCACTACCTGTTTAATCTTATTATAGTTGAGCAAATGGATGGACACAAATTCCCAAGAAAAATTCAAGCTGCAAAGACCATAAATTAAAAAAAAAAACGCAAAAAAACTGAAAGGTTCAAAATAACTGGAAATGACAGCACAAAAACATTTCATGAGATTGTTGATCAACAGACCCTACTAAATTATACAGCTCAAAGATGTTCACTAAACGAATGATTAAGTGGCAACATTGAATGGGTTACAATTAAGCGAAACCAAACCTATTAACTGCATTGCTTGGGAGTAAACTGAACTATAGACAGATATTTGTTAACAACAGCCTAAACAAGATTTAGGCCTCATTGCGGGTATCATCTGAAACTCCTATGGATACCAAAACAAACGGTTTTATAATGAGGATGAGCCCCTAGTTAGAATCAAAAATTCAAGTAAGAAAAGAAAACCTATTGACTTGGCAACAAGAATGCAGATCCTTTAACAGATAAAGATCACAAGTTGAATAACACAGACATACCATAATCTATCGATAATACATTGTGAATGAGCACTTTTAAAAGAGATTCAGAGACTTTACTATAATTTTGGACTCAAAGACTTGATCATAACACAGTTAAAGAAGAAAAGAAAAAGAGGAGACAATACCTCAAATTGGCGATTGTTCTTCGGGAAAAAAATCTGGGTGAAGATGATCAGTGGTGAGGTTGACTGAGTGACCGACGGTGAGGTTGATGGAGAGAAATGGGAAAAGTTTTCGGTGCTGAGAGAGACTATGTGCGATGGTGAGAGCCGATGGAAACCTTCCGGTGGTAAGGCCGATGTAGTCCGTGACTGTGTGGGCGGGGTTGAAGGCGACAGAGATAAAGGGGAAAGGCGCTTGGTGGTGAGGCTGATGGAGTTGCCGACAGTGTGACTAGCGGTTAGGGCGACTGTGCAGGGCGACGATGGTATGGTTCAGAGTGATGGTTTTTACGCCGCTGGTGAGGAAAAATCGAAGAGAGAGTGATTGTGAGAGAGATTGATTAGGTTTAAATTAGGGTATTTTTGTCTGAAAAAATTTAAATCAAGGGTAATTTTGTCTCTACAATTTTGGAATCCAGGGATTGAAAACACAAAACCAGGGGGGAGGTGGCTTTGCAGCAATCCCTCTTTCGTGGCATTCCCAATCCCTGATTATTCATAGTCCCTGGTACCAAACGATATATTTTGACTTAATCCCAGTCCCAATTCCTATCCCTACCCCCTGTTACTTCATACCAAACATAGCCATAGAACGACGACCAAGGAAGGCAGAAGCATGCTTGAGCTGTGGGCCCCTAGTCCCCAAAGCCCCAATGTCTCAGGTAACCTCCCTCTCTGCTTCCTCCCCACTTATTATGCTTGTTTGGATTAATGTTTAGTGTTTATTTATATAAATTAAGATAAAATTCTTCTTACATACTTACCTCGTATATCTAAATTATGGTTGAAAAGTTATTTTTAAAACTTCAATCTCAAACAAGCATATTATTTCATCCATCTAATCACATTCAAAATTTTAAATACCTGGCTCCGGATGTTGGTGATGTGAAATCTGCAGTAGTATGCCCTGATTGGTCCTACTTTATAATTTCCTATAAATTATAGGGACAAGAAGATGCGTTTCGCGCAATGAAAGACGAAAGTACTTGGATATGCGCTGCTTATTCTCCCTATCTCCTGTGGGTCAACCAGAATCTCATTGTATAAATTGGAAACTATTAGTTAATTAGCTTATTTGTGATTTTATTTTCTTAATAAATTAATTTACTCATTTTCCCGTGTGAAATGAAGACAAATTGAGAGCGGTTTGATGTTGATAATAATGTGCTACATTCAGTCTTTAATATAAGATTTATTTTGTTAATTTGATTATATTAAATAAGTTTATTGATATGACATATTTTTCTAAAATACTTTAATTATCATTTTTAATTCTCTTCATCTTTCTTTTACTTGATTGTTATTGAAAAAGTATTAATAGGGGTGAATTAAGAAAATATTGACAAATATGATACATAAATACCACATTTAATCTCTCTTTTCACTTCCTCCCCACTTAATATTTTCACCATTTAATCAACATTCAATAGTTAAATTTAATATGCTATAAAAGTATTATTATGATATTAAATGTAGTCAATGCGCCTTCCCTCTCCCCTGTGAACGGTTCCCTTTTGTCCCTTCCTATCGTCATTCTTTGAACAGTGCTGACTTCTGTTTCTCTATTCGATATCTTTCTTCTTTTATTCTGCCTTCTCTTCTCTCTCCTTTTCCCTTTCATCAATGTCTATCCAAATACCTAAGTGAAAAGTATTCTTCTGGGGTGTGTGTATGTCAATGTGCGCGCGCGCACGGCTGTGTTGGTGTTAGGAGTTATGGAGGTTCAACACGAGGGTCGTACAAAAACATCAAAGAAAGTTGTTCTTAATCTGAATAAGAATTCTGAACGGCAGAAAGGGGGTGCGTTAGTCGGAAAACTTTTGACAGAGAAAAATCCCAAAAACCCGACGATGATGGCCATGATAAAGAAAGGATGGCAATTGGGGGAGCAGGACGAAGTCCATGAACTTGATCGGAATAAACTCATTCTTCTATTCCGTTTCAGTAAAGTGGAGGATTATCTGAGGATCTTGAGGGGACGACCTTGGTCCATTTAGGGCCACCTTCTGAGTTTGCAAATATGGGAGGCCTTTATGGCATTCAATGAGGTTAACTTCATGACCTTTCCTTTTTGGGTACAATTTCGGGTGTGTTTGTTTGAGGGGAGGGGAGGGGAGGGGGGTAAATTATCTTTTTGAATTGAATGTATTTAAATTTTAGGCAGGAACCACACTTAAAATAATCCCTTTAGTCGTCTCAGGGTTATCAAGAACTAAAACCGAATTAATGCAATATAACGCATAACTCGGGTTATTTCACTTTGAGGAGCTAATTATGAAACTAATTCATAATAAACTAAATAATTACAATGTAAAATTGACAAGGGTAAAACATGTATGATTTCTTTTCAAGATTATGAAATGAATGCAATTAAAATAGATATTTTGAGATTTTCAAATAAAGCGGAATGGAAATGGGTTAAAAATACAAGTGATGAAGATTCTCTTGGAAATGATTTTCAATAGCTATTCTTGCTCAATTAAAATATTTGAAGAGTTAATACACTAAGCTTCTAATATTCCAAACCTCATTAACCAATGAGTCTAGCATCACAAGAGAGGAACCCCTACACTTGAAATGTTATTAAGCCCTCTTAGTGTAATGAGTTTTTCTAAGTTTTCTAATATAATTGAATCTAATGCTTAAACTCATGAACCCATTTATTTAAGCATTATTAAAACCCCTTAGAGAGTGACTATGGAATAAGCAATACATTTAGATTTAACTATAATTCTATTTCAATCAAACCATCCAACAATACCATGTTAAATAGATAAAAATGAATAGAATCATAGAGAAACATATATATAACCATATATATTGATGAGTACAAATCCTCATTACAAATTCTAAATCACAATAACTCAATCCATAAAAATCATAACTAAAATCATAGTTTCATTACATAAATGAATTTTTAAATCTAAGAAATCATAAATATAATGAACTATAGATAAAATAAACTCCCCTTTGAAGCACATGTGAGCTCAAGCCATCTCCAAGAGCACAAAATTGCCTAGCCAATCATAAGAATAGCTTCAACAAATATAATCACACACTGATTCAAACATCTAGCCATAAAATTATATATTAAAATGATCAATTAGCACTAAGACAATTAAATTCAGGGGCTGGATTGAACCAAAAACAAAAGAAAAGGCCACGGTTTGTGTGAGTTTAGAGACAGAGAAGGAAACGGTCACTGGTCTGGTGAGTGGTAGAATGGAGGTGACGGTGGATGATAGTAGTTAGTGAATGAACTTGAAGATTTCAGCTGAAGCTAATCCTCACTCCCTTTATTCCCTCTCGCTGCAGCTCTCTCAGCCCTCAACCCACAGTCCCTGCAGTGGAGGCGCGACGGTGATGAGCAGATGACGGTGGGTGCGAATCGGGAAGGAAGGATGATGGGTGGTGTATGGTGTTAAGAGAATGAAGCTAGCGGCAGCTTCCACCTTCCCCGACTCCCCTGTTATTCGCAGCTCTGGTTCTCGGTTGTGGCTGTGGTGGGTGAAGCTTGTGGCGGTCTGTGGTTGTTGAAGTGGGAGGCTGCCTGCGGTGGAGGGACAACAATAATGGTGGATGCGAGGATGAAGGCAGAGGTGATTTTTTCGTTGAAGGTCGCCGCCCTCTGAATCCCGACCCTTAGCTGATCTCTGTCTTCAGCGAAAATTCCCTCCTTCAGCTCCGTGTTTGTGCCTTCAACCCTTGCGTTTTGACCAAAAGAACTGAAAACTTTGAGGAGGGACTATCTTGTGTATCTTGGAAACTTTTCTGTGGCTAACTAAAAATTTCAATACATTTGGGCCCTTTTTTCTAGTTTACTTTGCTTCCTTCCTTCATTAGCTTATAATTTCCAGAAATCTTGGGTACTTTTCTGCAATTCTTTCCAAACTGATCTGCAATCAAAATAAACCGAAAATGTAATACTTTATATTCTAAAAAATTAATCAATTAAGGTAAATCATAAAATATATGACCTTTTTGACCTTTTTCAACTTGAATTTCATTTAAACACATTTAATCACAATTAATTACAAAAGAGATATTTTAAGCTCAATTATTATGACAAAACCCCAAAATAAAATATGAAAATATATAATAAAATAGGGATTTGTCAATTCCCCCACACTTAGCCTTTTGCACTCCTGGGAAAAATAGAATCAATATTCTCAAAAATTTGCCAAATGTTGTAATCATCAAGTTATTCAAGAATGTAATTACATTAAGATTGAATAACCACAATCCCAAATCAATTAAAGCTCATGGAAATTTTTAATGCAAAGAAATCAAATTGAACACATAATAAAACCAAGAAAGATAGACATGATAGAGCTCCCAAGGAAATAAATGTTTCTCTCATCTCTCAAATTATAGAGAATTTCACTCAATTCCCCTATTCTAGCATCTACCATAGGCTTGTAAAGGTTCTACTATCTCTACCACTAGTTTTGTCATGAATCCATAATCAAGGGGACTTTTTAAGGTTGTATTGTTGAAAAAGGCTAAATGGAATGGAAAATGTAACCAAATACTATGCTTGCATCAAATAAATTGTTAGATCACTTAGCACCATTCAGCTAAATGCAATTCAAATATTTTGTCAGAATGCCTTATTTGTTTTTTTTTCTTTCTTTGAATTTTCTCTTTCTCTTTTTCTTTTTCTATTCACATTTTTCTTCTTTTCTTTTTCTTTTCCTATTTTTTTTCTTTTGATTTTCCTTCTTTTGACTATTCACATGACACTTTTCTTTTCATATATACAATAGTGCCTCTCTCTTTTTTCTTTTCAATAATGCTAGGAAGAACTTGATAGATGATACAAACATAGCATTTGTATAATAAAATAGAAATGAACATGAAGGACTCAAAGGGGTAAACAATGGATTAGTGTATAGGGTTCGTATTTGGGATAGAAGGTGATGAAATGAATGCCCCTATCATGCTACAAATCCAAGACATTAATGTAGCTTTAAAAAAAAGTCTAGACAAGTTCTAGAGATTAACTAGAGAATAGGTGAATACACACACATGAAGAGAAAATAGAGTCAAGGCTCAAGAATCTTTCAATAAGGCTTTTTCTCTACCATATCAACTTCCTAAAATCAAGCTAGGTATCCAAATTAATAAAGGTGCACTAAAGACACTCCAATCACTCAATTGATCAAGCAAAGGGATTACTCAAGCTTCATGCAATTATACTTGGAAATGCTTGACTTTCACAATCATCATGCATTTAAATTTTCATAAAAACATGCCAAGGAGTTGTATTAGGAAAGTGAAGATAGGGGTCCATTAAGTACTTCACCAAACAAATTCTCACTTTCAAAAATTTTTCTATTTTTCTCAAATTTCTTGAATCAAAACATTGTAACTATAGCAATCCCTTCCCCCACACTTAAATCTTGCATTGTCCTCAATGCATGATATAACAAGGACGCACAAATGAAGATATAGGCAAGGGACACATACAATGGGGATTTATTGTCCTAGATCTACTATCAAAATCCTAAGGACTACCTTTTCTACTAGAATGGTCTCTTCCCCCACACATATCCTACAAACACAGATGCCAAACAACATAACACAAGTAATCACTAGCATGATAGGTAAGACAAGGAAAGGAAAGAAGCAACCTTAGTTTTATGGAGGCTTATAGCTCTCCTTTAAAAGAAGAAGGCACTCTTTCTTTGCTTGAAAATAGTTGCCTTAAGTATCCGTCAATATGACCTTCTGATGGTGATAGAGGGAGTGAATCTCGAATGGCCCAACAAAATGTGTTCGTTGTTCATCACCTGGTGTTGTGTATGCTGAAGATAGGCCAATGAACTTTTCACCAACTTGAAATTGTTTCTCTTTACCATCAATTAGGAAGGAATCTTCATAGCTTTCATCAAAGATTTGGAGGTATGCCGAAGCAACTTGTAATGTAGTAATGATTGGAAGTTGATGCCTATGCATCTTCTTGAATTGGGGTTTTGGAGGAATGGGCTCCACTACTTCCCCTTCACTTTCTACTTTCTCATTGTCAATAGCAGCAATAACCTTTGCTTCATTAATTATCTCAGTTGGAGGTTGAGATAGGATATAGTTGATTGCACAAGGCACCCTTCACTTTCTACTTTCTCATTGTCCATAGCTAGGTTGTTAGCCATCGATTCTACTGATTTAGGGAAGGAGGGGATCATAGCGCATCAAGCTACAAGAGGTACTAATGTAGTAAATGATTGTTATATCCATAATGGGAAAGATACGACAGGCTTGATCTATGGCCAACAATCAGGGATTGATAACAACATTGAAGATCAGTTGACTTTTCCCATAATAGCTATAGTACAAGTGGGTCTCAATAGAGTCAGCATAGTAGGATATTGGTCAAAGAGAAGGGGTAGTTGACATTGAAAATTCAACCCGTAAATTTTTTTTGGTTATAAGAATTTTTGAAAAGGAGTTAGGCTCATCCACGATCTAAGGGTAGGGGTCCAAGTTGGGATACCTCCCCCAACGTCTCTACTAGACCACAACTAAGTGGACTTCTTTAGGATCAAACCCTCTTCGTTTCGTGAGAGTGTCTGATCCCTTCGCCAGTTGAACCTAAGGACGAGGGGTTCAACTTGTAAGATGATTAAAGTGCACGAAAGATAAAAAAGCCCAATGCCAAACTGAGCCAACAGAGCAAATAGGCACTTGGCCCAAACTTTAGTGAATCAGCCTGTAAGTGCCTGAAATGTGGTGGAGCTAAGACAAGCTATAATTCTTGGCCAGTCCCTCTCGCTAATGTCCACGGTCACTATCAGGTTCCAAGGAATAACTCTAAAAAGGTTAGGGGATGAGAACTTGGACCAAGTTAAAAGGGTCAGAAGACGTTGTCTTTGTTTCAAGGAAGTCACCGTGGTTGTACCAAAAAAAATGAAGTCACCGTGGAGAAAATTCGAAGCCACCCGTCGAGAATCTCAAAACCGCATCACCGAAGGAGCTTCCGCCCTTTACAACAGGCCCTTCGGTAGCAAACAAGGCATGAAATTCTAGACCAGAATCAAAACCAAATTCTATTGGTTGAGATCAATTTCCCAAAGTAGTGGCTGGTACCTAATGGTAGCCATGAGGATAATATCAATTCTTCTTCTTCAACTCAAAACATTTGTAGTTGGATGGGACTAACCACCGGTTCACAATGATTATATTGGCCTGGAACTATCAAGGCTTGGGGGCAGCTTTGACTGTTCCTAATCTGAAGGAGGAGTGTCAATGGAATAAACCTCAGGTGGTATTTTTTATGGGAAAAAAACAAAAGAAGAAATTTGTGTGTAAAGCTCGACATAAGTGTGGATTTAAGGAAGATTGGATAGTTGACCCAACTGGTAGGAGTAGAGGTTTGATAATCTGGTGGTCAGAAGTAGTCATTGTGAACATCCTATGTTCCTCTAACCACATTATTCATGTAAGTGTTTCTTTAAGGGTTTGTTGGTTTGAGGGGAGGGGAGGGGGTTTACATTACCTTTTGAGGTTAAAGGTATTTAAATTTTAGGCAAGAACCCAAAATTTAAAAGAAATGAAAGGGTAAATTTTGGGTGGGCATCCAAATTTAAAAGAATGAGAGGGTAAATTTTGGATTTCTCCCATTCAAAATTGTAATTTACCATCTCTCGTCTCCCATCCCCTCAAACCAAACACACCCTAAGTATTTTTGACACCCTTTCTTATATAACCTTCATATATAGGCCCTCATCAAAGCAAGATAGAAATTTGTACTGGCAAGAAGTTCGAAGAATTGCAAGAGGAATGCTCCAACCCTAGTTATGCCTTAGCAATTCAATAATGTCCTTTCTCCTAATGAAAAAAGTGGCAGTCAACCTCAGGCAATTAGGAAAATCATTAATTTTCAATGCTTTATTTCTGATTGTGAATTACTGGATCTTGGCTTTAATGGTTTTAAATATATATGGTGCCGCAAGAGAGGAGGATAGGACACAATTCGAGAGCATCTAGATCGGGCTTTTGGGAATATCCAGCTACGTGAGGCTTTCCCAAACTTACAGGTTTTCAATATTAATCTATTGGGGTCAGAACACCACCTCCTATTGATTAATTTATGCTTCCGAAGATCTCGTCCATTCAAATTTAAATCTATCTGGACCACTCACATTCCAGGATGTAGTTTATCGGGGATGGCAATATCACTTGGTAAGTCTTTCCTCCTCTCTTGATTCCTTCCTATCTCAACTGACCTCTTGTAGGAAAGAGTTAACGAAATGGAATAAAATAGGCTTCCTTAATGATCGAAACCTAATTGACCAATTGAAAGCTCAAAGCACAACGCTTACAAAGCTAGTGCGAGTACTCAGAATACCCACATGATCGCTGAGCTAACTGCAAAGATTGATAGTGCTTTTGTAAGAGAAGAACAGTATTGGTGGCAAAGATCACGGATTGATTGGTTGAAGGCAGGGGACAAGAACTCACATTTTCTTTCACCTCTCAACACTGTAATGCTGTTAGTATAATAGCATCCTTAGACTCAAGAATGATGCAGGTAGCTGGTTAACGGAATAAAATGACATAGCCACCATGATCTCTCTATTTTTTTAGAGATTATTTCATAGCTTTGGACATCGAGCTATATCTGATGCTCTTGAGTCTGTTGATCAAGCCATTACCCTGAAGATGAACAACCAATTATTACTTTTGATCACTAGAGAAGAGATTCACCGAGCAGCATTTACTTGGGAAGCTCTAAAGCACTGGGGCCGGATGGCTTCTCAGTTAAATTCTACCAGTCTGCCTGGATGGAAATTGGAGACAGTGTGTGTTTCATGATTTTGGATTTTTTCTCTGGTAATCTAGAACTACATGTACTATTATAAAAATACTTTTAACATCACTAATTAATTAACGTCCATTTACAAAAAAAAAAAAGTTAAAAATGAGGTGGTGACATTTTTGAAATTTTGGTTTGTCTTTTAAAGACTGTTACGACTATTTTGAAAAAAAGTTGTTGAAAGTGCCTTTCTATGATTGTTTTTAAAAATAGTCTATGAAACTTATACACTGATATTCCTAACTTAGATCTGTTTCAATCCCAATCGTATCTCGCCTCCTAGTTGCACCTCTCCCTCTCAGATCCACCTCCAAGCCTAGTCCAACCTTCAATCATATTTTGCGTTAATTAAGATGGGTTGCAGACCTTCGACATCTTCTCCGACTTTTATAGTGCTCTCCTGAGGTTTGCTTCATCGCTCCTCTTCTCAATCCATCCATTCCTATCACTTTTGCAGCTCCCTTGTTTTCCCTCTCTCTTTGATGACTAACGAGCATGATACTATAAAAAAAACGTGATTTAGTAGCGGTTAAAAATGGGTATTAGTAGCGGTTCTAACCGCTACAAACTAGGTTAGTAGCGGTTAAGAAAACCGCTACTAAATTGTGCGTTGCAAGTAGTTTTGTAGCGGTTTTATAAAATCGCCACTCAATCAAAAATAACCGCTACAAAGTTTGTAGCGGTTAAGCTTAACCGCTACAACATCCAGAAATATTTACAAACATAAAAAATTATATTCAGAGCTAAAAAAAGAATTTTTTATTTTGTAGCGGTTAAGAAACCGCTACAAATATAAAAAATTCAAAATTTGTTGGCGCGAAAAAAATGACATTTTTTTTTATTTTGTAGCGGTTAATGAACCGCTACTAATTTTGAATTTCATGAAATTAGTAGCGGTTTTTAAAACCGCTACTAATTTCATGAAATTCAAAATTGGCGCCAAAAAATTTAAATTGAGTCGTAAAAAAGCGCGTTATTTAGTAGCGGTTCGATAACCGCTACAAATATTTAAAATTTTTTTTAAAACAATACAATTATTTTTTTTCTGTTTTTTCAATATTAAATTAAATAGTTTATTTTGTTATTATTTTATCTATTTCAATTAGTTTATTATTCAATAGTTTAACTTATTAATAAATAAAAAGGAAATATGTAATTGAATAGGAGTAGTATAAAATTTATATTAATAATAATATTAAGGATAGGTAGGTAATAAGGAATTATTATGTTATCTAATATAATGTAATTGTGTATGAAAATGAGATACAGTTATGATATATCTAGAAAAAAAATGATTAGAATAAATTTTATAGAAAGGAAAGAAGTATTCTAAAAGAAATTAAAAATCTTGTTACCATATTTGATCGTATTATTCAGCTCCTCTACTCATACGAAAGAAGTTGTAAATGAGAGAAAATGAAAGAAAGGTAAGGTGAAAAGAAATTGGGGAGTGTTTGAAATGAGTTATGGTAAGGGTATTTATAGGGATCCCCGCACTATTTGTAGCGGTTAATGTAGCGGTTATAATTAGTAGCGGTTGTTTATATTTTTGTAGCGGTTTAATATTCGTAGTGCTATTTGTAGCGGTTAATGTAGCGGTTATTAGTTAGTAGCGATTATTTATATTTTTGTAGCGGTTTAATAACTGCTACAAATATTATTTTAATTTTTTAAAATTTTTTTTTACATTTTATTTTAACAAATTTTTTGCATTTTTTGTAAAGACAAAAGCATAATTTGAATTTGATTACTCATCGTCGCCATCCCTACAGAAATTTTGTAGAAAAATTATTGTTATTGATGTATTATTAAATTTAAAAAATTTAATTCAAATGATGTGGACTTAAAAAAACTCACCGCAGTAGAGGTAAATTGTCATCGCCTTCAGGGAAGTAGTTTTCAAAATCAGCTGGTTGAAATGGCTCACTCTCGTAGACGATGTGATCGCCTTCACCCATGTCATAAAGGTCTCTTGGCTTTAAATGAATGACCATGTGCCAATCCCTATGCCTCTCGTCCTCAACATAATAAACCTGATGTGCCTTTGAAGCTAGAATATACGGCTCATCATCTTGAGAAATACCAGTATGAATCGGCTGTGAGAAATTGACTGATGTGATCCCTAGGTCGTCAGTTGTCAGTCCCCGAGAAGTAGTGGTATTTGCCCACAAACACTTGAATAGCGTCACGGTGAAACGGCCTTGATAATTAAGCTCGACCACATCAAGAAGCTTGCCATAGTAAGGGACGCCTCCGAACTGCATGTTGGCGTCAGTGCTGCTCGCATAACTCCTTGTCCCAAATGTGCCATAAACACCCGAATTCTATGTTTGCAATCCTTGATCCTGTGAAACCGTGCAAAACTTAAAACCATTGACATTGTATGCTGTAAACCGTTTTGCATGATCAAGAGGGCCGATTGCGAGAGCTCTGAATTCTGGTGAGTGTGGGTTGTGGTCATTTAGTATTCTGCGCGCAAACCAGCTGGGGAATTCTCTGTGGACCCTCCTATCAACTTCCAAGGATGTCTGTGTACGGATCCTGAGCTGACGCTTAACATGACTTCTGAATTCCCTGCAATTAATAATGGAAAGGCGTTAGTGAAATGAAAGTGAGAAATGTTACGAAAGATATAAATCGAATAACATGTGAGTGTACAATTCTTACCGTATGAAAGGTTCAACTTGAGTGCAATTAATCAAGACATGTCTATGTGCTTGGAACTTCTCAGTTGCCGTTAGTTTGAAGTTCTCAGTTGCTCAAACTGGTTTACCAACACGAGGGATAAATTCTCCTGATGTCGGAACAGGTTCAGGACAATCGTCAACACGAGGCGGGCGGTTGAAAGCCGTCTCAAGATCATCAAAATACCTTGAGCAAAAATATAGCACCTCATCCCCTATATAGCCTTCAGCTATAGAACCTTCTGGCCACGCCTTATTCCTCACGTAAGATTTTAATTTCCTAAGGAACCTACGAAGTACAGAAGAGAAAATTGATATAAAATGATGAAAAGGATGACTAGCAAACATTAAATACGGACAATAAATTAAAGCACATATTTAAAATGAGTACCTCTCAATCGGATACATCCAACGATATTGTACTGGACCAGCGAGCTTTGTTTCATGAACGAGGTGGACTGTGAGGTGAACCATCACAATAAAAAAGGACGGAGGAAAGATCATCTCCAAATGACAAAGCGTAAGAATGATTTTCGACTGCAGCTGATCGAGCTCCTCAACGATCAAAACCTTAGAACATAACTTCCGAAAGAAAGAACAAAGTTCCACCAAAACGATGGAAACATCGGGAGGAAGTGTATTCTTTATAGCCAGAGGGAGTAACTGCTGCATAAGAACATGTGAGTCGTGACTCTTCAGGCTAGCAACCTTTCGAGCCTGCAAGTCAACACATCGAGAAATGTTGCTTGAATACCCATCAGGAACTTTTAATTTCTTCAACGTCGCGAGGAACACATCCTTGTTCGGTTTTGTGAGGGTAAACTTTGCCGGTGTAAATCTGTCATGCTCATCTGGCCAAGCGTCTTCACGAACTCCCATGTCGCGTAAATCTTTCCTCGCTTGAAGGTGATCTTTTGTCTTGCCGGGTTCGTTAAGCAGCGTATACAGCACATTGTCGCAAACATTCTTTTCAATGTGCATTACATCAAGATTGTGGCGAAGTAAATTAGATCTCCAATATGGAAGCGTGAAGAAAATACTTATCTTCTTCCACTGCTGAGGAGCCGAAGTCCTGCGCGTCTTTTGGCGAGTTTGTGCTGAATCGTCGACTTTTCCAAACTCGAAGTCAACATGCTCAAGCTGCTGTAAGATATTTGTACCAGACAAAGTCTGAGGTGGTCCTCTTTTCTCTGGTTTCCCATTGAAGCGATTCCGTTGCAATCTGAACTTATGCGTTCCATCGAGAAACCTCTGATGCCCCATAAAGCACCACTTTCGGCTGTGGGGAAGGCGCAATGCGTCAGAGTCAAAATTGCAAGCTGGACACGCCGACCCAGTATGCACATTCCAACCAGATAATGTGCCAAGGCCAGGAAAGTCACTAATCATCCACATCAAGGCTGCACGCATGTTGAACAAAGTCCTGCTGTAAGCGTCGTACGTCTCCAAGCCGACATTCCACAGGTCAAGTAATTCCGCAATAAGTGGTTGGAGATACACATCGATGTCATTGCCCGGTGCCTTTTTGCTTGGAATGATCATAGACATAATGAAAAAGCTTTGTTTCATACACATCCAGGGGGTAAGTTGTAGGGAACTAAGACTACCGGCCAAATACTGTAACTTGTGCTAAGATTCCCGAAAGGATTGAAACGGTCGGTCGCCAACGCAAGCCGAACATTTTTGGGGTCAGTCGCAAAATCTGGAAAGTCGTTGTCAAACGTTTTCCAAGCAGCTGCATCCCGCGGATGTCTTAATTTACCGTCTTCGTTTTTATCAACGGCATGCCACCTCATGTGCTCAGCAGTTTTAGACGACATAAATAATCTTTGTAGACAAGGTTTCAAAGGGATGTACTTGAGAATTTTTGCAGGTTTCTTCTTCTGCTTTTTCCCCTTCCGAATTGTCTTGTACCTCGATGTGTGACATCTCTTACACGTCTCCCTGTTGGAATCGTCTCCTCAATACAACATACAATCATTTGGGCACACATCAATCTTTTGATAATTCAACCCCAACCTGTTGATAATCTTCTTGGCCTCGTAGAATGTTGTCGGAATCTCAGCGTCGGGGAATGCATCTTGTAATAAGTCGAGCAACATCGACATTCCCTTATCTGTGATCCCACACAAGCACTTGATATGATACAATTTGATCAAGAAAGATAATTTAGAATATTTGCGACAACCTTGATATAAAGGACGATCTGCTTCATCCATCAAGCTGAAAAAATCCCGAGCTGCTTTATTCCCCATAAAAGCCGGCTCAGAGCCGTGCACTTCTTCGTTGAAGTTGTCGCCTTGAAATCCAAACGCATCATGCACAACATCATTCAAAGGATCATCTTCATCTACTTGAACGCCTACTTGAGAACTTCGAGGAAGAGCATCGTCATATCTAATGCCGGCCTTCTCACCATGAACTGCCCAGAACGTATAGTCCTCAGGGAAAGGCTTCACAAGCAAATGTTCCTTGACAACATTTCGTGCATGCCACTTCTTGAACTTGCATTTCTGACACGGACAGATGATCTTGCCATTACAGCTGGCGTGAGTGAATGCGAAATCCAAGAAACTATCTAATCCATACAAATATTCAGGAGAATTGCGCGGCAACCTTATCCATGATTTATCCATAGCTACAAGTGAGAGAGAAGAAAGTATAGAGAAGAAGATGAGTGAGAAGAGAATGACGAATGCCTAGAACTTTATATTTTGAAATTCCAACGTTTATAATTTTGTAGCTGTTCTTAAACCGCTACACCAACCGCTACAGTTATAAAATATTAGTAGCGGTTATATATATAAAACCGCTACTAATATTCAAGCCGTTACACATTGGTGGGAAATTCAAAATTCACTTGTTGAGTATTTGTAGCGGTTATATATATAAAACCACTACTAATATTAAAGCCGTTGGACAGCAGATTTAAAAATAATTTTTAATTTATAGCGGTTATACATAACATAACCGCTATAAATGTGCAGAAAGGCGGCAAACCGCAGTTGAAAAAAAATTATTTAAATATCAATAAGTATAAAAACCATAATTTTAAAAAAAATTGATTAAATAGAATTAATTACAAAAATTATTAATTAAATAATTTTAATTATCTGAACCACCTCCTCCCAAGCCAGGTCCTTCGGCCCCTTCGGAACGTGCCTCCACGTCTGGAAGTGAAGGGGGAACCGCATCCAATTCGCGCTCAGGTCGTTCAGGAAGCAGTTGACCAGGTGACCCCCATTGTGGATCGGCTGGTCAGTGCCCTCATTCCACGGCACTATAACTCGGAGGCTCCGGTCCATGCTGTTCAAACCGGCCACGTCTAGCCTCCTCGTCGAAACGTTCCCCTGCTCGTCTGCACAGTTGACCGCACGTTAGATAAATTGTAATTAAAAGTTAATATTTCTAATTTAAATAAATAATTTACTAAATTAAAAAATTAATTTACCTTCGACCTGCACCTTAAACCCAATGGACCGCGAAGACGACCCTTGTAGGTTGTTCTGCTCCCGAGCGTCCTCCTCATCGAGGAACTGCTCCATCTCCCTGAACCCAATCGGGATCTCGAACTCCTCCTCGTTGAGGAAGTCCTCAACACTAATATCTGACCTCTCCACCTCAGGCACCTCTGGTGCGGTCGTCGCCTGTGGGATCGTCTGCGGCGCCTGTGGGGGGATGGGCTGAGATGCCGCGGTAGCCCTGCCTGCGCGCTGCCCCCTCCCTCTGCACCCCGCCCGGCTGCTGCCACCCCGTAAAATCGGTCTGGGGACCTTAGGGGCCTTCCCCTTATCCTATCCTGAAGCCATATCCACTGTACAAATTAAAAAAAAATTAGTCACATTATTATGCAAAAATATAATAAAAATATAAATATAAATAAAATACGTGTTATATACGTACCTCAAATGCAAATACTGAGAAATACTGAGCAAAAACTCCTATAGAGACGTCTGAACGCTCAAATCTCGAAGAAATCACTCTGAGAAACCTCAGGAAACAAAAAAGGAGAAATGAAGGACGCGTGGGGTTTAAATAGGCCAGATTTTAGTAGCGGTTATTCAAATAACCGCTACTCTAACCGTTACAAATAATTAAATTTGTAGCGGTTCTACAATAACCGCTACAAAAGTTCACGATGTTTGAAATTCTGTAGCGGTTATTGCTCAGAACCGCTACAAATGGCGAGACTCTTGAAATTCTGTAGCGGTTATAGGGGCAGAACTGCTACAAAATTCTGACCTTTGGTATTTTGTAGCGGTTCTGTTGTTGTAACCGCTACAAATAACCGCTACATTGTTGGCGCGCCAACTGGCGGGAATATTGTAGCGGTTTCTGTGCATTAACCGCTACAAAATTACCGCTACAAGTTTTGGCGGGAATTTCGCGCCAAATTTGTAGCGGTTTTTTGAACTAAACCGCTACAAAAAACCTTGCCGCTACAAATTTGTAGCGGTTTAGGTAAAAACCGCTACAAATACTATAATTTGTAGCGGTTTAATATAACCGCTACAATTGCACCGCTACAAAATACCTTTTTTTTTTGTAGTGTACGTAGAATCAGACCAAGGTAAGCCACATAAGTTCTCTAAATCATATACGCAGCTGATAGGTTACAAACCTAAAAACCTTTATACTTTATGAGTTCTTTGATACGGTCAACAACATAAAGTTGCCCTTCCTCATCAAAATATCCAAGATCTTTTGTATGGACCCATCCCATTTTATTGATAGTTAACTTGGTGGCCTGTGGATTGTTGTAATAACCTGAAATTTTTTAGTTAAATTGGCATTAATTTCATGACATCACCAACCTGATGTAAAATATTGCCAAATTGCTTTTGAAGAAAGGCAAAGAAAGTCACAACTTATAAATCTTGACAGAGTATTGAGCAAATCAACTACTTATAAATTGATACACAGTAAAAGAAAACATTTAAAGAACAGCAATGTAGAATTCCATACAATCGATTTAGCCCGTGGTAGCCATGAATTGTGCTAACTGAACAGATATACCCCACTTTTGTTATTAGCAATGACAAACTAGGTAACTGGCCTAACCTTAAGGTTGTGTATTTAAAATTCATGTAAAATACAATTAGATGACACAACGTCACAACATCACAACTTGGCAAATTGTTGAATGCAATGCTCTTCCAACTCTAATTTTAATGCTCCGTTCTGAAGACGCTGCTATTCATTATGAAGTGCTATGGCTTTTGCAATTTCTTTTTATTATAATTTAGATTAAATTTTGATTTTGATTAGTATAGTTTTCACTCATTTGTTGCACATCTCATACTTTCTGCATGTAATTAATGTTTCTGTATTCTATAACAGGTTGGTGTGATAGGAAATCTAGTACACTCCTCACCTAATATAAAAAAAGAAGTTCTTCTTGCGGGGCTTTACAACCTATTATTGGATTACTTAGGTATGCTTTCAGTTTAGGATTTGAGCAATTTGAAATATTGTTTCCTTCGAACCTCCAACCCAAAATCTTCCATATTAAGATTGTAAATCGTTAATGATATTTTTCTACAGGTAATAGTGTCAATGCAATATATTTTTCTCTAAAGTGTATTCTTCTATAATTTTTTTAATATTAGTTTTTAAATGTAACAGCTTCCCCTGCTCTGAGAGCCGAAGGAAAGCTGCCTTGTTACTTGGACAGTTTGCAGCAACTGATTCAGATTGTAGTTAAGCAAACAATTTACTGTGTTAACTCAATTTTTCTGGTTTGTATTCAAAGAAAATTTGGGATAGATGATGAAAGATACGTTACCTTTATAACTCTTTTCTTTTCTTTTTTCTTGGATGACGGTGGTAGGAAATGAAAATAAATGGCCGGTAGAAATTTTTTTACGGTTTCAATTTTTAATTATGGGACTACATCCTACTAGTTATGTTAATTAAATAGAGATACTTTGGTCCTAGAATATTGATTAGGGTCAAGATAAAATAACAAATCCTATGATAATGCTTGACAATGACAAAATTCGGATTCTTCCTGCTCCCATTCATATAATCTGTTTTACTTGGTTTTTGCAGGTTCATATTGTTCAGAGAGGTGCTGTCCAACCTCTGATAGAGATGCTCCAGCCTCAGAGAAATGTCTGGCTTCGCTTTGCGGAGACTCTCGCAGGTTATCTTTTCCCCATTCTCTTTTCAACTTGCAGTTTTCTTTAAGTTGATGAGGTTAAGTTTCCTAATACAACAATATGTTGCTGTTGAAAATACCTCTCAAATAGCATGTTTCATATTCTAGTCTTTCTATATGTAATTATTATATATATATAGTGATTATAGTTAAAGTGCAGAATTTGTTCTAGTAATCTAATTATAAACTTTTCAGTGCAATGTTGTGTACAGTAACATGTATGTATTCTAGGAATTGATGGTTTTTCAAAGGCTATGAGAAGAAAATGCAAATAATATTTTTTTAAAAAACTGACTTGAAATGTCTATTTTCAAAAAACAGTCGTTGTAAGTCTAAAACATACAACGAATATTTATTTTTAAAACACAGTCATTGTATTTAAAAAACGGATTGTTTTAAGTGATTTACAACCACTATTTTAAAACAGTCGTCTTCAAAACTTTCAACGACATTTATATATACGTCCCTCTAAAAACTGTCGTCTAAAGATCATAAAAACGGATTTTAAAAGTTCCTTCTGCAGTAATGATAACATCAATAATACTAATATGTTACCTTAATTCCCAAGGTAGATAAACTAGACCATGTGTCCCAGTTTAGGCCAATTGGATTATGCAATTTCTCCTATAAGATTATATCCAAAATAATTGCAAACCATATCAGGCCATTATTGCATGCCTGTATGTTTCATATAATCAAAGTGCCTTTGTGCCCAAGCGGGTTATTCATGATAATATTATTGTTTCCCACAAGGTGTATCATTACCTGAGGCACAAGAAAACTGGCAAGAAATTTGAATTTGCTCTGAAAATATATTTGAGTCAAGCTTATGACAAGGTGGAATGTGATTTTCAGGAACTAGCCCCATTGAAATTTGGATTATGTGATAATTGGGTTAAACTTATTATGAAATGTGTTACTTCTGTCACACTCAATTTGTGTATCAGGTGAAAAAGTCGACTCAATTATTCCAGGAAGAGGCTTACGACAAGGGGACCCCTCTTTCCTTATCTTACAACCATCACTCTCTTTGACCGTCATTCTGACTTTTGATGATCCCGAGATCCATGCAACGTCTGAAATTACCTCAGCTTGGCGTTGGATAGTTAATTTCCCTTCTCAGCCGTTGTTTCTTATGCTCTGTTACGATTTCATTTTTTAATTTGTTGCTACTATCTGGATGCTACTATGTATTGTTGATGTTGCGTTTGTTGGGCTGAGAATAAATATCCATTTGACCAAAAAAAAAAAGTAAATAAATTTAAACATTTAAAAATTTAACCAGAGTGGTTTATAATTGCAATAAATAAATAAATTTAAAATTAATCAAGCGGGGGAGACAGGGTAAAGCGCGCTTTGTCCCAGGAGAGGAAAGTGAAGGACATTGGTTAAACAAGTTCTAGGAAGCTGATCTATGATCACCATGCTTGATGAGGTCAAGGAAATAATGGGATGTATTATGTACATATATGTGACCAAGATCCTCTCAAGGGTAAAATAATGTTTGAAATTTGAAGGATACAGGTTACACTAGTTGTTACAAAAATAAAATGCTATCCTTTCCATACACTTGTCCAATGAAAGAATATTGATTATACTACCTTTAGTTTTTAATATAAGATCTTATTTATAGTATGTAAATTGCATTATGAACAGGATATGACATTAAGGAATATAATGGAGGAAATAATATTTAAGAGAATACATATAACGCACTAGTTTAATTGCAACCTTAAAGACAAAGGGAGACTACTATAGATGGATGCTTTTCTTGCTAAGGCACAAAACTAAGAAGAAGGAAAAGACAAGAAAAATACCCAGAGAGATTACAACAAAGATGACATCTTTCTGTTATTGGAAAAAAAACCAGATGGAGGGAGGGAGGGCTTTCTACCAGGTCTTCATTAATAAAAGATAGACCATTCAAAAAGAAAGTGGTGGTGGAAAACTGGAGGCTCCATATTGTTAAACTGATCGATAGGCCGAGAAATAGAATGAACAAAACATTTGCCCATTAACCAACCATGAACGAATTCAAAGTGTACAAGTAGTCAAGTACACAAATATATGGAGCAATTCTACCTAACCTACTTGGACTAGGCCCAACGAGCTGACAGGCTAGAAATACAAGCCCTTTTATATAAATACAAGGTGTGTACAAAACATATAATTAGCAGATTCCTAATGTCGATAGGCCGAGAAATAGAATGAACAAAACATTTGCCCATTAACCAACCATGAACGAATTCAAAGTGTACAAGTAGTCAAGTACACAAATATATGGAGCAATTCTACCTAACCTACTTGGACTAGGCCCAACGAGCTGACAGGCTAGAAATACAAGCCCTTTTATTTAAATACAAGGTGTGTACAAAACATATAATTAGCAAATTCCTAATGTCTAGTGTTACAAATATTCCTTAACAATATTCAAACATATTCTACACTCCCCTCAAGTTAAGCACCCTATACTCATAAGTGTCCAACTTGTCGACAATGTAGTAATGTTGAGCCTTGATTAGAATATTAGCATACTGTTCCTCGGATCTCACACGCTCAAACTCAATCATCCTTATGAGCAGCTTTTCTCTTACTAAGTGGCAATTCACCTTGATATGTTTTGTTTGTTCATAGAAAATGGGGTTTGTAGCTATGTGGATCGTAAACCTAGTATCACGAAGAACCCTAATCGGTTCCACTTTGCCAATATGCAACTTTTTCATTAATCCAACAATCCAAGTAAGCTCTGTAACATCCATTCTAAATGCTTTATATTCAGCTTCAGTAGATGAAATAGATACCACACTTTACCTTTTTGATTTCCAACAAATGAGTGACCCTCCAAATAAGGGTCTGGATACCTCCCTTCTAAGCATTTTAAAACCATGAGGTGTACTTGGCTTAAAGCTGACAATATTTAGAGTGAGGTTCTAGGAAGTTATAAATAATATCAGTGTTAAGTTCGGGTTAATGTTGGTCAATGCACCTGTCTTATATGGTAATACATATTTTCCCAATTTATTAAATCGAGAATATCCCAATGCAAACTACCTCTATGTAGAGATATACCAAGGGATATTTTGGTTAAAATAAGAAGTTTAAAACTTAAAATTGTTTTAAACTTCCATAAAAATGTTTTAAATATAAATAAGTTAAACAAAGGACCCAGTCGAAAAACAAAGAACCATTCCTCTTCATCAACATGAACCCACACTTGGGAAATTCCGCCGGCGCGCGAAGGAAGGCCACCCGCGTCCCAAAAGCAACTTGAGCTCGAATGCCTGGCCAACGTAACCTCCTCTTGTAGCGAACCAACAAGACCATCACATAACTGAGGAGCAAGCAGCCTAGGGCAGAGAAAGACCAGCTTCTCTTCTCGGGGTCACCTTCGAATCCAAGAGTCTCGCCAACCTTGTAAAACATATATGTGGACAGAAGATCATGTAACATCTCATGAGGAATAAATAATATACAACTTCATTTTATAAAAGACTTTTGCCGAAGGAAAGAGTATATATATATAGCATTATACACTAGTTAGTTTAATTGCCACCTCTTAGAAAACAATCAGTTTAAGCTAGCAACTTGCGTTGTCCGGTGTCAAACATTGCATGGTAACACGAGTTCTCGTGTTCTACGTCTAACTAGGAACCTGATTGTCGTGTTGACTATGGTTTTAAAACATTTTGACAACTTCTTCCATCCTCATGATATGAGGCTCTAACTTCGGTTTAAAACATATAATACGTGACTTATTTTTGTTTACTTCATATACCAATTTCATATTAATGTTATATAATTTTGACCGTTCTAATAAGCACATTATTTTTATTACTTTATGAGAGCAAAGGAGGAAATCATTTCAGCCCTAGGGCTTAATGAAGATTAATAATGTCAGGCGCAGAATGAAAAGAAAGAATTGCAAGTGCTGGTTGGTTTTTTTTTTTTTTTTTTGACTGTAATGTTCCTAAAGTATATAAAAGTACATGGAACAAAACTAAAATACAAGGGCGAAAACAAAAACTATTCTGATCCTTCTTTTAAATAAGTTCTGGTATTGGTCCTTATATTTAATTTTTATCAAATATTTATAGAATTATAGAATAAAAAATCATAACTTGATACTAATACATGGACCAAAAAGAAAATTTGATGAAACTTCTAAGTAATGAAAATAGTATTAACCCAATATTTTTTATGAAAGACAGGAGACTGGGCTTTTAAGTCGCTACAAACTCAAAGGTTATGACCACACCATTAGGCCAGAAAGGAAGTGGCATCCAGGATGAGCATTTGGTGCTCATCATCCTGTGGATTACACTGGAAAGCTTGAAACCATATGCCCCCAAATCATCAATACGGCCACGTTCGGTTTCTTCGTCACCGTTATCATCAGCAAGAGTCCAAATTCCATTGAGCCGAGCCATATTTTCACGTACTGTATCACCAATCTTGAAATTCCAACAGTAGCGAACAATGATCTTGAGCACATAGATCAACGCAGATAAACAAGATCAATACACTAGTTTAATTGCCACCTCTTAAAAAACATTCAGTAATTAATCTAGTAAAACAATCAGTAATAATTGATCTTAATTTTAAGCAGAACACGTCCTATTTCGTTTCCCGCTGCGAAATCAAGATAAGTTGGAAGCGGTTTAATATTTGATAATAATATTAATACTATATATGTATCCCAAAATATCCCAAAAAGGCCAAGCACAACTTTTGAGATGAGAGATATTAAGTCTGGCCCCTAAGTTGTGTCGTAACTAAGTGGAGTGCTCATCTCAAGACCATCCATATTGATTTTGGATGGGTGTTCATCCATATATGAACCTTCCAGAGCTAATTTAGACTGTGCAGATTTAATTACTTTTATTTTTATTTCTTTTGGAAAATTATTTAGGAAAAAAGACAAAAAAAGAACATTGAATTTGCAAAAGTTCAAATAAGGTGTTTCCCAAAAAATGAGTTGTAAATTACTTATCAAGTTTTATCATTCCCTTATCAACTCTTGATAATAAACCTGATTTGAAATTTTGCAATTTCAATGTTCTTTTTCTATCTTTTTCCCATTATTTTAATGTGTACGGAATTTAAAATAAAAACATAATCTCTTAACTATCATATTTTCATAAAATAATTTTTTTATTCCAAAATAATCAATTTTAAATTTTAAATCTGAATTGTTGAAATGATTGGTGGGTGTAGATCTCATCACAATGATGAAATTAAAATTGAGCAATTGTTTGTTGTTTACGTTAAAATAACAAATCAAACAACCTGGTCGCTAATTAATTGATAACGCGCGTGTTATTCACAGAAATCCAAAAAGCCAAAGGAAAGCAAGAAAGGCAAGTGCAGGTTGGCGTCTCCTTATTATGTAAGTTATATGTGGACAGAAGATGCAACAACTCATGAGGAATAAATAATATTCAACTTAATTTTATCTTAGACTTTTGCCGAATGAAAGAGTGTACACACACATATATATAGCACAATACACTAGTTTAATTGCCACCCCCTTAAAAAACAATCAGCGTAATCTAGCAACTCGAATAATTGTCCAGTGTCTACCATAGAATATGGTCATGTACGTATGTATGTCCATCTATATAAATAAATGCGATGTCTACATGATTCAAACTCCATTAATTTGTTCAAAATTCTTGTTCCCTTAATCTGCACGACGTACTTTTTTCTCCCCAACAAATTTGAACGACGTATATATATAATATAAGAACAACAATGTTATATAGGGGTTAATTGAACGCTTAAGCGAAGAAGATTTCTGGTCAACGATTAACGCCATCTCTCCTTCTCTTGAGTTTCTCTCAACAGTAGTGGGGTGGAGTCTCTTCTCATGCGAGTGTGTGTACACAGAAATATATATAATATATTTCTGTGTGAAGGATGAACGAACCAAGAAGCTTCTTCTCCAATGACCTAGGACATGTTTGTTTTAGCGATTCGATTGCTTATAAGTAGCTTTTCAATAGTGATTTACGGTATACGAAGTAAGTATGTGAGAGGAGTTGTATCTCGATTTATGTAAAAAGCAACTTATAAACAATTATAATGCCCAAACAAACATGCCCCTAGTCTTAGACATCTCTATCCTCTCACCACTCCACAAGCTCACTCTTCAATTCGGTCTTCATTCCTTCAATGGCATTAGCGTCTTGGTCATCCAGCTTCTTATACTATTCAACAAGTCATTCATCACAACTCTTCCTGTGTCATCAAATAAATTCTCTCATCAATGTCGTCATGCCTGTTGTAGTAGCAAGAGCCACCATCTTCCTTCACCCTCTACCAATACTTGTTCCACTTTCCCCTTTTCAACTAGTCTTTTTTGATGTATGGGGTCCTTCCTCAGTAGTGTCTGTAGCAGGGTATTGTTACTATGTGTCATTTTTTGATAATTTTTCTTGTTTCATCTAGTTTTATCCTCTTAAAACAAAAAATGAAGTTCATTATGTCTTTGCCTTATTTAATTCTTATGTCTCTAATTTCCACAACTTTAAAATCCGTGCCTTACAATCTGATTGGGGAGGAGAGTTTCGTTCCCTTCACAATGATTTAATTACACAAGGCATACATTATCGAATCACCTCCCAACATACGCATACTCAAAATGGAGTGGTTGATCGCCGTCATCGTATGATTGTCAAGACTGGGTTAGCACTAAGACATCAACCTTTGGTGCCTCAAGCTTATTGGTCGTTTGCCTTAACCACATCTACATATCTTCTCAATAGACTACCAAGCCCAGTGCTAAATGGCAACTATCCACATAAGGTATTATTCAATACCACATCCAATTACAATTTCCTTAAAGTGTTTAGTTCAGGATGTTGGCCCAATTTACGGCCCTATACTTCGCACAAACTGGCACCACGTTCCCAACTTTGTGTGTTTTTGGGGTATGCTCCTAATCATCAAGGATACCTTTGTCTTCATCAAACTACTGGCCGTCTATACATATCTCGAGATGTAATTTTTGATGAGCAATTATTTCCCTTCTCAAGCCCACAACCAAGCCCACCTAACCTCTCTCCTCAATTTCTTAACCTACCCTCCATTTTACCTACGAAACCTCTAGATCCAACACCAAGCCCAAACAGATCACTATCTTCTCTCTTAAGCCCACAACCCAATCCCACTTCCAACCCTACTACCTGTGGTCAAACCAACCACCATTTGGCTGATTCTCTCTATAGCAGTCTCACTTGGCTGGGTCATCAACCAACTTGATGTTCACAATGCCTTTCTTCATGGTTACTTGTCCAAGGATGTTTACATGCAACAAGATTTGTTCATCCTCATTTTCCCACTCATGTTTGCAACTCCGATGAGCTATCTACGGACTCAAACAAGCCCCCAGGGTGTGGTATGCTAGCTTAAGCTCAAAACTTTTAGAACTGGGCTTCACCACCTCAAAATCCGACTCTTCCCTATTTATCTATCACTCCTCCAGCGTCACCATGTATGTGCTTATCTATGTTGATGACATAATTGTCATAGGCTCCTCCATGGATGCTATCACTGAACTTGTCCATCTCCTTAACCAATCCTTTCCTATTAAAAATCTGGGCACTCTTCACTACTTCTACAGTGTTGAAGTTCATCACTCCTTTGTTGGCTTGATGCTCTCTCAGCAAAAATACATCCTTGATCTCTTAGAAAAGGCAAAAATGTCTCTTGCCCGTCCAGTGAACACTCTTATGGCTTCTAAGTCTCACTTGACTACATTTTCTGGCACCAATATCTACAATCCACACACTTCTATCGTAGTATTATTGGTAGTCTTCAATATCTCAGCTTTATTAGGCCAGATATCACATTTGCTGTTAACTAGTTATGCCAGTTCATGCACAATCCTAAAGATCACCACTGGACAACAGTCAAACGAATCCTCCGGTATCTTCGGTGAGCTTCACACTATACCTTACATATTCAACGCTAAACTTAGTCACCATCTCGGCCTTCTCTGATGCTGACTGGGGTGACAATCCTGATGAATGTCACTCCACTGGGGGTTTTGCCATCTATTTTGGTCCAAACTTAATTGATTGGAGCTCGAAGAAACAACCTACTGTGGCTAAATCCAGCAATGAGGCAGAGTACAAAGCAATTGCCACAACTACCAATGACACCATTTGGCTTCAAAACTTACTTCATGAACTTCATGTGTTTCTTCCCAATGCACCTTTCCTATATTGTGATAATCTAGGTGCCACTTATCTTGTTGCAAATGCAGTATTTCACTCTCATGCAAAACACATTGCATTAGATTACCACTTTGTCCGAGAACGATCAACTACTTGCCTCATTAACATTACGCATGTTTCCTCTCAGGATCAAATCACAGATATCCTTACAAAGCCACTGCCAACATCTCGTTTCAATGCTCTTCGTTTGAGTCTCACAGTGTCTCCAACCCAGTTCAACTCGCAGGGGAGTATCAAAGCCCAAACCAACACCAACCCAAATAGCCCAAAATAAACAAGAATTGATTCTAGATTCTTCAGTATTCATACATACGTGTAAATGTAACATTGGCAGCACATTCCTATATATTGTAAACAGTGCATACACAATTGAATATACAAAAAATGCATAAGCTTTTCATCTTTTCCATTGAGTAGTGTTTGTCTGCATTACCTTTATTCCTCTGTCAAGAAGGAACAACGATATGGAGGCTGACTTAGCTTGCAACATTGGAAAAAAGGGAGCCTCTCTATATCATTCAAGATTCAATCTTTTGCAAGGATACAACAACATATAAAGAGCTTATTTAATTTGTGAGTTGCTGGAAAGAAAACATCACTACTTTGTAAAATCCAATTAAGAGCTTAAGTGATCCCTACTTACAGATGATTAAATTTTCCGAGCAAAACTATGATGATTCTTTTTCTAGACTGTTTGTCTATATATTAGTTTGGGATGAGCTGTGCTATGAAAAAGCTCTAAAAGAGTGTTAGATCTTGTTAAGTTGTATAATTAAAATCCAAAATGAATAGTTTGAGGTGAGTTGTGTATACTTAAGTTGAAGGAAAGCTTGATGAAAACATCTAGCTACATGATTGGTTTTTGAGATTTTATAGTAGCATAACATTTTTTTTAGTACTATTGTGATAATTAAAAGCAGGTAGTGGAGCCGAACCAAGATATATTATATATTATTACTATGTTGATTTCTTTCTTCCTATGTGTGGCTCTAATTATTTGCCGTTTCCGTTTCAACAAACTAATTACACAAACTACTTGGCTAATTACTCCCTTGAGTATTATTAAAGTAAGTCATATTTACCTAATTTGATTATATTAAGAAAATTAGTTAAATTAGTTAATATGATGTGTTTTTTTTTTAAAAGACCCTAATCATTTTCCACTATTTCTTAATTCCCCCAAATCTGTTTCTTGGGTGATTATTTTTGAGAGAGCATCAATAGAGGTAAATTAGGAAAAAATTGACAAATATAAAAATATGTACCAGAATCAACTCCCCTACATTTAGGACCAAATGGAGCAATTGGTAAAGTTAGGCGATTACATACGTCATGTTATATTCAAATTCACATCAGGATGCATGGCCGCAGGATGCGTGCTGCCCATTCGGTGATGCGCCCCCGTTACCCTCTAATTTTTAATTTTGAAGCACTTTCTAAATGTGTTTTTTATGGTTTTTTTATTATTAGATTTTACATGAAATGAATAATATTTTGTTATTTTATGAGCAAAATTCGGAACTATTTTCAATTTTTTATTATTTTTTAAAGATTTAATACTATAAATGAATAGGAGACTACACAATTTTAGAGTTTTAAATCTTTAAAAAATTATAAAAATTAAAAATAACTTTATTTTTTTATTCATAAGATATCAAAATGTGATTCATTTTATATGAAATCTAATGATTAAAAGAACGATGAAAAAAATATTTGGAAAGTACCTCAAAATTGAGGGGCAGCAGGGGGTGTATCATCGAATGGCCAGCATGCACCCCTGCCTGCGGCTCCTCATGTAAGTTTTCTGAAGCCGTAGTGTTCTCGTGTAGCTCGTCGCCAACATGACGGTGCTGTATGTTCCTGCCTGAAATCTGAGTAGGAGCGCATACTCATATCCATTATGCATAGAACTGCCACGCGACCTTCCAGAAAGTTCTTTTTCATGACCGCAGAAGCACCAGACATCCTAGGAAGAAACTGGAAATGCCCACCTCGAAATCAGACTCAATATACTCTGGCGTCCTTTTCCAGTAGTCATAATAGGAGTAGAGAGATGTGAACAGCAGAACTAAAAAGCTCACCAGTGTTTTGAACAAGAAAACCCTGGGAAATCACCGCCGGAAGTGGTTTGCAGAGAGAATGAAAAGAGAGAACATGGAGCTCAAAATGCAGTACACGACGATCTTCAACAAATTCCAGCGTCCAAACAGTTTCTGGAAAGAAGGCCCAAGAGCGAAACACACGAATCCCAATATACTTGACCCAAATCCCATGAGTCTCCATATATACGTGGGGGCTGACAACCCTATTTGAAAATCTGGTGCTAAGCATCCACATGACCTTCCGGTGGACAGATCAAATTAATCTTCCGAGATTAATTTGATAAATGTTAGCATATTTGAAGAGACCGGCAAGACTAATAAATGTAAGCATAGGCCTTGGAAGAACCCAACAACCTGCTTTGCCTGGAAAACTAATTGGACATTGGCGACATAAGTCTTCTGCTTCCAGTAACCTGACTGTGGTGTTGATTTCCAAGGATGACATTTTAACAACTTCCTGAAGCTGGTCGAACTGCTGACTTTGGTTTTTTAAACCACAAAAAAAAAAAAAAAAAATGAAGGGCCTGTTTGTTTGTTTCTGTGCAAAACAGTTTTTAAAAGAAGTTTTGAAAAAAAAAATATTTATTTAGATAGGTGTTCTTAAAAGTCACATTTCAAAACCAAAATCATAAAAATTTGTTTGAAATAATTTTTCTTAGATCATCAAATTAGATGACAAAAAAGGAAAAGAATTTTTTAATTAACTTACTCTATATAATTGATATTGACATTTTTTTTATAATTGATATATTATTATATTGATACAAAAACAACAATCATTATCTTATTAGATGATATCGGTTATCTGGATTATAAGACCTGGATCATAAGACGCCATTTAACTACATCCATTATAAAAGAAGAATAGGTAAGTATCGACAGAATGAAATTTTGTCTCCGACAATGACGCGACAACGACTGTCAGCATAGGTGACATAGAGACCTTTGACGCTGGCGGGACCGGCGGAGCACACACCTTAAATTAGTTTCAATAGATGTCACGCTTACCTTGTTGCCTATTGGACTATCACGTGACAAGTTGTGATTAGTTACACAATCATTTAAGCATTAGTTACATATTAGCTGTCACTATTGTACACGTGTCACCAAGTTAGATTGCACACAAATCCTATATATTGTATCCCCTACATCACTATTGAATAAGATGAGAAAGTAATATTCATCTCAAATTACTTCTTTGTCTATTTCTTTGATTTGGTTTTCTGGCATGGTATCAGAGCTAGGCACAATCGCCTAACTCTGACGTCGCCGATCACCAACTATACAGAAGCATAGAACACTCCCTAATTTTAGGTTGAGCGATCTGTGCATTCCATAAGGATTTGCAGACTCGACATATCCTTATACATGGTCCTGAACATGGAGGACTCTATCCAGGTGCTGGTACCTGTCATTCTTCTCTCTCTACATCCATTGCCTCAGGTGTAGATGCTGATAGTACTGTCCTTAGTGGTGATCTTTCTCTTTGGCACTCGCGTTTAGATCATCCTTCACTTGATACTGTTAAACATGTTTTGAAGAATAATGGCATTTCCTTTCATAGTATTGCTGATAATATTCTTTGTACGTCTTGTCAATTAGGAAAATTTCATAAACTACCTTTTGACTCATCTACAACAGTGTATACTTATCCCTTAGAGTTGATTGTTATAGATGTATGGGGTCTTGCCCCTCTTGTTTCTCATGGATTTGTATACTATGTTGCTTTTGTTGATGCCTATAGTCGCTTCACTTGGCTTTGTATGCTTCACTCCATGTCTGAAACCTTAACTAAATTCAAAGAATTCAAGCTATTGGTGGAAAATAAATTGAATCATAAAATGAAGGCTGTTCAAAGTGACAATGGAGGAGAATTTTTGGCTTTTAAGTCTTTTCTAGAGGAGTCTGGTATTGAACAGCGGTTTTCTTGCCCATACACTTCTAAACAAAATGGTTTAATTGAATGAAGATATAGGAGTATTGTTGAGACAGGTCTCACATTATTAGCTCATGCCTCTTTGTCATTATTTTATTGGCCTGATGCCTTTATGTCTGTTGTCTTTTTGCTTAATCACCTTCCATCTAAATCCATTGCCAATGTATCCCCTTATGAGAAGCTTTTTGGTTTTCAACCTGACTATTCTTTGTTGAGAGTATTTGGTTGTCAATGTTTTCCTCTTAGATGCCCATTCCACAGTCATAAGTTGGATTTTCACTCTATCTCCTGTGTTTTTTTGGGCTATAGCTCTCATCATCAAGGTTATAAGTGTCTTGACCTTTCCACTGGTCAATTATATATTTCTCTCCATGTTCGGTTCAATGAGTCCATGTTTCCAGGGGGTTCTCAGTTTAGTGTCTGTGCAGCTACTGGTACCACTTCGGTCTCTACTATATCTGTTATATCCTCTGCCCCATCACAGCCCTACTCTTCTACCTCACTGCCTCCCTCTCCATCCTTATCCAATTCCTTGCCTACTCTATCTTCCTCCTTTATTGCTTCCCTTCTCCCTTCCCCTCCACACAATCATCATCCTATGATTACCCAGGCCAAAGATGGTATTTACAAGCTGAAGGTCTTTGTTGCTTTAGAACATCTCGATTGTCCTCGTTTTACTCATGAAGCTATGTCAGATCCCTTGTAGAAATAGGCTGCTCAGGATGAGTTTGATGCTCTTGTGAGGTTTGAAACATGGGAAATGGCTCCCCTACCACCTGATCATAAATGGATTTTTAAAGTTAAAACACATGCTGATGGGTCTCTTGCTCGTCGTAAAGGCCATCTTGTGGTTAGAGGCTTTTCTCAAGAAGCTGGCTCAAATTACAATGAAACTTTCAGCCCTGTTGTCAAGGTTGCCACAGTCAGAATACTTCTTACACTTGCTATTAAATACAATTGGAAGCTTCATTAGGTGGACTTTAATAATGCCTTCTTTAATGGAGATCTTGTTGAAGAAATTTTTATGTCTCCACCTCCTGGATTTGAGAGTGTGTTTGTTGATTCTGTCACTGGCCAACCACTTGTTTGTAGGCTTAAAAAGTCGCTTTATGGTCTCAAGCAGGCACCTCGAGAATAGTTTCAGAAATTACAAGCCTTTCTTGGCACATTGTCTTTTCAACCTTCTCGGGCTAATCCTTGTTTGTTTGTTCGATCTTATGATCTTGGTACAACATATCTACTCATTTATGTTGATGACTTGGTTATCACTGGCACTCATGAACCTATTGTACAGACACTGATTGATCAAATAAGTGGTTTTTTCTCTTTGAAAGTTTTGGGTGAACTTTTATATTTTCTTGGCATTGAATTTCATCATTTAGATACTGGGATTTTTCTTGGGCAGCGCAAATATATCCATCAGTTACTTACAGAGACTGGTCTTATCACTACCAACTCTACTTCTACACCTATGGTTGCTAATATGCAGCTTTTTACATATGTTGGTCATTTCTTTCCAGATCCATCCTACTATCGTAGCATTGTGGGCAAATTACAGTACTTATGTTACACTAGGCCAGATATTGCATTTTTAGTCAATCGCTTAAACCAATTTCTTCAGGAACCAAGGATGCCACATTGGCACTACATTAAACGTCTGCTTAGATATCTTGCAGGCACTGCTGATCATGGTGTATTACTCAAACCAACTTCACATCTTTGAGTCCAATCCTTTGCTGATGCAGATTAGGCTACCAATCGAGAAGATCGACGATCCATCAGTGATTTTTGTACCTTTCTTGGTCCTAATCCCATCACGTGGGTCTCCAAAAAGCAACAAGTGGTTTCCAGAGGAACTTTGGAGGCTGAATATCGAAGTGTTGCTGATGTTGTTACTGAGGTCATATGGGTCTCTTCTTTGCTGCAAGAATTACATATTAATGTTGTTCATCCTCCACTTGTGTGGTGTGACAATTCTGGCGTCGTTGCGCTTGCTGCCAATTCAGTCCTTTATTCTAAAACAAAGCATATTGAACTTGATTTGCATTTTGTCCGCGAGAAGGTCTAAGATAGTCTGGTTCAGGTTGGCTTTGTTCCATCTCTCAAATAGGTCGTCGATATACTCATAAAGCCCCTAGTGTTTGGTGCATTTACTTATCTACGCACTCATTTGAATGTTGTAGGCCGAGATCATATAGCCTGTTGTACGTGGTTTGTGCATTATGATGGCTTCTACTGCGATGCTTGTTATGATTCAGATGCTGTTGATTCTGCTTCTGATGAGTGGCAGTATTATACTGATTTTTAATTTTCACCTAGCAGAGGGAATTTTAGACTATCATGTGACAAGTTGTGATTAGTTACACAATTAGTTCAGTATTAGTTACATATTAGCTGTCACTATTCTACACGTGTCACCAAGTTAGATTGCACACAAATCCTATATATTGTATCCCTTGCATCACTATTGAATAATATGAGAAAGTAATATTCATCTCAAATTACTTCTTTATCTATTTCTTTGATCTGGTTTTCTGGCATTGCCAACTGAGTTTTTCATTCTAGAACAAAACATATAGCTTCAGATCATTTTTGTTGTTGAAATTATATTTCAGCCAATCAGCTTCTGGCTAAGTAACCCATTTCCATAATATAGAAGTGCCTTTCACAAAACATACCTCTTCATCTATCTCTTTCTATTAGGAGACATCACTTTCAATGTATATTTGGTATCTTATGATCAATTTGAAATCTTTACTTTTTTGTGATATAATGAGAAAAACAAGTCTGAAATGCAGTTTGTGAAATGTTGTGGGGGTGGCACTGCGACTCAACCCCCTATTGTTAGGGATCAATGATCCTTTGCAGCAATTAAGACTAAGTGGTAAAAAAGCGAGTCAGATATATTCATAAGAATCTCAGAAGAATTAACACTGTATTTAACAAAAACGATACAATGTTCCTTTTTTTTGTGAAATGTTCCAAAAATAATTTATGATCAAAGAGAGGAGATTGAGCTTAAAGTATCTACAAACTAAATGAGGCCCAACTTTGAAATCCCATTCCCATCAATGCATCATAAAGGAGAAGAGAAACTTGGTGGGCCCTGGAAAGCTTGAAAGCATATGTCCAATACATTAGTATCCTCTTGAATTTCCACAATTGCATCCAATTCCTTGTAGCCCTTGTTTATCCAAACTTGGCATTATTTCCTTGAGGCCTTCTTCGTCACCATTATGCCTGATTATTTTGCACGTACTGTATTACCAATCTGGGAATGCCAATAGAAGCGAACAGTGATAAACACATAGAACAACACCGATGCAGTGAGAGCAATCTTAATATTCATTTTCATGACCGCCACAAAGAGACATCCTAGGAAAAAAAATTGGAGATACCCACATCAAACTCAGGTTGGATTTGTTTAGACAAGCTGACTGACATGAATCCAAATACAGCAAAGGAAACAAGGCTTAACACATTCCTTAGTCATCCCTTGTCATCGTCCCCATCATGTTGTTTGCTTCGATCTTCATAGAAAGAGTAGAGAGAGGTGAGCATGAGAGCCAGAAACCCAACGTGTGCTTTCAACAAGAAGCCTCTAGAGAATTGTGGCCACTTGTTTACCAAGAGCGTCAAGACATAGAATATGGTGCTCAAAATAGAGTAGGAAACGATCTTGAACAAAGTCCAGTGTCCAAACAGGTCGTGGAATGAGGGGCTCAAAGCATAATTGATGAATCCAACTACACATGACACGAAGCCTAGGAATCTCCAAACTTTAACAAGAAGCCTCTAGAGAACCGTGGCCACTTGTTTACCAAGAGCGTCAAGACGCAGAATATGGTGCTCAGAATAGAGTAGGAAACGATCTTGAACAAAGTCTAGTGTCCAAACAGGTCGTGGAATGAGGGGCTCAAAGCATAACTGATGAATCCAACTACACATGACACGAAGCCTAGGAATCTTCAAACTTTTGGATGAATCTCGATGTTGAACATCATCATGATGTCTGAGAGAGGGAGATTAGATATATTATTATTATGAGATTATGGAGAGTGTGAGAAGTAATAATGGAAGGTGATACAGGGGAGGGTTTGAGGTGGGAGTGGAATGGACATGCTTTTGCTCCAACACTGAGTTAGTCATTTTCCTTGAGTCTCCTATATGTGGGTCAACCATAACCTCATTGTGAAGTAATGGTGACACTCAGATGTAGCCAATGATCTTGACTTTTAGTAAAACGAGTCGGTTGTTTTCCCCTGTGAAATAAATATAAGTTGAACGCGGTTTGATGTTTGATACTAGTACTATATAATAATCCAATATATTCCACAAAATGCCAAACATAACTTTTGAGATGAGAGATATTAAATCTGATTCACCAACTTGGAAACCTCATCTGCCATTACAGTGGGCAGATTTAGCAGGACAAGCTTCTTCTCATGAATAATTTGAGAAGAAACATTCTCTACTTCCTCAAGTTTATTTTCTACTACTGCTACATTACAGAGAATGTCAACATATTTAATTCATAATTAAGGACTGATTTCTCTCGAATAATCTTTTCTATATTACGTCTTCAAGTTTCACAATCCACCAGAAGGAAGATAGATTAACTCAATTTTTCAAATATATAACAATGTTTATAATTTCATCAGGACCAATCAACAGAGTCACACGTGTAACTTTGGTTTATATATGAATGCCCTTGATTCAGGTGGCCGGAAATATAATTTAGGATTCTTAGATATGGGAGAGTTTTTCGAAAGTCCCAGCCTAATCTTAATAAAGTCAAGCACTCTGTGGCTAACAGAGACAAACAATTTAACGTCTTCAAAACATCCAAAAACATTCCAAATTTCTATATGGTTCAAGGCAAGTCTTCACAAGCATAACAAGAAAACATACTTGAGTTTTTACTGAGTGAAAAGATCAAGACTGTAATAATTGAGATTAGAATAAGGTAAAACGCGCTTTGTCCACGCAAAATGAGTGAAGGACATTGGTCACACAAGTTCTATATGAAGTTGACCAATGATCATGATTGAATACAAGGGACAAGAAATGTGACCAAGATCTACTCAAGGATTAAAAAAAAAAGACAGCTTCATCTAATAACTTGCATTATCAAGTTTGTATACCTACCATTGAATGGTAATGTATGTCCATTTATATAAATTAAAAGCATGGTCTACAAACTCCATTAATTTGTTTAAAAACTCTTGTTCCCTTGATCTGAGAGACTAGTGCAAACTAAATCTCATATAATACACACATACTCTTCTAATCCTATTTTTAGGGCATAGAGAGAGTGTAATTTTTATCCTATTTATAAGGCACCTCATTAAATTTGTTACATGAATTATAATTTTACCCTTCATTTATGATTGTGTAGATTGTTATTTTCTTGGAAAGTGTGTAGTTAAATAGGAGTAAAGTTGAAAAGTTGTTCATTGTTAAGGTAGAGTTAATGAAATTTAAGATTTTTATTGATTTGTGCGAAACATACTGGACGTGTTTTATAAATAGGATAGTGTATAGTTAAATAGGGGTAAAATTGGAAAATTGTTGACTTTTAAGCCAGAGTTAATGAATAATGAAGTTTAAGAATTTTATTGGTCTGTGTTAAACATGCTGGAAGTGCCTTGTAATAAGATTAAAGGAGTATCCTCTACGGTGTAAATACAAAATATGGAGATGTTTTGTTTTTTTGTATTAGGTGTTGTATAGGTTGTTTATTAGAGTGCTTGAAACAAGTCAACGTCTTGCTTTCAATATTGTGCTTTGGAGCCTGTCACCTCTCACGATTTTAAAATATGTCGAGAGGGAAACTATCCAAAACCCCTATAAGGCATCCTTCGTTCCCTTCCCAACTAATGTGAGACTTCACACTTCACCCCCTACGGATCCTAAAGCAGACAATATTAAGAGTAAGGCACTGGGATGTTACCGATGATATCAGAGTTAGGATCGGGTAAATGTGCTAGTGAGGACATTGGACCTGCAAGGAGTGAAGTACGAAGTCTTACATCGGTTAGGGAGGGGAATGAATGACACCATAAGGGTTTGGATACCTCCCCTTTGAATATATTTACAAAATGTAAGGGTAATGGTTCTAAAGTAGACAATATCGAGAGTGAGACGTTGATATATTACAAATTGTGTTAGAGTCAGGCCAATGGTATTAGAGCCAAACACGGGTCAATATGAACCCTGAGTGGTGACAAGGGCCCTAAAGCAAACAATGTTGAAAGTATTTCATAGTAGGAGGCACGGTGCTCAAGTAAGCTTTGGGGAAGATTAAAAGGTAAGAGCAAGAAATAGAAAAGGGCAAGGGGAGATTAATACCTACAACAATGAGATTTTGATATTCAAAGCTTTTGATAATCGAAGAAGATGGATACTTTAGTTTGATGTCAATATGGTTGGGGTTGACTAGCTAGCTTGTTGGTATAGTTTGATCTACTTGATTGCTGCTATCTTATATATGTAGTTTGCTGTATAAGATTATTTTATGTAATACTTGATTCTTCTTCTTCTAAACAATTGTACACAATCGTGCCAAAATTTGTAGCAAAGAGTTCTCAGAGTATATGTATCCTCTTTACTTATTACTTTAAAGGTATATTATTGTTCTCAAACATATTTCAACTATATGAGATGTTACCAGGAGTTGAACGCTTTTTGTTAAACTAGGTATTACAATGATATTTATCAACTAGATAAATCCCATTACATATTGATAGAGTAAGAAACAATCATGAACTAAATTGTTCTACTGATACGGGTTATAGTTAGAATAGCATGTGGCTTGGACACATACTTCTGTTATTAGTTCCAACTGAATACACTAGTGGATGTGAGGTACAAATCTCACACTTGTAGCATATCTGACTGTTGAATAAGAAATTACTAGATTCTTCTCTCCCCTCTCTCTCTCTCTGCGCGCCATCTACCATCATTATTTTAGCTGGACATTCACTACAAAAAATGGTAATATGTAGCGGTGCAATTGTAGCGGTTATATCAAACCGCTACAAATTATAGTTTTTGTAGCGGTTTTAACCTAAACCGCTACAAAATTGTAGCGGCAAGAGCCGCGCCAAGTGGCGTGACAGATTAGCAGCGATTTTTGTAGCGGCTTGGTATCCAAAACCGCTAGAAATTTGGTGCGAAATTCCCGCCAAAACTTGTAGCGGTTAATACACAGAAACCGCAACAATAAATAGTGTAGCGGTTATTTTGTAGAGGCTGCAGCAACAAAACTGCTACAAAATACCAAACGTCAGCTATTTGTAGCGGTTATAGGGATATAACCGCTACAGAATTTCAGGAGTCTCCACTTTTGTAGCGGTTTTGGGCAAAAACCGCTACAGAATTTCAGGAGTCTCCACTTTTGTAGCGGTTATGGTAGCGGTTATTGGAATAACCGCTACTAATATCTGGCCTATTTAAGCCTCCGCCTCCCTCATTTTTCCATTTGCTCATTTTGTTTCATGGGGTTTCTCTGAGTGGTTTCTTCAAAATTTGAGCATTCAGACGTCTGTGTAGGAGTTTTTGCTACAGTTTTTCTCAATATTTGCACCTGAGGTACGTATATAACACGTATTTTATTTGTATTTTTATTTTTATTATATTTTTGCATAATAATGTGACTAATTTTTTTTTAATTTTTACAGTTGATATGGCTTCAGGACAGGATAAGGGGAAGGCCCCTAAGGTCCCCAGACCGATTTTACGGGGTGGCAGTAGCCGAGTAGGGGGCAGAGGGAGGGGGCAGCGCGGAGGTAGGGCGATCGTGGCATCTCAGCCAATCCCCCACAGGAGTCAGCCCTACCACAGGCACCGCAGACAATCCCACTGGAGACGACCGCACCAGAGGTGCCTGAGGTTGGGGGGCCAGATATTAGCGTCGAGGACTTCCTCGACGAAGAGGAGTTCGAGATCTCAATTGCGCTCAGGGAGATAGAGCAGTTCCTCGATGAGGAGGACGCTCGGGAGCAGAACAACCCACGAGGGTCGTCTTCGTGGTCCACTGGGTTTGAGGTGCAGGTCCAAGGTAAATTAATTTTTAAATTTAGTAAATTATTTATTTAAATTCGAAATGTTAACTTTGAATTACAATTTATCTAACGTGCGGTAAACTGTGCAGATGAGCAGGGGAATGTTTCGACGAGGAGGCTGGACGTGGCCAGGGTGAACAGCATGGACCGGACCCTGCGAGTTATAGTGCCGTGGAATGAGGGCGTTGACTAGCCTATCCACAATGGGGGTCACCTGCTCAACCGCTTCCTGAACGACCTGGGCGGGAATTGGATGCGGTTCCCCCTTCACTTCAAGATGTGGAGGCACGTTCCGAGGGGGCCGAAGGACCAGGCTTGGGAGGAGGTGGTTCAAGTAATTAAAATTATTTAATTAATATTTTTTGTAATTAATTCTATTTAATTAATATTTTTTAAATTCTGTTTTTTGTAATTATTGATATTTAAATATATTTTTTTTTCAGCTGTGGTTTGCCGTCCAGGCCAACCGGAAGAGGTACGCCCTTGTGAAGATGGGTGACGCCTGGAGGAACAGGAGGAACCGTCTCTTTCGCAGGGTGGATAAGGACGGGACGATGCCTCTGGAGTAGCTGATCGAGAGCGTCTCGGACGGCATGCCGCTAAACGACTAGGCGGGTTTCCTCCAGTTCAAGAGGAGCCATGAGGGGCAGGTAATGTATTTATTAGATTTTTTATATTTAATTTTGTAATTGTTAATTATTAAATTATAATTTCAATTTAATTGTATTTAATTTGAAATTTTTTAATTTTAAATGTTTTTTTATTGTTTTAATACATTTAATATTGTTTTTTAGGAGATTTCTCAGAGGAACACTATGATCTGTGCGCAGCAGACGATCCACCACACAGCAGGATCGAAGACCTTTGCTATGACCTATAACGAGCTGGTAACTTTTCAAAATATGACTGACTTTTAACTGATTATTTCATAATACTAATTATTGTTTTGTAATTGTTTCAGGAGACGAAGGCACAACAGGAGAACCGTCAGACGGACTATGGGGAGCTGTACGCCATCACACATAGACACCATGACGGGACTGCGACCTCTCAGCAGGTAGAGGCGGCCATTGTAAGTAATTTTTTTATTATAATTTTTATAAAACCAAGTTAATAATGAAAAATGTTAATTAGTAATTGTTTCATAAAATGGCAGGAGCGGATTCAGCAGTCGCAGGCTGAGCTGCGACAGACCCAACCTGAGGAGTCACAGGGGTCAGTGAACCTAACGGCTCCTTTGAAGGCGAGTCTGGCTCAGGCTGAGCACCCCGGACATGTGCGGGGGATGGGGATAGGCGCCAGACCTAGCATGGTCTACGGCAGGAGCGCCGCCTCTGAGGCTGGCAGTTCTAAAGGGGTCAGACGTCTGAGGGATGAGTCTATTGACCAGCTGTGGTCAGATTTAGAGCAGCAGATGGCATAACAGTAGTAGCAGATGCAGCTGCAGCATATGCAGAAGATGCAACTGCACGCTGATTTGATCTATGCTCAGCAGACGCAGTGGCGTGAAATCGCGAACAACATGCTCGAGCGCTCATGGAGTCGCCTGTTCCCGGACGAGCAGCATCCCCACAGGTTCCCCCTATCCCTCGTTACGTCGTCCCGAGTACTACTCTTTCAGCAGGGAGACTTGTAAGAGATGTCACACATCGAGGCACAAGACAATTCGGAAAGGGAAAAAGCAGAAGAAGAAACCTGCAAAGATTATCAGGTACTTCCCTTTCAAACCTCGTTTACAAAGATTATTTATGTTGTCTAAAACTGCGGAGCACATGAGGTGGCATGACGTTGATAAAAATGAAGACGGTAAATTAAGACATCCGCGGGATGCAGCTGCTTGGAAAACGTTTGACAACGACTTTCTAGATTTTGCGACTGACCCCAGAAATGTTCGGCTTGCGTTGGCGACCGATGGTTTCAATCCTTTCGGGAATCTTAGCACAAGTTACAGTATTTGGCCGGTAGTCTTAGTTCCCTACAACTTACCCCCTGGATGTGTATGAAACAAAGCTCTTTCATTATGTCTATGATCATTCCAGGCAAAAAGGCACCGGGCAATGATATCGATGTGTATCTCCAACCGCTTATTGCGGAATTGCTTGACCTATGGAATGTCGGCTTGGAGACGTACGACACTTACGGCAAGACTTTGTTCAACATGCGTGCAGCCTTGATGTGGACGATTAGTGACTTTCCTGGCCTTGGCACATTATCTGGTTGGAATGTGCATATTAGGTTGGCGTGTCCAGCTTGCAATTTTGACTCTGACGCAGTGCGCCTTCCCCACAGCCGAAAGTGGTGCTTTATGGGGCATCAGAGGTTTCTCAAGGGAAGGCATAAGTTCAGATTGCAACGGAATTGCTTCAACGGGAAACTAGAAAAAAGAGGACCACCTCAGACTTTGTCCGGTACAGCTGCAGTCAAAATTTCTTTCGGAAGTTGTGTTCTAAGGTTTTGATCGTTGAGAAGCTCGATCAGCTGCAGTCAAAAATCATTCTTATGCTTTACCATTTGGAGATGATCTTTCCTCCGTCCTTTTTTACTGTGATGGTTCACCTCACAGTCCACCTCATTCATGAAACAAAGCTCGCTGGACCAGTACAATATCATTGGATGTATCTGATTGAGAGGTACTCATTTTAAATATGTGCTTTAATTTATTCTCCGTATTTAATGTTTACTAGTCGTCCTTTTCAGCATTTTATATCAATTTTCTCTTTTGTACTTCGTAGGTTCCTTGGGAAATTAAAATCTTACGTGAGGAATAAGGCGTGGCCAGAAGGTTCTATAGCTGAAGGCTATATAGGAGATGAGGTGCTATATTTTTGCTCAAGGTACTTTGATGATCTTGAGACGGCTTTCTACCGCCCACCTCATGTTGACGATTGTCCTGAACCTGCGCCGACATCAGGAGAATTTATCCCTCGTGTTGGTAAACCAGTTGGAGCAACTGAGAACTTCAAACTAACAGCAACTGAGAAGTTGCAAGCACATAGACATGTCTTGATTAATTTCACTCAAGTTGAACCTTTCATACGGTAAGAATTGTACACTCACATGTTATTCGATCTATATCTTTCGTAACATTTCTCACTTTCATTTCACTAACGCCTTTCCATTATTAATTGCAGGGAATTCAGAAGTCATGTGAAGCGTCAACTCAGGATACGTACACAGACATCCTCAGAAGTTGATAGGAGGGTCTACAGAGAATTCCCGAGCTGGTTTGCACGCAGAATACTAAATGACCACAACCCACACTCACCAGATTTCAGAGCTCTTGCAATCGGCCCTCTTGATCATGCAAAATGGTTTACAGCATACAATGTCAATGGTTTTAAGTTTTGCACGGTTTCACGGGATCAAGGATTGCAAACATAGAATTCGGGTGTTTATGGCACATTTGGGACAAGGAGTTATGCGAGCAGCAGTGACGCCAACATGCAGTTCGGAGGCGTCCCTTACTATGGCAAGCTTCTTGATGTGGTCAAACTTAATTATCAAGGTCGTTTCACTGTGACGCTGTTCAAATGTTTGTGGGCAAATACCACTACTTCTCGGGGACTGACAACTAACGACTTAGGGATCACATCAGTCAATTTCTCACGGCCAATTCATACTGGTATTTCTCAAGATGATGAGCCGTATATTCTAGCTTCAAAGGCACATCAGGTTTATTATGTCGAGGACGAGAGGCACAGGGATTGGCACATGGTCGTTCATTTAAAGCCAAGAGACCTTTATGACATGGGTGAAGGCGATGACATTGCCTACAAGAGTGATCCATTTCAGCCAGTTGATTTTGAAAACTACTTCCCTGAAGGCGATGACAATTTACCTCTACTTCGGTGAGTTTTTTTAATTCCACGTCATTTGAATTAAATTTTTTAAATTTAATAATACATCCATAACAATAATTTTTCTACAAAATTTCTGTAGGGATGGCGATGATGAGTGATCAAATTCAAATTATGCTTTTCTCTTTAAAAAAAATGCAAAACATTTTTAAAATAAAATGTCAAAAAAAAATTAAAAATAATAATAATAATATTTGTAGCGGTTATTAAACCGCTACAAATATAAAAATAACCGCTACTAAATGAATAACCGCTACGAAATGGATACATTAACTGCTACAAATAGTACGTGGATCACTATAAATATTAAACCGCTACAAAAATACAAATAACCGCTAATAACTAATAACCGCTACAAAATGGATACATTAACCGCTACAAATAGTACGTGGATCCCTATAAATACCCTTACTACAACTCATTTCAAACACTCCCCAATTTCTTTTCAGCTTACCTTTCTTTCATTTTCTCTCATTTACAACTTCTTACGTATGAGTAGAGGAGCTGAATAATACGATCAAATATGGTAACAAGATTTTTAATTTTTTTACAATACTTCTTTCCTTTCTATAAAAATTATTCTAACAATTTTTTTTCCACATATTTCAGAGTTGTATCTCATTTTCATCTATTTTTCATGCACAATTACATTATATTAGACAACATAATAATTCCTTATTACCTACATATCCTTAATAATATTATTAATATAAATTTTATACTAATCCAATTAAATTACATTTTTCCTTTTAATTTATTGATAAGTTAAACTATTGAATAATAAGCTAATTAAAATAGATAAAATAATAAAAAAAATAAACTATTTAATTTAATATTAAAAAAACAGAAACAAATGATCGTATATTTTTTAAAATTTTTTTTAAATATTTGTAGTTGTTATTAAACCGCTACTGAATAACACGCCTTTTTAAAACTCAAATTAAATTTTTAATATTATTTTTACTTGTCATTGACCCGTGCACTTGCGGTAGCGAACAAGTTTTTGGCGCCGTTGCCGGGGAACAAAAACTTGTTCACTACTGCAAGTGCACGGGTCACGCTAAGTAATAAAGTGATAAGTAAAGATCGTTCCCACGAGGACTAAGGCAAAAGTGAGCTAATCAATACAATTACGCTTTCAATTAGGTTGAGTAAAACCATTTGAAGAGTTTTGTATTTTCAAATTTAATTATATCAAAAAGATGAAAAATTAATTGACAAAGACTAAATTGAAACTTTACTTGAAAACAAGAGGAGCATAGGATTATTTCTAACCATTGCAATTCTGAGATTTAAGTAATTACCACTCCATTAGAAATTAAATGACTTAATGTGTTAGTCTGAAGTTCAAAGGTATTTGATTAAGCTTTCTCAAGTCAAAACCAAATTTATATCCTCAATTAACATGCACAATCTCTTGCTACAGTTAAGAGAAAACAATCATTAAGCAACAATTTAATTTGACAATGCTAGGTTAGTAACTATATCTCTATGTTACTAACAAACCATCAATTTAATCTTAAACTTCAAGTCTAGCATAATTTTACCTAAGTTCTACAATTAAATTAACTTTCTCAAGCTTAATTTAATTGAACAAAACAATCCAAGTAATGGTCAGGCACAAAGAAGCATTAGAAACAAGATAAAATTAACACATAATTGCCATTAACAACTAAAGAGAAAAATAATAATAAGTCTCAATCCTTCAATGCTTTGAAATAATCCTAATACAAATTAACTAGCTACTCATGATTAACACCAACATCATCTCAGCAACATCCAGATGCAACAGCAATATGGAAATCAGAGGGAAATTAAATAAATAAATGAAAAACAACCCAAGATGAAGAACGCTGCTACAGTGATTAATGTTGCTCGTCTTTTATCTGATTCTTCTTGTTTGCTGCTCTCTCCAATGTCACTCAAGCAGAGGACCGTGAAGATCGCCGAAAACCAGTACCGCTTCTCCCTCAGGTTCAGCTTGCTAGTTGTTTTTCTGGTTTAGCTCCGAGTTTGTGACGAAGAAGATTCGAGAGAATGATGATTCAGTTCTCAATGAATCATCCGCCTCCTCTATTTCTTATTCAGCTCTCGTCACCGTCGAGGACCTGGGGATGAAGAAGATGAATCAGAAGCTAATGGCTCTTCCCCAGGTCCCGCTTTCAATGACGCTCTCTCGCAACAATGGTGAAGATGATGAATAGTGTCCTCTGCTTAAAAACAGCCGCCTCCTCTCAAAACTCTTGCCCCCTTCTTCAGGTTATTCCTTTAGACCTGGTCAAAATTCTCCATGCCCTCCAAAGCCCAAACTGTGTCGTCACATGTAGCAGCCCAAAGGAGTCTTCTATTCAATGAAATTGGTCCAACCTCCCATGGCCCACGTATGGTTCTCTTAGATTAGAAAATTGCTTCAGCTTCTCATCCAAAAAAGTAAATCAACGTCACCTGTTGCAATCAATCAAGAAATGAAAAATAAAAGATAAGATAATAAAATAAAAACAACTTCTTCTTCTTCTTTTAATTTCAAAACAGTGAATTATTATTATCATCATCCTATATTAAATTATTTTTATTTTAGATTAAAATTATAATATTTAAAATAAAATCCCCAAATTATGCACCAAATTGATATCTTATCAAAATCTCCAATAAATCCCTTTATTTTAGCATTAATGACTCCCAAAACATATCAAAATATATCTCAAATTCTATTAAAAATGGGGAGTCATCAGTATGCCACAAGATTTTGAACTCAAGAAAAAGAAAATAAAATTGCGGGGGGGGGGGGGGGGGGGGGACAAGAGCAGACGAGAATTAAAGACAAAAGGAGACTATAAATGGCGCTTTTCATGCAAAGGCGCAAAAACTTAAAAAGAAAAGTATCAAGAGATTACGAATGTTAAAAAAAATACTTCGCTACAGGGGTTGGTGATGTGAAATCTGCAGTAGCATGCCTAGATTGGTCCTAATTTATAATTTCCCCTAAATTTTAGGGACAAGAAGACGCGTTTTGCCTAATGAAATCGAAAGTCCATGGATATGCCCTACTCATTTTTCATGTCTCCTGTGGGTCAAAAAGAATCTCATTGTAAAGTATGGTAAATATTAATTAATTAGCTGATTTGTGATTTTAGTTTCTTAATAAATTCATTTACTCATTTTCTCGTGTGAAATGAAGACAAAGTTGAGCGCAGGGCAATGTTGATAATAATAGGGAAAATCATACCAAAATCTCAATTAAGAAAAATAATATTAGAAAAGTCCTATAGCTTGTCAATGACAAGTAAAAAGAGCAATCATTAACAAGTGAATGAACTACTATTGACAAGTTTTAGGATTTTTCTGATATTATTTTTTTTACTTGGGACCTTGTTGTAATTTTTGCTTAATAATTAGTTTATGATCTACTACAAAATGCCGAAAAAGCTTATCGTTCCTTTTGAGATGAGAGGTAAAGTATAATTCTCAAGATGTTGTCCCACTAGTACAGAAAAAGGGTTTTTAGACCTGAACATTTACACCGGTTATATCGGATAAGGTCTTAAAAATATGATCGGTGGAATTTTTGTAATTATGATGAAATATTAATACCGGTTATATGTACAACTGGTCTTAAAATTAAAATTTTTAAGATGGGTTATAATTATAACCAGTCTTAAAAATGTTTTGTAAATCGCCCTTACAAAAGAGGTTTTTTAAGACTGGTGCTCATGAAAACCGGTCTTAAAATTGTTACTTTTAGATCGGTTATTAATACAACCAGTTTTAAAAGTGAGACTTTTAAGACCGGTTACCAAATCGGTCTTAAAAGTGACATACTTTTAAGACTAGCTGTATCAAGACTGAATCCAAAACCGATCTAAAAAGTCAATTTTAATCAGTCTAAAAAGCCCTTTTTCCACTAGTGTCCCTTTAATTTGAATCATTCAATTAAAAATAGGGTTTTGGTAAAAAAAAAAAATTATAAGGGGGGTAAATGTGCAAATTTACCCATAGACTTTTATGTAAGCAATACCAATAGTATTAACCCAAATATTTATGATCAAAGAGAAGAGATTGGGCTTCAAGTTGCAACAAAGTACAAACTCAAAGGTTACAACCACCTTTACCCTATGTTTGGATAGAGAGAAAACTATGGGAGAAAGAATACTATGAAGGAAAATTCCTAAAAATAGTAAATTTCTTCATCATTTTTGAAAGTTTTCGTTCCTAATATTCTCTCTTTCTTATTTTCCCCTAACTTTTCTCTCCATCCCCATAACCTTAAGCTAGAAAGGACGTGGCATCCCTGATGAGCATTTGGTGCTCATCATCCCGTGGAACACCCTGGATAGTTTGAAACCATATGTCCATGTCATCAATACACTCACGTTCAGTTTCCTCTTGAATTTCCACAATTGCATCAATGCGGCCTTCTTTGTCACTGTTATTCTGAATTCCATTGAGCCGGGCCATATGCATGATTGCACATAATGTATTATCAATCGTCTGGAAATTCCAACAGAAGTGAACAATGATCTTGAGCACATAGATCAACACGAATATATTGAGAGCAATCTTAATATCCACTTTCATGGAGGTGACTTTGAGGCATCTTAGGAAAAAATTGGACATACCTACATCAAATTCGGGTTGGATTTGCTTAGACAAGCTGAACAACATGAAGGCAAATGCTGCAAAGGAAACCAGGCTTACACTACCAAAAAAATGGTATTTCGTAGTGGAGAATTTGTAGCCATTAATGTTAACCGCTACAAATGTTGACATTTGTAGTAGTTTTAACATAAACCGCTACAATATTATAGCGGCAACCTACGCACCAAGTGGCGTGACAGATTAGCAACGTTATTTATAATGGTTAATAGGGAAAAACCGCTACAAGTATGGCGCGAGTTTCCCACCAAACTTTGTCACGGTTAGTTTGTAGCAATTACAACAAAGAAACCGCTACAAAGTTCACACCACTTGGCGCTACCAAGCCACGCCAATAGTGTATCAGTTTTTTGTAGCAGTTACTATTAATTGAACTGCTACAAAATACCAAAGGTCGCCTATTTGTAGTGGTTATGTTTCCAGAACCGCTACAAAATTTTGCCGCCTTAGCTTTTTTGTAGCAGTTTATGTAGCGATTTTTTAAAAAACTGATACAAAATCCACAACTATAAAAGGGTCACTGCCTCTACTTTTTCCCATTTGGCCATTTTATTTTCTGAAGTTTCTCTGAGAGTTTTCCTTCATATTTGAGCATTTTGAGGTATGTCGAAGAGTTTTCTCTCTAGCATTTCTTATTATCACTTGAGATAGGGACAATACTTATTTTATTTTTATTATAATTTTACATATAAATTAACTAAATTGGTTTATTTTTTGTTTGAATTGTTGTAGTTGATATGGCTTTAAGAATGGACAAGGGGAAGGAGCCCGAGGTCCCAAGACCAATTTTGCGGGGTATCAGTAGTAGAGGAGGGGGTAGTGCGGAGGGAAGGCGACCGTGCCATTTTAGCCCATCTCCCCACAGCAGGCACAGGAGTCGGCCCTACCACAGGCATCACAAACGGTCCTATAAGAAACAAACGCACCAGAGGTGCCTGATCTGGGAGAACGATATATCAGCATTGACGACTATGATGAGAATGAGGACTTCGAGATCCCGATTGGGCTCAGAGAGAAGGAGCAGTTCCTCGATCAGGAGAAGGCGCGAAAGCAGAACAACTTACAAGGGTCGTCTTCACGATCTACTAGGTTTGAGGTGCATGTCCAAGGTAAATATATTTTTTTATTTAATAAATTATATATTTAAATTTGAAATTTTAAATTTGAATTACAATTTATCTAACGTGTGGGAAATTGTGCAGATGAGTAGGGGAAAGTGTCCACGAGGAGGCTGGACATGGCCGGTTTGAACAGCATGGACTAGACACTACAAGTTGTAGTGCCGTGGAATGAGGGCACGGACCAGCCCATCGACAATAGGGGTCACCTGTTCAACCGCTTCCTGAACAAGCTGGACTCGAATTGGATGCGGTTCCCCATTCACTTCAGGACGTGGAGGAACGTTCCTAAGGGGCCGAAGGACCTGGCGTGGGAGGAGGTGGTGTAGGTAATTAATAGTATTTAATTATACTATATTTTTTGTAATTATTCTATGTAATTAATATTTTTTAATTGTCTTATTTGTAATTAGTCATATTTAATTTTTTTTAGGGTTGAGGTTTGCCGTCCGTGCCAACCGGAAGAGGTACACGCTGATGAAGATAGGCAACAGCTAGAGGAAGAGGAGGAATAATCTTTTCCACAGTGTAGATAAGGATGGGATGATGCCTCTGTAGTAGCTGATCGAGAACATCCCGGATGGTATTCCATCGAATGAATGGGCGAGTTTCGTCCAATTTAGGAGAAGCGCTGAGGGGCAAGTAATGTATTTATTAGATTAATTATATATAATTTTGTAATTTATAATTATTAAATTATAATTTAAATTTAATTAATTTTATGATTTTATTAATTATAAATATTTTATATTGTTTTAATACATTTAATATTATTTTTTTCAGGCTCTTTCTCATAGGAACACGAGGTGCCATGGGCAGCAGACAATCCACCACACAGCAGGATCAAAGACATTTGCTATCACTTACAGTGAGCTAGTAACTTTTCACAATATCAATTACTTTTAGCTTGCTATTTCATATTATAAAGAATGTATTTGTTTGGATAATACTAATTTAATTTTGTCATTGTTTTAGGAGAGGAAGGCATAGCAGGAGAACCGTCATACGGACTATAGGGAGTTGTTCGCTACTACACACAGACACCGTGACGTGACTCTGACCTCTCAGCAGGCAGAGGTGGCCATTGTAAGTGATTTCATTATTATATTGTTTATAAAACCAACTTTATTATGAAAAATGCCAATAAATAATTGTTTCATAAAATGGCAGGAAAGGATGCAGTAGTCTAGGCTGAGCTATAAGAGACCTAGACCGAGGAGTCACAAGGGTCTATGAACCCTACGGCTCCTTTGAAGGCAGGTCTAGGTCAGGCTGAGCACCTCGGATGCTTGCAGGGGATGGGGATAGGTGCCAGACCTAGTATGGTCTATGGCAGGAGCGCCGCCTTTAAGACTGGCAGCTCTAGAGAACAGACATCCAAGGTCAGACGTCTGAGGGACGAGTCTGTTGAGGAGCTACGCTCAGATTTGGCTCTAACACAAGCTGTAGTGGCTTAGTAGTAGCAGCAGGCCAATTTCTACTATGCTCAGTATGCGAAGTGGCGTAATATCATGAACTTCATGCTCGAGCAGTCATGGAGTCACTTGTTCCCAAACGAGCAGCATCCACAGGTTCCTCCTGTCCCTTGGTTTGTCGTCCAGCCTCCTCCTCCTCCTCCTGCTGATGATGATGGTGCTGTTAACTCTGCCTAGCACCCCGATCCACCAGTACCTGAGGGTGCCCCACCTGAGGGAGAACCAGATGATCAGCCTCTTGCTACTTAGTTTAGGACATATTTACTTTTTCTTTTTGAAACATTTATAAATAAATCTAGATATTTTATTTTTAGAACTTTAATTTTTATTGCATTTACCATAGTTATATTTATATTTTTAGACCGCCTTGTTACATTTATGTTGCATTTATGACAGTCTTATTTATATTTCTAAAACTAACCACAAAAAAATTAATTATATATATTTGTAGCGGTTTTATAAAAAAAAAAACCGATACAAATATTAAAAAAAATTTAACAATATTTGTAGTGGTTAAGGTCAAAAACTGCTACAAAGTTAGTTGAATATTTGTAGCGGTTATGATTACAAACCGCTACAAATGTAAGGAACCGTGGGAGGGAATTTCAAAATTCAAATGTTGAATATTTTTAGCGGTTAAAGTAGTAACCGCTAAAAATATTCAACATTTCAATTTTGAATTTCCCCCCACTTTGTTCTAATTTATAGTGGTTTACACCAATAACCGCTACAAATTGAAAACAAATTTTTGTTTTAAATTTGTCCAACGATCACTAATATTTGTAGCGGTTTTTTTTCTTATAACTGCCACAAAGTTAAAATATTTGAAATTTGAAATTATTCTATTCTTGACATTTGTAGCGGTTGAGAATTTATAACCGCTACAAATATATATTAGTAGCGGTTTTTGTATAGAACCACTACAAAATTAAAACATATTCTTGATCAATTTGATCCAACGGCTTGAAAATTGGTAGCGGATATTGTAGTGGTTTTACTCATATAACCGCTACAAATTTGTAATACGGTAGCGGTTATTATAGCGCTTTCTGAACCACTAAAAAATATTAAACGTTGGAAATTCTGAATATAAAGTTTCAGGTATTCATCATTCTCTATTCACTTATCTTTTTCACTATACTTTCTTCTCTCTCACTAGTAGCTATGGATAAGTCATGGATCAGGTTGTCACGTAATTCTCTGAAATATTTGTACAGATTAAACAATTTCTTGGATCTCGCATTCACTCACACCAGTTGTAATGGCAAGATCGTCTGTCCATATCGGAGATGCAAGTTCAAGAAGTGGCATGTATGACATGTTGTTAAGGAACATTTTCTTTTGAAGCATTTCCTGGAAGACTATACGTTCTGGGCAGTTCATGGTGAGAAGGCCGCTATGAGATATGATGATGCTCTTCCTCGAAGTTCACAAGTAGGAGTTCAACTAGATGAAGATGATCATGTTAATGATGCTGTGTGTGATGCATTTGGTGTTCATGCAGAATGAAGCCACTCAAGATTTTTTCAGCTTGATGGATGAAGCAGATAATCCTTTATACCAATGTTGTCAAAAATAATCTAAATTATCTTTCTTGATCAAGTTGTATCATATCAAGGGCTTGTGTGGAATCAAAGATAAGGGAATGTCGATGTTGCTGGAATTATTACAAGATGCATTCCTTGAAGCGGAGATTCCCACAACGTTCTACAAGGCCAAAAAATTAATTAACAAATTGGGCTTGAACTACAAAAAAATTGATGCATGCCCCAACGATTGTATGCTGTATTGGGGAGACGATGACAGCAGGGAGACTTGTAAGCGATGTCACACATGAGGTATAAGACAATTCAGAAGGGAAGAAAGTAGAAGAAGAAACCTACAAAGATTCTCATATACTTCCCTTTGAAACCTCTCTTACAAAGATTGTTTATGTCGTCTAAAACGGCAGAGCATATGAGGTGGCATGAGGTTGATAAGAATAAAGATGGTAAATTACGACATCCTCAGGATGTAAACGCTTGAAAAACGTTTGACAAAGACTTTCCATCTTTCGTTGCTGACCCCCAAAATGTTGGACTTGCTTTGGCAACCGACAGTTTCAATCTATTTGGGAATCTTAGCACAAGTTACAGTATTTTGCTAGTAGTCTTAGTTCCCTATAATTTACCCTTAGATGTGTATGAAACAAAGCTCCTTCATTTTGTCTATGATCATTACAGACAAAAAGGCATCGGGTAATGACATCGATGTATATCTCCAACCGCTTATTGCGGAATTGCTTGACCTGTGGATGTTGGTATTGAGACATACGACGCCTTCAGGAATACATTGTTCAACTTGCGTGCAGCCTTAATGTGGATGATTAGTGACTTTCCTGGCCTTGGACATAATCCAGGTGGAATGTTCATACTGGCTCGGCTTGTCGAACTTGCAATTTTGACTCTGACGTAGTGCGCCTTCCCCACAGTCGGAAGTGGGGCTTTATGGGGCATTAGGGGTTTCTCGATAGAAGGCACAAGTTTAGATTGCAATGGAATCGTTTCAATGGTAAATAAGAAACAAGAGGGCCACCTCAGACTTTATCCGGCACAGACATCTTACAGTAGCTTGAGAATGTTGAATTCGAGTTCAGAAAAAGCGACGATGCAGAACAAGCATGCCGAAAGAGGGGCAAGACTTTTGCGCCTCAACAATGGAGGAAGATAAGCATTTTCTTCACTCTTCCATATTAGAATTCTAATTAACTTCACAGTCTTGATGTCATGCACATTGAAAAAATGTATGCGACAATATGCTATATACGCTACTTAACAAATTGGGAAAGTTAAAAGATCATCTTCAAGTGAGGAAAGAGTTTTGTGCCATGGGAGTTCGTGAAGACGCGTGGACAGATGAGCATGAAAAATTTCAGCCGGCAAAGTTCACCCTCACAAAACTGAACAAGGAAGTTTTCCTCGTGACATTGAAGAAAATAAAAGTTCTAGATGGGTATTCAAGCAACATTTCATGATGTATTGACATACAGGCTCGAAAGGTTGCTGGCCTGAAGAGTCATGACTCACATGTGCTTATGTAACAGTTACTTCATCGGGCTATAAAGAATGAACTTCCTCTTGATGTGTCAATCATTTTGGTGGAGCTTTGTTCTTTCTTTCAGAAGTTGTGTTCCAAGGTCTTGATCGTTGAGGAGCTCGATCAGCTACAATCCAAAATTATTCTTACACTTTGTCATTTGGAGTGCTCTTTCCTCCGTCCTTTTTCACTATGATGGTTCACCTTATAGTCCACCTTGTTCATGAAACAAAGCTCGCTGGCCCAGTTCAATATCGATGGATGCATCCTATTGAGAGGTACTCTTTTTATATATGTGAATCATTAATAGTACTTATGTTTGTTAGTCACCTTTTTTAGCATTTTGTATCATCTTTCCCTTCTTTACTTTGTAGTTTTCTTGGGAAAATGAAATCTTATGTAAGAAATAAAGCTTGGCCAGAAGGTTCTATAGCTGACGGTTATATAGGGAATGAGGTCCTGTATTTTTGTTCAAGGTACTTTAATGACATTGAGACCGCCTCGTGTAGACGATTATCTTGAACCCACGCTAATATCAGGAGAAATTATCCCTCGTGTTGGTAAACCAATTGGAGGAACTGAGAACCTTAAACTAACGGAAACTGAGAAGTTGTAAGCACATAGACATGTCATGATTAATTGCACTCAAGTTGAATCTTTCATACAATAAGAATTGTACACTCACATGTTATTCTATATCTTTCGTAACATTTTTCACTTTCATTTCACTATCGCATTCCTATGATTAATTGCAGGGAATTTAGAAGTCCTGTTAAGTGTCAACTCAGGATTCGCACACAAACATCGTTCGAAGTTGACAAAAAGGTCTACAGAGAATTTCCAAGCTGGTTTGCGCGCAGAATACTGAATGACCACAAACCACACTCGCCAGATTTTAAAGCTCTCACAATCGGCCCTCTTGACCATGCAAAAAGGTTTACAGCTTACAATGTCAATGGTTTCAAGTTTTGCACGGTCTCACATGATCAAGTATTGCAAACTCAAAATTTGGAAGTTTATGGAACCTTTGGGACAAAGAGTTATGTGAGTAGCAGTGATGCTAACATACAGTTCGGAGGCGTCCTTTACTATGGAAAACTTCTTGATGTCGTGGAACTTAATTACCAAGGCCGTTTCACTGTTACGCTATTCAAGTGTTTGTGGGCAAATACCACTACTTCCCGGGGACTCACAACTGACGACTTAGGCATCACATCGATAAATTTCTCGCGGCCAATTCACACTGGTCATTCTCAAGATGATGAGCCGTATATTCTTACCTCTGAGGCACACCAGGTTTATTATGTTGAGGTTGAGAGACATAGAGATTGGCACATGGTTGTTCATTTCAAGCATCAAGACTTTTACGACATGGGTGATGGTGATAACATTACCTACAAGAGTGAACCGTTTCAGTCCGCCAATTTTGAAAACTTCTTCCCTGAAGACGATCACAATTTACTTATAGTTTGATGCGTTTTTTAAATTCATATCATTTTAATTAAATTTTTTTAACAAAAAAACGCATCGCTAACAATTTTTCTATACAATTTCTGTAAGAATGGCACGGATAATTGATCAAACAAATTATGTTTTTATTTTAAAACAAATTATGTTTTTTTAAAAAAAAATTTAAAAAAAATTAAAAAAAATATTTGTAGCGGTTATAAAACCACTACAAAAAACAAAAATAACCGCTACAAAACTAAAGCCGCTACAAACCCGTGACACAAATCGCTACAAGTTCCACGCAGATTCCTATAAATACCCTAACCACATCTCATTTCAAACACTCCTCCATTTCTTTCCACCTTACCACTCTTTCATCTTCTCTCATTTTTACTTTTTTTTTCTCTGAGCCGAGGAGCTTAACAAGGTGATCAAATATGGTAATAAATTTTTAAATTTTTTATTTCAATACTTTTTTCTTTCATATAATATTTATTCTCACTATTTTTTTTCAGGTATTTATTTACATAATCATAATCATATTATAGCGGACAACATAATAGTTCCTTATTACCTACGTAACCCCAATAATATTATCAATACAATTTTCAAACTTATCTAATTTAATTAAATCATTGCTTTAAAATTATAAATGACCTAAACTCAGATAAAATTTTCGAATACTCAACTAAACTATTAAAATAATAAACTATTTAATTTAATATTAACAAAATGGAAACAGATAATTGTATTTTTTTTAATTTTTCTGAAATTTGTAGCGGTTGTATTTTTTTTAATTTTTCTGAAATTTGTAGCGGTTTATAACCGCTACAAATATATTTTTAAAAACCAGACTAAATTTTTGAAGCAAAATTTGAATTTTATTGAAATTAATAGTGATTATGTAACCGCTACTAATATTTCCCGCCTTTTTTAAATTCACTTTTGTAGCGGTTAAAATATTTTCAGCCCTTTTTAAATTGAATTTTGTAGCGATTTTATAACTTCTACAAATATGATGATAAATTTTCTTTTTCATTTTTGGCCATCCAATATTCATGGTTTGCAATTAGTATAACCGCTACAAATTACCAAGAAAAGGTTCCTCAGATTGAGATGTTGTAGCGGTTCTAGTTAACTACTACGAAGATAGTAGCGGTATTTTCTCATGAGTATGTAGCTGTTAAAAATAACTGTTACAAATATATTTGCAACATTGAATTTAGTAGTGGTTTCTTGAACTGCTACTAATTATGTTTGTAGCGGTTAAACACACTTTTAACCGCTACTAAATCACAGTTTTTTTTTTATAGTGTTAACATATTCCTTCCTCGTCCCCTGTCGTCTTCCCCATGTTGTTTTCATCGGTCTCCTTAAAAAGAGTAGAGAGGTGAGAATGAGAGCCATATACCCTACTTATGCTTTCAACAATAAAGCCCTAGAGAACTTGGGCCACTTTTTTACAAAGAGCGTCAAGACGCAGAATATGGTGCTCAGAATAGAGTAGAAAAGGATCTTTAACAAAGTCCAGTGTCCAAACAGGTCATCGAATGAGGGGCTCAAGGCATAACAGATGAATCACAGTACACATGACACGAAGCCTAGGAATCTGCAAACTTTTGGATGAATATCAATGTTGGACATCTTTGTGGTGGCTGAGAAAGAGAGATCAGACGGTGAGAGAACTAATAGTGGAAGAAGACCAGATGGGTAAGGTAGACGCGTTTTGGGTAATGAGATGAAAGTACTTGGATATATATGGGGATGATTTTGCTCAGACACTGCGCTAGTCATTTTCCTTTTGGGTCAACCACTAGAACCTCATAATAAAGGGTACAGGTGAACCATTGCTTAAAGTATTTTTTAGGTGCACTAAATGTCTTAAAGTTATTTATGGTGCAATTTCACCTTAAAGTAATTAAAATGGGGTAATCCCATCCAAACTGTTCAGATGGAAAACGTCCGTCAAGGAATATTTACAGCTGGACATTTCATATTGGGAAAATCACTCTTAGGTCTCAAGGAAGGAAGATATTATCATAAAGGTCTCTCGAAGTTGTAAAATACACTCAACAGGTTGTGAATACACACTCTGAGGTTGTAACCAAAGACTTTTCTGATAATATCTTCTTTTCTTGGGATCTAGGAGTGATTCTCCCTTTTATATTTTGAAGGCTGCCACGTGATGAAATGAAGGTCCGTCCCTTCCCTCCCAAACACTCCACAAAACCACCCTGTGATTTCCCTTCTTGTCTCCAGCTTCCTTCGTTCATCAACGGCGGCTGCCAAAGCGTCCTCCATCTTTACCCAGTTTGTTCTCAACAAGAATGAACACCCACAAATTATTGCGCTGAAAGAACCAACGCCTAGAGAATCAACAGACGAGCTCGCAGTTGACGGACACTAGAGTTTGGACCAATGATTGCGACGGCGACCTCCATGGCTGCAGAGACGAAAAAATAGCCCCCAAAGCCATACAAATCCAGTAAGAAATTCTTTCGAATCTACAGCAAGATTGGACAAGAAGGGAAGGAATATAAGGAGTGAATGCGAAGAAGCGGGGCCCGTCAAACTTTAATGGAGTCGGCGAGGTAGTCAAGGGAAGGGACGGACCTTCATTTCGTTACGTGGCAGCCTTCAAAATATGAAAATGTTCAGATGTAAATATTTCTTAATGGACGTTTCCCATTTTTACAGGCCGATGGGATTGCCCCATTTTAATTACTTTAATTACTTTAAGGTGAAATTACACCATAAATAACTTAGGATATTGAATACACCTGAAAAAATATTTTAAGATACTGAATGCACCTTTAGTCCTTTACCCATAAAATAATGGTAAGCTTATTGATCATTATATATATATATATATTATTCATAAATTGGATTCCTACATTCATAAATTCATTTTTTTAATCATTGTTGCATGCCAACGGTTAGATGAAGCCAAAGATATTAACTTCTAGCAGAAGGAATCCGTGGTTTGCCCGTCTGAAATAAAGATAAGTTGAATGCGGTTTAATATTTGATAATAATATTAATACTATATATACCAAAAAGGGCTAGTATAACTTTTGAGATGAGAGACATCAAGTCTGACCCCTAACTTGTATCATTAATAAATGGAGTGCTCATCTCAAGACCATCCATATTGAGAGAAATACTTCCATATTCTAGAGTACTACATTATCTGAACTTTATCTATCCAATGAAAACATAACAACTCATATAATTTTAATTTTAATTGACTAATGACTCATACTCTAGAGTATCTAAGTATGATTAAATAGATGATTTTCAAATTAAAACAATCATTTTGAACAAAATTAATCTAATAGTTAAGAGATTATATCTTTATTTTAAATTATTTACCTATTAAAATAATATTTTAAAGAAATAAAAAGAAAAATAATTATATTTGGACACAGTCTATACTAGACTTGGAAGATTCATATTTGGACACAGTCTATACACAGTCTATCCATGAGCACCTATCCAAAATCCATGCTCATCATTTTTATGAGCATGAAATATGCTACCAAGAAGGTTTCAAAATGGGAGAAATCCTTACGTACTCTAGGAATATCATTGGTTGATCATTTTGTTACAGTTTTTTTTTTTTAATTAAGATGTTTTTTTGTCCTGCTGTTTACATTTCAACAAGTAATCACACCAACTGGCTGCTAATTAATTGGTAATGTGCGTGTTATTACTCGGGCGATTATATATTTACTCACAGAACGTCAACGTGTTGTATTCAAATTCACAGAAGGAGCCAAAGGAAAGAAAGAATCGCAAGTGCAGGTTCGCCTCGCCTCATCATGGTAGTTATATGTGGCCAGGAAGATGTAACAACTCATGGGGAATAAATAATGCTACAATATAACTTAATTTTACAATAGACTTTTTCCGAATGAAAGAGTGCACACACATATTGATTAACCCTAGTGAGTTTACCAAAATACTATGTCACTAAAATATGTAATATAGTAGTGCAATTTAGATCGATTCTCTTGAGGAGCTAGAAATCCTTCAATCTCAATTATAAAACCACTTAAACAAATTAAGAGAAGCACTTTACAGTGATCTATCGCTGAACTTATTAATACCTCTATTTCAACTCACTACTACAAAAAGATTGAAAGGTGGCGCACATTTTGTGGCACTTCTTTAAATAAGTGCCACAGCTGCCTCTTTTTTTTTTATTTAATTTTTTTTTAATTTTTGGGACCAGCTGTGGCGCCTGGTCCACCAGGCGCCACAGCTGCTCCTACCCAAGGGTGGCGCCTGCCTTGGCAGGCGCCACAATTGGGTCCTAAAAAAAAAAAAATTAAATAGAAAAAAAAAGGAGCAGCTGTGGCACTTCTTTAAAGAAGTGCCACAATTGGCTGATGAATTTTCAACTCCCCGCCAACAATCAGATTTCCCTCCTTTAACTTTACTTTTTATCTTTTCCCTCCCTTTTTCCTTTTTATTCCCTCTTCCTTAGTTCACGTTCACGCCTCTCCCCCTGTAAAAGATATCACTTTCTCTTGCACAACAAAAACACACACTCGTCTTCTTCATTAAATTCTCTTGTCCCTTTTTCCATTTTGTTTCGTTAGTCCCCACTTTTGTTCCTAGTTGTTCCCCTTTCTTCGTTAGTCCCCACTCTACAGCTCACATTTGCTCATCCTCGTCACTCAAGCTAGCGTCACCAACGTAAGAAGAAGATTGTTTCATTCTAACTTGCTTTGTTTAAATTTTTTTTAGTACAGTCAAGATAAACCATAATATTTAACGTTTTCCTTTTTGCTTTGTTTAAATTTTTTGGCCGACAAGCTTGCGTTTTTTAGTAATCTTTTAATTTACTTAATCATCAGTTGTTGATGTACTGTGTTCACATATCAAGTTCTTGTATTGTGATATTTTTTATGTTAGCTTTGGAGAGTATTAATGTAAGAACATTATTGTTGTAAAAAGCAAAAAAAAAAAAAAAAAAGGCCACAAGAAAGAAAAGAAAAATAAAAATAAAAAGTAAAAAAAAAAAAGGGCCTTCTGTGGCGCCTGGCTGGCCAGGCGCCACAGGAGGCATGTCTACTGTGGCGCCTGGCGATGCCTCCTGTGGCACCTGGTTGGTTAGGCGCCACAGGAGGGCATTGAAAAAAAAAAAATTTAAATAGCTGTGGCGCTTCCAAGCGCCACAGCTATTTTTAGTAGCGTTAAGATAGGTGGCATTTCGCAAGCGCCACAGCTAATGCAATTATAAGCGCCACAGATTTGGTTTTTTGTAGTAGTGACTATTTAAGAATTTTCAGAGTGTAACAAATGAAGGCGACATGAAAACAAACGAATTTCGTTGTGGAAGAAATCAAGTTCAAATGGTCTTCCCTAAGAACTTCACCTAGCCTTCATTTCCTCTCAAATTATTGGAGTTAAACCGAAGAAGAGATTCTAATTATGCATCCAAAGATTCAAGGAATGTAATGTGCTTAAAATTCCTTGGTGAATATGGAACCATACTCATCGAAAATCAATCAAACCAGCGATAAAATCTAATTCAAACAAGCCAAACATTATCACTAATTCTACTCTGAAACAGGAAGTATTATACTCCTAAACTCATTACAATTCATAAATCTTGATTTAACAACCATAAAAAAACATACAATCAGAGAATAGTCAAAGATCAAAATTCAAGTTCCTCAACAGTAACAATAAATCCAAATCTGTAAAAATATATTGATTAAACTCCCTCTCTAGGCCTGAGACTCAGGCATCGGCTCTTCTCTTAGGGAAGTAAAGAGGTTCAGCTGCTCATTGTATTGCAGAAAGTCTTAATGATCAGAAAATATGCTGTGGTAATCGCTGGATCTTCAAGAAAATGCTCAGGAGAATTGGTAAAGGAAAGGTGAGAGAACTTGGCGGAGTTTACGAAGTGTGCCCAGAGGAATAGATGAACCTCCAATCCTCGTCTCCGAGGCTTGCCGAAAGTCTTCTCTCTTTTTCTCCTCTTTTCCGAATCGGAAGCCAATGACGGAAAAATCCAAAGCTCTCTAGTTCTTTTCTTTAACTCCCCTTATTACCGTTAGTTCCGTTCCAGCCCTCCTTAGTGTAGCTTTTTGACCGGTCTCTAGAAGTCCTCCTTTTCTTCAATTTCACATTTCAGGCTAAGGCCTTCCCATCTTGTTGTTGTGCGCCAGCTAGGTTCCATTCAGCTTGAATGCTTTCCATTAAAATTAATTCAGCCCTCTTTCCGTTCCTTTTGTCCATTTTTCAACTCTTGTTATTTTCTCCATTTTACCCCTGCATTTAGCAAAAATATCAAGCGGTATCCATGTTCTCATATTATGACAAATTATATATTTTTTTACCCATGAAAATGCTCTAATCAACAATAAAATCTATAGAAAGTGTGGTAATAAAATGAGCTTATCAAATTCCCCCACATTAAAGCATTTGCACTCCTGAGCAAATAAATCTCAGTCCATAATCCAGTTCTCAGTAATCATTTTTGCAGCAAACTTTAATTAAAATATGAGTACTTTAATCTTCCCACTTCCATCTTTACAATTATTACAAAAACTTGCAATTATCCAGACAAAATAACCATTTTAATAAACAATCTTGTAATTAGTAATAGACATCAAGGACTTACAATAATTAGTGTTTCTCTCCTCTCAATCATATAGGGTTCTTTCTCTCCTCTCTCCTAGGTTAGCCTCTATCATAAACTCGCCAAAGCTCTAATATCTCCACCACTCAAAATCATGAGAATTAATGTATCAATATGTCTTTCTTTAGGCTATAATGTTAGCACGGCTGTGATGGATATGGACAAATTAGAGCATTGACCACTCAATCAAAAATACATATTTAGAAACTGCAACCAACTTCTTAGTTTTTACATGTATATAATGTAACACCCTGCCTTTAATCACGTAATTATAATTCGATAATGCACATTTAATTCGGATTAGAGACCATCGGATAACTTAAACTTATTTCAATCTCCTACTTTGTAGTAGGGTTTTCACAAAACATTCAAAATCTCTTCCTGTTCCTGGTCTCCATTTCAAAATTCGAATATAATTACCTGTGCAGTTTATCTACATTCATGTATAACAGAGTGTATAACCAAATCCCCGGCAACTCCCGGGTCCTATACATATATAATCTAGAGGTTACAAGTATCTACTAGGGGATTACACAACCAAAATCGAATGTAGTGTTCCTGATTCAGGATATACAGTAATCCCGAGTTTAAAGTAGATAACCAACATCTCAAAAATCCTTAGTATCACTAAAGATCCTAAGTGCTTCGGGTTGGCCGCTTCTCCTTTGAGCCACATGCCCTGTCTGAAATGTTAGTCATAGGAAAGAATGAGATTTGAGCGAATCCCAGTAGTAACAAACCACTCACACAATGCATAACACAAAGCATGTATATAAATCCCAACCAGCAACAGCAGCAGCAATCTCAAAGATACATGGTTTTCACCACAAACGACAGCACTCACGGCTGTATGCATAATACGACAGCTCTCGCTGTAATAATAATCACGACAGCTTACGCTGTAATCACAATAACGACAGCTTACGCTGTAAACGACAGCTTGCGCTGTAAACGACAGCTTGCGCTGTAAACGACAGCTATCACCAGCTGTAATCGCAGCAGCATCAAAGAATCATCACATAACAATGATAACACACACATACAGAGCATTATACATAGTATAAGAGAGAGAGTCACTACCTGATCCTTTCCCGACGTTTCTTGGCACTGCGGGCTCCCGAGGGC